>CM056196.1:25497500-26697500 GCA_029692085.1 Gymnothorax javanicus
GCTTTAAAAAAAAAGATTTAAACATGGGATTTAAAACGATGAACTACTGGGAGATCTGGAAGTAATCTATTAAGAGTTCTGACTCGTCAGGCTTTAAAAACAAAATTAAAAACAATTTTTACAGTGTTCACTGTATTATAACTATAGAGCATCTGGGTACTTTCAGAGTACACAACCTGTATGTGACATCACAGAAAATGAGACTGTCGGCGGACTGGTTACAGTCGAAAAAGAACAACATTTGGAAAGCGAATATCAAGTCGCATGAAACTTTTTTTTTCTTCTTGTATGAGTGAATACCTTCAACACATCATGAAATTGCCATAACGGACCAATTTTAGGGGTACTTATTTTCTTTGAATCCCTACTTTAATTGGTTAATGAAGCTTGCGTGCAGTCTCGCGAGTGACTTGTGTGGCTCATTAGGATGCCTATTTAAGATCCACTGTGACCAACAAGGTCTTTCCTGTAATTAGGTTTGAGAGGATGTTGGCAGGCTGTTGGAGTGTCTTTGAGGTAAATGTCCAGCAAACAATGTACACGCGTGTTCCTACATGACTCAGGCTGCCATTTGGACAGACCGCAGACGGTTCTCCTCGAAAACAAGTGCCTGTCAAAATCCATGGCTTTTCACTCAGTAGCACACCTCACATGCCCAGAATAAGGGCCGAGGAAACCAAAACATATGCCTGCTCAGAAAGGAACTGAAGTGCGCCTGGTTTGCCAGTAGGAGAGGCTTGATTAACAAACAATGCTAACCCAAATGGACTGTGTGCCTCCCATTTCCCTGAGCAGGGTAAAGCCAATCATGTGGTATTCTCAGAATGCTAAAGGTCACTCTTGGCTTTGAATAGGCTGGATTTGATCTGATACCAAGGTCGACACCCTTGCACTGCAAGTGACACCTTTCCCGAGTGAGCCAACCCACTAGCCAAATAAGCAATTTTTATACTCTCAAACTCTGGTTATTTCGCTTCACTTCCTTTTTAAAGTGAAATTTTTGTCATTGGACCCTGCGGTGTGTGAAAACTGGGCCCTAGCACTGTGATGTATGTTCTCAGAGTAGGATGCATGTGGGTTTCACTTCAGATTTGTGCCTCACTCTCAGTCGCTGTCCATTTAAAAACGTGATGCCGAGGCCGTGTTTTGCGACCTTTCATAGAGTTTCCTGTCCTTGTGCTGTGATGGTCTCAGGACGTGGCACAAAATATTTGACCACAGAATACTGTCTGTGGTCTTCTGTTCGGTGGAATCACGTCTGTCTCCTCATATAAATTGTCTTTCATTTGGATCATGCTCCTCTCTATAAAACTGTTCTCGACATGCAAGAGAGCGCATTCACCTGGTGTGCTCTGTATGTAACCCTGAGGCTTTATCATTGATTTGTTAAGGCCCCTTGCTAAAGGCAACAATTGAGTTTTATTTGCAAGGTCATGTATGGAGAGAAAACAGAGGTGGTTTGAGGTAATGTAAACTGAGCAGTATTTAGAAATGCAGACTGTGCAGTTTTGGTCTCATGTTTTGAGAAGCAAGACACTTCCTCACACAGCGGATGCAAACAAATAGGTGTGTGTGTGTTCGTGTGTGTGTGTTTGTGCATGGGTTTACATGAGTCTGTGTGTTTGCGTGTTTATATATGTTTTTGTGTGTGTGTTTGTGTGTTTGTGTGCGCGTGCTTGTAGGCGTGTGCGTCTGTGTTTTTTGTGTCTGTATATGTCTGTGTATGTGTGCATGTGCATGCTTGCGTGTGTTTTTGTATATTTTGTGTGTGTGTGTGTGTGTGTTTGTGTTTCTTGCTGTATTGTTCAGAATGAGATGGAAAGCCACTTAAAATTGTCTCCGTAGAGCACAGCCTGGACACATAATGGATCTCCTCTACCTTATGATCCGCTGGTGCACAGAGTACATGTTTACCTGGGTGCGACCTGATGCTGTGCATTTAAAGTGATGGCTTCTCTGTCATCATAGATATGTATACCTAGATGCCGTATTCAGGCTTTGCGGATACGTCAATGAGCTGCCATCTTGTGTCGGGGGACTCTCTGCTCAGAGTGGTGGCGCGTCGATAGGTGACCAGCAGGAAAGATTATAGACAGAGCCGATGCCAGACTTTTGTGCAGCATATGGATGTACAAACGAACGGAACAATAAAACAAGAGAACTAGGCATAACATTTCACAGGTGAGGAGTCATTTTTACAACATTATATCGTAATTAAAGTTTTGAATGTGACTTAAGTGACTGCTCTGATCATGGTCCGTACACTACAACGTTAGCGAACGTAAGTTACCACCCCCAACAGGGAAGGAGAACAGTATTCAGCCTCTGCAAAATTAGATCTTTTTTTTTCGGATTCAGATTCAGCAGGAATTGCTGACTAAACGCAGTAGCTAACACAGCGTTACATCAATATAACTAACAAACATGATGTCCATTATATTTATAGTATAGTGTAAACGCCTGAAGTAATTTTTGCTGCAGATTTTTTTCGCGCAGTTGGCGATATATTTATTTCCTGGAAAGTTAATGTCTGCAAATTCATGTTGTAATATTTTTGCCGTAATATTTACCGATAAGAATTAAGAAATTAAACATTTAGTTCTAAAGCACCGTTATCGGAGAAAGCAAAACAACAACAACACATTTTGCCACCTCTTTAATATTATTTAAATTATGAACAAAACCCGCACTTCTGAAAATAGAAATAAAATACGCAAATATCTATGCACTTGTAACTTATAATAACGGTGTCACTTTTTTCCTAAGTCCGCAAGAAATGTTTCGGCCTTTGGAAATCCAGAGGTTTTAGTCCTCGTTGTGTAAAAGCCGAACAACTCTCAGTCAGGTGACTTGTTCAGTCGGATCAAACGGTTGAACTTAAAGTGTGCTAACTTTTGTCGCCTTTTACTCATAATTTGAGAGCTAATCTCAAGAATAAACTTTGGCTGTTACCGACAAATTAACGCGATAAAGCCCTTCTCAGTTGCAAGTGTCATGGGGTAGTGCGGATTAAAAACTGTTCTCACCGCGGGACTGATTATGTTTTCACATTTGTGAGAAATGATCACTTATCCGCCTTAGGTATTCTGTGTAAAACATTTATATTCAGATTTAATGGTATAGTTACCAATTTGCGAATTGTGTGCAAGCCAATGTCTCACATTATTAAGACCAATAGCTATTTCGCCACGGCAAATAATGGACATTTACAGTGACGCGAGCAAGATTTAAAAGTTTGGGCATCCAACGAGAAATTATAAATGTATTAATAAATTTTTGGTGACAATAAATGCTTAAGTTTTCATCCATAAGGAAAGCGTTTCTACTTCATGACTACTCCTACTTCTAATTGCCTCTTATAGAATTAGATATTTTAAAACTCTAATAACAAAAACATTGATTGACTTGTAAATAAGTCGTATTCGAAACAGTTGCGGTAGTTTATCCTTGCCAAAATTCAAGGCCTGCAGTAACATCTGGTACACACCAGTCATACCCAAAAACCACTCCCCCCTATTGACAGTCCCCCCAAGTTCTGCCTGCCGGGACTACATCGACACCTGTTGTAATCCTCCGCCACCCACTAGGCCGATCAGAGAAAGGTGGACGAAACCGCGAAGCCAACTTCGCGTTAACTTTAGCGGTACCTTCATCCACGCTGGTACTGTATATGTATCTATGTTCTGTCATAAGAAATGGTGCTGCTCCATCAGGAGTAGTGGTGGAAAATGACCTGAAGATTGTGAGAGTTTCAGAGCTGCACTTATTGGCTTATAGGTGTTACTTTTGCTTGATCCTCTTAAATTGTACTTTGCGGTGACTGAGATTGCAGCAAAATCTTGCTGCAAACGTTGGATTGACTGTGTTCTGTATTCTCGCCGACCATGTCTGCGCCTTTAACCATGTACAGTCAAAACTGGACGATGCAATCACAAAGAATTATTGTGTCTACATGAGTCTACATACGGTCTGTACAGTGAGCGCCATAATTCATTGGACAGTGACACATTTTTTCAAGAGGAGATTGATGGCAGAAACACGCAGGGACTGAAGATACTGCAGTACCATCCTGGCAGAGCATCACCAGGAAGATACCCAGCGTCTGGTCATGTCTATGCGTCACACACTTTAAGCAGTCACTGTATGCAACAAGATTTTAAAATTTACTTTAGTCTACACTGTCTTAATGTGTCCAATATTTTCTATGTGTTCAAAAATAGGGGACGGGGGCTGTACGCAAAAGGTGCTCTCATCTCTAAACAGTTTGCGGAATATGGGTGAATATGCCCTAAAATTAAAGATGACAGACTGCGTTTAAACCTCATTGTCAATGTCATATCCTTTCAAACTCAACGTGCTTGAGTATGAAACCAAACTGTCCAATGAATTATGGTGTTCAGTGTATGCAAGAACTACGTTTGTTGGCTGTAAAGAGGCCCTGAACTTGTGCTGTAGATGTGGCTGATTATCCTTATAATCAGATTATGCCCAGCTTAGAAAACGCAGCTCGTCCTCATTTGACCAAGCAGGCACCCAACTTTGTGGTATTGCTGTAGAAAGTTGAGTGAAGCTTTACCTTGGCAGGTCACCATCAGAAAATGTGCTAAAAAAAAAATTTTTTATGTTGGAGTAGCTTGGTGCTGCAGCCAGTACAGTGTTATCTACACACTCATCGTGAGCCATGGCGGCAGTGGTTTTTACTTTGGCTGCCGACCTTTATCATCTCTCTCTCTCTCTCTCTCTCTCTCTTATTCCTTATTCTTCCTCTCTCTCTGTACTATCCATCTCATAAAAAAAGCCTTAAAAAAGTTTAAGAATTATTTGTCTCTTGTTCCCGTAGCAAGAATGTGGCAATAGAAATTTACATATGGAACTGAGCAAGGGCATGTTGGTCGCCTTTTTATTACAAAAACGAGGTTAACTGCCATATTTATATGCGCTTTGGAAAGACAAATTATTTATATGCAGTGCAAGTTAGTTTTCCTGGGGTACACAATGTAGTCTGAGGTCTGTGTATGGTACTGTCCTGACCTTTGAGGGCAGGTTTTCATTGTTATTCTGGCACTTTCTCTTTGAGTCCAGATAGCAGGGTGATGTGGCTTCCCTTAGTCCAACTAACATCTAGTTTTAGTTTACAGCAAAGCCAGCATTGCTAAAAATTTTTTTTGTGCATGATTTTTATTAAGAATTTTACCTGTGAGGAGAAAAGTGTCTTATATTTCCATGTGTGACAAATATTGGCTCTCCCAATTATCATGAGTCCCTGGCACACTCCTGTGTGTGTGCTGGTGCATTTTTGTTACCTGTTGGGGACCAATTCTGGTATAAACACAGACTTTTTCAGGACCAGTTGTCCTTATGGGGACCAAACCCTGGTCCTAATGAAGCAAAATTTCATTGCTAAGGTCATGGTTAAGGTCAGGGGTCATGTGCAGTTTGTGGTTCGAGTAAGGTTAGGGTTAGGCATGATTTGGTTAGGGTTAGCGTTATCGTCAGCATCGGGGTTCGGGTTAAGCTGTCTGGAATGAAAGGAAGTCCTTGCAGTATCCTAATAAGGATAGCTGTGCATGCTTGTGTGTGTGTGTGTGCATATGTGCGTGTTTGTGTGTGTGTGTGTGCGTGCGTACATGTGCATCTGTCTGTGTTTACGTATGCGCCTTTTTTGTGTGTGTGTGTGTGTGTGTGTGTGTGTGCGCGCACTGTTGACTGTAAGGACTTTAAATTGAGAGGAAAGCAAACTTTTGATCTCAAACATCAGAAGTTATTTGTTTTTCTTGAAGAGGCACTTCATTTGTTGTTGATACTCATTCTACAGCTTTATATGAAACAGATTTAGATCACGGTTGGATATTCCTGCTTTAAATAAAGGTCAAATTTAAAGGCAGTAATAAAATTGAATTGAGAGGAGAGGTTAAGTGGGGTCTTCTGATCATTATCATTTTGGGTTCCCTCTTTTCTCGTCCCAATTTAAAAGCGATAATTTACTCCGTTGCACTCGATGTCTCTTGTTGATGTTGTTAATTAAAAGCTGCTCTGAGCTGAAATGGGGATTCAGTGTCGGTGCTGCTATTTTTTGACATTTTACGAGACCGCGGGAGAACCAGTGGTGGATAATCCGGGCTCGGAAAACACAAATCCTCCCTGGGATTAAAAAAAAAAAAAAAAAAAAAACGCCCTTCCGGGTTTTACCTGTCGCGCTTATCCAGCTAACTCTGCCATCTTGCATTGTGGATCAAACCCCTGGTGTTTTTGCCGGGGTAAATCATGTTGGATCCCGGTTCTATTAGCGACTTCTCAGCTCGAGCCTCGGGTGAACGCATGCGAGTCTCAGGTGAGCTGCCTCTCTGAAAATGAAGAGATGGTCGTCCGTGCCCCTAACGTCGTCTCCTGCGTGTGGTTCTCTTCACCCACATTCCCTGTGGCTCAAACCGAGACTAGCGTGAAATGAGAGGGTCCCCGAACGCCGCAAGTAATGGTCACCTATGATGGTGACCTCTGCTCTAATAAAGACTTGTGACTTTGTTCAAGTTCTCCCTCGGCAGAATGACTTTCTCTGGAGTCATCTCTTAATGCATTGCCTTTCGCAAGTTTTAGCGCTCATGCGGCGCACGGCAGCTACTGCAGAGTCTCGCGTAGAAATATGATAGCGTGTAAAAACAGACCTGCTGTGGTTTTATTTCTGCATTGCGGAAGATAAGTGAGAGCGTTCCGTTTCAGTGTACTGTTGGATAAGGAGGGTTATCTTTTCTCCAGAGCGGGGCCTAATTAGATGCGGCTGGATTTCATGCTACCTGCTAACCCTGCTGTCCCCTTGCTGATAAGGTCCGTAAGGGTTGTATGAAATTCAGCCCAGGTCCTTACAGCACAAACATCGCAGTGCGGTTATCATTACCCTTAAATGTGTTATCTCCACCTCGATATGTGCATCTGCTCTCTGACTGAAAGTGCATCAGTTGTGTACAAAATACTTTAGCTCCAGTGTTACTGCATCTAGAAAACTGAGAACCTCAGACTGAAGAGCACAGAAAACCCACACAAAGACGCAAGTATCATCAAAGTATCATTAACTCTTTTCCCCATAGACTCCCTTTCCCCATCATGACTATGGGGGAGGCTAGGAAGAAGGTCCATTGATATACCAGTCAAAAGTTTTCGCACACCCCAATATTTTCTGTAATTGTTTCAATTTTTTATATTTTTTTTCTTGTGTCATAGTCTCATATTGGTTGTATAACAGAAAGGTAGGAAAACTGAAGCCCAATGTATAAACCATGTATATAACAAAACAAATGAAGAAAAACCAGGATCAGACATTTTGTAAATATTTAAGCAGATCAGTAACAATGGTCTAATCCAGTGCTTCTCAAACCTCTCCTGGAGGACCACCTGTCCTGCATGTTTTAGATTTCTCCCTGCTCCAGCACGGGTGATTCAAATGATCGACTCATTATCAAGCAGCTTCAGGGGGTTGATAGCAAGCTGATCATTTCAATCACCTGTGCTGGATTCCATGTGGATTTTTCTTGTAAATTTATTTTTTGTAATAAACAAGTCGTCCCTTGAGAATCAGCTGGCTCTATGTCCACTTTTCGCAGAAATGGAGTTAAGCATACCAGGACATTCTAAAATCAGTTAGGTTTATGTCACTTAGTGCTTAGCTCCAACCTAAAGTCTACACCATATTAACACGTAGAAACATTTAGTTCTATATCCTGAGTGGGGCTCGTTTCAAATCAGGTGGTTCTATGTCCAAGGAACCAATCAAGGTCCATACCTGGATCATGTGACATTCGCTCAAAATGGCCAAGGAGCACATGTAAAGCACAAAATGAGAACTCCTCAGAAAAAGCGTTCGATTTTGATCCCTTCTGAAAGACTAATGGATTATTTTGATGGGTAGGTTGTTCACCAACAATGTATACACATTGTAAATCTTAATTTTGTCGTGTTAGGACTGATGAGGAAAAGTCACATTCGTCAATATGCATGGACATAGAACTACTTAATTCTCAAACGATCAACTCTAGGCCTAGTGTGCTAATGTACATAATAAATAATAAGCCAAGATCTGCCGCAGGCAAAAAAGACAGACCTAAAAGCGATGTTAAAATTTATGCCCCCTGTGGACAGAAAATACATGTAGGGAGTCGCAAAATAGACTGAGACATGTTTTTGCCGTTGATGCCTAAATAAGGCATTTTGATACCAGTACTGGTAAAGTTGCTTGTCCTCGAAACCTTATAAAGCTTTAATATCGAACGTTATGATTGGTCCGAACAGGGCTATCATGAAAATAGTTTTGTTTAATGTTTGTTCAAAGTTGTTCATGTTCAAATTTGGCATTTTTGGACGGGCAAGGCTGTCCCAGTGTCAGGTCTACATGAGAAAGGTGGCTCATTTATAAACTTGTGTATTTGATATACATGTAGTTATTTTATATGTGAGTGTATGAAGCATTTTGATGCCAAATTTTGCATTTCGTTTATATACTTAATTTTTCTAATTTTTATTTTTCATGCTATTGATTCTGGTCAGTGGGCAATGCTGTCCGGTGTCACAGGTTCAAATGAGAAGGTGGGTCATTCATCAATCTGTTAATTTGATGCAATACTTTTATCTATGAGTGTATGAAGCATTTTCAATACTCATTAATCCTCAGTCTTATAAACGTCGTTCATGGTGTCCCAGTACATTTTTTGTGAAATAAGTATAAAATACAGGTAACCATTCATTGACTAAAACGTTCTTAGTGTGGGTTTTTTCACCTTTTGTCGAGTCTGATTTGATGTGTTCGAGGGAAAGGGACTAGAAATAAAAGAATTGTAGACCAAATGTCAAAAATAGTTGTTTATAGCAGACAAAGAGTAAAAAATTACAAACTGTAACAGAGGGATGTTCTTGGCCACAGTTTGGAGAGCGCTCTGCCTGGGCATCAGTTCTTATAATCCACAGTCCTTTAGCTGTACATCAATTGGCTGTAGATCTGTCTGTAACCGCAGTCTAATCAGCTCCCGCCTTTCTACATAGTATTGTCCAGTCTACTTTGGACAGGTCACTGAGAGGCAGTTACGGGATACCTGATTCCACTTCGGACTGCTCCTTAGGCGTTTTCTTTTGGCAGGGCTCCAGCATTTCTGTGCCACTCTGTACCTTGCCCCTCCTGTACAGCTTCTCTCATCCACACTCACACACAGACACACATTCTGGGTAAATAGGTTTATAAGCTTTGGGGTATTGACATAAAAGATGTTTTAAGCAGTAGAAGATAATAATGATAACACAAAAGATGTTTTGATAATAATACAGATGGTAATAAGATGATAAGAATACAAAAGATGTTTTGTATTATTCCACATTAGTTTGTTCATAACTTTTTTTAAAACAACTCTGATGGACATAGAACTTTCTGATTTCGATCATACGTAAAACCAGTTAAGGCACCAGGTCCTATGTTGGACATAGAACTTGTTGACCAAGGGCAACTTACGTTCCTCGGAATCAGATGGTTCTATGTCCATTTTTGACTGCTTATATCTCTAAGCCTATGGAGATTTTGAACATGTTTGCAATATGTTTAGGGTACCTTCCACAGTCAACAATATTCCACACAAAATAAATTTTGATAACTCTCTAAAAATCAGAGATAAGACAGTTGAAATTTTCAAACTTCATTTTCTCAAAATGAGGAAAAGTGGACATCGAACCAGCTGATTCTCAAGGGACGAAGTATTGGGTTCCAGTGATTTCTTTGTTGTAAACATACATGTAAGATAAAGACTTGACAGGATCTTAGGGTGTGCAAAAACTTTTGACTGGTAGTGTACATATAGGCGTAATATGTAGTCATGGGGAAAACAGTTGAAGCTGCTGTTGAAACAAAACTGAAATGACACAATGGTACTATTGAAGTTTAAAGCTGACATGCACTTAGGCGTCATTTGTAGTCATTATGGGAGAAAGCGTTAAGCCGCCTGCCTGACAATCCAGTAGAGCTGGCCTCCTTCATGACTGCAGATTTGCTAAATAAATGCCATGAAGAACAATGAAAGACCAGTAGCGTTGTACCCACAGCAGTGTCTACAAGGTAGACCTTATTGGCGTGAAAACCTCATTCCTGGCAACAGTTTTGGACATTGTCCAAACTATCTACTTGAGGAAGTGAAGCTCATGGAAGTATTCTTGGGAGTATTCATGCTTTTAATAGATTTTTCAGGTGCTTCGCGTAGAACCGCAAAACAGAGGTATGCAAACCCAGTGGGGTTTCATTGACCTTAATCCTCCTGACTGGGGTACCTGCAGACCTCAGAGGTGTATTTAATGTCATATCTCATTGGTGCATTACTTTATCATTCAAGTTTTCCAAGAAGTTGTCAATCAGTTTGTCCCTAATGACTTCATTGACTTCACATCATTTTTTTTGCGTATCTGTTTTAATGAGTACTTTTTAAAAATAACCCAGTCAAAAAGCACACAGTTCTACCTATGCAGTTTTGATAGATGGAACTATTTGTTGAGTTCCTGTTTGCCATCGGCCCTGATTTAAAGTGTCATAGACTAGAGGGGGTCACTCATTTTGAAACAGAGGATGCAGCAAAGAATTCCTCTTGTGCTCCGTCGATGACCCTAAAACTGTTCTTTCTTTCTTCTTTTTGCGCAATACCCAAATAAACTGTAACTTTCTTAAAACAATTATTATTTTTGAGATGGCATTAAATGCATAAGTAGTAATGAGAAGAAATAATGAGACATTTTGCTACGGTGGTTGTTTCTTACAGTATATTCTTGGTCAGTAGTTCTTGTATGTTGAATATGTTGGTAGAATGAGGGTTAAAATGCTTAGACTTTGGTTCTCAGTTGGGCTGGTATCTATGTTGGTTCATTAGCATTTTCAGGATATTTTTGTGTAATTACATTTCATGTGCACTGTTCCTTTATTCTTCCTCTAATACCATGGTGCTATTTTTATGTTGTAATTTCACAGCTATTAGTAACTGGCTCAGTAAAGCACAGAAAAGTTTTGGCAGTTATGTTATGAAAAAAAAGGTGTATCTTTTTGTTGCGATTCATTTAACAGCACTGTATCACATTTGAAAGGATACATTTTGACTGACAGGTGTAATAAAAATGCATGAGCAAATGTCACAAAATTTATCATCAAAGTAAGGTAAAATCCCAGCGCCTAAGGAAAATTGATGAAAGAGAGCTAATTCATCACCTTTATGTTTGTGGACTTGAGTCGTATGTATTAAAAAAACCTTTTAAGAAAAATTTGTCGGACTTTCCTCAGACCCAGAAACATGTCACTCACCAAAATGTCCAATCCCAGGATATGAGCGTTTTGTCCTAATTATTTATGGACCTGAATGTTTTTTGTATTGCTCTTCAGCTATTTACTGTTGTGTGAAGAGCTATTAAAAGTTTTCAAAATAATAATTTGATTCGGCTTGGTATTGATTATATGCTTGGTTGTTTATTCGCAGACGAATTTCGGCTGTTGGCTGGCTCTCGCAGTGCACTTACCTGAAGTATTTTAACTTAATGAAATAAGATTAAATCCTGAAATTGATTTAGCTCCCTCAGCCCTTTGACGATTGTCTTGCAAAGTTATAATCATGAATGATCTTTTTCCTCAGAACATTGGCTCCTGCTTTTACGGTCCTCTGTGATTTGACTCTCACTTCTTTTTAACCCTTTATGCTTGGAGTTACGTGCACAATTACAGATGATTTATCATTAAAATTATGTCTGTGTCTGTGTTTCAGGAACACCTGTGTCCTGTGTTTAATGATGAGTTATTATTTTGTAAATGCTAATTTCACACGTTTTTTTTTATTTAAGGTAACTGTGACGTTTGTCGTGGGTTCAGAGGTCCACCAGCCGATCACCAATGACTTCTCCCAGATAGGGAAGCCTTTCTTGATGGGTACTGTTGCTTTGGGTAGGTTTTACATGTCGGCGCACTTCAGTTCTGGGGAGGGAATTACTCATTAACTGAGAGAGCTCAGTTGAGAATACATTATATAAAATGGGTAGAGTGCAGTACACTGGAAGATGGGAAACTTATGGTGTAGCTGTGCGGAGGTAAAGTGGGCTGAAGTGAGGGATTAACCCTTTGACACCCTGCTGAACATGACTGATCTGCCCGAGTTAATTGAGACCACTCATATCTCATTCAGATATGCTCAAAGCTTCCATTAAATTCTGAGTTAACCATAGCATTTCATGGTATGAAATAGCAAAATTAAATATTACTTATGCATTTCAGCACAAGTTGGATACATTTATTTACAGCAAATTGTGGCAGATTTTACATATCGAGAGCAAATACTCAGAAATACATGATCAGTTTGAATTTATGTCTTTGCTGAAGACCTTAATTGGTAGAATCCGGTGTGTAACTGCTTAGTTGGAATGAAAGCCTGCACCCACACCGACCCTTTCTGGATAAGATTGAGGACACTCAAGGCAATCGAAAAATACAGAAAAATTTGTATTCCGGCTTAGTAGTCAATTAGCATAATACGGAAATTTCCATATGCGGGCGCAAAAGGGTTAATGACAATGCGCATTGATTGGCTAATTACAAAATCTGGCTGCCTAGCGACCTGGTGTCTGATTTCTAATACACAGTAGCCCAGAATATGACTGCATTTCATTATTTGTAGCGTGTCCTTCAAAGTAAACTGTTGTGACTTGTTTTTAGGTATAAATACGAATGGATATTCCACCAGTGACTTTGTGGTTTTGACACTGGCGCTTGTATTTATTCAAATGACTTTTCAGAGGGCTGGAAGGTGAAAGTGTGCTTTATTCGGCGCTGATATGTTGAGCAGTTTTATTTTTTATCCTGCAGGTGGGATTGTTAACGTGATGCCGTTCCTGTTCTCTGAAATTTCCAATAATAGAACCCAGGTAAAGCCATTTCCAGCAATATATCCGCTTGCCAAACCTTTTTTGTTTCTGAATTACTCATTCTAGAGGGGTGAGAATTTTCTTTCGATTTAGGAATGTCTTTCTATCTCAGAACTCTCAGGGTTCTAAAACTCCATTGCTTTTGCCTCTAAGTAGTGGTTGGTACATCAGCGTTAGAATTTTCCGGTAAGAACATTCCAATTTATGATGTCACACCTCTGAGAGTTTATAAAAAGAGTGTTTTTGTTCCAGATCATATGGTTCAGAAGAGCCATTCTGGGAGGGCTGGTCACGTGCACTGTGCTGAATATCTTGTGGTAAGCTTGACTTTCTCACTCACTAAAGAGTCTGACACCAAGCCACCCCGACAGGACCAAGAGGTCCTTTTTAGTTGCATTTGAATGCTGTGATGTATTTGTTCATATGTGTTTTACAGGTATTTTATGTTGTAATGAGCTCTGAACTTTTTAAAATTGTGCCTTGAGGTATGTGTGTGTGTGTGTGTGTGTGTCTGTGAGAATGTTTGTGTACGAGTGCTTGTGCATGTGGGCTTGTCTGCATGTGTGAGTACATTTATGTGTGTGTAGTATGAGTGTGCGTGTACATGTATGCTCTGGTGCACGTTCATGTGTGTGTGCTTGTCTGTGTGTCTTGGTGTGCTTGTGTGTGTAAGTATATGTGTGGACATGTGTGTGTCTGTGTGTGGAGCATGTACGTGGGCTTGTACAGGTGTACTTCTGAGAACCAGCCCCTGAGAAACCACAGATGTTGTGGGGGCATTTTGCGGTGTGAGGACAGCTATTGGAAGGTCCTCAGAGAGGATCACAACTCATTGGTTGAAGTTAAGGTGACAGTTACAGTTAGGGGTAGGATACGGTTTGGGTTAGGATCAGGGTTAGGCATTCTGGGTGAGGCATCATGTGGTTACATTTATGGTGGAAGGCTGTACAGAATGAATGAAAGTCAATACAACATCCTTACAAGTATAGCTTCAGAAAAGTGTGTGTGTGTGTCTGTGGATGTGTGCATGCATTGTGTGTGTCTTCTTAACACCAGGCTTCAGCAGTGTTTAGGCTCAGTAATGGAGCGATACACAGTCTCATCGCAGCCCCGCGAGGAAGCCGCTTCACCATCTGCTCGCGCCGTTAAAAAACGCCACGCGTTTCTCTAAGTCTCACGCCAAAGCCAACAAGCCAAGAAATCAGCGCGAGGGGAGAGGGGGCGTGGTTTATGTACTGCTCTCCAAAGTTTTCATTGGCCTCCGGTCGCACCCGAGCATCTGTGAAGAACCTGTGGAGTTGGCAGTCAGTGCTTTCTAGAGAGAGAAAGAGAGTGAGAGAAGGCGAGAGAGAGAGAGAGACAGTGGGGAGAGGGAGACGAGAGAGCAAGAGAGGGGCGAGAGAGAGAGAGATGGAGAGAGGTGAGGGGGAGACAGGAGAGAGTGAGAGTGAGTTTACCAGTGAGTTCTGTTATATCTGTAAATATGTTCTGTGTATGATATGTGTTGTTCAGTAATTATTCCTTTAATGTTAAAGGTCTGCTTTGGCAATACAAATGTACATTTTTGTCATGTCAATGAAGCATTTTGAATTGAATTGAATTGAGAGAGAGGTAGGGGGAGAGAGAGGGAGAGAGAGAGAGAGAGAGAGAGAGAGAGAGAGAGAGAGAGAAGGTAATTTTGCAGAAGGGATGAAATGAGAGGTGTTTGGATGGCAGACTTGAATCCTCCCTCCCTGTAGCAGTGTTCAGGATGAGCGCTGATGCGTGTGGGTGGACGACTCTTCCTTTTATCTCCTCTCGCGCTCGAGCTGTGACTCCCGGCATCTCGTCGCGCTCCTGCCCGTATTTAACATTCACTGCGAGCGCGACGTCCCGGGCCGTCCGCTCTGTTCTGCACACACCCAACGGCTCCTACTGCAATCACAACACGAGCTGAAATCCTCCGCGTCGAGACGAAACATTCTCCTGCCATGAACGACCAGCTCATATTGCTAAAGTACGAGATAAAGGGGAATATCGACTTTAATGCGGCAATACTGTATTTTATTTGTACATTTCTAAAATTGTTGTTCTGTTACAGTAGTACATACACATATACAGTATATGGGAAGGTTAGAATGTTTTTGACTTGTGGTTTGTTTTTTACACTGTTTTGAAGGGCTTTTTTGAACCCTATAGGCCGGTTTAGCAGCCACGCACAGAATGTGCAATGACCCGAAATGCCAGAAAACTGGCCTCCAAACATGTGGCTTTTATCACATGAGTTTTAGCTGTCATGTGGCCTTGTTTTCCCTTCAGATGGTTTCCCCATCACAGTAAGCTCTTTTTTGGCATAGGTGGGGGTCATAACCCCTTTATATAATACGGTGTTCGAAGGGTTAAGTCTTATGTGAATCATTCAACTTTGACACTCACAAATCAAAGTACGCAGTGTCACCTTTCTTATTCATCCATGTCGATTGAATCACTATGGAATTACATCCCCGTCAAACAGAACCATAACTGCATCTCCATCCGATTACTTGTGGATCTCACTGTATTCCAGAGATCGGTTTGTTCTGATATGAGCTCAATGAATATGACCAGTCTCTCAGACTGATCCCAGGTCAGGCTTATTCCTTCTGCGTCCAGACTCTCTCTGTACTCCGTAACACTCTAAACTTGGGAAAGATGGTGGAAATTGGAGACGCTCTGCCTGCATCTGTACCTGACTGTTAGCGTCCTGCGTTGAGTTGAGCCCTGTCTCTCCAGAACACCGTGCCCTCATTTCAAGCTTCACTTCAAACAAAACTTTTTGCTCAGTTTGTGCAGGTTTTTTTTTTTTTTTTTTTCAGTGTACGCATAAGGAATTTTGATTATGCTGCAGTCACGTTTGCTAGTTCCTCCCATCCTCGATTTGTTTTTGATTGAACGTGATGTGGAGCAGAGCATAGCCATAGCTACTCTTCGCAGGTAACTGCACACAGGTGGGGAGAACGGGCAACAGTGAGTGTGTTTACATGCACATCATAATTCAATAACTGGGAATAATCCTGTAATGGCAATATTCTGATTTGAGGCGTTTAAATGCACTTCAATAAACCGATATCTGGAAAAAACTGGTTTGCATGATTCAGTCAAATATTCAGATTTCTCTTTAAGCACATTCTTCCTCCCCTGCACAGGGCAGGAAGATAAAAAAAAAAAGAAATCTGCTTTTGCTGTATACATGCACAGATTCAACGTATTATTGGGCAAAAAGTTAGGTGTGTTTATCAGAGTTCTCATAAACCGACAACGGCCTTTATCTGGTAAACGGCCTAAATCTGATATCCGATGCCACTTCAATATTCTGATAACTCCAGTAATCCGACAATAATCGTTTCATTAGTGTGCATGTAAACGCACTCAGTGTGGTAAAAGGGTTAATGAACTGGCTTTGGAGTCAGAGGGCTAAGGCATTGCATTGGAGTCATTCAACTGATCTGTTTATCCATTTGGTTAAGCAGGGGCCAACCCACCCTTTAGCAATGTGGAGTGAAGGGCCTTGTTCAAGGGCCCCACAGCTACATTGGGCTCTCTGGACTTGAAACCCATGTACCTTCCCAACCCTAGTCTAGAATCATAGCCTCAAGGCTAGAGGCTTGGCAGACTTTTCAGTTATGACTGGTAGGCTGTGCAATTCAGTGTGTGTCTTTCACTGTCTGTGCACAGTTCATTTCAAAGTTTTGGATGCCTGTCAGAGGTAGAACGGTTGGGGAAAACAAACCAATGTTGCCATGTGCCTGATTTGTGAGATGAGCACAGGAACGTGTCCCGCTGTAGAGCTGGATGGTGAAACCACCCAAAACTACAGCAGGAAGCCAGGCAGGGAGAACATGGACTCTGACCACAGTCAAACAGTCAGACTCCTCGCTGCCAAATGCGCCTCACCCTGCGTGGCGCAGTCACCTGCACCATGGTCCGGCAGCCTTTTCTGAGACACAAAATGTCTGACAGGGGAGAGGGTGATGACCACAGTTCCTGCACTAATGCTGCTTTCACAAGGCACCTGGGACGGACTTTGATGGCTCTGATTTCAGGATGAGGCTAGTTGGTGGCTCCACACTGCGTGCGCCAACACCTGTAGCGGCTGCAAATCCAATGACACGCATCCAGTCTATCCACACCGCTCTGCATTTATGTTTATTTAAGCAATATCACATGAGAGGGAGTGATGTTGTTGCTGAATATCATCACGGCTGTGATGCGGTCGTAGGCCGAGTGCCGAAGATATCACAGCCGTGATGATATTCAGCAACAACATCACTACCTCGAGTGTGATATTGCTTTCATACAACAGTTCTACGAACACCACTTATTAGTTAACGGCAATAAGCGTCAACAGATTATGATTTCTTTGTTTATTTAATCAGTTATATGGCTCCGCCAGCACAGATAGTTCCACAAATGGATCGGGACTTGACTGTTGCTAAGCAACACAAACAAGAGTAGCGCTAAGTTTGTGGTCGGCAGTTAGTGTAATTAACAGTTATTAAAACACCTGTGAGCGGAGTGATTTTGCCGTTATATGTCCCAGTGATGTTTTGCTCTATCATCAGCACTCATGGAATTCCTCTCGTCCAATCAAATTACTCGTTCGGAAGTACCTGTTTTATAAATTTCTTTTTTCATTTTGTGGACAATGTTGTCTGAGGTAACACACAATAAGTGCATACCAGAGGCCATTGGAACAGCTGTAGAACTGAGGTCTGAAAGAGTAAAATTCACCCGAGTTCTGATTTAACTCATAGCCATTTACATCAAAAAACGTTGAATACAGCGTAAATGTTGGCAGTTTTAGTAAACTGAACTAAGGTTTGATTACAATCGATATGTTAAAAAAGAAAGTAACGCACACCGTGGGTTTTCAAAATAATGAGGTGCAGGCGACGGAGTAACCGTATAGAATGAAAAGAAGGACGCCACACACTCAGACTCCAAATGCAAAAAGGTTTACGGTGATAACGTAAATGCAAGGCTTGACAAAGGCCAAGGGCTGAAATGTTGTCACAGTAAACCTTTTTGCACTTGGAGTCTGAGTATGCAGCGTCCTTCTTTTAATTCTATTCTATCGATATGTTAACAACACAAAATATTATAGCAACTTCAACTTCAACTACAGCAACATCTATGACCACAACAAAAGCAAAAGCTTCCAGAGCAATTACGAAAACTTTGACAATGGCAGCATTAACAACTTCAACTACAACAAGAACACGCAAAAAAGCTTTAACTAAAATTACAATTTCTTTGACTGGAGCAGCAACCACAGCAGCAACTACATAAACTATATCAATCTCAACTACAACTAGACGGCACTCAGTTGAGCGCATACCTCCACCACGCCACAGATCTGTTCTGTCGGTTACAGAATATGTTCCGGATCACTTCCAAAATTAAACCAACTCTTCCTTGGACTATCAACTATCATCCTGCCAAATTTCATACCAAACCGTTCATAACTTTTTGAGTTATCTGGTCAGAAATACCGCACAGACCCACGTTAGGCAGATATATTTTGATTCCTCTGGATCCAGAATCCAGTATATGTTAGGGGTCGCTTCCAAAATTGAATCAACTTCATCCTTGAACTACCACCTATTATCCTACCAAATTTGTGCCAAGCCGTTCATAACTTTTTGAGTGATCCATTTAACAGACAGACAGTTGGCTATGTTTTGTCAGCACCATCCATTGGATTTTAAGATATGTAGCTAAGGTCAAATGCAGTGTTAATGAAAGTGAAAAGTAACCAAACCGAAATCATAACCTCCTTGGCAAAGATGACAGCGATTGAAAGATGGATAAATTGCAAAATGAATGCCTTACTGCAGTTCTGGATTTCGCCTGACATTGGGAGGAGTCACTTTTTGCTGCACACTACGATCCCCTACAATCATTTATTTAGCTCTTAAGTTTGATGTACAATTATCACTGTGTGCATAACTCTAAGGGTCCCCTCCTGCTCTTCTAAAGAACGGAGGAATCAAAGGGAAATTATCTAGCATGGAAACCAGCTGAAGCATCGCCGGGACAAATTAACAGATAAATCTCCGCGGCCCCTGGCTGGGGTTTGGAAATGCAGGGTGTATAAAGTTGTTCATTACTTTCTTCGCTCCTCAGGTCCCCTCTGCTGTGACTAAACAATAATGGCCTCACACGGGAGGCCGGGACTTAACTGAACACAGTTAATGGGAATCATCTGTTATTGTGTCTGTTTCCGTTTCTTTTAAATGCTAGAATGTTCTCTCTCTCAAGTTCGGTCTCCTCTCTCTCCTTCACTTGCTTACTCTCTCTTTTTCCTTCTTTCACATTTTTTTTAGCTTTACTCTTCCTTGTTGTTATGAAATTTTTCTATAAATACATTTCCTTCTATTGTTAAACCCTCAAATTTGTCCTCAGAAGACGTGTAATTAAAAAGATCCATCCGTCTCGTTGGTCTCTGCTGAGCTTCTTTCAACTAAGTTTCAGCTTGTGTCTGGGCACGTGTGTGTTTGTGTGCGCGCACGTGCATTTTGTGTGTGTGTGTGTGTGTGTGTGTGTGTGTGTGTGTGAGAGAGAGAGAGAGAGAGGGAGAGAGAGAAAAACTGAGATACCGGTTAGCCTCCACAGGGAAAAATTTGCCCCCTTTTCAAACGAACCGCGCCTGACGACGGTCCCTTTGCCATCATCATTTCAGTCGCCCTCGACCTGAATAATTGAGTCTTAAAGGTGACCGGTGATGAGCAGCGAGCTGGTGTCTATTGCAAAAACTGTGTCACCGGCATACTGTACATCGATCACCGCGAGACAGAGACGACTACCCCCAGTGAGATATCGCACGCTACCGCTGCGATCGGAAATTCATCACGATAATGAGAAGGGCGCCCATCTTCAGCTGCGTGTCAGGACTGCCGCACGTTCGCTTTATCGAGTGATAAACTCTGATAAATAGTCTCAAAGCCGGCAATTCTGAGACCCATAATCCACTCGGCGTGTTCATAAATCCACAGAGTATTTGAAAAGTGATGCCTCCGTAGCAGTTCGGAGACAGCGGTTTACGAGAATGCATTGCGACAAATATAAACCCCGCTCATAAATGACACAGAGGCGGTAATTAGAATATTTCACCCCCTCGGATCATTTTTGTGGACAGTATATGAGGATAAAGCATTTCAATTCAGCAATACTGTGTGCATCTGACCTCTGCCTGACCTTCGGAGACATCACAAGGGCTGAGGATGTTTCTTTAACGTCTGCGGCCAGGATTTGTTTTGCTGAAGTTTGCCCCCAAACATGTCCTTCTAGAAATCAACAGAAGTGAGCTCTTTCTTCCTTTGTATTCTCTGGAGAATGAAATAAATGTTTTCTCACTGTACTCATTTCGAAGCCCAACTTGTTGTATCCGCCACACCAGGGCTCTCCCTCAGTTGAATATTTTTTACGTCAAATACATGTCCTTGGGAGTCGCTTTTAAAAGAGTGAAATTGTGGTTCTTTCAGTGCTTATGCCCTTAATCTCCTGTAAGTAAAGGTCAGATGTGTCATTGTCTCCATCGCCTACGGCGTGAACTCTCAGTGCGGAGGTCACATGCAACCAATGAATGTTCCAGAAGCCCTTGGCTTTGCGTTCCCTGGGCGATTTCTCTCCATTCGTTCCAGTTTATGGAACAGACGGCACTACGGCGTTTACCAAGGCCCGGTGCCACGGCTGTTGGAAATTTGACAGGTTGGAAATTTACTGGAATGGATTACATGTTCTGTGTTCTTACGGATGGCTTTTCATAATTGGGCCATAAATCAGTCTCGTTTTTCTGGAGATTGATAAAGGTGGTGAAGTGGAAATGTATTTTTATGGATACAGTATTTTTAGATACAGTATCTAATCAGATACCATTTTTCATCATAAAATGTCCTCTCAGTGGCTGGTTGCACATGCTCATGGCACGTATTGAATTCGGTTTAATTTATGGTGCACTTTTTACAGAAGGACTGTCATAAAGCATCTTTAGGAATAAAGCTGACGATTGGCCGAAACTCCCAAAATGGCAAAAGGGTTACAAGGCTCCCAGTTTACTATGGGTAATTCACAATCACTTCTTCCTCGATGAAACGTGCTTTTGCACTGTTGCCTCGCTGCAGGACGACCCGGGTTCAAATGCGGCCTGGATCTTTTCTCTGAGGCGT
This sequence comes from Gymnothorax javanicus, assembly GCA_029692085.1. Classification (NCBI taxonomy): domain Eukaryota; kingdom Metazoa; phylum Chordata; class Actinopteri; order Anguilliformes; family Muraenidae; genus Gymnothorax; species Gymnothorax javanicus. The sequence continues at coordinate 25,518,599 of CM056196.1, forward strand.
TTATATGCTCTGTATTTGTGCGGGTTTCCTCTCACAGTCCATAGACATGCGCATCAGCCTACCTGGAGACTGTTAATTCCCTGCAGGTACCAGTGTGTGAGCGATTGGTCTGTGATCCCTGGTTCCTGCCTCTCACCCATTGGATGCTGGGATAGGCACCCGACCCCTCCCCCCATTACCCGTGATCAGGAATAAGTGGGTTAGATCATGGATAGATGGACGGATGGACTAATGCACCATGACTCTTGTGGACCTCACTATATGACGTGTGTAGGGACTGCGCTTGATGGACAGTTCATGCCTGACCTGTCCTTTCATTCATGATGACCCCTGCCCCAAAACAGCGAGCATCTCCAGTGCAAGCCAAAAAGCCCCTGCCGCAACTCTCCAGGGTTTAGCCTGAGCTGCTGTCAAAGCGAGGGAAGGCGAAAGAGAGAAGAGAGAGGGAGAGGGAAACGGAGAGGAGACAGGTAGACGGGGCAACAGAAATGCAGCAGTGTGATGCAAGGCACTGGGGGAACGAGAGAGAGGGAGGAGAGAGAGAGAGAGAAAGAGAGAGAGGGAGAGAGAGTCTGTCTGTGACAGCCTGATATTGAGTCTCTTTGAAAATAAGAGTGAGAGAGAGTGGACAGAGAGTAGTTATGTATGTGCTTGTGTGTATCTGTGTGTGTGTGTGTGTGTGTGTGTGTGTGTGTGTGTGAGAGTGAGTGGGAATGATGGCAGCAGTGTTAGGATGCATGCGTATATGCGTGTGTTTGAGAGAGAGAGTGTTAGGGTACATGCATCCGTGTGTGTGTGTGTGTGTGTGTGTGTGTGTGAGTGAGTGGGATTGACATCAGAAGTGTTCAGATGCATGAGTGTATGTGTGTGTTTGAGAGAGTGTGTGCATGTGGGTGTAAGTGAGAGTGACAGGAGGAGTGTTATGGTCCATACTTTTGTGTGTGCTTGAGAGTGTGTGTGTGTGTGTGCGCGGCGTGTGTGTGTTTGTCTGTTTGAGATGGGTGTTTGTGTGTGCGTGCTTGTGTTTACATCTGTGAGAGAGAGAGGAACAGAAAGTTTGTGTGTTTGTGCGTGTGTGTGAGAGTGTGTTTGTCTGTGTGAGACATGAGTGTTTGTGTGTGCACGCTTATTATTACATCTGTGAGAGAGAGCAACAGAAAGTGTGTGTGTGTGTGTGTGTGTGTGTGTGCGTGCGTGCGTGTGTGCGTGCGCGAGTGAGAGTGAGTGGCTGCAGTGTTAGGGTGCGTGCTTGAGAGTGTGTGTGTGTGTGTGTGCGTGCGTGCGCGCGTGTGTGTGTTTGTCTGTTTGAGATGGGTGTTTGTGTGTGCGTGCTTGTGTTTACATCTGTGAGAGAGAGAGGAACAGAAAGTTTGTGTGTTTGTGCGTGTGTGTGAGAGTGTGTTTGTCTGTGTGAGACATGAGTGTTTGTGTGTGCACGCTTATTTTTACATCTGTGAGAGAGAGCAACAGAAAGTAAGTGTGTGTGTGTGCGTGTGTGCGTGCGCGAGTGAGAGTGAGTGGCTGCAGTGTTAGGGTGCGTGCTTGAGTGTGTGTGTGTGTGTGTGCGTGCGTGCGCGCGTGTGTGTGTTTGTCTGTTTGAGATGGGTGTTTGTGTGTGCGTGCTTGTGTTTACATCTGTGAGAGAGAGAGGAACAGAAAGTTTGTGTGTTTGTGCGTGTGTGTGACAGTGTGTTTGTGAGACATGAGTGTTTGTGTGTGCATGCTTATTTTTACATCTGTGAGAGAGCAACAGAAAGTGTGTGTGTGTGTGTGTGTGTGTGTGCGTGCGCGAGTGAGAGTGAGTGGCTGCAGTGTTAGGGTGTGTGCTTGAGAGTGTGTGTGTTCTGTTGTGTCACAGGAGGGCATTGGTATAAATTTGCTTTATCTGCGGGCTGTTGCTCGGCATTGACCCAGTTTCCTCTTCTAAATTTGCGAGTTAGACATGTAGATACTTCTCTGTGTGCTCCAGCTTCAGGTACTGTAAGTATCTCATCAGACTCACTCGGTTTGAAGCAGGAACAGTAATATCCTGTGAAAGTGCTGTATATCAGCGACATGTTTGCTTTTGTAATGGGCCAGACCACAGCCCATTCACCTACAGTCTCTAATGCTACAGTTCTGTTGCTGATGTTTTTATCCACAAAAAAGAACAAACTTTAAACTAACCTGGCCCCGGAGTAAGGTGGGGTTAAGGGCCAGGCTACAGGGCCCAACAGCTACATAAATCTTACTGCAGTTGCTCAGGGACTTAAACCACCAACATTGTGATTAATACAACTGGGTGAGCTGTGAGTTGCTGTTATATATTATTCTCCTGGATTATTCTGCAAATATAGAAATACATGATGAGCCATACTGCTGATGCACAGAGGAAACGTGCTTAAATATACACATGACGACCTTAAATATCCACTCGCTCTCTGACTGAGAGTTTAGCAGTTTGTGTTGACCTCCCCAAAGAGGGTAAAACTACAGGCCCAGTGGTGGTGGAGAGAGGAACAAGTGCAATTGTTCACCGCTTAATCCTTCCATCCCTCCCTCTTTTTCAACCTCTGTCTTCCTCCCTCCATCTCCCCTCCCCCTCTTCCTCCTCCTGTTCCTCCCTGCTTCCCCTCCCCCACTCTCTCTCTCTCTCTCTCTCTCAGGTGCTGGGCTGTGTTGGAAATAGTTCCCCAGATATCTGTTCAAAAAGTCTTAGAAGGAGACTGGAATCGGAGTATAGCTCTGCCGGCATATACAGTCGTCTATTCCAATGTGTCCCTTGAACAGTGAGTACACACACACACACATACACGCACGCATGCATACACGAACACGCACACACAATCCTCTACTCCAAAGTGCCCTTGAATAGTACGTTCACATATACACACATGCTCACACTTAGGCATACAGACACACACGCACACGCACACACACACACACACACACACACACACACACACACAAAATCAGTCAATACTCTACTCCAATGTGTTTTTGAACAGTAAGTACAGTAAGTATGCACTCTCTCACACGCATACACACACATACATACACATGCACACACCCCTTTTTTTTTCAATGAATTAGTGAGTACGCATTCCTTGGCAGTGCTCAAGAATATGGTCCGCATGAATTGTAATTAACTGATGTAGTTGCCAACTACCACCCACTAAAAATTCAGTCTGTACATTGTTAATTAATTTTGAATACTACATTTGTTGATGCTAATGAATTTAGTGAATAAGAGGCAGGTAGAAAAAAATTTTTCAGTTTTAAGTTGGTCCTGTGTGTTGCTGATGTACAAATGATCAATAATTAATTGACTAATTTTCAGCTATATTGGTCAGTCATTTCATACGATTTGTTGAAGACGATGGGTGAAAATGACTCCCTCAGTCCTGGGGGTTTTATGAGAAAACAACCATATTTGCCAACGTTTACTAAATAATTAATCTCTCTGCCTCTGTGGCAAAAAAAAACGACATGAAATAAAAGGCGTTTGAGGACTGACAACTTTGCCTTTAATCAGAAGCTATTATATGTCACAAATAGTGCATTTGCAGTCAAAAATAATCCATAAACAGCAATATTTAAATAACTCTCTCATCCACGAATGACTGTTCAGAGGGTCGTTATTTTAAACTTCTTCAAAATCATCTTCATCATCAACACAACTAGTGTAGACCACCTCAAGATCACTGTCATCTCAAAGCTTGCCTGACATTTTTACACATCAGTACGCGATGCCATTCATATAAAATAATGAATATGCTTGAGGTAAGAAAAAAATCACGCTCGACTTCCCGCAATGTAGTTCAGGCTGCATATGGTGATTTAAATGGATTTCAGCGCATCACAATTTGTTTGAACGTGCCAGTGCTTTGAAAGACGGTCTCATCAAATGCAACATGGACATTGCATCCGTCCGTAGTAGTTGTTGTATGGTGTTTGTCGCATCCATCCGTAATGGGTCGATTGTACTCTAGTACGACCTTATTGTACTCTCTGTAACAGTGAGAAACATGGTCCAAGAGCAGTGCCCTTACCACTTTCTGCACAGTCTAAGGGACCGTCCTCAAAGTTCACTGCCAAGATTTTATTAGTGGCTTCTTTTTATAGGGGAAGAGGCTGGAGTGTCAGGTTTGACAGTGCAGCCTGTCTGCTTTTGAGAGAGGGGGTCTACCGTAGAGAACAGGGCAGCGGGGTGGCCATTGGTGATTTTGGAGGACATCTCAGGCAGGCTGTAGGAGGTGTTTGATGTTCGACGGCGTTTCTGTGGGCGTTCAGACAGGGACACTTCTGTGGGTTGAACAGAGGGTCCGTGTGGCTGTCCTGGAAAGATACGCGGTCCTAATGAGCTGCTAATAGCGGAGCCCTGCCAGCCTACAGCTGTCGATCCGTACGTTTTTTAAATATTATTTATTTATTAATTTTTTTATGCATACGGGTTTGATTGTGTGCCCGCCATTGGAAAATTCGCCACATAAAACGAGGAGGGAGCTCTCCCTTGGTGCTGCGTGTGCCAGGACGGACGAACAAACGCTCTGCCTATCGAGTGATAAACCCTGATAAATAGTCTCAAAGCCTGTAAACTGAGACCCAACATGCACTGAATGCGCTCATAAATCGGAATTATTTGAGTTATGGGTGATAGGAAATGGCAGTTTTTATGAAGAAGCTCAGTAATATATGCGGGGTTGAATGCCAGTCATTTTAGAATTAGCACGTTGCTGAATTTAACATGGCTAAACAATTTAAGTATTTTGTGGAAAAATGCATAAGCTAGAATATATGACTAGCTTAAACCTGACAGATTGTTCTGGTGGGTGATAGTATTACACTGCTTGGCCACAAAAAGTCACCACCTGGATTTAACTTAGCAAATGGGTAAGAGCCTTCCATTGGATAATTACGTCAGTAATTAATATGTATCAGCTGGCAACCAGTTATTTAACCCTGGCTGATGCAGTGGGTAGCTTCTCGGTTCTTAAACAACTATATCGGAAGACATATCAGTTGCAGTTGCAGAGAAGATGTTGCTGTGTTTCAGAATGGTCAAATTATTGGCCTGCATCAAGCAAAGAAAACAACTGAACTGAAACTACAAAAACTGGGTTAAGAGCTGTCCAACACATTATTAAAACCTGGAAGGATAGTGGTGAACCATCAACTCTGAGGAAGATATGTGGTCGGAAATAAATCTTTAATGATTGTGAACAGAGATTGCTTAAACCTTTGGTGAAATCAAATTGTAAAAAATCGACAGTCGAAATCACGGCTATGTTTAATAGCGAAAGTCAGCGCATTTCCACACACACAATGTGTAGAGAACTCAAGGGATTGGGACTAATCGGCTGTGTAGCCTGAAGAAAACAGTGAGGCTAATTGGGGAAAAAAAGACTTTAATTTTCTAGGGAGCATGAAGATTGGACTCTGGAGCAATGGAAAAAGGTCAAGTGGTCTGATGAGTACAGATTTACCCAGTTCCAGAGTGATGGGTGCATTAGGGTTGGAAGAGAGGCAGATGAAGTGATGCTCCCAGCAAGCCTTATGCCTACCGCACAAGCCTGTGGTAGGGAGGGGTTATGATCTGCGGTTGCTTCAGTTGGTCAGGTCTAAGTTCAGCAACAATATGTGCCCAAAACATGTAGTCAGCTGACTACCTCAATGGGCTGAATAACCAGGTTTTTCCATCAATGGATTTTTTCCTCCCTGATGGCGCAGGCATATTCCAAGATGACTATGCCAGGATTCATCAAGCTCAAATTGTGAAAGACTGGTTCAGGGAGCATGAGACATCATTTTCACACATAAATTGGCCACCACAAAGTCCAGACTTCAACCCCATTGAGAATCCTTGATATGAGCTGGAGAAGACTTTACGCAGCGGCCCGACTTTCCCATCATCAACACAGGATTTTGGAGAAATATGAATGCAGCTCTAGACAGAAATAATTGTTGTGACATTGTGGAAGCTTATTGAAATGATGCCATGGCAAATGGGAGCAGCAATCAGCGCCAAATGCGGTCCAATTGAATATTAGAATATGTTACTTTTTTATTGGCTGGGCTGCGTAGTAGATAAGACACATGCAAAGAGACAATATAATGTCCTGTGAGGTTTTACGTGAATTTAAAGTGAGCTCCATAATTCATTGGAAAGTGACACTTTTATGTTATTTTAGTTCAGTTGCCCAAGTCAATGAGCAGATCTGAATCCAAATGAGCATGCATTTTACATGCTGAAGAGGAGACCACAGGAAGTAAGTCCCAAAACCTGCAGGAACTGAAGATGGCTGCAGTGCAGGCCTGGCAGAACATCACCAGGGAAGATACCCAGCGTGTGGTGATGCTTATGTGTCACAGGCTTCATGCGGTCATTGCCTAAAAATGCGACCAAATCTTAAAAATGATTACTTCATTCTTCATTGTGCTATAGTACCCAATATTTTTGATGTGCCCAAATGGGAGCTTGGGGGGAGTGGGGGAATGTACAAAAGGTGCTGTCATTTCCAGAATCTGATACGGATGAAAACATCCCCAAACTTAAGCTGATAGTCTGAGCTTTTACCACATTGTCACTGTATCCTATCAGACTAGAAGTACAAAACCAAAATAAAAAACGTCACTGTCCAATGAATTATGGTGCTCACTGTAAATGGTTTGAAGGTTTTAATATCAGGCCGGCTCTCCTAGCGGGTCGACACCAGTGCTAAACGCCCTCTGCTCGTCCTTCTTCTTTTGTCACGCCCGATTGCGGTTTCCCAGCCTCTCATCCCGCCACAGAAGAAGAAGCGCGACAGCTCATCCCCGCTGTTAATTAGGCAGTGAGAGTTGCTCGGGCAAGAAGAGGAGATTTCAAAAAACGCTGGTGACTTTCTTCTTCCTCGTTGCTGATACGCGCTCAGGATTCTGCCCGTCCTCAGGGAGGTTCGGCGATGCAGCGAGAGCGTCTGATCCGGGGAGCGCGCCCCTTCCCAGACGCAGCCTGTGTGGGCGTCCTGCGCAGGTTTCTTCCAGATTAATCCATAAAGCGGGAGAGTGTGGGCGGTTAGTATGTGTTATAAATTAGTGTGAACGCCATGTTGCTCCGAGGGGGATTGGCTGCTGCTTGATCTAATCAGCTTCCCTGTTGTGTCTTTGGTTAAAAAAATTACGTTTGATTACGGCAATGTAATTAATAAATTGATCGTAGATTGATCAAGGGCTGCCACATTGAAGCACATCTCAGGAACATACTGAGCGATGTTCCTTGGATAACACCTCATCAAGGATGTAAAATTGGATTTCTGTTGTGTGCATTGGGCTTATAACTGTGCATTAGGGCTATTAGTAATCCTAAGGGCTATAAGTGTTCATTAGGGCTAATAACTTTTCATAAGGGCTTATAAGTAATCATTAGGGCTGTAAGTGTTCATTAGGGTGTTTAAGTGATCGTTAGGGCTATGAATGTTCATTAGGGCTTATAAGTAATCATTCAGGCTATGAGTCTTCTTTAGGGCTAATAAGTGGCCATTAGGGCTTATAAGTAATTGGTAGGGCTATGAGTGTTCATTAGGGTGTTTAGGTGATCATTAGCACTATGAATAATCATTAGGGCTTATAAGTAGTCAGGGCCATGAGTGTTCATTAGGGCTTGTAAGTGACCATTTGGCCTATGAATGTTCATTAGGGCTTGTAAGTGATCATTTGGCCTATGAATGTTCATATGGGCTCACAAGTGATCATTAGAGCTATGAGTTTGTCATGGCTGTTACTGTAGGAAATGAAAATTTGCCCCTTTAAAAATACCTGGAAAGCTATAATTTCTGAGCCTTACTCCCCAACCTCCTAATTTCTGTTCATAGTAGTTGACTAAGTAAATATCCTAAAAAATCTTTATAGCTACAAAGCTCCCCCGGTGTTTTTTTCATGGTCTTCTAGAAACTGAGCAGATTTTAATTGATAATTTAATTAAGTCAAACTGTGTTTTCAAATGGGCCTAATGTGCTTTTAAAGACCAGGTGCACTGGAGCGGCAGCTGTACGGAAAGGTGGATGATTGTTTTCTGCTTTCGCCATCAATGTTAACACTGCAGGTGCTTGAATGTCGATACCTGTCAGATACTGTTATTGCTTTAGGACTAAACCTGGGGTTTTGAAGTCTGTGCTGAACATTTTCAAGGGAAACGCTTGACCTTCTGTATCCTGAACTAAGATTTCCGCCCAAAATAGGCCCACATAATCGATCAGGTATGTTTTTTTGTTGCCTATCGCCAGAGCAGTGAATGTTTCTTTTTTCTGTTCAGTATGTAAATATTCCTGCTGAAGAGCCATGTCCCTCACAGTATTGCTTTCATTTATTCCTCCACTTACAGAGGGGTCTTCTTTTTTTCCTCTGATTTCAGGTCTTGATTGACATTCCTGGCTAGAAAGTCTTGGGGAGAGCAGAGCGATTTTATAACTGGTTCAAATAACTTTTCTCCACTTGTAGCTGGTCAACATAGGTCTGTTGCCATAGCTAGCTGCTTCGAGCTTGTCAGAGCTGGATAAGCTGATAGAGAAGGCTGGTGGTCAAACTAAAAGACTAGCTTACTGTAAGATGCTCGGTTGATGAACTGCTGGTTGACCAGTTAGATATTCTGAAAACACCACTGTAGCCATTTTGAGCAGTTTCAGTTGTGTTAAGGTGGAATCTTCTGCAGGGTAGTCAAGGCACGGGAATGATTTGCATTGCTGCAGCCGGTTTGAAAACAGTTGACCAGCCATGGAAATGGACATTTTTCCATGGCATTAAAATATATGTCAGATTGTGACATGAACAATAAAATTCAAGATTTGCCTGGCTGCAAGAGTGCCATGGCAAGACCTTGTCCTTAGGCTATACTACGGCTGCATTAACGGAAAACAAATCAAACTGATGCTGCTTAGCAACCATGTGCAAGAAGCCGCTCATTTCTAAAGCCGAATCATTTCTGTGTCACAATAGATAAGTAATTATACTTGCGCTGTTCGTGACCATTTAGCTTTGCGGAAGGAAATTTGCGCTGTTTTTTTAACATTTATGGTCACACATTTGTATTAACTGACAGTTGGTGATGCCAATCAATTGCATTTTCTGGAAAGGGTGATTAACAAGGCATCACATACAGCTTTTATCTCCTTAATTATGCATAAATCAGATGTAATTGGACATGTTGATTTGACGTAAGGACTGTACATAAACAGTTCTTTTCTGCTTTTCACAAATTCCCTGTATCGTTGCCTAAAGAAATTGAATGCAAATGTAATAACAAGTGAATCAAATCACAAAACATTCAAGGCCGCACATTGTTGAATTCCCCATATAATTAGTGCACAACTGAGAGTCACCAGGTTATCCTGGGTGCATTTTGTTTTCAGAAAATAACAAGCTTAAAGGAACAATTTTTTTTTTAATTAAAATAACCAAGTGCATAAATGTTTTTCTTATTAAAAAGTCGGGTTCTCACAAGTTGCGTTTTTTTCCTAGTTTCTTTGACCGTCAACCTAAAAATATATGGTTTGCAAGAAATATTTGCCAAGTGATGGCGACAGGTTTCTTGTGTTATAATTAACACACACGCACAAAAAATACTGCAGTCAGGATGATCGGCTTGTGAAGAGCAATACTGTCCTCTGCTGGCTAAAATCTGCACCACAATGTACCTGCTTCATAATGAAAGGTTATCAATTATTGTATTTTTCCTCGGTGATACAACTGCGTCTTCTGTCTGACTGGCTACTAATGTGTCAGGGATAAATGTGATGCATCAAAATATCATTCTGACTCACTGTCTTGGGATGAAATTAATCATCGCTGGCAGATGGATTTTTAAAAATTGTTTCACAATCCCTTCGGGGTTAAAGTTGGCAAGCAGTGTGTTTTTGCTTCTTCATGGCCTGTTCTGTGAGATCGTTTATATTTTTTATTTTTTAGCCTTGTTAGTGCCCCTTTGACATCTACAGCACTGCACCTCTGTACTTACCTACCAAGGGGAAAAAACTCTTGTAACATAGATACAGTATGTATCTGACTTTATTTCCACTCTGAAGAATAATTAAATGTACTCCAGTGTCACGTTCAAAGAGCCAAAGTATTCAAGATTTCAAAGAAGTACACAAGGCCAGTGTTCGAAATGTACACTTGTCCACTCATTCACTCACTTACTTTATGGTGCTTTCTATGTAATACACTGGTGAAGTAGTGCTCAATATTATGACTGAGTGTACAATCGGACCAAATCTGTGATCCATTTGTGCGTTTATAGTGACTGGGGGAAGTCGGGTTTGATGGTGCCTGAAGGCATGTCCTGGTCTGCTGTGATGTCATTAATCCAGAACACAGCGTTACCACAGCAACGTTTTTCTCTCCCAATATAGAGCTTACAATATAAGTGAATTGGGAGTGGTTAAACTCTGTATGTGGTTTAATACATAATGTATGTCTCTGAAATAATAGGGCTCCTGTGTCATAGTCAATCATGTTCTCACCCCAATAATCAATAATTCCATCAAAGGGCTCATATGGCCATGAGACATATGACCACTGTGGAATCAGACCACTTGTGCCCTGCTGAACTGGTTCAGAATCTGATTTCTCAGAAAAGTGTAGTCAATAGATATACAGTGTGGTGCATAAGTATTTGGGCAACTAGGAATTTTCAGAGGGGACTGTAAATCCTGATGAGCTTCATCCATAGGGACGTAAAAGTCCTTCAAGCCCGGACTGCCAGCTTTAATTTGGCTATATGTTCCTATGGAGTGAACTATGGAGTTATTACAAGCTATTAAATTTGGGACACTGTCCCAATACTTAGGGACCCTGGAGATTGAGGTCAGACTTGTTATATTGTACTCACTCCCTCATTCTCTCCCTTTCTCACTCTCACTCTCTCTCTCTTTGTCTTTCTTGCTTTTCTCTGAGGGTGTAGAGAGGCACTACTTGGAACAGAAATATTTAAAGCCACAAGGAAATTCATCGCCTGCAAAAAAGAAAGGCAGTATGTGTTCCACAACTCACCCCGTACCTCTTTCACACAAGCGTTAGTTTAATATTTTAAAGATCCAGCCAAAATGCAGGGTGTAGATTCCCTGTCGGGGCCTCTTTGAAGGAGAAGTGTAGATGGCTGACAGGGTTTTTCTGGTAAAGGCGAACTGTCAGCAGTCTTACCAGAGCGCTGGAGGAGAATATTCTGAACCCACTTCCTGTCTTTGCTTTAAGTTTCGCATCGTATGCCGTTGTAGATGTACTGTAATTTTGTACGGGATTGCACATATGGGGGGAATTGAACCGTTTCATACTGGGCTGTAGTCCAAATGGTACCTCTTAAACTGTATTTAATTTGTCGCAAAGTATATTAGGATCGGAGTGCAGACTGCCAATATCTTTTTTTTCTTCTCCAAGCCTGAGAATTCACTCCCTATAGCAACTGTGGCCCAATGCGGGTAATGCTGTGGATAAATGGTACATACAGTAGGCCTACTGTTAATTTTTTTTTTCCAATATTATTACTTGCACACTTTATTTGGGTCTGCAACATTGTGCATTTTATTTATGACTCTATGTACGTGCTTGGGGCCTGTGGTTGTCTGTAATGGTCTGATTGGACAATCTGGGAATGGAATATTCTAGAGCGCTTTTCTTGAGAGAATGTATGACACTCTTCATGGAGATTGTTATTGAAGTGGGTAGCTGCCTGGCTTATCCTGTTTAAGCATTTTTCTAGAGCGGGGAAGGGTAAACATGTTCTGCTATGAGCCACACCATGATGCATCTTCCTTCACCTTATGTCTGTGTGGAATAGTTTTGAAAGGGAAAATGCTTTGTATTTTCTTTGATTGAAGGTATGCAACAATAAATGCTGATATATTCAAATGGGAATTCCACAATGGGAGAAGATGGGAATGCATATTTAGTTAAAAACCATATGCATAAATATGCGAAAAATATTAAGCATAAGAAGACAGCTATATCTCAAATAGTTCTTTGACTTGTTTTAAAAACAGGCTGCAACTACAATTTTGTTCGGGCTTCAAGTGAAATTCTTTGAATTTCAAAATCTCTGTCAGAGTGATCTCTGGAAACAGACAAAACTTGCATCTATTTGTCATTAACGGGAAGGAATTTTCAGTTGTTCTTTTAAAACTGAACTCGTCTTTGGCTAAATCTGAAACACAACGGTTGTAAAGTTTTGTTCGTTTTCGCTGGGAGAACTGGAAAATATTTAAGGCCGCAAACACAATCAAAAAGGCATTTTTAGCTCTAAATTATTTGTATTTTCCTAAAACATGGCGAGGTCCTTAAGTGTGTGGATTTTGGCACTTTCTTGAAGGGTGATTCTCATTTGTTTCACGTATTATGAATGTAACAGTCTATATTAGGGGTTGGCAACCCTTATCATGCAGTGACACTTCTTCACCATTAGCTGAATATCTGAAATGATTTTTATTAATTTGGTTGTCATGACTGCAGCTGACCACATGCTGAAGAGCTCTCAGTTACACCATGTAGAATACTTCGCAATTCATACTCAGACTTTAAATCACAAATCAAACTCAGGAGGTCAAGCTGGGATAGACTAAAGACCAGAAACAGCTCCAGGACTTGAGTTGCCTTCCCCGATCTACATATTATTTGAGGATATTTAAATCCAAATGGAATGATCTGTATAGGGATTAAAGTCCTTCAGAATTTATGCCACTGCCAAAATATGTATAGCATCATGTTCTAAACCCCTAATACAGTACCAGTGGGGGGAAATGGAATGGTGATGTGTGATGGTAATGCATTATGACGTCCAGCCTTCAAAAAGTCCGATTTAGACGATTCAGTTAGCTTGAAAGTCCCTGAGAACACAGAATCAATCTTTAAAACAGATGTCATATTTCAAAACTGATTTTTTGCTGAAACATCCACCGACATTGGTAGGGAAAATAACACACATATGATTAAATGCATTTCAAAAACAGCTGAATAGACTCATCGGAGCTTTCTAGCAGATTGTTTGGGCGTGGCAGCAATGAAAGTTTCAGGGGGAGGCAGCGATTTATATTAAGTCTGCAACTGGTTGAGCTGCTAACTGATGATGTTAAGTGAATTAGTTGAGTACAATGTGATGTCACCATGGGAAAGGTTCACGCCCAGTTGGAATTCAGCTGCTGAGAAAGGAATATCTTTAGATTTGTAAATCTATTAAAGAAAAAGATGTCATCTCATCATTCATTGTGTATGTGCACTGAAATTTTCCGAAGTACAAAAAAAGATATTGAAAAGGAAATTGAGGATTTAAGTTCCTAGAGACTGTGAAACTAACCAGAATACCTAAACCCCCTCCGAGAAGGAACAACAGCCTGATGTGTTTGATGTATTCTCAGAGGAAGTCCTCATTTTTGTCATATCTTAGTTTCAGCAATTGCTTCCTTCTGCGGATAATTGCCTCCGGTTTTTATGCGCAATGCCCAAAATCCCTTGGTGATGGCCTGCACCCAAGCCTACGAAGAAATTCTGCCATTTTATATCTCATTTTACTCTAAAGTAAATCCCTCGGGATACCTGATAGATGTCCCTCTGGCTGTGAAGAGAGACTGTTTAAATTTCAAAGAGACGTTAGGAATGGCTGAAAGCGAATGCTTTCGCAAAGCACAACACTGTTAAAACACACTGCAGAAAGCAGTCCTCAGGTGCTGGATTAATCCGGCTTTAAAACGTGATTTCAGGCACTGAAACATGCATTCAGACTGTGGGACAGTATAGGTGCTTGTGGAGCCTGAATGTGATTTACAGTAAGCCCCATAATTTGTTGGACGATGACACCTTTTTTATTATTTTGGTTTCGTGGAGCATTTTGAGTACGGAAGGATTCAGTGATGATGTAGTGGAAGTGCGGACTTTGACCTTCAATTTGAGGATGTTTTTATCCATATTGGATTAACCATTTTGGAAAGATTATGCCTTTTGTACAAAGTCTTCCCCACCCACCCCCACCCCCATTTTTGACGCATCAGAAAATGTGTGTCATTGTGTCATGGCTTCATACTGTTTGTAGACCTCAACTGCCAGTCATAAGTCTCAGCACACCCACTATCTTCTGGCAAACAGTGATAGTGGGGGAGTGTAATGCGAGCACTTCAAATTTTACAGAATTTTATTAAAATTTTTCATTCATTGGAATGGCCACCCATTGCCGTAATAACTGCTGTGTTACTGTGCTTTTTTGTTTTTGTTTTTTTTTAAAGGACATTCATAATGTTTTGAAATTTTTCACCAAACACTGCCGTGGACGGTCCCGAGGATGTGCTACACTCATGGGTTGCTTCCTCTTGTTTTTTTTTGGCCAGTTTGTCCCAAACTAGCTTGGTTTTACAATCCTCGTCAGAAAGTGGAAATAATCATGGGTTTATTTTGCCAAATTTGGCTTTGTTAACTCCAGCATTTAGGCCACAATCTTGAAAAATAAAAAGATTTTATATTCCTCACTTACCAACTGGTGCCTTGTGTCATTAAGGGTATTTACATAAGATAAAACTACTGTACTTATAATTCACTATATGTATATATAATTCAACGTACCTGAAAATTAGTAAAGAAAAAGCTTCCGGTTGTGTACACTAAGTTTATATTATAGTTTTGACCCAAAACCAAGGGTGTTGTACAAACCCAAAACCAGTGAAGTTGGCACGTTATGTAAATCGTAGATAAAAACAGAATACAATGATTTGCAAATCCTTTTCAACTTATATTCAATTGAATACACTGCAAAGACAAGATGTTTAATGTTCAAACTGAGAAACTTTATTTTTTTTTTTTTGCAAATAATCATTAACTTAGAATTTAAAGGCAAGTTGGCACAGGGCCTTTTTACCACTGTGTTACATCACCTTTCCTTTTAACGACACTCAGTAAACGTTGGGGAACTGAGGAGACCAATTTTTGAAGCTTTTCAGGTGGAACTCTTTTCCCATTCTTGCTTGATGTACAGCTTGTTGTTCAACAGTTCGGGTCTCCCGTTGTCGTATTTTTACGCCTATAATGCGCCACACATTTTCAATGGGAGACAGGTCTGGACTACAGGCAGGCCAAACCGCACTCTTTTACTACGGAGCCATGCTGTTGTAAACCGCAGAATGTGGCTTGGCATTGTCTTGCTGAAATAAGCAGGGCGTCCATGAAAAAGACGTTGCTTGGATGGCAACATATGTTGCTCCAAAACCTGTATGTACCTTTTCAGCATTAATGGTGCCTTCACATATGTGTAAGTTGCCCATGCCTTGCGCACTTACACCCCCATACCATCACAGATGCTGGCTTTTGAACTTTTGGCGCCTATAACAGTCCGGATGGTTCTTTTCCTCTTTGGTCCGGAGGAGGACACGACGTCCACAGTTTCCAAAAACAATTTGAAATGTGGACTCGTGGACCACAGAAACACTTTTCCACTTTGCATCAGTCCATCTTAGATGAGCTTTGGGCCCAACGTTTCTGGGTGCTGTTGATAAATGGCTTTCGCTTTGCATTGTAGAGTTTTAACCAGATGCAGATGTAGCGATTTAACTGTAGTTACTGACAGTGGTTTTCTGAAGTGTTCCTGAGCCCATGTGGTGATGTCCTTTACACACTGATGTCGGTTTTGATGCAGTACCGCCTGAGGGATCGAAGGTCATGGGCATTCAATGTTGGTTTTCGCCTTGTCGCCATGCAGTGATTTCTCCAGATTCTCTGAACCTTTTGACGATAACGGACCGTAGATGATGAAATCCCTAAATTTCCTGCAATAGCATTGAGGAATGTTGTTTTTAAACTGTTCGACAATCAGCTCACGATTTGTTCACTAATGGTGACCCTGCCCCATCCTTGTTTGTGAAATAGGAAGCTGCTTTTATACCCAATCATGGCACCCACCTGTTCCCAATTAGCCTGTTCACCTGTGGAATGTTCCAAATAAGTGTTTGATGAGCATTCCTCAACTCTCTCAGTCTTTTTTTTTTGCCACTTGTGCCAGCTTTTTTGAAACATGTTGCAGGCATCAAATTCCAAATGAGCTAATATTTGCAATAAATTACAAAGTTTACCTGTTCGAACATTAAGTAACTTGTCTTTTGCAGTGTATTCAATTGAATATAGGTTGAAAAGGATTTGCAAATCATTGTATTCTGTTTTTATTTACGATTTACACAACGTGCCAACTTCACTGGTTTTGGGTTTTGTAATTAACTTTTTGTTTAATACCTAATTAAAGAGGGAACCGCTATGCTTCTCACATAGCAAAATTGGTCTGGCCCAGTTCTGGCCCACATAATGCACTTACACTCGGCCCACATACAGCAAAGAATGACGTCCTTTTTTTGGCCCAGATCTGGTTTGCCAGAGCTGGCTCACACATGGGCCAGCGCAGGGCCAGCTGCGGACACGGTCGGCCCACATGTGGCATACCATCACATAAACGGTGACATCATTGCCATTGCCCACATCTGGTTAACATACCACTTGCCATGCCAGCAGTCGCCCAGCAGTGCCGGCTTGACGCCAGATCCGAGCCAGACCCGTCTGCTACGTGGATTAAAGTTTGCCTGTAACCTTGTGTCAGTGTTCAAGATTATTCTTCACAAAGATGCAGTTCATTCATGGATTACTCCTGAGGGAAAAACACATTAAGATGTTGCCTATAGCACTCTCGCCGGTCCCCCTTGAGTCAGTGCCATGATAAAAGAAGCTCAACTTTGGAAGGCATATAAAATTCAAAACGCAGATTAAAATTATTATTATTATTATTATTATTATTATTACATTAATTTTGAAGATGCTTTTATCCAAAGCAATGTATAGGACCTGCATATACTAAGGTAATTTAGACAGTTACACAAGTACAGTACGTATCTGTTTTAGCATCAGTGTGCCAAGTCATGAACAAGAAGCATGTAGATTAGCATGTTGGCTTGTATATTTTTCAAATGATTATTTACTATCAGCCATCTTGATCTGAAGTCGTCTGCATTGAGCAGCTGGGTTTTGCAGCTCATTTTGGTGCTTTCCATCCCCACGTCTCCGGTATCCCGGGAACTAGAATGTGCAAATGTGGTTGCCGTGGGAATGGGGGTTGTCGGTTTGGATGAAAGGGGAGCTGCTGTTCTCTCTGCTTTTGTCACCGGAGCCCATGGTTACGTCTGTTTCTCGTGTTTCAGGGGTCTTGTTTTCGTTTTAATTGGAACTGCAGTGAATGCGACAATCGCCCCCGCTACGGTGCCGTTTCTCGTCTTTCTGTTCTTTGGGTCTTTTCTTGTGGAAATGAGCTTGAGTGTGTCTCGCGTATGGTCGTGTTGTGTACAGAAAACTGTGGTGACCTTTCAAGCGGAAAGTCTGAGAATCCTCTGCCGGCATGACGGCTAACTGAGAGTACACCATGGCGCGAGAATAATAAAACATTGAAACTGTTTGCTAGCTGTGTACAAAGTGTAGCCAAAGCTGTTGGACGTCTCTATAGCAGCTAAACTGCCTAGTTTTCTGCGACAGTGTAATGCAACTATGGGCACAGTAAAAGCCGGACGATCCTCAATTATTATTTTTTTTTTAACTGAATATAAATGGAGACAGATCTTACACTTCTCTCCCTGGTTTCAGCAATGCAGCCTCACATTTCTCAATCTCTAATGTCTGATTCTGAACTTTGACCCATCTGTGGGAAGTTTGCATGTTCTCCTTGCGTTTACTGTCATTTCCTCCATGCACTTCAGTTTCCTTCCACAGTCCAAAGACATGCATGCCAAGCTATTGAAAGACTCTAAATTGCCCATTAACAGGAGTGTGTGAGTGAACGATGTACGTATGATCCCCGCAACTGATTGGTGAACTATCCAGGATGTGTCTCTGACTCTCGCTCACTGAGTACTGGGTTTCGCTCTCACCCTCTTTGCACCAACCACCACTCGCCCCTCTGGGCCCCTGACTGAAAAGAAGGGTTCCGAAAGTTAACCTGTAATTCCATTGTAGAGCCCGTATCAACTTCAGGGGTTCTTGTCAGACAAAATGTTTCCATCTGGGTGCATGTGCTCTTTTCCACTTTGCTGTGGAGTTTCTGAATGGTTCTATAGTGAAGTAGTGTTGTTCAACACATTTTTTAGGACACACACTGTCACAGTGGGCCACCTCTTGCGCTGGAAATCCTGGTTGGTACAGTTGCTCCACTAAAACCACAGAACTGTCTCCCACTCTTTTTTTCTGGACCAGCATGGTCCAGCCCCACAGTCGCTGGGCTGTGGCTGAGTCCGTGATTGAGCGAGTGACTGACTGACTTACCAAGTTACACCATTAGTCAGCCAGCTTACTGTACTTTCCCCATTGGTCACTGCTCTTTCAAACTATTTTGGCGCAAACAGTTTCTATTATGTCATCAGTGGACGTTGACAGCAGAGCCACACGGATCTGCAGTTTTCAACGGAGCAGCCTTTAGAGTGCAAGAATTGACACTGTAGAGCATACAACTGACTAGCCCTGTAACAAATTGTCCACAGCTATGCAGAATGACCATAAATGGTCCTGCCATGTATAGTATTGGTTTTGGACCTAGACTCCATGTGAATAGTCTGTATGTCTTTGGAAAGGTCCTAACTTCTTTGAAATGACCAGGAAGTATTTACATGGCCGCCATGATCAGTGCTGTTCAAATTCTTGAAATGCAAAGAAAAGGTGCTCCAGTGCTTCCTTACTTATCACCTTTGGCATAGGGCACACTGGACCATCCTTTACAAAAAGAAAGGAGATAATGCCATCCCACATTCCTTGCAGCAGCAATGTTACTAAAGCACCCTCCATTTGGCCTTTCAGGAAAACTTACAAAAATGATGGGCAAGGGGACACATGATGACGTTGCCTTGTGTTTGTGCAGTTGGATTGTCTTGGCACTACAGTTGTCTTTTCATAAATCCTCATCAATTATCCTTCACATAGATGTCCTGAACCTCATGACGTTTTCCATCGATGGTAAGGAAAAATGGTTAGGAATAAGATGGTTGTTGGTGGAATTCAGTCATAAATTCCTTATTATTGCATATTTGGTTATTATTTGTTTTTCCTTGCTTGCTCTTGATTTAGTATTGATTTACTTGTTTATTCAGTCATTAAGTGTTTATCCTTGCTTGTTCTCGAGTGGCCTAGGTGACCTAGGCCATGCGTGATGGCAACTTTTATAATCTAGCTTGTTCCTGTGTAGAAGCGTCATGAAGTGTGTTACTGAAACAGTGTGTTCCTTCTGAGCCTGGAGTGTTCTAGATAAGACCCGAGGAAACGTAAATTTCATGGGGGAGAAACTTTTAGGATTACTGGAGCCAGACTTACGTGGGATGCAAGACGCCAAGAGCTGACGAGAGGGCGACATCATGACGTTCTGCTTTTTACAAATATCCAAAGCAAAGGAGAGATTCCTGTGTCTTTGTTCTTGCCTGTAACGAAGACCCTATGTGGCACATAGTAAAATGGATCCTATTTACTCTCATCTTGTCTCAGTGCAATTTCTTTCAGGAATGAAAATTAAAATTCCCACAACAACGGTAGGGGTAGTTTTCTGACTATTCGAATGTAGCCCAAGTCCTCTTTTAATGTTCTCTTGCGTTATTTGTTTTGTTGCAGGTCGGAGAAAGCTGGGGAGATCGCGACCATCCCGCTAACAAAGGTAGTAGCTTTGTCAGCTGAAAGTCTTTTTCTTTCTCTCTTTCTTCTCTCTCTCTCTCTCTCTCTCTCTCACCCAAACTATTGGCCTGACAGAGGTGGACATATAGGGCTGGAAATTCAGCAGTTACCTCAGCTCAATGTAAGTCGAGTTTGAAATGAGTTGGTATCTCTAGCCAAGGTAGCATATTCCTCTGAGCGCTAATAGGCTACTCAAATTTAAGGTGGTACTTCACTGAATGGGACTTGTCCCCGTTCACTCTTTCACAAGGGGGAAAAGATATTGAAAATGGGGAACAACTTTTACATCTTTCTCCGTCAGGCAGCCACCTTACTGACCGCGGGTATCACGCGGTAGTCTGTCCAATGTGCTGATGGGATCTGGACATGGCTCTCTCGCAGGCGTAGCAGGAAGTAGGTCGCAGCCGGGCTCTGCTCACTGCTTTAAGCTTTGGCAGATGATCACCCTTGAAGTGCACCTCATCCTAATTATAACTTTGGTTAAATACCCAGCCAAGGCAAATACCTTTATAGCCAGCTCCCTTGAGTCAATCATTCGTTGTTTTTCCCGATTCTGATTCAAGGAAGTGGCTGCTTTACTGTGTATAATTATTGCAGCCTGAAGCTAAATGAAGGAGAGAAGTTACTTGGCGGTATAAAAGGCAAAATCAGGCTTATTCATCAACAGGAGCGGGCTGGTAGTGATTTGTGCCAAAAAACCATTCTGTGGTTCCTTCCTCTCCCTGTCAAAGATCTTTCCTCCCTCAGTCAAGCATCTTTCCCGTCCCTGTAAATCACCCCTCCCCACCTGTCAAGGAATATTTTCCACCAGTCTCCTTCCCCACCAGTCAAAGATCATTCCCCACTGGACAACGATCATGCCCCACCGCTCAAAGGTCATTTCTCACCAGATTAAGATCATTCCCCACCAGTCAAAGATCATTCCCTACCAGTCAAAGATTATTCCCTACCAGTCAAAGATCATTCCTGTCTTCGTTCCTTGCACCTGACTCACTGTCGCTAAGGCAATTTCAGCTGGCGAAATCACTTATGAAAAAAAGTGTAAGCGGTTTCCCAGGGATATCCTGAGCAAGGAAAGATATGACTGTCCTCTGTGGTAGTATTTTTTTTCCGAAATGCTTGACATATTAATGATTGGCCTTCGCCCATCGCTGGTTCATCTGTATCTCCAACTGACGTCAATTCAAACAGGCTTTTGACAGAGGAGTGAAGTTCCATTTCAGCAATTCACAATCAGATGTGTTGTGTCTTTTTTTTTTCCATAATTACTGTGTACAACTAAAGGGCTCTTTTTGTTAAATCTGCACAACTTCAGTCTTGCGGAAGAACTTGAGCTGATTTGAAGCTATACAGCAGTTCTAAGTTTCGGTGTGGAATTTTTTTTCACACCTGAGATCCCAGAGGTACTGGGACATGGCTGGGTTGCCCAATGAAGCTTTATCTCAGTCAGCTTATTTAACGTGCCTTCACCGTACCCGACATTTGGCTCAGGGTCGCTGTTTGGACTCGAATAATGGAAGCCGGCAGTCTCCTCATGTGACCTCATGCATTTTTAACCGCCATTTTAATTCATGCAGAAACCAAACCGATTACATCATAAAGTGAAACTGATAGATGCTACCCTTGGGCTACAAAGACATAAAATTATAGTGATGTTTTTGCATTGCTATTGACTTCATCCACTGAAAAATTGGATTCCTTGAACTGACTATGTGAAGTAAGACCAAGAATTTGTTACTGGATGAATAATAATGTTCAGGTGGTCATAACTATTTAGCAGTGCAGTGATGACCACATTAGAAATTCAGTTGCCTCTACTGTATCTTCCAGCATGTTCAATATCATTCAGTGGAGGAAAGCACGGTGCCTCACTGATTATCTGTTGGCAGGAGGAAAGTGCAGTCTCTTATTGTCTGTCAGATGGTTGGAGAAAAGGAATTCTCAGTCACTGAATGCCTGTCAAGTGATTGGCCCCAGGAATGTTCAGTCTATTACTCCTTGTCAGGTGATTGGCCTGAGGAAGGTTTTGTCTCTTATTACCTGTCACTAGATTGGCCAAAGGAATTCTCAGTCAGATTGCCTGTCAGGTGATCAGCCAGAATAATGTTCAGTCCGTTAATGTTTGCCTGTGGATTGGCCAGAGGAATGTGCAGTCTTTTGTTGTCAGATGATTTGTCAAAGTAATTCTCAATCACTTAATGCCTGTCAGTTCATTGGTCCGAGGAACAGGCAGTCACTTATTTCCTGTCAGATGATTGGCCGGAGAGATTTAGGGGTAATCTGGTTGTCTAAATTCAAGCTGCACTCCAGAAAGAGTCCACCTGATACTGTATATACATGTTTGTATAGTGTTGTGAGTGTGTATGTGTGCACGTGCCCCTCCTTGTATGCATTTTTGTATGTGTGCAAGTGTGTAAGTGTTCACGTGTGTTTGTGTGTGTGTGTGTGTGTGTGTGTTTACACACGTATGTGTGCATTTGTGCCTGTGCTTTAGTGTGTGCACGCGCGCGCGCGCGTGTGTGTGTGTGTGGCTGCAACAGCCATTTGTCTTTAATTGCCTTGCGTTGGAATTTGTGTGCTCTGCTTCATGAAGGAATGTGTGTGTGCTGCCTTGGACAGTTGTTTGTATGCTGTCGGATAAACCTGGGGACTCTTGAAGGCCGTTGAAGTACGCCCACACTGAGCTTTGCACAGGAGCACACTTTAAACACAGCTATACATACATCTTCATGAATAATATTTCAACTGAGCCAAAACGAAGAAGAAAAACAAGCTGCAAACAGGTGATGTGTACAAGTTAGTGAGGCCGATTTAACTTTATCCCAATCCTGTTCAAACGCAAGGTCATTTTCAGCATTTGGTTTCAAGTATGTATTCTGCGGTTGCATAGCACTATTAGTAGGCCTTCATTTGGGAAACATCCATAGGGCTCTAGAGTTAGAGCTCTGATGCACTGATCTAAGATCAGTTTTGCCTTTTCCAATCATAGGAGATGTGCTGAGGAGGTTTGAAGAAGAACTGGTCCAAGTGCAGTGCCCCTGCTTTTGCCAAGTTCAATGAATACCGGCTATTATGTGCTTCATGCCGACATTTTTTTTTTTTTTTTTTTTTTTGGATGAGTGAATGTTCCGTCTGGGATTGGTGGTCCTCTAGTTTATCCTGTTCAGGTCTGGACTTTCGCTTAGTCGTTTGCACGAAAGGGAATATTAAGGGTGAAAATGATGGTTCAGTAAATAGTCTTCTGACAAATGACAAGTTTATCTGTTTGCCTCTCTTCCGGAAGATTTTTTATCATAGATGCTTCCGATTGGATCTAGCTGCAGCTGTAGCACTTTGCTAATTTAATGTGGCATAATGTTCATTGTGGTACTTGTGTTCTTGCAGGACTTAACTTGATGATCTGTGAGTTGGTTGAGTGGTCGTTGATCTTGCAGCCACTTCTTCCTCTCGTGCTCTCTGCTGAGATTGTACTCTGCCCTTGGGGTGGAAACTACTGTACTCCTCTTTCCTGGTCTTTGCTGTGGCGTTTGGATTGTAAATTGCTTTAGGTAAGAGTCGCTGCTTAACGCTACTAAGCACCTAATGAGAGGACCTCTTTCTCTGGCAGCCTTAACTGGTTGTCACACGTCTGTCCTCATAAATTTTTAGAGGATCTGCTTGTGTGTACATCCAAGCACTTCTTTACGACACCGAATTATAATATTAATGGAGTATGACTGAACAGTGTCTTTACTCTGAGTCTTTCAGCTTCTCTAGCTGTCAGTTATCGTTCAAAATCTCGGTCGAGTTCCGTTTCGCGTGTTAGCCGTGTAGCAGTTTTCTTTTGTGATCATTGTAGGTTATGGCCGGTTATATTACTTCCTTTGACTTTGAATTGTTGCATGTACGCCAGTGAATAAAATAAACCCAGCTAAGCTATTGATGATGACATTTATATGTACGGTACTTTATTTCATAATTCATACTAATTAATGTATTATTCAAATCCCTCACAGTTGAGAATGTATAATTCATGCACTGGCTAACTGGCATTTACTGCGGATGTTACCATACCGCAGTGAGACATGCGTACATCAGTGCAACCAATCTCCATCTTAACATCAGTATT
Organism: Gymnothorax javanicus; assembly: GCA_029692085.1. Taxonomy (NCBI): domain Eukaryota; kingdom Metazoa; phylum Chordata; class Actinopteri; order Anguilliformes; family Muraenidae; genus Gymnothorax; species Gymnothorax javanicus. The sequence goes on from CM056196.1 coordinate 25,542,369, forward strand.
TATGTATGCATTTATCATTTTAGATTTCCCTTCATAATTAATGTACAAGTTTTTATATTATATATAATAGTTTATATATTAGATATCCAGTTTTCCACAGCTGAGACACAGCGAAGTTGCTACAGGCAGGAAGCCTGTTCTTTCAAGAAGGGCAGCAATGGTGCTCCTATCCATCAAAACCCAGAGACGCAAAGCATGGCGTTTTGATATTTCAGTCGGTACTCAAGATAGTCGATGTGAAGTTATCCATCAAGCAGTAACGTACATAAGCCTGCTGGAGGGTTCAGTTTGTCCCCACTTACAGTCAATCACTGCAATCGTATGCCGGAAAACACGGGCCTGGCTTTCCGTTTTCCGGCAAAAGTCCCGCCCAGGATTGAAGTAACTCTGACTCTGATGCCTTGTGTCTGACACGTTTATTAGATACATAATACATTCAGTTTTTTTTTTTTATTCTTGTAGAATTTTTCCCAAAGTAGTCTTGGCGGAAACGATATCATACCTGAGGCGTACACGCGGAGGAATCAGTCAGGAATACAAGCGTACCGAGACAACACTTCTGAACCAACACCAGAGGGAGGTTTTCTGAGCTCAGAATGAGCTCGCGCTCAGATTAAACGTTACCCTTTTTTTCCCCCGAGAAAACATTTTTTTTTCACCTTTTTCTCATCCAAAACTGTTCCAAGTTTTCCCTGTGACAGTTTGGCTGTGAAAAATATATTTCCTGCTATCCTTCCCCTGGCCTGAAAACCAGAGCTGTGGGAGAGAGATCTGAGACGTAATGAATAATGCATTACTTGAGATATTTCCAGCCCCAGCGTGCTTCACTCCCCTTTTTCTTAAATTCCACTAAGCTTCACCAGCCTCTTAATGATGCTCAATATTTGAATTGGAGCCGTTTGTTATCCTAAATTTGGGAGCTCTTCTCGCCTGTTTCTGTGTGTTTTGTCTCCAGTGAGTGGGTGGATGAAATATGTGCAGCGCCAAAGCCTGCTATGTTTGGTGTACAAACTGTCCAACATATACTCACTCATGGTTACATCTTGTTTTTTTTTGGGTGGGATGGGGGGGCGAGAGAGACAAAAATCCTTTTTTGGATTACTCAGAAAACATTCATGTGTATGTGCCATTATCAATTGTTTTCTTTCGCCTCACTTAGTCTTGTGTGATCATATTTGTGTATCATATTTTTCATTCTAATTATTGCCTTTCATTTTGTCAGGGAGAGGAAAAGATCAGTGCTTGTGTGTAAAATGAATAATTCATGCATTGTCGCCCTCAGATAGTGTGCTGGTTTACGCTTTGCATTCTTTTGCTGTCTTTGTAATTCCTTTTCTTTTTCTGGCAAGTTTGTAAACACACTGTCTGATGCTGCCGTTTTTCGGATTGTCAGACTGAAGACGTGATCTTGAATTCTGCTCATCCATCTTTACCTCATATTTGACATTCCAGTGCAATTGTCAACCCCCGCAAATGCTAATAACTCCCATGTTCTAACACAGCCCCATTCGCTAACAACCCCCATGCTCTAAGACAGCCTCACACGCTTACAATTCCCATGTTCCGCATGCAAATAAAGACGCCTACATGCTACATGCTAATGCGGCCCCACACACTGCAAGCCAATAAATCCCTTATGCTAACACAGCCTCACACGCTGCATGCTAACGACTCCCATGTTCCACGTGCGAAAAAAGGCTCCTGTACGCGACATGCTGATTGAGCCAACGCACGCTGCACGCTAACAACTTCCATACGCTAACACAGCCCCGCATACTGCATGCTAACGATTCCCATGTTCCACATGTGAAAAAAGTCTTCAACACGCTACATGCTAATGCAGCCACCACATACTGCTTGCACGCTAATGACTCCCATACATTGCGCGCTAACTCCACTCCACACCATGCACCCTAATAACTTCCATGCGTCACTAATGAAAAAAGGCCCTTCCTCGCTACACATTAATTTAGCCCCCACATGTGACACACTAACAAGTCCTATGTAATGCAGTCCTCTCACACTACATGCTAACATGCAATAGCAGCACCCCCATGCTACATGCTAATGCCATTCCCACTCACCACATGCTAACCCCCTAAGACGCTTCCTACTATGCTAGTCCACAGAGTCAGGTAGGTTTTGTTTTCCTACCCTGATTGAAAGTGCCTGATCCTATCGCTGATTTTGATGAGATCTTGTTGCTAAGTGAGGTGTGCTTTGTTCATGCTGCCGTAAAAACCTGCAAAACGGCAGATCTCCAGAAACAGGGTAAAGCAGCCATGCTGTTGCTGTTGAATGAGGTGAGCTTTGTTTTGACTGCGGTGAAAACCTACAGGGTGGTAGATCTCCAGGAAGAGAGTCGGACAGCCCTGCTCTTGCTGTTGAATGAGATGAGTTTTGTTGGGGTTGGAGTGAAAACCTACCGGATGGCAGATCTCCTGGAACAGGGTTGTGCAGCCCTCCTCTACCTGTTGAATCAGGAGGGTTTTGTTGAAAACTTACAGGATTTGACATCTTAAGGAACAGGGTTGGGCAGTTCTGCTGTTGCTGTTGAATGAGGTGTGCTTTGTTAGGATTGTATTGAAAACCCACATGACGGTAGATCTCCAGAGGCAGAGTTGGGAGGACCAGCTCTGGCTGTGGAATGAGGAGTGCTCTGTTTGGATTAGAGTGAAAACCTACAGGATGGTCCATCTCCAGGAAACCCTGCAGTCTAAGACAGCACATATAATTATTATTATAACACATTATATTTTCTGGTTTTATAGTTTAGTTTTATAGCCACTCTCCAAACCATTACTTTCTTATTGCCTTCAGTTATTCAAGATATTAATGACCAAGCTTTATATTCATACATTTTGCGGGCTGGATCTTCGTTGCTCTTATTCTACGCGGATATATGGCTTCATATTGACGGCTGTCTGGAGGAAAATTTACTCGAATTTGCATTTTTTTTCTTTGTGTGATGGCTTTCATTTTATATCAAATATTCTTCACATACGGCCCTCTGCCTGACAGCTGACTCTTATTTTTTTACTGACTGACTGTCAGGTGGGAAGGGGTACATCAGAGATATTTTTTACTCATATTCACTGAATATCTGGATGCCTTTATAGCCATGCAGCTATCCCTCGTGGCTCTGGATTGCAGCACCATTGGTACCCCGCCCACCCCCTAGCGTCGCTATAGCGACGGTCCTTCAGGTGCCGTCACCCCTGGTCACGGAGGACTTTGCGGCCGACGGCTCAAGATAATCGCGCCTCTCCGGGTCGATGTGCGTTTCATTAGCGGAGAGTTTTGAGAGCTGCTCTGGGAATTTACTGCTTAATAAAAGAGACAAACTCCCTGGCGGCCGACGGCTTCAGCAGCTTGAGCGTTGAATAATGCATGTCCTCCGCTCTCCGCTGGGGCTCGCGGTTAAAACCGACAGTGGCTGACCTCGCTGCTCAGGTCGCGTCTCGCTTGAAAAAGCGGTGGAAGTGCGCGTCTCAGACACATGCTATCATCCAAATTACACTGTGTTAACTGACTGTCTAATCAGCAGAGGAATTCAACTAGTTCTGTCCCACAGCCTGTAGAAAATTAGGCTGTAGCTCTAAAGCAATGACATCCAGTTTATTGTTTTGTTATTGCTTTACTCTACTGGCTTCTAGTTATTTTGTTCACTTTGTTGGCCAATATGCTACTGTTTGGTGCCAATTTTGATTTTAGAGATAAGTACAATGGAATGGGTTTAAAAATGCATTTTCATTGGGGTCATTCAAAACCAACTCACCTAAATGTCGTCATAATTTCATAAAAAGTGGGTTTTTCTGCTATGTTTAGCTAGATCTGCGGTGTGCATTTTTTTATGCTCTACCAAATAACTTAAAGATGTGATAGAACTATTTTGATTCTACACAGAGATTAAATGTGGAACTAGTGAAAACTAGTGCAGAGATTAATTTTTGGGAATTCAAGATTCTTTGTTCGGGTGAAAAATATTTTTTGTTAATTTATGAATTAATATTAATTTGTGTTTTGTAAAACATTCAGCAACAACTGTTACCTTACCTCAGCAGTCAGAAGTAGAAATTTTGACGTAGCTGGTATTTATTTATTTATTTATTTAACCTTAATTCAGCCCGGGAAGTCCCATTAAGTTTGAACTCTCTTTTTCAAGGGAGCCCTGGGGGGTTGAGGTGGAGAGGGAGAGGACAAGTTGCGTAACCAATTAGATCAGGGGATGATTAGGTGGCAGGTTGAAAGAGCCAGGTTGAGAATTTAGCCTACTCTTGTCGAAGAGTGCCGTAGGGTCTTTAATGACTGCAGTGAGTCAGGACCTCGGTGTAACGCCTCATCCGAAAGACAGCCTCTCTTTCGGTACAATGTCCCCATCTCTGCACTAGGGATTATTCCACCAGAGGGAAGATCACTACCTACTGGCCACCAACACCTCTTCCAGCCGCAACTTGGTATTCCCAGGCGGTCTCCATCCAAGTACTAACTAGCCCATGCGACTGGAGAAGATTGAGTAGTGGAATGGCTGCATTTACACCATTGCCTGAATATTATAATTCATGGCCTGCAAAATAGCCTTGCCTTGTTTTTTTCCCCTCTTGGTCTCTGTGCATTCAGGCAGAACAGGTGTGATAATGGCTTGTGATGCCAGTGTGTTGCTCTGATGTGCCTGGGATAAGTTTCAAATCAGCTACCCTGAAGCTGCGCAGATAAATGCAGTAATGACTTCATGTGGATCTAATGAAAACATGCGGCAATTACATTACAGTAAACATTAGCTAATGGGATAATTGGTGCATGTAGAATGAGAATGCTGGCTTGTGTTGGACACTGATTCTCCTGAAGGTGAGGCAGAAAGTATATATTGTCTCATTGATTGTTCCTTGGTCATTGTGACAAGTCTGCATTTAACAGTTTACCTGTATATTGTGTAGCCTCCAGATGAAACATATTCAAATATTCATACATTATTGCATGTGTTTAATGTTGTTGCAATTATGAAGGAATAATAATGACTTCAGCTGACACCAGTCAAGTATGTACAGTAGGTGATTTAGAGGTATTTAATATTCTTGTTTATGGTTTTTCCTTTTTACTGGAAGCAGTTCAAATTCAAGTCTGAATAAGAATGAAAGTGAATTAAAATGAATAAATTACCTGTAATATTAATTTAATGTAATATTAATATATTACATCATACTTCCCTTTTTGAAATCCTTCAGCAAAATACCGTTAAACTGTCGTATGATAATGTACAGGTGGGTGGCTGAGTGGGTAACACTGTTACGTCACAGCAACAAGGCTGTGGGTTTTAATTTGGCCTGGGACCTTTCTGGGGCAATTATGTGTGGCGTTTGCATGTTCTCTCTGTGTTCACATGGGTTTCCTCTAGGTACTCTGGTTTCCTCCCACGGTCCAGGGATATGCATTTCAGGCGAATTGGAGATTGCAAGTGTGAAATAATAGTGTATGCACCCTACAATGGATTGGCAAGCTGTCCAGGGCGTGTCTTTCACCCATTGTTAGCTTGGATAGCATCCAACCTCCCTGCGACCCAAACGAGGAAATAGTGGTTTAGATAATGGATGGATGGATAATTATGTGTGGGCATTGTTGTAGCCTCCGGACAAAGTCGGGGCTACTATGGATTTGGCCTCGTAACGTGAGCGCCGCCACCGTGGAGATTTCCTTGTGTACGCTCTATTGGCCAAAAATTTAAAGCTATGTCTTTTATATTTGTTAAGTATATGGGCAGTGGTAAGGACACGGTGCCTGTCGATTTTGGTTACCATGGTAACATAATTCACTAAATAATAGACAATTATGTGTAAAAAATAAGCCAAGATGAAAAATGTGGGCAATCGGGGGCTACACCCATTGGTCACGGAAGACCGACCTGTCTAGTTTATTATGTTTGTACGCCTATACAATCAGAGAATGACGAAAAACAGGAAGGCACGTTCCAGATTGGTGCGGATTTAGGGCCCAGTGCTCTCAGCGGCGCATTACGCACGTGTTTTAGGATTTGTGTCAGTTTCATGGACGAGCAGAAACTAAATGTTGTTTGGAAACGGGCAGAGCTCTAACTTCACCCCCACTCCTCCTGTGATATAAATCATAAAATTAATGTTGCCCTAAAGTGCAGGCACTCCATTATGTAGTAATTGTCAGGTTAAGCAAGCCAGATGTTTACATGCTTCAGGTATTCGCGTGAACGCGTGCGTGCGTTTACGCGTGTATGTGTATGTGTGGTTCGTTACCTTATTTAACTGCTATATCATCTGTCTGCCAGCTGTCATCTTACTGTCATGGCCAAAGCCATCAGGACAGGACTGCGCTGCGGTGAGGGTGTCGGCATCCTGAGGGACCTCATCCTAGTGACGTCGCTCCTCAGAATTTGGCTGGAGAGCGAGGAGGCCCAGATGGCCCGCGCTCCCTTGCGTTCATAATCCGCTTTCCCGGAACATTCCGAGTCACCTTGGAACACTGCGGAAAAAGGGCAACGCTGAAAAAAAAAAAAAAAAGTATGCATATTTTATTATTTCAGCTCGTTTTATGTTGTCACGACGACAAATATCTGACGGAGTCGACTTCAAATCCTCTGTTTTGTTGTGCAGAGGACAGTTTTGAAGTAGAAATGACAACTGAAAATATTTTGAAATGACAAAAGGGGGCAATAACTATCAAATAACTTTACAATGCAGGTGTTCCTTCCATCAGCTGTTTCTCTGGCTTCTCTCCTCCCTCCGCAGAACACACTTCTGGCAGGATCCCAATGCTACAATCCCCCTGAAGCTCGAAGCGCAAAGTTTAATATAGAAAAATATAATCATTGCAGTATAGGGCACCTGCTTCGGGGCTTTCCGGAAGCTTCTCGCCGTGAGCACACAGGGGGACGCGAGTGACTTCTACTCTACCCTCTCTGCCCTTAACAAGCTAACAGCCGAGATTATTTTGATACGTATCATCATTTCCAGCAGTTTCCGCGGTCTCTTGCTGAAAAGTCCTGATAACTGCAATATGAGCCCATTTCTCCAGGTAATTAATGGTATTACGCTCTTAATGGGTGAGCTCTTATCAGACAGCTGTGCTCTGTGCCAAAACCTCCCGATAGCGGTAACAGATAATAAAGCTCTCTCTCTCTTTTTTTTCCTCTTTCTCTCTCTATTTGAGCGCACTGGGTTTTTTTTCCTCCGAATCATGCACTTAACTCATTTGATTGATGAGATCGGCGGTGTCACTGCAAGATAAATTCCCTCTTGACAGAGATCAGAGCGAGCCTATTGGAGCAGATAGTTTAAAATTTCCTGGCACATTTGACATTTACGCCGCAGCGGTGGTTTAATTTGTACTCTTCAGATGATTGCTGCTCTGCGCTATGCGAGCCGCTTTTCTCAGCTTTTTCTGAGCTGCAATTAAGTTGGGTTTAAGTTTGGGATCTGTGATCCTTAGAGCAGTTTCTGCCACCATAGTAAACATGCACTGCCCACATAGCTGTCATTTTATGTTTCAATGGCCCGGTTTTAACCTGTTCATGTTTCTCTTGGTCCCTGGTATCTGGCCCTGTTACTGGAGATCTACAGTGCTGTAGGTTTTTATTTTAATTCTAATGGCACAGCTGATCTGGCTAATTAACTCAACAAGATCTTTTATTGTTAAATGAAGCGTGCTTTTGTTATGTTTGGACTGCAGTCTGGCCGATTGGTAGATCTCCAGGAACAGGGCTGGGCAGCCCTGCTGTGACTTCTCAATGCGGTTGTAGGTTGTTGGAGCAGGAAATAAAGGCTTCAGGGTGGTAGAACTCCCAGAAAAGGGTTGGGCAACCCTGTTGGCTTGGTACTCCTCCATTGAATGGATCCAATAGAGGCATGTTTTCTGTGGCTTTTAATGAGGGTTGTATGTGTAGTTTTATATTTCGATGATAATTGTGCTTCTTAAATGCGGATGCCTAGTGTGGTTTTTAAGAGTGGATGATAGATGTATTTTGTTAAAGTTTATGATGAGTATTGTTTTTAAATGTAGATTATAAGTAGAATGTTTAAGTGCGGATAATAAGTGTACTTTTTAAGCGTGGATGATAAGTGTGCTTTTTAAGTGTGGATGATGAGTTTGTTTTGCTGCGGTATGCTTGCGCCGGCCGTACTCCAGAGATCCTCCGTTAGCTCGCGTGTTCCAGTTTGGCTGCCCGATTTAGAATTTGGCGAAATCTGACGTGCTGGCAGCATACTCGCGGACAGGGATGGGGGTCTGCCAGTACAGACTGGGGGAGGGGGACAGGGTTGGGGGGGGGGGGTGTTTCTCCTCAGTACCCACATGGGAGAGAGAAGAAAGTCTCTGCTGCTCAAATTCTTGACGACTTCCAGCGAAATTTCACTCTTGTAATTCTTTAGACTGGAAGGTGCATTTTTTAGCCCGCTTGGCCTCTAGGCGAATCGGGCATATGCTGTGGTTAGATGCTTTTGTGGTGGTCTGTTGCGCGTCCATGCGTCCACAGACTTTTTGCCTTGTCAGCGCTCTAGCTCCTTCAGTTTTTCACGGATCTTTTCCATATTTTATATGCGTGTATATGGGATCAAATTCTGGGCCAAGTTCGATTTTGGCCATGTTTGGCCAAGCGGGCGCAGTGGCTTTGCCACTATTTTTTACATTTATGTTAATTCAGTTATAAAATTACTTGAATTACTCTTTTTCCAGTGTCCTCCCTGATGGGAATTGGTTCCCTGGCTGTTTGCTCTGACCGTAACCCAGCCAGGGCAGCGCGGTGATGGAATATGTTGCATTATCGCCTCAAAGACAGAAGGTTTTGGGTTTGAATCCTGCTTGGGTCCTTCCTGTGTGGAGTTTGTGTGTTCTCCCAGTAATCATGTGAGCTCTCTCTGGGTTCTCCAGTTTCCTTCCACAGTCCTAAAATGCGTGTCAGGCTAACTGGAGACTTAAAATTGCCCTTAGCTATGTGCATGTCAGTGAATAGTGTTTGATTTCAACAATGGGTCAGTAAAAAGTCTGGGTTGTGTTCCTGCATTCTGTGCTGGGATAGGCTTCAGCCCCGACCTCCATGGCAGCCATGATGAGGAGTAAGTGGATAGGTGATAGATGGATGGATGGATGAATGGAAATCTGGTGGTGATAAATGTCAAAGACTTTTCAAGCAGAGTAGATCTTTCCAGCTGTGTTCAGTAACTGGCATTTCATTGCTTAACTCAGCCAGCTGGAGTGACTGCAAACCAAGACCATTTATTCATTTGTTACTGAGATTTGATTAACTAGCTTTATTTTGAGCTTGGGAGGAATTATCCCCACCCTCACCCTGAAAAGTATTTTTTACAGCCATGGCGTTTTTCTGTCTCCATGTTTTGCTAATGACACGCCTCTGCACTGTCAATATTTTTATTCAGTTTGCCTCATGAATGGGAATTCCTCGTATCTCATTCTTGTGACTCGCTATCACTTACTAATGACTGAATGGCCTCATTTATGCATTCATTCATTTTGTTAGCACTCCAATTTGAACATATGTAAAGTGAGCAGAAATGCTAACATCCAAGCATCCACTGTTCTAAAAACTGCATATACAGTTTAATGGTGTTTATGGACTATCCAGGTTCAGAAAATAAAACCCCTCCTCGGTGTTTTGTTCAGACCACCTGCATTTGCTCATTAGAACATTCCTTTAGTCAGGAGTTTGATCTAATTCCTGAAATCAGCTGGTTGAGCTCATGGGTGGAGGTAAAACATGGCAGGACTTTTACTTTCTCATCCTGAGAGTGTCCAGCTCTAATCAGCGGAATGCACTGGAAGCTATATCCAGCACTAAGAAGCTGTTCTCCTGTGGAATTTCGATTAAACCCTGTGAGAAGTCAGTTTCTCAGGAAAGAGAAGGGGTCATGTTTAAGACAACTCCCACCATGAGACTCATCTTCAGGAAGTGGAGAAGTGTGTCAATGCAGTGCTGACAGGGAGAAAAATCTATTACAGTGGACACAAATATAATGAAGTGGCCAGAAAGGGAAAGTAGTGTGTGTGTGTGTGTGTGTGTGTGTGTGTGCGTGCGTGTACGTGCGTGTGTATGTGTGTATTTGTGATTGCTTTTGAGAGTATGGGGATTTGTTTATGTGTGTGTTTTTGTGTGATGGGGATGTAAGTGCGTGTACACCTGCATATGTGTGTTTGCAGGCCTTTATGTATCTGCGTATGTGCCTGTGTGGATGTGTTGTGTGTGTGTGTGTGTGTGTGTGTGTGTGTGTGTGTCTCTTTGGTTATGTGTTTGCATGTGTGTGTGTAACGCTGCATATTTGTATGTGAACACATGCTTGATTTTGTACATGCATCTTTGGCGCCAACTGGTAACTAGATTAAAGGTCCCCTATTATGCCACAAGGTATACAGCTGATTAGCCATTATGAGCCAGTTCAAAATCTCCCATTCCTGATGTCATGGTTTGGTCCCGTCGGATGCAACCTGCAATCCGGTGGGCACTGGGACCATGTACCCAAAAGCATGGAAAGGACCCACTCACACAGGCTGATACAAAAATAGACAAACATTTAATAAACATACTTTTAAAAATCACAAAACAGGGGAGCAGCAGCACAAAACACAGGGCTCTAAAAACCAAAATGCAGCTGCAATTGCCAACTGGCAATGCAGCTCTTAAATATCCTAACTTCACCTCCACTACAACGAGCAACCGGTGTGGCTCGCTGAAGTGGAGGCGAAGACAGCCGGAGGGGGAGGGGCTGCAAGGCCGAACCCTTACACCTGACATCACAAGGGGGAGTGACTGCCCAGAATAATGAAATCTGATTGACTGCTTGGCTGAAGTTGATCAGTTCATCTTGCCTCTGGTTGGTTACTTCCCCATGTGATGTCAAGAGGGGAAAGATTTTGAAATTGCTTGTAATAACTCATTGGCTGTGCACCTGGCAAAACAATAGGGGACCTTCAATAAAGAATAAAAAGTCTTGCAGAGATCTGCGGAAGCCCTGCAGTACCAGTTTGGGGATGGGGGGAGGGGGCACGAAGCAAGCGTCTTCCACCCAGATTTCAGCTTTTCCCTTCGGGCTGATCGATGGTTTAACCGCCCCAAGGTTAAGAGTTTCACGCAAAGCCTTTCTCTCTGTCAGTTTCCACCATAAAATAAAAAAAAAAAAAAAACGCTACTGGCATCCCAAACAAATTCCTCTTCTCCCCTCCCGTGAAGCAGAAAACGAACTCGGCGTGAAGGTCGTATTTAATAAAGCCGACAGATCTTTAGCTAAAGCGGCCGGCCGGGAAGAAAAACATTCCTTAAGACAGCTGGTTTTTTTGTTTTTTCCTCTGCGAAATTGCTGTAAGCTTTTTTTTTTTTTTTTTTTTTAAGGCTGCGACGGAACACTTGCTAATTTGCTATCGATGTTTTCTGAGGAGCGTTTGAAGGGTAGAGGGGTTTAGTCTGTGCGGAGCTTACACACACGTTTATTTTATTTATTAAGCGAATACAAGGTCGTCAAGCTCAGCAGTTGCTTCATGGTCCCGCGTCTGGAGGGCAAGATAGTCCTCTTCTCAGTCTCGTGAGAGGATGATGCGTTTGATGATGCGTTACATCCTCAGTTCCTCTGCAGATGCGTATGGCTGACTTTGTCTGCTCCTCCATCTGTACTAATTTGCCAGGCAATGGCCCGGCATCGGTTAGTATAAGTGAAGCACTGCTGTCTTTCTATCTTAAATCACACCTCTCCTAATGCCACACCTGATGCCGCTACTGTATCCTGCATGATCTCTAGCTGCTGAATAAGGTGTGTTTTGTTAGGGTTGGAGTGCAAGCCGACAGGTTAGTTGATCACCAGGAACAGGGTTTTGCAGCCCTGCTTTCTTATCTAGTTTTAATTTTACTCTTTTAAAGTTTGCGTATGTTCTGTCTTATTTTTAGCTTGTCAGTAATCTGTGAAGCCCTTTGAACAGTACTAACCTGCATGAAAGGTGCTATACAGATACAGAAGTTCAAATTGATTGATTGCTTTTTTTGTATTGTTGGGAAAACCTGTGGGTTGGTAGGTCTCCGGGAGCAAGATTGTGTAGCCCTGTACTTGCCGATGAATGATGTCTGTTTTGCTATGGTTGTAGATGAAAATCTACTTGATAGTATATCTCCAGGAACAGGGTTGGGCAGCCCTGCACTAGCTGTTGAATGAGGTGTACTTAGCTATGGTTGGAGTGAAAACCCACAGGATAGTATATCTCCTAGAGCGGAGTTGTGCAACCCTGCTCTAGTTGTTGAGTGCGGTGTACTTTGTTAGGCTTGGAGTGAAAACCTACAGGATGGATAGATATCTAGGAACAAGGACTGGGCAGCCCTGCAGTGGCTGTTTGGTAAGGTGTGCTTTGTTATGGTTGGAATGAAAAGCTGCTGTACAGTGGAGCTCCAGGAACAGGGTTGGACAGCCCTGCTCTAGTTGTTGAATGAGATCCGCTTTGTTAGGGTTCCTGTCTTAATCGGCAGTTTCCCATAATGCAACTACAGGTTGTGGTGGCTCTTGCGGTGACCAGGTCTGTGATTGGTCCTTGACCTGTGATAGTGATGAAGATTAGCTGCTTGACAAGCGACTGTGACGAAGACGCGCTTTGGCAAATTTCCTGTGGCGCCTTCCCCCAGATTATTCTCTTTGCTTTGTACTTGAGCCAAAGCAAATAAAAGAAGATTTTTTTCCCCCAAAGCGTCGCTCCACCCTGGCACAGAATCATAACTGCTCCGATCTGCCAGGTTTGTCTCCGGCAACGGAAGAAGGGGGCATTTGCTACTTTGTGTGTGTGTGTTTCTGTTTACATGCGTGTGGCTGTGTTTGCGTATTTATGCCAAAAACAAATCGTACTCAAAAATAAGCAGCCCTCTTGTTTGGTTTATAGCAGGTCTACGTGACGTTCAGTTTGAGGGTGATAATTTCTCTCATGTTCCATTTATCCCTAGGATTGTTGTCGAAGTGCTCAGTAGATCGTTTTTCTTAAATTTATTTATTCAAAATCGACGTCTGGAATCGACAGCCACTTTTTGAGCTGGCGGGAACTTGAAAGTGTTTCTAAGCTGACTTTGATGTTGTCTGCCACTCTTGTGAGGTGAACTTTGCTCGGTTCCCAGGCTGAGTCAGCAGGATTTGGTGCAGCGAGAGTTCACCGGCTTCTCTTCCGACAGGGTCCTCCTTACGTCGAGTCTTCTGCTGCGGAGTGGGAGGGGGATATGGTGGGGGAGCCTGTAGCCTTGGGCCTCAGGTCGTGCTGGTTTTTGTTATTACTCTGATCGTAATAGATCAGCTTAAGCAGCTGATTCCACAGTGAACTCACGTCACGCTGGTTTTTCAGGTTAAAGTGGGCGGTGAAAAACCAGCACGTCCTGGTGCTCTCCGAGATCAGGGTCGGCTACCCCTTGGCTGACCTTTCTTTCTAGGACTCAGAGGGTTGGTGGTTCCAGCCCCACAGTTAGGGTTCTGGGTTATACTGTGTCGAGTTGTACACTATGGTGTTGATGTTTGTGAAGTGTTACATTGAGATGGATTGCACACTGTGGTGGGTGTTTGTTGTGTGGTAAATTCTGATGGGTTCAACAATGTGTTTTGGGTGTTTGTGATGCGGTAAATTCAGATGGGCTGTACATTGTGCTGTGTGTGGCTTCATGTTTCTGTCCAGATATTACGTTTTTATTCGGGCTATTTGCTTCCACCACTATTAATTGTATCCCAGGATGATAGTTCAGGGATATTACGGGTCAGCGATTGTTGCATCGCGTCTGCCAACGCATCTGTAGAGATTTGTTTGTGAGCGCTCTACAGGTCGCAAATTTCAACCTATTCGTTTCATATTTGGCATGGGCCTTGTGTGGTAAGGTCACTAAGCCTATCAATTTTGGGAGTGATTGCTTTCGTGGGTCTGAGGATACACATCAACCAGCGGCGACTGACTTTCTAATTTGTGTTGCTTCGAAAGCGTTCTGATGTCAGTTCTATTTTGTTTGTTGCTATGCAAAAGCTGTGGTTACTAATTCCACAGTGTCATAGTTCCACTCGGATGGACATTGTCCCATTTATTGTATTCACCATACTAGCCAAGATTCCAAACTGAAACATGTCACTCCATCCCTATCTCTGCATATTTTTGCGTTGTTTGTCCGGCCTCCAAGTGATGGAAGCGTTTTCCCACTTCCTGATTTATTTAATCTACTGTGTCAGTGACCGTTTAGCTAGCTTGTTCACCCTGTTCTCTCGTCTGCGGTGTTTGCTGGCTCTATACTTCTGAAATGTTTTTAAGATCCTAGTCCATGGAATTTTTTATGTAGTCTATCAAGTTTTACTCTGGATATTGCTCATCGCAACGTAGTTTAACTTAGGAGAACCATATACACTCAATGATTTTCTGAAAATATCTTCAATCACTCATAAAGGTGGAATACAGGTAGGGGTTACCCACTAGTTGCTAATGGTCAGTGCAGGGCACCTTCTAAGATTTAGACGAGTCAGTTTAAATACCTACCAAGTGACATTGTGTTCAACCCGCATCCATTTTGCTGGCTCACTGCATGTCAAAAAGTGGTGTGAAGAACCAAGTGCTCATCGTTACTTGAGTTGGAGGAATTGCGTGCCATGGCTCCTTCCTCCTCAGTCGATGGGAGCAAGTCACTTTGCGGTGGACTTAACAGTTTGGCTGTGTTCAGGGTGGGGAAAAAGAGGGGGGAAAATGATATGGTTATGTATGATTAGATATGGTTATGTGTGGATAGATATGAAGACCACAAAGGAAAAACGATGGGAGTCCAAATTTTGCATTTTTGTATATTTAATATATATTATTATTGTGGTTGTGTATGGTTTGATATGGTCATGTATGGTTATATGTGGTTATTTATGGTTAGATACCATAATTTATTTATTGTATGGTTATTTATTGTCTTATACAGCCTGAGAGGTCTTGTAACATCTTGCTACTCATGCCAGGCCTTGGTTAGTTTCCATGGAAACGAGTCAGTTTCCACCGTATGATGGAGCAGTGTGCATGATGCCTGGCGTGTGACAGGCAGGTAAATAATGGCGTGTTTTCAAATATTCAAACACGTTTAGCAGCCGGCATGCTGGGATCCATCATGCTGCCCGCATCGCCATCGGTATAATCCTCCTCCTGCTGGGACTGCCTGTTTAGTGACTTCATGTTTCAAGAGTCAAACTTTCACTTGCTAGGTTTACGCAGTTTGACGTCCACCACTTTAAGTCAACTTTCTGTCAACCTTTCATTGCTCTGAAATGCTTTTTCCTTGTTAATCTAGTGTTGCGAGGGAACTTCCCAGCCAAAAACACAAGAGAAGGACACCTCAGTCGTAATGTTCTGCATCTCATGAACCAGAGTAGGAATAAACTGTGAAGTTTGTGTGCTCACGGATCGAGTTTGTTTGAGCTGTGACAGCTCATTTTCGTAAAGATGTGCTGTTAGCCTGCTCACTGGCTGAGATGTTCGCTGCAGTAGAAAACATGACCACATAGTTCTACACAGACTGCTGTCTTTTCAGTTTTATTCAACCAGCCCTTTCATGGTAATACTGAGGATGGATGATGGCCCTGGCTGTCGTAGATGGCAATGCTTTGATATTTTTATTTATTTATTACTTATTTTTATTCATGATTTTTTAACCATGTTGTTTGAAAAGGGTCCTGATGTATTGGGTAGTGTGTATTATTATGGGTGTATAGTACATTGTGGATTTAGAATATGTATATAATTTAGGGTAATATTTACTACCACATTGGTTTAAGTGTATCACTACAAAAGGCAATGCAAACTGGGGTATTGTGCATTACGTTGTAAGATGTGTGTATACTGAGATACAAGGTGGTGCATGCCTCAATTTAGGATAGTGTGCACTGTGTCATAGCATAGTGTACAGTGTGGTATAAAGCAGTGTTATCTCATGAGCACTACTGTAAGGCAGTGTATTACTGTACTGGGAGCCATTTCATTGCCAAATTCATTTATCCTTCAATGACCCTGAAGAGCTAGCCTAGAGTCAGGGTAGTCCCTTGCTGGGTGAGTGACTGATTGACTACCGTTTCTGAAATGTGCCTGGACGAGAAGGCTCCTGCTGTTTGTGTGGTGTAGGTTCTGTCCCTGTGGACAGAGAGCCGTTACAAGATGGCAGAACACCTGTTTCGCAGATCAAGCCTGACCTGTGGTCTGGGGGACAGGAACCAAGAAAAATCTCCTGTTTTTTTTTTTTTTTTTTTTTTTTTTTTTGGTTAGTTTCTGTAAATTCTATGGTACTGCTATTTAGATTAGGCTCTGTAATTGGGTCAGAGTGATATCCTGTTAAAATCCTGTTCTGTTTGTCTATTTTTTTCCCCTGTTTACTGAGCTTCAGAAACTTAGGCCTGTTTGCTCAATGTGCAGCAGTTGCCATTGAAACATAATGAAATATTGGCTCTAATTCAAAAGAATAATTAGTCTCCTGGCCTCAAAGCCAGAAAGCAGCTTAGACTGTGTAAGAAAAAGGAACACAATGGGGTAAACCACTTGCCTGCTCTAATTAGTTCCTTTCTGTTTAATTTTGAGTTCCTGCTGCCTTCCTCATTCAATGTAAGTTTGGGCTCAATAAGAGTTTGTTTTATCTTTGCCATGGTGCTCTCTCTCTCTCTCTCTCTCTCTCTCTCTCTATTTCTTTACCTTTTGTTTTTACACAGCCCTCTCGGTCGCTTTTTCTCTTTTCTCTCTGGCCTTTTTTCTCGATTTCCCTTGTTCTCTGTCTCTCTCTCTCCCCGTCTATTTCCTGGAGAATGGTGAAATGTGATAAAAACTGATCTCGCACTTTCATACCTGAGGTAAGAAATAGGACCGCGAGGTTGACAGTCTCTGGCAGAGAAAAAAAAATCTGAGTCTGAAAATACACTTTTTCTTTATCGGAAGGTTATCTGGATCTGATGTGGAAAATGGTGTAATCTCCAGCGCCTGGAGGGGATGAGTGGAGAAATCGGAGAAGAGAAACCCCTCTATCGCTCCTCTAAATCTAAACCGACTGCTGCCTTTTGTACTGGTCAGAGGGCATTTCAGGTGCTATCTGGGGAAGAACACAGATTTCATAAACCATAACTGCAGTTACGTGTTCCTATTTCATGGGGGTTTGCATTAATCACCGAGTGTGTTATTCCTCCTCAGCCTTCATAGGACACAAGAGGGAAAGAAAAGGAATAGAGACACAAAATGATGGAGTGAAAGAGGTGGAGAGAGGGAATAGAGAGAATGCCTGCATCCCATTGATCAGGGAAGGGCCTCTATGCAATTTCAGGGATTTTCTCTGTAATTTCAGTCCTTCCTTTTGTAGCTTTTTGCACCTGGAGGGTTAAAGGTTTTTAATGAAAGGATATTTTACCACCTACCACATTACACATGCACACACATTTGTTTTCCTGTACTTGTGCGGACAAAAATGTAATTTCTTGCACCAAAATTCTATTTCCATACTCCCAAACCTTAAAATCAACTGTAACATTATCAAACACCTTTCTTGACCCTAACCAGCAAGCCCCTCAAAATAACTCAATCACCGAAACTCAGAGCGTAATTTTAATGCCTAACCTTAAAACTGGCCGTAGTCCTAACCATATTCCCGATAGCAACCCTAGACCTAAACCTAGTCCTTGGCCCAGAATTAATCTTTTTTCCTTATGTGGACTCAAAAGCATGCCCCCATGTGTAAAAATGTTTTCATTTTGGATGTGGAACTACTTCAGAATCGCTCTTGAAACATACAAAAAGTAATTCCAGATGTTGCTGTATGTGACAATAATGTGATCAGTTCTCATCCCTGACCTCAAAGGGAAATGGCTGATGCGGAATAATGGAATGATTTTTTCAGTTTCTGTGACTGTATTTTGATTGGTGTTTTCCATACGTGCTCTGCCAGGGGCTTCAGTCTTGATTTTCCCATCCAAAGATGTGTTATTGCTGATTTTTTTTTCATCAGATGTGTGTCTGGGCTTTCCATGATGTGACTGAGCGTGTTCATATTAAACTGCTGCTTTCCAGATTGAGTCACACTAGATGTGATTTCCCTCAGATGATGCTAAATGCTAATTTTCTGGAAACATCCCAAGTTTGTGCTTGTGTCATACTTAAATAAGGTGCTTGTCCAGACGCTAAAAACAATTTCTGCCAACAAGTCGGAAGCTCTGTTGAACAGATAAACGTTTTCTGTTTCTAGGTCAATAAATAATGCGACAAGCCAAGATAATGGCATTTGAATGCTGTTAAAGACTAGAAAATATTTATGTTGTTTTGTGAATGCTTTCATACATCAATGTATAATTTACATTTGTGCTTTGAGGACCTAAATATGCTTCACAATTTGTGTTGGATATTTTTCATTCAAGGAGATTTATCCTGCGCAAAAAGCTGTCAGTGCTTTTCGGGCAACATCCAAGTTATTGGATCCAAGGTTATTGGATTTACTGTCAGCCATAATATATTTTCAAAATCGCACATCAAATTTTTACATTTAGATTTTCTGGTAAACTAATAACATGGTTCTGTATATTTGCTTTTCTGGGCTTTCCAAAATAATTAAAATATTGAAAACCAAAGTTGTGGCAGCTCAGACCGGGGCCTAACATCATACTTACTCTCGGGCTATAAGCAAAATGATTGATTAGACTGTAGACTACTGGTCGATTTTGAGTAGATTGGCATAAATTCAGTTGACTTTATTGGAACTTCTTAAATAATACTAGGATCATCATTTGCCGAGAAATTGTATGTCAGCGAGCTTACATTTTTAGACCTTACCGTAGGCCTACCACTCAGACGACAGTTTGGGAGATCCTGCTGGGAGACTTTTTGGACCATTAGCTTGAAAAAAAAGAGAATTATCCTTCACGTGAGATTCAATTATCGATCGGCGTCCACCTCCACTAAGGATTAGAATTCTGAATTTTATGGCGCCTTTCATCGCCGTGGTCATCAGCAGCTCTGTTTCCTTTTAATTTTTTCTTTTTTTTGTCAAACTCGGCTTGTTTTGATGTCTCAACTCGGACGGCACGGCTGTTTTCTTCTCAGTTTCTTGTTAAGGTGCGTTTGAGCTCCTCGACGGCCATGACGGCAAGCTAGCCGCTGGCTTCGGTAGGGAAAAGCAGGATATTAAACCGTAATCTGTGCAGGCTTCCTCTCCCGAGGTGGCCTGTTAAAACACGGCCATCAGCTGCGAAATTTGTGATCTAATTTAGGGGCAGCAAAGCGTGAGGCCGTGCTCTCCCAGGATGCTCGGTGGGCCGCTCCTCTGTTCCGCAGGAGTCAGAGTGTACGCTTAGCCTTGTATTTTTTATTTTTTTGATTCGGCCAGCCGGATTGCGCAGTACGTGAGGGGAACTAGCGGCTGTTATTCCTTTTTACTGAAACGCGTGTCAAACTCCTGCTGTGACTATAACCAAAGTATGAGAGCAGTCACATAGCTACTAGTCCTTTAATTTCCTGGTGGAGAGGGATGGTGCTGTTCAGCCAAAGTTTCCTCTGTATTTTAGTACCGGTTATGTTTCCCTCGTCACGTCTTGGATTTTGCAAGGTTTTGACGGCTGCTTTTGAGAAATTGTGATGCTGCACAGTGGCAAAGCTTTAGTCAGAGCTCTTACAGTGAGAAGACGAGGAACCCCATCGGTATCATAAGCCTATTTCTTTTTCTTTTCAGGTTATTTGTCATCGGTTTGTGTGAATGTGAGTGTGCGCGCGTGTGTGTGTGTGTACGTGTGTGTGTCCAATCTGGTCTTGCTTACAGCATCATGAACTAAAAGATGAATCTTATTGTAATGACATCAGGACTACAATATCTATTCAAATCAAGATGGGAAATGTGTTAAATATAATGGTTATTAAATGACAGTGATCATTTGGATATGGACAGTAGCTGCAACTCTCAGCTGGTAAGTCTGTCCTCAGCTGAATTTGGCAGTTTTAGAGAAATACATATTCATCATGCATTGGATGTGGAGAATTGCTTGCATTGTCTTGGACTGTGTCCTACAGTTGGTGTAGCTGCAAATTAGTGTGTATATTATCCTGGTCATTTTCATGTGCATGTTTTCATAACTCTGAAAACACATTCTACTCTACACCCACAGTTATTGTACGCCTCCCTGTAAAAGGTACCACTCTATTCGCCTTAATTCATTTTTTTATAATAACTGTCACTGCTTCGTGGCCTAACAGAAATTTATCCTCGCGCCACTGGATAAATAGATAGGAAAAAGATATAAAGTGGAAGTTCACAGCTGTTTGGGAGGCTCTTTCCTTGTGTATGATTACGCCAGTGGCTTTTGTGAAATTGAATTTGCGTTATGTTACTTCACGATGGCTGCCTTTATGTTTTGGAACTATATCCACTGAGTGAATGCAGTTGGCCTGCTCTCAAGGTTGTACCGTGGTTTAGTTGTCTTGGATTGGAATGTCCTTGTAATAATTGTTGGGTTTGTGAGAATTCTGCGGCCATCCGTTTTTCAAACAGAGTGAGGAATATAAATGGTAAACTGCATTTGCGGTCAGTTGTGTTGTGACATCGGCTGTATGTAACACTCCTGTGATCTGGAAAAACGTAGTACTTATGACACTTTGGGTTGAAACTGAGTTTGACCCTCATTTGCAGTGTAATTAACAGTGGTGAAAATCTTTAAAAAAAAACAACTAGCTATTAGTGTCATTTGAACTGTCAAAATCCAGTTTCTATTTCTTTCTCTTTTTTTGGCTGGGAAAAGTCCAGAATCCAAGAGTTTTTGTTCAATTGCGAGACCCTTGCCACTGAAAATCTCGGCAGGTTTTTTCCGATCACGGGAGAACAGAGCTGGGGCGAGATGGGCTTTTGTAACCTTCTAAAACAGTGAAGGGTTTGGATGTAAAGTCCAGGGAGGAAGGGCACCCTCTTTTAAATGAGGGGTGGGTCCCAGATACCTTTTAAAAGTCATCGCTGTGGTCTCTCACTTGAGCACACTTTGGGCTTTCTCCTGAAAGCCATCAAGATCCCTCCCTCCCCCTCTCTATTTCTGTCTCCTCCTCTCTCACTCCCTCCTCCCCTTCTCTTTCTCTCTTTCCATCTCTCCGCACCCACTCTCTCTCTCTCAAAGGCTGTGATTGGGAGGTTCAGACATCCTTTTTCTGATACAGAGCAAGGTAGAGGAAAGGAAGTTGGCGTTTGATGCTCATACCCCTAGAGCAGCTTTCAGAGGCACTCCCTCCCTCCCTCTCTCTTTTCTCACACTCACTCTTTCTTAGTCGCACAGATCATACGGAGATGAATGAGACCTGCAGTTGGGAGGGATCATGACACTCGATGGCCGTTTGTGTTCTGCGCAGTCTGTCTCGTTTGTTCCGTTATAGAGCTCATATTGGAGTGTGGTGTGAACGTCTATCCTCTTCAGTCAATCCTTCCTCTTCGGGCTGTCAAAATAAACCTGTCTCTAGTAATATGTTTTTTGAATGCCTCCTTGTGGAGCTGTCACTTGCCTATAGTTGCTTTCATCAAGACATAGAAAGGCACAAACTGAGCCGCTGTTTTAATTGCATAAAGAACATACTTGTCCGTTGCATCAGTGGTATTTTGAAATGGATATGTACAGAAGCATTTGTCCTGTGTAGTTAGCAGTGGCAGATGGTTAGCTGAAAAATGATGAAGCACAGAACGTACCTTGAATATAATTATTGTTATTGGCCTGTTTTCAATCACTCATTTAAATTAACCTTGCATGAACTCTGGAAACACTGAACACTATCAGGTGAGGTCAAGACCAATCATTATTTTCCAGGGATGTTCTGTGCTTCAATTTTCAGTTCATCAGCCACCACTGGTTGTCAGTATGGACATGTTGGCAGAAACCTCTGGGATTTTTTAAAAGGTCTTTGGCGCCATCAAGTGTTTTTGGATTGTCATTTCGGGTACCTTCAATGTTTCCATGATGATGATTTGAGCATAAAATCTGTAGTATAAATTGTAAAATGACCTTGCATTGTGCTGTAACAGTGTTTGTAATCATAATCATGCAGTCTAAAAATGACTGATTAGTCACTGCATTTTCCATTGGTGATGAATGAATTTTTTTGTTTTTTTTTAAGTTGCCACTGTACTGCTCATTTTGTGTTACATTCTCCTCTTTTTAAAAAGCTTTCAAAATGAAAGATCTGCATTAGGGTCATTAAATGGTCACATTCATATTTCAGGTCACATTTTTGTAATTTTTGTTGTATGTAATGTTCATGCTGTCTGTACCTTTGTTCACCTGCCTTGGAACTGGGGATAAAAATGAGGCTTTTGGCTACATGTCTGTATAATTAATCAGATTGCAAGTATTGACATTTATGTTCGTTATACTTGGTCCCTGGTAAATAATCTTGTAAGTAAATAAAACGGTAAACTAGAGGGTGCACAGAGTGCGCATACCTCCGCCAGCCATTTTTGATCCTGTAGCACTTATAATTAGCTGCAGAATCCGGATCTGTATCTAGATTGTCCTTGAAATATAATCTTGTCTCTCCATTCATACAGTCCAACTTCCCTTAAAATTTTGTGGTAAATCCCTTGAATAGTTTTTGAGTATTCCTGTTGACAAACAAAGACACACACACACACACACACACAAGCAATCACAAAACCTCCTGGTGGGGGTAATTAAGATGACTTTTGAGTAATTAACCCTTCTGAACCGAAGGAAAATCTGTCAGTGTATGTGTTCCTGCATTTAAGGCTTCATGATTCAATATTTGAGCTTCACAGAGAGCTGAAAAATAACAAAGGAAACAAGACATTTGCATAATTTAGAACACAATCTTATTTCAGTAAATTTTCATTATTTGATTAGATTAGACTAGCATAGGAATGATGTTTTGTGTTCAAGTATTTTTTAGGGTTTTGTTGTTTTTGGGGTTAAATTGGTATTACACTGCCTCTATGATTAAAATACACTTGCTACTCTACTATATCTTACATTTAAGTACTTATTATTAATGGACTAATACCAGGAGGAAATATTACGAGATTCGTTAGTTGGAATGTCAAAGGACTTAATGGCCCCATTAAAAGAGCTCGAATATTTGCTCATTTGAAAAAACTTAAAGCTGAAATAGTTTTTTTGCAAGAGACACATCTGTCTATTGCAAATCATACAAGGTTACGAAAATCTTGGATTGGTCAAATTTTTCACTCTAATTTCAACAGCAAATCAAGGGGTGTCGCCATCCTTTTCCACAAAAAAGTAAAATTCATTTTGGCAGACATTATTTCAGATCCAAATGGTCGTTATATTATAATATCAGGCTCACTTTTTCATATACCAGTAATATTTGTAAATGTATATGCGCCCAACTGGGATGATGAAGCCTTCATTAAAAAAAATCACCTCCAACATCCCTACTCTAAATTCTCATTATCTAATATTTGGAGGAGATCTAAACTGCTTAATTAATCCCAGTCTGGATAGATCAAACCCAACTACTAAACCTCCTTTGAAAATGGCAAGAACCTTGTCTGCTTTTATGGATCAGGTGGGATGTATAGATCCCTGGAGGTTCCGGAATCCCACCAGTAAGACATTCTCTTTTTATTCGCATACTCACCAGTCCTACTCTCGAATAGATAACTTTTTTATAGATGAAATCTTCCTTCCTTTAATATCAAATGCAGAATATACTGCAATAGTAGAATCTGACCACGCCCCATTGCTTCTCGATTTATCACTGACCTTGATAGAAAAACCTCGTCCTCCATGGAGGTTCAACTCCCTTTTACTCTCGGACAAAGTCTTTTGTGATTTGATTAATAAAAAAATCGACGAGTTTCTTATTAATAATCAAAAAGATAATATATCCCCGTCTCTACTTTGGGAAACCTTTAAAGTTGTCATTAGGGGAGAAATTATAGCGTTTACTTCTTCACAAAATAAATTACGAAGAGAGAAACAAGATAAACTTATAAAAACAATTAAAGAATTAGACTTGCAAAATTCAGTGAGGTCTTCCCCAGAACTTTTAAAACAGAGACTAAGCCTACAAAAGGAGTATGACTTACTATCGACAGGAAAAGTTGAAAGACAATTATTACAAGCTCGTGGATTTCAATACGAGTACGGTGAAAAATCAGGAAGGTTATTAGCTCACCAACTCAAAATAAAATCTGCCACCCAGCATATTACACAAATTAAAAACAGCTCAAATAATGTGACCGTAATCCCATCTGAAATTAATAATATTTTTAAAGAATATTACTCAACTTTGTACCAATCAGAAAGCCTGCCGAATCATATGGAAATGGAAAAGTTCCTTGAGGACCTTCGATTTCCCAATATTAATAGCGATCAAAAAACAAAACTTGATCAACCATTGAATTTGGGAGAGATATTGGAATCAATTAAAGCTATGCGAAGCGGAAAATCACCGGGACCAGACGGTTTTCCTATTGAATTTTTAAAGAAGTTCTCAGATAAGTTATCACCACTTTTGCTTAACATGTTTAATGACTCTTTAATTCGTGGTGTGTTGCCTCAATCTCTTACAGATGCTTCAGTCACTTTATTGTTAAAACCTGGGAAGGATGTGAACGAATGTGGATCATATCGGCCAATATCTCCTCTTAATGCAGATTATAAAATACTAGCAAAAACCCTTGCCATGCGTTTAGAAACGGTTATACACCATGTAATTTCTGACGACCAAACTGGTTTCATTAGGAATCGCCATTCCTTTTCTAACATCCGTCGCCTATTAAATGTTATTTATTCTGCTGCTTCTAGTGAGATCCCAGAGATGGTTATCTCGCTGGATGCAGAGAAGGCATTTGATAGGGTCGAATGGCCGTATTTGTTTAGAACTTTGGAGAAATTTGGTTTTGGCTCTAACTTTGTTGCCTGGATAAAACTTCTTTACTCTTCACCCAGAACCTCTGTCATTACAAATGGACTAAATTCAGAATATTTCAATCTATATAGAGGAACTCGTCAAGGTTGTCCGTTAAGTCCGCTAATATTTGCTTTAGCTATTGAGCCTTTATCTATTGCCTTGAAAGTATCCCCTCACATCCAAGGGATCCATAGATGGGGTACAGAGCATAGAGTCTCGCTTTACGCGGACGATTTATTAGTTTATATATCTGACCCGGTGAAATCTGTCCCTGCATTAGTTGCTATCCTCAAGCGTTTTGGGGTATTCTCTGGATATAAACTAAATTTTTCCAAAAGCGAATGCTTTCATTTGAATAAGTTGTCAACAACTGATACAGAAATACAACTGCCTTTTCACAACTGTAATTCAGAATTCAAGTATCTGGGTATCAATATCACCCAAAAATTTGATAATCTATATGATAGAACTTTCCCCTCTAATCAATCAGATGAAGTCAGATTTTGACAGATGGAAAACTCTAAACGTCTCTTTAATTGGCAGAGTTAATTCAATTAAGATGAATGTCTTACCACGCGTTTCTTATATTTGTTTCAGTGTTTACCTGTGTTCTTGTCTAAACGCTTCTTTACGGTGCTGGATAGACATATCCTTGGTTTTTTATGGGGTAACAAACATCCAAGGATTAGTAAAACGTTACAACAAAGACATCAATCACAAGGTGGACTATCTCTCCCTAACTTCAGATATTATTATTGGGCAGCAAACTTACAGAAAATAATATACTGGATTAAATTCCCTCAAATAAGCTGGTGTCTAAATGAAGCTATATCTTGTTCTCCCTCTTCTTTAGTAGCACTTATAACTTCCAAATTACCTTTCTCCCCGAGACAACACTCAACCAACCCTATAGTAATTACGACTTTGAAAATTCTAGCACAGTTTCGTACAAATTTTGGCTTCATAAATATGTCCACTTTAGCTCCTATTCATGGTAATTGCCTTTTTCTTCCATCTAAACTAGACTCTGCATTTTCCTTATGGCATAAAAATGGCCTTTCTAATATTGGGCAGTTATACATTGGTGGGATTTTTGGGACCTCCGAGGATATATTTGAGAAATATAACATTCCTCAATCCCATTTGTTCCGTTACTTTCAAGTACGACATTTTGCTAAATCAAATAATCCTAACTTTCCAAATTTACCACAAAACTCAACATATGAGACCATTTTGAATACTTCACCAAATGTGAAAGGATTTATATCCCAAATATATAAAATCCTGAGTTCAATTACAGAGACTAATATTGTTAAAATTAAAGCAGACTGGGAAAAAGAATTTGATAAACCCATATCAGACTCATTTTGGAATCGGGCCGTAATCAGGGTTAATGGATGCTCATGTGCACGATTAAATCTAATACAATTCAAGGTACTACATCGCCTCCACTACTCTAACTCAAAACTTTCGAAAATATACCCTGATGTAGTAGATAGATGTAACAGATGCTATAATTCGCCTGCAGATCTTACACATATGTTTTGGCTTTGCCCGCAATTAACTAACTACTGGGATACAATATTTAAAGTCCTCTCAGAGTCTCTCAATCTAAAACTTCAACCTAATTCATGGATGTGCATTTTTGGGGTTCAGGGTGACGAATACCAAACTTTAAATACTCAGCATCAAAATATAATTTCTTTTTTTTTTTCAACCCTTTTAGCTCGACGTAGAATATTATTGGATTGGAAATCTCCTAACCCCCCAAGTGCCTCAATGTGGTTGACGGACGTAATTTTATTTTTAAAATTGGAGAAAATCAAATTTTCACTGAGGGGGCATACTGAGAAATTTAAAATCACTTGGGGCCCAGTTATTCAGTACTTTGACAACTTGAAGACTCTTGATTTAAGCTCTTAATTTTTTATCTTTTTTGTTTTTTGTTTTTTTGTTTTTTTTTGTTATTTGGATCTTCTTATTGCATTCTAATGCATTTATTTTTCTTTTATTTCCTTATGTATTTTTTTATTGGCTTTTTTTAAATTATATTCCTTATTTGATCGCTGTAATTTCCTCCTATATCTTTTTTTTTTTTTTTTTGACTGACTGACTTTCTATTGATCTTACAAAACGCACAAATATATAGGTGTATCATACTGAGATGTTAAATAGTATAGGCAGTGTAATATGGGTTTAGGAGATGGGATTGGGTGGGAGAAGGATTTAAGGGGAGGAGGGTGGGGAAGGGAAAAAGAAAGCAAAGGGGGAAAGTGCTTTTTTCTTTTTTTTTTCTCTCTCTGGATTTTGTCAAATGTATAATTTTGTGGATAAATAATGTACTTTGCAACCCCTGAAAGCTCAATAAATAGAGATTGCACAAAATTTTCATTATTTGAGTACAGAGTGAAGGCAACAAACATAAAAAAGTCTTTATGAAAATTATGCATTTAAGTAAAAAAAAAAAACTGAGAATTTGAAAATGGCTTGGAGGTAAAAAAAAAAAAAAAAACAAGACTCGGTGCACCTAGTATATGGCAGGGCCGCCTTTTCCCCGCCGGCTGACCAATCGCTGAACTTCCTCCCCGCGGGCCAGCCAATGGTTGAACTTGATCACTCAGTCAGTCAGTCACTCACGCAGTAACTCAGACAGCGACATTCACGTTTATAAGAAAAAATCATTTCTGGGATCATAAACTCCTTGACCGCAGGAGTTTCACATCCAAGTGTGATATTCAGAATTACTGACTGTCCATGAGCCAAAGAAGATCGCTATCCAAGTTGCTCTTCAAGCTGTCCATGTTCTCAAAATTGCGCATGGTCAAATAATAAAAATAATCATATTTTTAACACAAATCAACTTTAAACTCACGAAGATCGAAATGATTTAATGATTTTCAAGTGGGAGTTTGCATGAGTTCATCAGTATATGAAGGTATGGACATCAATGGTCACTAAAAACCTCTCCAAACCCTAAAAAATGCTTTTCTCCATTATGAAGTGTTGAAATTTGTCCACTTTCATCAAAGCCCCGTCAGCCAGCACAGCCAATCAATAAAAATAGCTAATTTTACTATCAGAATGTTTTCCCTGCAAGGAAACGGTGTGCTATTACCACCTCCATGCGACACACAAGCGAAAAGCTAGCTTGTATTAACACTTTTCGCACCGTGTAAGGTGCAAGACAGTAGTATGCAGTAATTATTATACACCACCTCCTCCATCTAAAATGGGTCCAAATAATATTACTTCTCTATAATTTTTGGTGAAAATGTATTGAGCAATACTATTGTGGGCAATGAGAGCAAAAAAATCCCACAAGTATTTTGTGGTAAAAATATGGGTAAATACAAAAACACTGAAAATATCAATTTTTTATAATGAATGAAAGGTTTCGCAAATTTTACGTTTTTGACTCTTGCATAGCATGAATGCGTGTTTGAATGCTCATTCCATGATTACTGATGCTAAAAAAAATTGTTTTAACTGGTTTGAGGCAACAATTTGGCAAAATTACCTGTAATGGTCTGTTGTTCCAGTATATAAGGTCACATGAACTTTGAGCAGTGTCACAGAGTTGAACACGATTGTACGATGGAAGGAGTCCTCTGAAGTTGTTCGTAGCGGCATTGTGGCCTTACATGATGCTGGTTGGTCGCTTAGAAAAATTTCTGAAGATGTTAAATGCTGCTGTGGCACTGTGAGAAACACAATCAAGCATTTCAAAGGGGCAGGTTTGCTAAAACTAGTAGCAATAGAGGTGCAAAACCAAAGTTAAGTGCCTCTGATGTTCGTTATCTGTGGATGATGAGTAAAAACAACATCAGCGGTTGACAGCACAACAACTCCGTGATGATATTGATAGCACCAGAAGTGAAGAGATGAAAGTATCAAGATCTACTGTTTCCAGACACTTGTGTAAAAATGGTTTGTGGCCGAAAAAACACTTCTTAGAGCTGGCGACATCAAAAAAAGACTTGAGTTTGCCAAGATATTGAAGGATTGGACACCAACAGACCGGGAACAAGTCCTTTGGATCGATGAATCAAAACTCAAAATTTTCTCATCGAATTTATGAGCGCCGTACATTTGGAGACCATTTCAAAAATGACTGTTTAACCTGTTCAGTAAAACATGGAGGTGGTAATATTATGGTTTGGGGTTCAGTCTGCTCGAAAGGAGCTAGTGATTTCATAAAAATTGACGGAGTCATGGATCAAAGGAAGTGTCACAGCATCCTTTTTAGGTATGCATTGCCATCTGGAAAGAGACTTATTGGTCGGGATTTCATTTTCAACAAAATAATGACTCTAAGCACACTTCTAAGTTGTGCAAGAATTATCTCAGTCGGAAAGAATCATCAGGTGACATAAAAGTTACGACTTGGCCAGCTCATAATTTTGATTATCAGTTTGCCCGATTTTGATGGTATTGGTTATATCCTTAGAGCTTTCACTTATAAGTATGTCCTTATTCAAAAAAGTGCCCTATAGCAACCTTTTTTTTTTTTTTTTAGATCATTTATTTCTGAAAAAAAAGGCCAATTTACAATGTTTGCTATGCATTTTGCCCATTGGTTTTGCCTTGACTAGAAGCTGGCACCTATATGACCATAGTGGAATGCACCAAGAATAGAGAGTGCACAGTCTAGTTTTTTCTCTACGTCATTGCGCTCAACTGAAGCAACAGGCTCCTCTGTCCTCACTCTGCATCTCCTCGATGTGGATTTAAGTGATGGGGACGTCCTTCATGATGGCGGAGGTAGAACAATTTCCGGGTCACGGAAGGGGAGAAACCGCATGTAAGCGTAAGTTAGCTTAATGAAAAGCCTTGTGTTTGGGTGCTCCCCTCAAACATACACTCCTGTTCTGAACCATTTCTCTATGTACACAATCATTACAGTTTTGTAGCGTACACTTTTAGCCGAAGTGAATTACAATTGATTAGACTAAGCTTAGGCCAATTCCCGTGGAGAAATGTGGGGTAAAGTGTCTTGCTCAAAGGTCACTCTTGGGCCCGAACCAACCGTCTGTGTCCCGTTCAAACACCACAGCCATAGCGCTACTGGCCCCTCACCCTCCCTGTACTGTATTCGCCATAGATGACAGTAAAATGGGGTATGATCATCTTAAAAGTTAAGCTGTATCGGGTCCCGCCTGATCTGTCAGCCGTTAACCGCCCATGATTTAGTAATGATGTGAGACTGGGTGCCGCAAAACAGCAAAATGAGTTTCAGCTGCTGTGCGATGTCGATCACGACCTCATATAATCCACTGGAGAACACGCTGAGCCACATTATGTGAGACACAGAAATTGCTGTTTGGGCGATCGTTAAATTTAACCATTTCAGTGTGTACACTGCTTGCCAGAAGTTTTATTTCGCCCACAACATACAAGCGGATGGTGGTGGAGAAATAAATTTAAAAACCTTCTTTTCTGCAGAACATTTCTTGATTTGCCAAAGGAACTGTCATTTTCTATAATAACAACAAAATAATAGTTTAATCACTGTTGAGCAGGTGGTGTTGTGCAAGGACTTTTATATGGGTGTTTATTCAGTGTATTTAGTTTCATATGGCAGTAGTATACAGTATATTTATATTTTGCATACTAGATGCCACATAGAATCGTTTGCATAGATTCTATTATAGATGTATGAAATGGTTTGCATATTGATTGCTTGTGCTGCCATGTTATGGCTTTCAGCTGCTCTTAATGCCCCTGCAGGTTTCCTTATTTTTCCTAAAGTGTGTACTAAGCTGTTGAATTAAATTCAGCAGTTTGTCAGCTGGTTCTCCATTGTTGGAAATCAGATGCTGTTTTCATCATATTTCGTGCAGCTGTGTTTGCGGTCGCTTAAGAGGGAATTATGCTTATGATTTCAAATCGCTCGACAGTTACCTCGAGTGGGTTTGATTTGCTCCAACTCAATCCCAGGCTCAGAGCAGCTGTGTGAAGTGCACCCAGCGTGAAAGGTGGCAGCCTGCATGGCGTGACAAGTGAAGTAGTGTGTCACTCAGACGCATGTGTGCTTGTGTGTGTGTGTGTGTGTGTGTGTGTGTGTGTGTCTCCTTGTGTGATCTGGACGGCTGTTTTAATTAAACAATCCTGATTATTTGTCCTCTTTTCACAGATTGTTAATCAGAAGTACAGCCGCTTCTCCTGGGTGGCAGAACTGATTCAGACTTTTATTGCCATCAGCTTAACTGTCTCCTTCCTAGTGATGGGATCAGCAATGAAACACACAAGTATGTGCCCCATTCATTCCTTAATCTTCCCACATATGACACGCATGCCCTTTGTGTGCTGATTTATGAAGGACTACATGTCCTTCATTCTGTATGATAAGTATCGTGGATGCTACACACATGTACCCTAAACATCACTGACATGCTCTATATACAGAGCTTAACAAATTTATTAGACCACCTGCCATTAAAAAAATGAGAAAACGTGAATATTTAAGAAATTTGTCAAAAACTTGTTAAAACCTAAAAATCTCTTTGTTATTTCTTTGGCAAATAACAAACTGAAACCACTAAATAGTCCTTATTGACACATTAAAACAAACAAAAAAACTATATTTTATATGGCATTTTTTGGCCTTTATAACAGCTTGCATTCTTGGATTCAACCACTAAAACTAATTTTTATTTTCAGGAAAGCAAGAAAATAACTGTTATTTGGCATCTTAATCAAAAAATAATAATGTGGTTGACTATTTCTTTCTGCTTTTTTGTAAAATGGTAAATTTGAAAATTCATGGATAACAACAATAATTATATTTTAGCATTAAAAATATAATTTCAGTGAAAGAGCTTGCACATAGTGGTGGACTAACCATTACAAAAACATAAAAATTATTTTGGTAATTACCTACACTGTTAATTTAGGGCAGCTGTGGCATAAACCTTACATTGGTGGTGGTCTAATAAATTTTTTAAGCACTGTATATCGTCCATGTTGCCTCTACATCCTGCTTAGTATATTGCTATGCTTGTTCCGCATACATCTTATCCACTGTACAACCTCCATATTGTCCCCTATACTTCCCTGAAACATCCTCGGCAAATTTAAAGCCCAATACGTCTCCTTAACGTTCCTCTCAAAATCCCTTATAACAGTCCCTGTATGTACCCTATTTGTCTCATTTCCACCGGGGAAGCCGCCTCTTGTCTGCTTCTCTCAGGTTTGTAGCAGGTGTAGTCAGTGCTCTCACTGCTGTGTAGAATGTACCGGAGCATGCTCCAGAGGTGACGGGTGGTAGTGGTTTGTTTACAGATTCACATCAGTGTCTAGGGAATTGCCCATGAGCTGAGAGGGAGGGGATGGTATCGGTGTGTCTGAAATGTTTCCACAGTTTCTTGTTTACTCCGGTCCCCTGGTACAACCGATGAGCTGAACTTTTCTGACACACCACCAGCTTGCCTGCCTGACCTTAAAAACATAAAATACCTTGTGCAAGAAACAAGTGGCCATTGAAGGTTTTCCCATTTTCATGTAAAATAAATGTGAAAGCCAAAATAAATTTCTAAAATATCCTCCATATCTGCGATTCTCAACTGCTGACCCTAGCCTTCTTCCTGGGGTAAATTACAAACCCTAAATTTCAACCATAAACCACAACCCTAAGCCAATGGTAAATTCCTGCTCTTTGACTGTGATAAAGTGCAACTCTAACTATATGGTGAGTTTTAATGCTAACCTGTGGGTTAATTTAAACCCCTAAACCTGGGGGTAATTACAGAACTAATTCCCCATGGTAAATTACAATCCTAACCCTGGGCTGAAATTCAACCCTTTACCTGAGGTGAATTTCAATCCTAACCTTTGGATAAGTATTAAACAGAGCCTTGCGATAAATTTAAAATACCAGCCTAAGAGTTGCAGTCGACCCTGGGGTGATTACAAATTTAAATCATTATGGTAAATTGCAATCCCATCATTAGAATTAATTACAGCCCTAACCTTGTGGTAAATTATCCCTAGGGTTCATTATAACCCTAAATTTATGGTCAATGACAACCCTGAATCTAAGCTAACTTACAGCTCAGACCCTAGCACTGCAACACAGGCGTGGTGAATGGGGGGAGCGCCGCGCCAACGGGGTGTATCCAGCTGTATTTTGCAATTTCGTCCCCTGTGCAGCCCGGCGCAAATACTCCTCTGTCCCGCCTCTATCCCTCCTGCCAGCGCAAGTGGCAAAGAGGGAGGAGAGAAGGCGTGAGTGGGTTTAACACAGCCAAGTCAAATCTTCACCAATCAAATGAGCTCCTCTCCTCACCTTTAAAATGTTGGAATAAAGAAGCCTCTGTCCTATATCTGCATGATGCGTTAATGTTGCATTTTACTTTGCTGCTTCAGGCATGTTTACTGCACCGCTTACGTCTATATTAAGCATTACGAATATGAGTTAGCTGGCTAGATGGGGCATTCGCGAATTGTTACCATTAGCGAACTTGAATGGAATTTCAAAACGAAACTATGTCAGATCATTCAAACTTATGAAGTTGGAATGAAATACGACGGTTGCTCATTTATTTCTTCTGCCTGCATCATTGGGAGGAGAAACGATGGATAGCGTGTTCCTATTATTACACCCCGTTGCTGCTTAAAATTTTAGGATTAACATGCATGGACAACAATGCAAGATACTTTACACATTTATTTTCAATATGTGATCTTAACTCAGTACGAGATCATAGCAATCAGGCTGTATTCCTTTCCCCCACTGAAAGCGATAAAACCTAAGTGACAATAATAGTATTAAGCCGCTTGCGCACTGGACGGGAAACGAATTTTTCGCACAACAGATTACATTCAAAGTCAATGCAAAGACACAAATACACGCGTGTATTCGCGTCTTTGCATTGACTTTGAATGTAATCAGTTGTGCGAAAAATTTGTTTCGCGTCCGGTGTGAAATCAGCTGAAGGATACGTACCCACATAGCCTACACACGCACTCACGTGCCCACATGCACACATCTCTCTCTCTCTCTCGTACATTGCAGACGGGTATTTGCGGTCAAAGCCACTGCCGCAAAAAAGTGGCTACGGTGGCGCTAAAAGTAATTTAATATCAATACTCACTTAGGTTTTATAACAGAAGTTCAAAACTTTGATATAACATAGAAAACACATATTTAGAAAAAGTCATGGACGGATGGACTCATATCTTTTACTGACATGAAATATCATGCATTACTAACTTCAGTGCCGCAGTTCTAGTGTTAAGGACAGAGCTGTGCAGCCAGGTGGTCTCTACTCTCCCGTGCGCGCTGCTGCTCTCCCTGCTGCTACGGCACATGCAGTTCGGCCTCTCTCTGTCTCAAGTCCTGTAATGTCTCCTGCGTGAGGTCAAAGTGACATCCATGGCGTACAGCTATGTTGTGTAGCACGCAACATGCTACAGAGAATGCACTGACACTCTGAGGGCTGTCAGGTCGAGTTTCCGTCACGCGTGCCAACTGCCTTTGATCTGACATCAGGACAATCAATATAGATACTATAATTTATGTGCTGATTCAGATAGTTACATTAAATAGTGTTGCTGTAATTATTTATTGCATTGAAATGTGCCTGACATTCTGGAAACCTGCCTGTGAGGTTTCGGTGACGTGTGCGCACTGTGCGCCGGTCAGCCAAATTACCACTGCACAGAAAGTAAACCAGGTTGAAGCTGGCGAGCTCTCTGCGCACTTTTGGCGGAGCCTTTATCCACGAAATTGTCACTGCGTCATGATGAATGTGTGACACCTCCCCCTACTACGCCGCCACACCCATCTCGGCGCACGTCTGTCTACCAAATTGCCAAAGTGGCTGCGCACGGTGTTGCACCGCATGAAATTACCACTGCGTGGGCTGCACCGGACGAAATTGCCACTGCGTGGGCTGCGCCACCCTGCGCTGCGCCAAGAAATTAGAGCCCTGGGTGTTGCCTGGTCAGACCCCACCACTTCTTTTAATCAAGCAATACTCTTACACCTCTTTACATTGTATATCATGCTGGATGAAAGTGCCAGCTAATTTACTGTAAGTGGTGTTTTATATGACTGTTCATGTACTCCCCTATGGCCATTAATAACTGCTAATAGTATTTCAGACTTAATAATGCCATGCAGCAAAATGGACTCACCTTAATTCCTGCAATAAAGAAATCTGAGAGCTGAGTGTTTATGGGCTGTTGATAGCCGTCATTAAAATATCTGACTTTGCAGACAGCATTATTCTGGATGGATTCGTTGGGGGGAAAAAATGGGCCAAGTTTTTTTTTCTTTTTGCTTGGCTGTGGCCTGAATTTGTGTTCATAACGTTTTTTTTTTAGGATCTACAATATGCAATATTTTTAATAAAGTATTAAAAACATGGAAATGTTCAGCAGCATAAAATTATGATTTGTAAAATTGTTTTATTGTAATTGCGCACAGCAGGAATGTAATGGTGTTTGGGTTACTGAGTGAAATTTTGACCCAATGAGTAGAAATTATGTGTAGAACTCATTAACGGCTGATTATATTTTATTGGCCTCAACCTGCTTGTGATTGAGAATTTGCCAAAAACCTGTGAAAACCTGCTGTTTGTATTTTATTCGAAATCATAATCCAATTACAAAAAGAGTGAGAACTGTGGTGGATAACTGTATTAATGAACTGCTCACTAACAAGGAAAACCCGACAGGATTTCAGGTTCAGACTGTGAGAGTAAGTCTCGCTCAGGATGTTCCGCGGTGATCAGGGGTGTTTTTTTTGTGTGTTGCAGTTGATGGGTTGGTGTCTGCACACTGGGGTCAGGACACAGAGAGCAAGATGAACAGCTGGGGGAAGAGCCTGCCTGATTTCCTCCAGCGCTGCAATATTAGGAGGTGTGGCCTGCTGGTCATGCGCTCTCTTAATTTGCGCAGATATAGACGCGGGCGTCCATAAATTCCGACATTTAATTCCTGAATAATTCTGTCATTGAATTTCCAAATGTCTTGTTTCACCGGAATAATTTTCCACAGTCTCTGTGATGCAAATACTGAGTTATAAAGCCTGAATAGGCTCATGCACAACAGGGAAAAAATGGCTTTATTCGTATTCTGCACAAAGGGGATCAGATACTAGTGTGACGGATTCATAAACCATATTGTCACACGGCCATATGAACACAAGGCTGGTTTCATAAACCATTTTTACATTAAATGAATCGGGAAAAGGAGCGCGTCTTGGGTAGAAAATCAAAATCACTGTACCAGGTGCTCTTAGGAATGGGGCAAAGAATTAACAAAAATCGGAAAAAAAAAACCATTTTCGTTAGTCACCCTGACATTAATTCATGAATGCATTAGCCATTTAATAAAGGCTTTTTACTTTTTTCCACTACCAGAGTGCCTTAGACTCTTTTTTTCGGATTTTTGTTCCATTTTTACATTAATTCATGAAGATGATAGTGAGGGTGTATTAACCACATTTATCAACATTCATAGAGGGAGACTTCATGAACATTGGCCAGCCAATTACTGACTTGTTTACATTTTTTTATCTACTTATTTATTTGTTGTTTTTTTTTCTCGCTGTGTACAACAAAATTATGTTTATGTAAAGTCAGCAGTTTTGTAAAATTAAGCCTTATTTTTGTCTTGTTTTTGATGAAATATTTCACATTTGAGTGCAATTTGTCCGATTATATTATTTGGCTCTCTTAGCTGAAAATTGTTGTTTTTGTTGTCATATTTTCCAGACATTTACTTTCCTGAGGCACGTCCAATGAAATATGAGCTTCGAATTAAACAGCGGTGCTAAATATACCGAAGTAATTCTTTCTTTCCCTTTCCAGATTAGCAAATGGATTTATGTCTCTTCTGGCATTTGGACTCATTTTCATTGTTGCAATGTGTGAACCAAAGGCAGGTACTTTATCTCTTTATTTGAATGTCAGGCTAATGTATGAGCCGTTATTAAACACTGGATAAAATATGTGAATGTTAGAAGTCAGTTTAGTATGACGGTTAGAAGAGCTCACATCCTGCATGTTTTAGGATCGGGGTTCTTAACCTGCCATGCTTAACTCAGTAGCTAATAAACTGTATGAGTAAATGAACTTGAATTAAAATTCACTTCAACCCCTTAAACTCTTAACTTTTTACTTATATTTTTCCTTAAGTCGGTTCAAAGTCAAAAAGCATTTTTTTTCACACTGTGGGATAATGTCACATACATGTTCTGTATCTGCTGGTCGCAGTGCTTCATTGAAGCTACATCACACATATTGAGAGAAATATTGTGTTTTTGTGAGCACAGTATTATATCAAATTGAAAATATCTAGATCTTGCGCATAATTTTATGCACATTTCCCCGTAATTCAGCTGGACATATTTGGAATCGTTGGAAACCGTGGGCTCTCAACTTGAATTTAAAATAGGCCTGAAGTTCCGTAGTTTTGAATACAGCAGCTGCATTTGATGGACCCGTATATGGGTCTGTAGGCTTTAGGGGTTAAATGAGCTGAAAGCTGTCTCACTACTCCTCGGGTACTCTGAAATTAACCTGCATCTGATGAGTCGTGTTTCAGACCTTGGTGGGACTAAAGTGTGTCAAATGGTCACAGAATTAATGGTCTTCTCTTTTCTCCCGGCTCTGAATCGTTTTGCTGACGTGCAGGGATTTGTAGTGATGCTGGACAAAGTGGTGTCCTTCTCCTTGAACACTGAAGTGGGCCTGTTCATCTTCATAATGCTTCGAACGTCCAGGTCAGAGTCTTTCAAGTGAGTACCCTTTTAAAATTAATCAGAAGAAATAACACTGTGTAACACAAATTTTGTTCCTGGATAGTGTGTGTTATTTCTTGATTGCTTTTGCTGTAAAAGAATAGAAAATGCCCATTATTCCCTTGAAACTTTCCTTTTGTGACCTGGATAATGAAATTTAGGAATTCACCTATTTTCTATGTAAAAACAGGCAAATTTACACATTTTCTCAAATATAAATCAAATTTTATTAAATTTGTGCAGTATCAAATCTTCCTACTCAAGCAAGCAAAAATTATCTTTGACCTTCTAGAGTTTCTTTTTTTGCAGTGCTCATGAGTAAAATTAGGTGCCCGGAGTTTGTGTTAACCCCCGACAGGCATGCCAAAATTTACAAACCCAGGATGAAGGACCAGAGAAGTGCTCTAGAAAATTGACATACCCCTACCGGAGGTATAACAAGTTGAAATCGGTATGGATGAAGCTTAGGATGTCTAGTTTCAGGAAATGATGTTGTACTTCGGGAAAAAAAAATGTGCACAACACATTAACCCCTCTTTTAACCCCTTGTCTGCCAAGACGCACTTGAAAAATGAGCATCCACGAAACTAAAAATTCTGCTATTCTTGTGGCAGAAAATACCAACTAAGCACCATATACTGATGTTTTCTTGTTGAGAACTGTATTTAGGACTAATTTTTTAAAGCTGGTTTAGGGTTTGCACACATCACCAGGAGTCTTCGCCCCCTCTTAAACAACATTTGGGATTCTGTTTTTTTTTTTTCAATGCTCTCATTCAACTGGTAGTCATCTGTAAATAAGACACAACAATTGAATTGTGGGATAAAAGAAATTTTATTGGTGAATACTTTCTAAAAAAAGTAACAATGGCAATACGGTGACAGAAGAAAATATTGATTTAACCCGCCGTTATTAATTAATGGGACACCAAAAATGCTGTGATTTCGCACTTAGAACATTTGCTCATTTTTTGGGCCTCCATTTTCTGCTTTATACCTTGTAGGCTTCATACTGTACATTTTAGCAGATGCTGTCACAGGGTACTTATTTGCTCTTGTTTTGATAAATTGGCCTCATACGCTGCAGTATGCATCTGGAGAATGCTTGCAGCTTCTTGATGCCATCTCTGAAAAATTCAGATGTGTTCACTTGGGCAGCTAGACCTAAACTGAGGTGGTGAGTCACTGTATATATATTGCTATAAAAGACCTAAAAAATTTTTAAGAGGTTCTTGAAATTCTTAAAAGTTCTACTACATCCTAGAAAATTCTTGAAACATATTGGAAGTTGTACAACATTCTAGAAAGCTCTTGAAAATTCTTATAAGCTCTAGAAAATTCTCTATTGGCAAGTCAACATGAGTCTACCTTTACTGTTCTGGAAAATGGATAAATTACCCAGCTCACAAAAGCAAAGTTTCAAGAGAAAAATAGGTCTTTTCCATTTACTTTGGGTAAAAGCAATTGGGAAATTACACTTTCTGCCTAGGAACAAGAAAAAGTCAAAATTTTGTTACATTGCGTAATCCACCTGTAGTCGTCGTTTATCCCATCCTCTCATTTCTGTTCCCATCAACCCCAGATCCTGACTAACCAAGCTCCATCTCAACCCTGTTCCACCAGTTTTTTTGTTTCGATCATTGTCAAGCTGTCTCCACTGCAGTTAACTCACACTCAGTATTTTCACACAAAATGGCTGCCTTGTATCACACTGGTGAAGGGACGCTTGGTGTTTCAGGTGAGCTTCACGATAGAACCTATTCAGGTGATGGAAGTGGGGTGCAGATTTGATCGACAGCATAATAATGATTATTATTGTTATTACAGACATCTCTCTGTGCCTTTGCCTGTGAGCAACGGAATGTTCTGGACCCATAGGATTCTGCCCATCTACTTCCTGTTTGCTGTGGCATACGATGTCTTCAGCAGCCTGACGGAGGTGGCAGAGAGCTGGATCCAAACGCAGACCCCAAATATTAAAAATGCCTCCCTACCCTGAACCTCATGTCCAGATCCCAAACCTTAGACTGAGAAAGACCCACACTGTGTTGCTGCTGCTAGAACTCATTTTACACAGCATGACATTTTCATTTCAGCTTTTTCCTTGCCTAAAAATGTGAGATTGATGCCAGTTCAAACATGCCCAAAGGCTGTATTTCCCAAACTACTCTTGTTCAGGCAGGGATCTTGCAGTCTATGGGATTTTAGAAAGTGAAAAATGTTTTTTTCTGCTAAATTGTATCCATGAATCTGACAGAAAAAAATTTAGTAATGAATTTCACAGAATACCAATATTAATGGTAGTAATTGATATTTTACATATTAATGTAAAATAACTGCAGTTTTACAAAAAAAGGGCTAAAATGCTGGAATACTCAGGATGTGGAGCCCAAGCTAGCTGTGTGAACAGTATTACAGTTTTCCTGAAGAATGTGCCCCCTCATAATGACCTCGACACTATCTCAACGGTTTGACGAAGGACTCCAAGAATACTAGAAAATAATTCAGAAAAACTATTTTTTTTGTTTTTTGTTATATGGGCAATAAAGCATTTTCAAGAAGTTCCCCATTTTTTCCTTGCCATACATAGTTTTTGTTATGTAATGTATTCCCTCAGTGCAAGTGACAATTAGTGGTAGAAAATGGGCGAAGGTTAGAGAAAGTGTTCAGGCTGAAACAAGGTTAAACTTTGGGACTAGTAAAAAATGTGATGTTTAGACCATTCAAAATTAGGCCAACCCTTATCCTCTTACCACAATTTTTTTTTAAATTGCCTCACGTTAACTCGGCAACATCAAAGTAATTAAATATATCTGAAATTTAAAATGTTTGGTTTGTAAACTGTAAATGCATAACAGTGTTGTCTTATTTCTGAAGACAGAATGAAAAATTATTTTCTGCGATATTCATAACTTTAGGCTTATCTCTTCGAAGTGGAATGACCTGGGTCAAAAAGCAGATATATCGCATGTGTCGAGACAAATGTTTTTCCCCTCAGTTTATCAAAAGAATGCACATACAATAAAAATGAATCAACTTCCACTGCCAGTTTTTTAGTCAACATGGTGTGCGCAGCGAAA
Source organism: Gymnothorax javanicus (assembly GCA_029692085.1). Lineage (NCBI taxonomy): Eukaryota > Metazoa > Chordata > Actinopteri > Anguilliformes > Muraenidae > Gymnothorax > Gymnothorax javanicus. The sequence continues at coordinate 25,583,066 of CM056196.1, forward strand.
TGCCACCCCCCAAAAAAATGTATCTGAGGACTAAGTCAACTGACAGAAACATACCAATCAAGGCTCACCTTTTCAAATTCATTAGTCATAAATGCACGCGATTGTATCAAAATATATTTTATTTCTGGACTTCTTTTCAGATCTGAGTCAAATTCCAACATATCAGCACAATGCAAAGGGTGCAACTGAAATCTGAGCGTTTTTCAGACAGTCTCGACCCTGTTGGGTCAGTGCGAGACACACAAGGTCCAGGGTGATGTGCCATGTCCAATGTCTTCATTGCATTTTAACTCCTTTAGAATTAATGCATACAAAATATATGAATTATAACATTACTACCAGTACAACTTTCAAGGGCAAATAAAGCTAGACCAAAGTATGAATTTGGGCGATGATGGCCAGAAGAAACCTATTAACTTTTGTTTAAAAACAATCATTTATCTCATTCACAGCTGTTTGACGGAGTCCAGATTTTATACAATCTACTTAAAGTAGACAAACTTTATACAGCATTCAAAAATTCTACACTGTATAAAAGTTTAGATAGCAGTCATATTTTACACATCAAACAAAAAAAAAAAAAAAAAAACTGAAGCGGGGTGTACTGCATTTCAGCAGAATGTTGACTGACATGATGGCAGCATGCCAAGCTCCGCCACACTTCCTCTTCTCTCGGCCAATTGCAGTGCAGCAGAGGCCTGTGCCAAGCTCCTTCTTCTGGAAACTGGAAGCCCGCTTTTGAGGCGGATGTATCAATCATTACATCTATTCGCTTTAGCACAGCGGGGTTGTGGAGTCGACCTTTCACAACACAACTGAAATGATCCAGTAAAGCCGCTTTTTGCTGATGACCATCTCATGGCATAATGTACTTAAAAAAAAAAAAAAAAAAAACTCCAACTCACAAGCCTAGCCAGCGCATTACAGACTGAAGTCCACATTCCACACAATGCATATTTGTATCACACAGCTGTGCGTTAGATAAAGAGGAATAACAAGAGGTGGACACAAGCAGCATATCATATCTCCGGAATACAGTAATTTTCCGTGATAACATATTTATATAATTATATTACTCACATTCACTCGGAGTCCTTGCTCCTGGACAGATACCCAGGTGTAAAGCATCTCAAGTTCAGTGAGGACCAATCAAACGCGTTAAAAATAGTAGTTCAGTCAACTGGTTAAGAGACAGAATAGCTCTGGAAATTTTAAAGCTCAGATGGGGAGCGGAAAGGGCACAAACAGTAGGGGGAGGGAGGGTTGAGTCAAAATGCAGTCCTTGAGGGCGACAGTTTCTGCAGGCATTTGTGACTTCCTCTCAATCAGCAGCCAATTAGGTGCGTGATCTCTGCTGTCAATCAGATACATGAGGACGCCATCAGCCCAGAGAGCAAGGGTACATTCCTGAATTCCCCAATCCTCCATGCCCTTCGAAGTCAAATGTGACTGTATAACACACATTTGCATGAATTGGTTAATTAATACCATTGACATTACTTATAATTTAATACAAATTAAGCCAAAATTGTTAGGGTTTTTTCTCTAGTGGTTAAAACATGTATATAATGAATTTTAAAAGATTCTAATTGAAACTGTTAAAGTTAACGCGTTGAAATGGAGGATCTGTGGCAGCGATGGCGGTCGAGGTGAATCCATAATTTCGCTGAAAGTAATCTGGGGATATGAGGACTTGGATCAGTCACACGTCCCGAGATGTACTAAAAACTAGCAGAAATTACAACTCTCAAATTAATGGAGTTTGACACCCTTCAAGCACATCAAAAGGTGACCCAAACCTCAGAAGCTCCTAATAACTTAAAGGTCGTACACTTGCGCCAGACTAACCCAACACCTGTCTGAGGAGCATTTAACGGATCCAGAAATTAAAGGTAAGCAATACAGTGATGGAGAACCTTCCACGTTGTAAGACAGGAGCTCACAAACTGGGGTCTTGGATAGGGACTGAGCCTGCTAATCAGTTGTCAATATTTGAGCAATTAAAGCAGGATTCAACAAATCACAGGCCATTGAGATCTATCGATCTCATGAAAATTCTTGCCAAAGTTGAAACCTGCATCTGGTTTTGTGAACGTCAAAGACTAAGGATTCAGATCCTAGATTTATTCATGATGAATACTTAAGTCATGATCAGTATGTCCTTTGAAGTTCGCATAAGAATGGAGCTTTCTATATGAACGGAAAAAGATCATTTTCTGGATTATGTTGATCCATCAACAGTGCGCAATCCCGCCATAATTGTAGTTTTAATGCAAACATGAAGCCTGGTAAATGTCTGAGCCCATCTTAATTTTATACCTCTAAGCTGACAATCAAAAGTGATTCATGATTCAAATTGCGTTTCTCAATTACGAAAGAAACTAATGAAAGTGAAAATGCCAATGTGGGGTCCTCTCCAAAAAATGCCACCACAAAGACACACTTGATATTCAGGAGCGTTTTTGGGGGGGGGGGTTGGGATGGTAACTAATCGGGGGCTCATCCTCTGCTGCCATAACCAAAATGACAGATTGTACGGTGTAGAATGATGAAATCCCATCTTGCTTCCGCACGCACAAACTCACCTACGAACAAAGATAAAAACTTTTTTTTTCCTTTTCTTTTTTTATTGAGACTGGTTTTCAAGAACAAAACAAAATATATTTCCAAAATGGTACATATATATATTTATACGGGTCCACATTCGCCTCCTCCCTCTGCTTCTACGTCCCAAAAGTCCCCCCGGCCCGCGTATGTGTGTGTGGGCGGAGCCAACAGGTGAGGGCGGGTGTGCCTTTATCCTGGAGGGGCTCTGATTGGCTGCCGCAGCTGGCCAGTAGCAGTACGGGACAGGGACAGTCATTTTGGCTATGTACACATTCATAGTCGGTCCATGGCTCCCAGAAAGCAGCACTATTTCCGCAGATCCAGCACACACACCTGCAGTACACAGCAGAGGGGGAGGAGCCTGTGTTAAAGCCCTGATAGATGGGCAGATCAAACACATCGTTAGCCTCATAGCATAATTTCCTCTCTCATTTTTCAAGGTTTTTTTAAATTTATTATTTAAGAGCATGGATTGTTTTTTAAGAATTTGAGAAAAAAGGAAAAAACTTTTTTTTTGCCAACATGAAAGAACAGGCAGCCGATTTCTCAATTTGGAAAAAATATGACTTAGGCAATTACGCTATGAGGTGAACGATACTCAATAAGCTCATTTAGTCAAAAATTTTCATTATAAACATAAACAACTTCAAAGTATTGAATTTCTAAAAAATATTTCAAAGAAATGAATGACTCAATTGTAATTTTCCATTGCATAGTTCTGTGTAAACATGACAGGTCTAGTGACTATAAGTTTGAAACCATACGAGCGGAACAATCTTACACTACAGGGATGCTAATCTAATTTACAAATTTTACTGCATTTACAGGGCCAGTGTTTCCGCCTTATAATCTGATGCAGTAATAATCTGCTTTCAAGTTTTCAAATTAATGAGTCAGTAATTACTCCCACCATTTCCAAATTGATGAAACTGTTTTACAGTGCTTGGCTTAACCAGATAGTAATAATTTAAATGTACATAATACTGTATTACAGCGGTAATATATTACAGCAATTTGATAATTACTTTGACATATCCGATTCAATAGTGATTTGACTGTTTCAATTAATTTGCCTCAGTAATAATTTTACTAGGGATGCACGATATTTATCGGACCGATAAAATATCGGCCGATTTGGGGAGAAATGACGTCATTTTTTATCGATCCGATAGGTACATTTTATCCGATAAAAAGGTCAGATAAATTATTGAAATTGGGGAAATTATTTGCAGGCCCAGTAGCCCCAAAACAGGCCATGACGCGCTGATTACGTCATCTATTGCGCCTTACTAGCAGGACCCAGAGCAATAGATAACTCAGAGTGGCACCACTCATTGACTTCGTTGCTTGAATGGTCACGTGGTTTGTGGGGAAGCGCTATCGTTCAAAACAAATGCCGCACTGTCATGATCTCCTATGGGACAGACAGCAGCGATTGCGTAACTGAATGGTAAATATTAAACTAAACTGCACAAAATTGCCGCAAATGCATTTCCCTTAATGAATTACATTTTTTACATACGTTTTATAGAGGTCATGCTTTTATAGTGACGTGGTGACAACTCAAATAAGTGTAACTACTCAGATGAATGCTTTGTGTATTACGATCGGAACAACTTCATTCTGAAGTGTTCATACCTACTTGTTGTCTTCATTTAATCCGTCTCTGCCCTGACACAATGGATAACAGGATGATATTGTGCGTTGTCCCACCTGGGATCAATGTAGAAGTCTCAAAACTAAAGTATGTAAATAAAACCGCGCCAGTTTCAGTTTCCACGAATACACTGTTAATAATAAATGAATGAACTGAAGCCTTTTTTGCCAGGTAATTTCACTGGCACCTTTTTGCCAGTTATTTTAACTGTAATTTTGCAAAAAGTGTGCCACAGAGTTCAGTGCATGTTCAGAGTAAAACACGGTTAAATGCGCGCAGGACTCCTCTTACAGTTAAATGACAAGGAGACTGCATTAATTCGACGGTTAAATTCAGTCAGTTTATAACAGAGTAGGAAAGCCGAACTTCATTTCGTTGCTCTGTTGCGACAGCGTATGTGCGTGGTGCAAACCAGCTTGCCCGGTATACACGAGTGCTTATGAATGGAAATGCATTGTGACGGGACTGGACATTTTGTCCGATGTAAGCGAAAATCCGTTATAATAAATCAGGTATATTCTATGTTTATTTCATGTAAAAACATTACAGAAAAAAATCGGGACATCAGCTGTTGTCCGGTATGAGCGAGTTTCCGTTTTATACGAGGTAAATTTAGGCGCGTTCTACTGTAGTATTTTCCTATGAACGTCTGCCCCGATATACATACACAAGATGGTAGCCGAGTGCTGCCACAGAAACGAAGGCAGTGTCCAAAATCACTCACTCATTCGCTATTCCATACTGCCTCTATAGGGACTCACTATGTAGGTGACTGTATAGTGAGCTCATTGGCAGAGGAAAGAAACGCTTTTGGACACTACCTGGCTCGTTTTGTCGCAGCTGTTAATAGCATCATTGCTGCCGCAAAATTAAATCGTACCTATTCAACTTCAGTTGAAGGATTTTTAATATCGTCATCTATTTTTTGTCCTCTAACTCATCATTATTCGTTTTAATAGTACCCAATTGTCCGTTTATATCCTGTGTAAAAAAAAAACAGGTTTCCTGCACTGCTTTATTTCCAAAAAAAAAAAAAAATTTTTGCGCCTGAAGCTAATAAATGTCTCGTGCCTGTTTTCAAACTCCATTGACTAAACGCAGCTCTTTCGGAGCTTTTCGGTTTGTGTGCAGTACATGATGGGATATATAGCTGGGTTAGTGACCATCGGATGTTCACTACATTTCGCGGTGGATTGTGGGATGTAATGAGTTCACTATATAGGGGATAAAAATTCTTACAAACAATTCGGACAGCCCTACAAAATGGCGAACCCACTATGTAGTGCACTATGTAGTGAGTAGGGAGTGATTTCGGACACAGCCGAAGACTTTATCCACTCTAGTGTTTTTTAGATCTCTGTTGTTGCAACTCTGAGAATATCTATGGCTTAGGCAGGACCCAAGCCTGGCCCTGTCTCTGCCAGACTAATAATCAACATGGCTTCACCAGTGTGGTCGTTATTCATTTCATATGGTAAATGTTTGGCCTATGAGTGTCTTTTGCTGCTGTTATTGTTATTTACAGCAAATGACCACAAATATTTGTGATATGACATGAAAAAAATAAATGAACATTTGAAGAGCCAAAACTTTTGTTTGCTGTTATAGATAGGCCAGAGCTACTAAATATCAGCTTTTCATCTCTGCATCGTAGATTTGTTTTTCTCCTGGATGCACAAACTGCAGATTATATGAAGATTATATTAAATATAAAAATATGAACTTATCGGTTATCGGTATCGACCATGAGAAGCAGGAAATTATCGGTTATCGGTATCGGTTGAAATTTTTCATATCGTGCATCACTGAATTTTACAATTCATAAAAATTTTCCTGATCAGTAATAATTGATTAAACATTTCGCCAGAATTCCGATTAATCTGATATAGTAATAAATTAACAGTTCTTACACATTATGTATAACATGGTAATATTAATCTCTCAGCAGTTTTAGGCCATTGATTGTAAAATTTACTGCAGCTTCAGAAAAATCTGGCAGTGTTTGTAATCATCTCTTTCATTAGCAATTCGATGGGATTTAGACCAGTCTGGAGCAGTATTAACTCTATGGAATTTATACATTTTGAAACTGTAATATTAACCCAACAGCATTTTTACAATAACCTGTTGCAGAGGTAATCATAAAATTATGTACAGATTATTTTCGCACAGTAATAATCTGACTATGTTTACATTAATCTGTTTAAGTCATAATCGTTCAGTAATAATGTGACCGTATGTTTAAATAAATCCAATTCTAATATAAAATTATAACAATCTGGCGGTACTCACAGATCCGTCTGACGCACTTGCTCCCACTTTATCTCCTGCTGCGTTCCAGCAAACTTCAAAAATGCCTCCTGTTCCCCTGTAGCTGTGGACTAAAGCCCCCGTCTGAGGTGACAGAAAACAAGACCATCGTGAGTTTGACGATAAACCGCAATAACTACAGAAAAGCTAGTGCTCTTGGAGTAATTTTTCTCAACCACAAATGAAAGCCCCAAGATGAGACTTTTTCCAGCTAACAAGTTGAAAAGACATTTGCCTGCAAGCGCCACCAAATATAAGGAAACAAACAAGTACAATAACAAAAATAATAAAATACTAGCATGCCAAATACCAACAGTGAATATCACTGCCATAAAACAGCACTGATGTATCACTGCAAAGTATAGCACTTTCTGCAATCGTGCTTTAATGTCGTCCCAAAACTTCTCAACTCGGGAAAATATGAGATTCCCATGGTTAAATATACACCTGAGCAAAAGTTGAGAACCAAACAATTGTGGAAGTGTCACTTATTATTATTATTATTATTATTATAATAATACATTTTATTTAGCAGCACCTTTCCAAACACCCAAGGACACTTTACAGAAGGATAAAAAACACAATAAAATAGATAAAAACAACAGACAAAGACACAAATGAAAATGAGGTCACAAGTTGCATGCAGTTTTAAACAGATGTGTTTTGAGCCTGGATTTGAAAAGGGGTAATGAATCAATGTTACGGATGTCGGGTGGAAGCGAGTTCCAGAGTTGGGGAGCAGAGCGACTGAAAGCTCTGCTCCCCATGGTGCTGAGACGGGCAGAAGGCACAGTGAGGTGGAGGGAGGAGGAGGACCTGAGGGAGCGAGAGGGGGTGGCAATTTGGATCAGATCAGAAAGATAGGGGGGGGAGAGATTGTGAATGGCTTGGAATGTGATTTTAAAGGTGGATTTTAAAGGTGGATCTGAATTTCACCGGGAGTCAGTGGAGCTGCTGGAGGGTGATATGGTGAAAGGAAGGGGTTCTGGTGATAATGCGGGCTGCTGAGTTCTGGACCAGTTGAAGTTTATGGAGGGATTTATGGGGGATACCAAAGAGAAGTGAGTTGCAGTAATCAAGACAAGAGGTGACGAGGCTGTGGATCAGGATGGCAGTGGTGTGAGGGGTGAGAAAGGGGCGGAGGCGAATAATGGATCGAAGATGGAAGTATGCCGACCGGGTTACGTTATTGATGTGAGCGTTGAAAGAAAGTGAGCTGTCAAGGATGACACCCAGACTCTTAACCTGAGGGGAGGGGGGGAACTATGGAGCTGTCAATGGTAAGGGAAAAACTGTCAATTTTGGAAAGGGTGGCTTTGGTGCCGACCAGAAGTTCAGTTTTATTGGCATTAAGTTTGAGGAAGTTTGAGGTGAACCAGGATTTGATTTCTGTGAGGCAGTGGGTAAGGGACGAGGGCGGGAGAGTAGAGTTAGGCTTACTGGAAAGATAGAGGTGGGTGTCATCTGCAAAGCAGTGAAACTGGATACCATGTTTATGGAAGATATTGCCAAGTGGTAGAAGGTAAGTTGTGAAGAGGAGGGGCCCCAGGACAGAGCCCTGGGGCACACCAGAAGTGACTGGGGAGGGTTGTGAGGTGAAGGATTTCAGCTGAATGAACTGAGTACGGCCAGTGAGGTAAGAGTGAAACCAGTGAAGGGGGTGTGAGTGATACCTAAAGAGGAGAGTCTAGTAAGGAGAATGGGGTGAGAGATAGTGTCGAAGGCCGCACTCAGGTCGAGGAAGATGAGGATGGAGATCAAACCAGAGTCAGCAGCCAAGAGGAGGTCATTGGTGATTTTGATGAGGGCTGTTTCAGTGCTATGGCGGGGACGGAAACCGGACTGGAATTGTTCGTACAGGTTGTTGTGGGTGAGATGGGAGTGGAGCTGAGAAGCAACGGTTTTTTCTAAAAAAATTTTTTCACCAAAGGACTAAATTAGTAACATCAATAAACAATGCCCGATTCTTGGAAATATGGCTCGGACCCAAGTTCCCTGACATAGTAAATTGGTTTGAAAAGAATTGGATCTTTTTCTTCACTTTACTTGCTTTTAATGTAAGGGTATGTTTTCAACACTTTTAAAGCTGTTAAAAGAATGGGCCTACTGTCCTTTTAGTCTTTTCCGCATAGACTCCCCCCCCTCCCTTTCCCCATGATGACTACAAACGACAACCCTGGCCATATCAATGAAGATGACATTTGACAACTTGGGTATACCATTTTCATTCGACAGGGAGGCTAGGGAAAAGGTCAATTGATAGACATATAGGCGTCATGTTTAGTCATTAAGGGGAAAAGAGTTAAAGATACCAAGGTGACCAGTGTTCGCCAAGAAACTGCCGCTGAGGTCTAAGCTTTAATTAGCAGGAACTGAATCAATATCTGATTAAGATGAAACTGGTTTCCAGAAGTGCCACCCAACTGCTAACATTCAGCAGGCGTAATTAAGCACAGTTCCTGACAAAATCTTCTGAATAGGAAATGCACATGAAATGCATGCTGAAACCTTCATGAAAATGTACAGTGTTCAGGACTCGCCAATTCTCAGAAAATTTCATTTTGAATTTGGTGGTGCTTTACTTTTGCCCTGGTGTATATACCTTTGTTGGGCCATTCACATACAGTAAACATGATGCTTCCAAAAGCATAAGAAGGCGACATCTTTCACTACTTCAGGTGTATTCAATATTAGCCGGACTTCTTAGAATCATAAGCACAGCATTTACTACAGCGCCATCTACAGAACAAGACTATAGTAGCATCTGTCTCTGGAGAGACCTTCAGGTGTGTAGGTAGAAAAATGCGTACCTGTGTTCACGAGGACAAGGTGTGCGGGCTTACCTGTGTGTTCCAGATGTGGACACATTTGTCAAAGGACCCACTGGCCAGGTATCGGCCATCAGGACTAAACGCTACGCTGTACACAGGTTCCTGATGTTTGGTCAGTGTGTGGATACAAACGCCCCGATCCACATCCCATAACCGCACCGTAGAGTCAAACGATGCGCTGCAGGGTGGAGACAGACAGGTTTACACCAATCAGACCATTTTAAAACTTGTACAGACCTCTTAGATCCTAGAGTCATCAACAACCTCTATAGACCATTCATAACCTCTGGAAACCATCTGAATCTAATCACAGCCTCTGTAGACCAATTAGATCTTTCTACAACCTCCCACAGACTCATCTGAACCATACACAAGCGATACAGCCAAGTAGGATCCTCTCAAAGCCTCCATACCAATTGGATCAAACCACAAACTCTATAGACAAACTTGATTCTTTCACAACCCCGTACCCACCAAACTAATTCAATCACAGTCTCTACAGACAAATTATTTCACCATCTCTATAGACTAATCAGATCATTTCACAGCCTCAATAGACCAATAAAATCCTTTCACAGCCTCAATAGACATATCAGTTCTTTTCAAAACCTCCACAGACCAATCAAATCCCACCGAAACCTAAACACACCAGATTCCAAACCTTGAAGTGTATCTGACAAGTCATTTTTTCTTCCAGTATTTGATTGTCTTCGAAAACAGCATTCTGACATTGAAACACTTCTAAAATTTAATTGAGCCCGTTTTTTGCATTCAAATATACAGCTATTTTGACCTAAACTTTGTCGCGAGGATGAGCAGCCATTAAGTCACCGGATTTACTCTTGTGAGGTCAGTTGACTTGATTCAACAAAACATGGCGGAAAGCAAGAGGAAGTTAGCGAAGAAAGGACGCCGATATTGTGTGGCTGGAGCGCCAAACACCCAGAGCTGTCTGAATAAATTTTACACCTCAGCCACACCAATGCATGCATTCCCCTCAGATCCCACTTTCAGGGCAAAATAGGTCAAATTTGTGCAGCGGCACCACGTCGATTTTGGCGAGCAGATGTAAGTGAAATGACTTGAAACTGAACCACTCAGACTGCAGTCAATTACACTAACATATCGAGTGGGGATTCTCGAACCCAGTCTCTGGGAAAATTTTAGATGAAAAATCACTATATTTCAGGCAACGGAAAGTAGCAATACACAGCCCGTCACCAGGGACACTGGAATACTTATTTTGATGCCTACTCACTACAGTAAAATCATTATAACTTGGCAAGGAAACAAGGTATAAAATTCAGATTTATACCATTTAATAGCCAAGAAATGTATCTTTAATTTGGTATATAAAGTAATAAGATAACCAGTGAAGTTATTATTTAACGGCGATTTAAAAACCGCAGCGCTACCCAGTTGATTATCATAGCGGCAATCCAGAAATTTTACGTCAGCGGTCGCGATATCCCAGTTTCGAAACTAAACCATAGAAATCCCAACGGAGTATTTCCATGCCATTTTCTGACTGAACAGAACTCGAGCTGGCCTTCACCCTGGGGCATGAACGAAGAAAATCCAATCTGGGAAACCACCGCCACACAGTGTTGAGGTTAACTGCCAATTTTTTGGAAATAAGGCAAGATACTGCTACCGTTCAAAAACAGGTGGGTTAATAATATTTTTCCGTATCTTCTCATGAATATGTTGTTAAACTAGAAAATTCGGTCGCCACAGGGACCGAGTCGTTTATCTTCCCGATCCCCAAATTTCGGACAAAATGGCCGCCGGCAGCCATATTGGACGTCCGAAATTGCCGAAAATCGGTCTTGAGCATTGTCAAAGAAATATCTTTGCCTGTGCAAAATTAGAAAAAATTCCTGTAATAATTGTCGCTTCCAGAGCCCGGAACACAAAATCTCTGCGGGTGCGGCGGCGGCGGGCGTGGCGGTGGCGGCCCCGAAACTAAACCATAGTATCTCCCGACTATCGTCGACGGGGAGATACAAATATACCCTAAAACATAACAGAAGTCACTGTTAGAAGCTGGGAACACCTCCAGAGTCGGCCTGCTTTGCCTTCCAGATGAGAGACGATTAAATCTCTCATCTAATCGTGATTCCCAATCACAAGGGGCGATTCTGCAGAAGTGATTGGCCGGCGATGATGTCAGTGATGTAAACAGTGCCACGTGGGCACATCTTATTCCGAATATTTGAAACTACTGCTGTGTGAATTTTCAAGAATTTTACTCCAGTAATTGCAGAGAAAATGAACTTTATTCATGAAATAGGGTAACTGGACTTATTAAATGTGTCAAAAAATCTAACTATTGTTTACTGTAAATTGATTCCAACAAGGCTACAGGTGAAAAATCCTGATTACTCGGCAACCGCTCAACAGATCTTAAAAATTCCAAATTCATTTTTCTTCTTTCAGTGAGCACTATTCCAAAATACATGGCTACTATACTTTACAGAGGTTGAAAATTTTGGGGTGTGCATTGCTTCAGACAGTACAGAGAAAATGATTTTCATAATTTCTAAAAAAGCTTTTGTTTATTGCACATTAAAAAGAACCAAAACAAGGGAAAAAAAAATTTGTGTCACATACACTTGAAGTAGGAGCCTGAATTTCCATGGTTATCTCCATGGAGTTCAGACTTTAGGGTGGATTTACTGGCTCGGCATACTCGTAAGCATGTTCTCCTTTACACATTTCTTAATCCTTTCACAAATGTATTCATCCAATTTGTAAATTTGTTACGCTTTGTTTACAAAGTTATCTAATTCTATGAGCTGCATAGTCTTCACCTTGGAATTTTTAAGACATGCTTAACCCATTAACCCCTTACCACTCCGGTAACATTTTCTTAAAATGCCTATAAAGGACGTACTCAAGGTAAATTGAAATCTGTTCTTGTTTTTAACTTCCCTGATGGGCCCGTATTCGGGCCGTCGGAGTGTTCAGGGGTTAAAATAAGCATCAAAGCGTGCAATCCAAGGCATGAAGGCAAGTTATAGGCTATCAAAAAGCCTTCATTAAATCAGGACTATCATGAGGAAAACACTGCCAACAGACAGCGCTGCAGCTAACGCTTTGCTGTCTTCGCTGAAACATCAATCTGTGGAACATGTCAAATACAACAGGCATGATTTAATGAAGGTTTGCTAACTTATATTGAGTGCCCATGATTGCTAGCTTGAGGCAGGAAGACCCAGCCTCTTTTTCCGAAAAAGTACCAGTGATCGCAAATCTTACACCAAGACGCTCCACTGCAAAAAAAATGATCTCACATCCAGGGGAAATTTTTTTCTGAGAAAAACTGTAACAGAAATAAGTACAGCTAGTCTATGTACAAGGTAAAAATGCTCAGTAAGATTTGGTTTTAGCAGGGCACTGGTTTTCCTGTCTGATACACCCAGTTTGTGGTGATAGAGAACCAGTGCCTTACCTGGCTAGCATGAGGCTAGCGCTGGGGTTCCCGGTGCCCGGCCCAGTAGGGCTCCACTTAATGGTGTAGATCTCTTTACTGTGCGCCTGGAGATCGTGAACGCAGGTGTCGTGCTTCATGCTCCAGATCTGGGGCGAAGCAAGAGCAGGGTTTTACCAACAGAAGCAAGAAAATCAGGCAGAAACCACACAATAAGCCATTTTCACTCAATCAGTTAATCATTTCATTTCACGTAAATTCTCATCAACCATGTAAACAAGTCTTTTGATTATGTGCGTTTTTTCCCAGTTGTTGGCCAGTTACATCATAAATATGAGCAGATTAGCTGCATTGAATCGGACAGACCTTCAGAGTCATGTCATCAGAACAGGACGCCAGCAGGTTTCCAGTGGGGTCCCATTTGATAGCGTTCACTTCATTCTGCAGGAGAGGACAACATTGTATTACACCTCATCACAAAACAGTCATTTGGCTGATACTTGCATACAAAATGGTTTATAATTGATTTGAAAAAGCAGGAGTCGGGTACAAAGAGGTGCACTGTTGTTCTGAGACTGAGGCAAACGCACCGTGTGACCCTGGAAGGTTTTGATTGGCCGGTCCTGGCCCAGTTTACACACGTGGATGCACATGTCCGTGCTGCAGGACGCAAACGTGTTGTTACTCTGCCAATCCACATCCAGCGCAGGAGCTGCAGAGAACACACAGACACATAAGTACATGTTACACAGCGCGCTCAAACACGCACACAAACGCATCAGTACGTGATAAACAAGGCAAAAACGTGCGCGCACACACAAACACACAAGTGCAGTACATGTATTACACACACATACACGTGCAATGCAGTGAAAATGTATTTGCCCCCTTTTCAATTACTCATATTACAGCACATCTGTCACCCCTAAATTTTTCAAATCATCAAAGTAATTTTAATACTAGACAAATAACCTGAGTAAACACAAAAGGCAGTTTTTAAACTAGACACTCCAGTCGGCCGTGACTGCATGGGTGTACCCCCCTGAGTGCCGGCTTGTTCCCTTTACACATTTTGTTGAGAACTTCACAATTTCTAGCATGAAATTGTGCTTTACTCAGCCAATTCAGTTGCCATGGCAACCAAAATCAATAGGTGTCATGACATAACCGTAAACTATACCCACACCAAATATCAAAGGAACCAGTAGAAATTTGTGGCCAGTAGAACGTCCACGCGAAAATCTATATGCATGCGGGGGGGCAGTGGTGGAGACGACGACCATGAATACATAGTAGCCACCCAACTTCGTCCGGGGGCTACAATTATTTCATTTATTGAAGGAAAAAAAGCTGTGCAACCCTACCCAGCCCTATGTGTAAACTTAATTCCCCCTTTAGGTACTAGTTATGCAATTAAACAATTTCATTTGGATCCAATTTCACGAGATACAGCCAGGCATAATTACTGCCATCCCTGATGAATCTAAACATCATTTAAAAGCTGCAATTTTTGTTTACTCACGTTATCTTTGTCTTATATTAAAATTGGTAGACAAATATGTGAAAATATAAGCAATTAAGAGGGTGAAGAATACTTTTCACCGCACTGTACACACACTAACACACGAGTGCATGTTGTGTACGCACACAAGTGCACAAGAACATTATACACAAATTCATGCACACACTGGCAGACAGAAACACACACATACATGCTATACACACTCGCATGCCCACAAACACACACAAAAGTACAATATATGCTACCTGCGCAGACAAACACACACACACACACACACACACACACACACACACACTCCTCTCACCTGAATGAAAAGGGAATTGCTGCTTCGCCTCCCCTGTGTGGGCGTCCCATATGATCGTGGTCTGAAGGGGAAAAAAAGTCTCATTCCCAGCATGCAATTGGACATTTCCCCCTTTAAATAAACATCTACATTTGCCAAATTCATCTCTTCAGATAAACCTCGCTCTCATCATGGGCATATCAGCAGGATTTATGAGTAATCTCAGAGCTTAAGATCTTAAGATGCCCCCCAAAAAAGCTCATTTTCAGCCAGCGGTCAAACACGGTGGAATCAGAGGACATTTACTGCCAATTAGCACGCCATCCTACCTTATCTACACCAGCGCTGAGAATGAAATTTCCTTTCTTATTCCACTTCAGCGCAAAGATAGGGCCTTTGTGCTGACCCAAGGTGCTGGCAAGATTACCTGCAAAGAAACAAATTCAGTCCCACCACTAACAAAATCAGAGTGGACAGATTTGGGCACATTGTTCTGGGAGACAGGCGAACAGACTTACCATCTTTCGTCCATATTCTGGCAAAACCGTCGTAAGAGCCTGTCGCCAGTAGCGTACCTTCACTCTGAAATAGATTTTTTTTTTTTTTTAATTGAGTTTAGTACAGAAATAATCCAGATTTTATTTACTGCAATTTTAGTAAATTACAGTTCTGAAATGTTTGCAACATGGTGTTTTGAAACGCTAAAGCTCTAATGTATATGGTGCATGATTAGACTGTTTAAAACAGAGCACTCCAATGCACTTATAGAAATCATCACCTACAAGTGAAGGTAATGGAGTGCTAAAATACCAACTACATTTTTGAGGAAAAAAAATCCACGAGCCATACTGCTCAAAGACTTGATAAGGGATTATAAATTTAAGGTACACAAGTCACATCTGTAATAAAACCCATAAGCTCTGTCTTCACTTTGTCGGCTGGGGGGGGGATTTGGAGATGTAAGGTCCAGGGGTCAGAGAATTTTAAGTCCTGCCAAGTGTTGGCCCGCCCAAGAACTCAGTCAGCCGAATTCAGTACATGCTCACTGAAGAATTTGTGCCAATCAGCAGATCTAGGATAGGGGCCTCCTATTGTCAACCGGGGCTACAGTGCTGTACTAAGATTCTGAAGTGAGGTGATGACCTTGCTGTCCCCTCGGAGTGTAATACGAGGGGATATAGCTATCAGCTAGGCCTACTCTCTGTCTATAACCATTTTCATTTCCAGACCATTATCAAGAACTGTTCATCACATAGCTTTCCGCAAGTAACAAACAAGTGCCAGAGTGGTGCATTTTGCCATTTACGAATTTTTACATGAAATGAAACAAGGGTGGCACTATAACAACAAACTTGACAGAGCCGTATATAGAGAGTTTGGACAATTCGGGGTTCGAACGTCTGAGCTATCCCGCTATGCTGATTGGTTCTGAGCTGGTCACGTGTTTTGTGGACGCCATGTTTGCTACCATCAATCAATATTCTTCCAGCGATCCCCATAGCGAAGTGTCGAATATGAGATAATAAAGTTCAATAAGTTATTCAATTATGCCAAACTGTTTAACTTATGGCTGCAGTACAAGGCCGGGAAAGGGGGAAAAACTCCGCCGTTTCCCCCGTTGCACTTGTTCCCTGCAAAACAATCAAAACCTGCACTCAGTGCACCGTCTTGAACTTATAAACTTGAATGTATTATCATTTGATACAACTGCGTGGTTTTTTTTGGGGGGGGGTCATACAGAGGCTTGTTATCCTATGTAGGTCCTGTAATTTTAATAAGAATCACATAACGTGTTACATTATGGGTGGGTTTAATAATGATCACACAAATGATAAATAACAGTAAGACTAGTTTAATTTTCACTATATCTGAGTAATTATAATTTTTATGAGTAATTTCAACCTTATTTCAGCGATGGATGGAGACGGGAGACTGAGGAGAGAGGTAGGCTAAACAAAGTTCCGTGACTGATTAGGCGATTGGGCAACAATGTATTTTGCAGGTTCAATTAAGATATTTAAGGCAAGTAGATGCTGGGATAGGCTATTAAAGCCAAACTGTCGCCAAAATGCAACCTAGGGTGTTTTTGGGAATGTACCTGAGTCAAACATTCGTTTAAAAGCATAATTACGACGGAAGCGCCACTTTTAAGATTGACCTTTCGTCAATTGGCTTTTCGAATGGGAGCGCTCGGGCACTGCTATGATCACATCAAAATCGCTATTTTTAAACCACCAAGACTCGACACAACATGAAACTTTGCTCGTAGTATCACCAGGCTCTCTACACATGAACTCGAGCATTGTGAACATTGTTTGTGTACAAGTTTACTTAAATACCGCTTTTAACACTGGACTTACCTAAGGCAACAACCCGGAGGACAACGCGAAGTAGGTCCCGTGCTAACAAAAATGTCTTTTAAGCAAACTCTTTGTATACGAACAATGTCCTCAATGTTCGAGTTCATGCGTAGGGACCCTGATAATACTATAAGCAAAGTGTCATGTTATGTCGAGTCCTCTTAGTGTTTTAAAACTAGCGATTTTGATGCGACCATAGTATCCGGCCCGTAGGGTTGAGCCGTAGAATGATCTGCCGTTGGTAGCAAACATGGCGCCCATGATTCGAGTTAGCCAGACTCTATATACGGCTCTGAAACTTGACATTTTGCCCTCTACCTTTTGAACAGTAGGTCAGAAAGAAAATTTGTTTTTTGTTTTATTCAGAGGGTAAACACAAATCTATCCATACAAGTTATGCCAATTTGCATACTGTACATTAAACTCCGGTCAGAATTTTTCTGCATATCTTCCTGCACCAATTCACAGGAAATTTGACTTTCACCATCTTCAGACCAAAATCTTTCAATGCTGTAGACTACACTAAATTGCTGCCTTCAAAGATGTGGCCACAGCAAGGCAATGGATATTATGTGTCCAGCCTCTATTAGTACAATGAGCTCCAACTCCTGAATGCAATTTCCAATCATCACCAAACTTGAGATCCCTAATCTACAGGCCATTAAACTTAAGCCTACCAAATTTGGCATAAATATGTCAAGAGGTAGCGATATAATATACAAATATTCATGAAACCAAAACCAATTGCCCAATAAAAATAAAACTTCAAATGTTTCATGTCGCTCAAGGGTCCTAAAGACGCCTTTAAGTACAAGCTTATTTGGCAAACCAGTTGGCCACCATCAGCCAATCACATTTCACCATACCATCTACTCTCTGAGCTGACAGTATGAAACTTTAAGAGATTACTTAGGATGTGTGAAAGTCCAAACAACCATTTGCTGCAGTAATGCCTTTTGCCATTTTGGAATTTTACAAATTACAAATTTTTTTGGACACTGGAGGAATATGTAATCTCTGGATGGCTCTTATTGGGTTTGCGGGTAAGGCGTAAAAAGGCAGTGGTTACACCAATATTTCAGTCGAGCAAGGTGACATCATTGTTACGTTAGAAAAAGGGTATAAAAGATAGTTAACCTCATGTTCTGGTAGGGTTTAGGTACGGGAGCTTGGGGTAGTGGGTAGGGTTAAGTGTGTAGGGTATGAGGGGTTAGGGGTTTGGGTAAAACTCGCATTTCAGTTGACCAAGGTGATGTCCTTGTTGGCTTTGGGATAGTGGGCAGGCATTAAGGTTTAGGGGATTGGAGTTAGGAGTTGAGGGTAGACCTCAAGGTATAGGCAACTGGGAATGGGGTAACACTTAAACTCCACTCTAGAGAGGTAACGTCGTTGTAGGGCTAGGGATATAGGGGCTAGGGGTCAGATAAAAACTTATGTTCCAGTCGGGAGAGGTGACATCCTAGTTGGGTTATGGATAGAGCGTATGAGTTAAGATATGGAGAGTAAGGGTTAGGGTTCAGCTGTATACTCACGTTCCAGTCAAGAAAGGTGACATCCTTGCGGGGTAAGGGGTAGAGGGTAAGCGTTAAGGCATACGGAAAAGGGGTTATGGGTTGAGTATAAACTCACTTTCCGGTCAAGAGAGGTGAATTCCTTGTCGAGTAAGGGGTAGAGGGTAAGCGTTAAGGTGTAGGGAAGAGGGATTAGGGGTTAGGCATGGATTCACTTTCCAGTCGAAAGAGGTGAAGTTCTTGTTGGGTAAGGGGTAGAGGGTAAGCATTTAGGTATCGGGAATAGGGGTTAGGAGTGGGTTATTAACTCACGTTCCAGTCGAGAGAGGTGACGTCCTTGTTGCTGGGCACGTCTTGCCCCCCCTCGCGGATGCAGTGGCGGAGCACCAGCTGGGTGGAGCTGCCGCTGCTGTTCTCACTCAGGTTCCAGATCCGCGCCGTCGAGTCTCCCGACCTGTAACGGAGACAGAGCACTTTATACCATCGAACACCAAATCTAGCCCTTGAATCCAAATCCAGCCCTGGTTCTCTTCACTCTATGGTAATTAAATGAACAATCGGTGCTTCTGATTGGCCATACTGTCTTTACACTCAACTCCCTGGTAAGGGGAGGGTTGAAAACCAGCAGTTTTTAGCCCTCGAGGACCATTATCTGATGATCCCTGGTTCACACTGTTCCATAGAGAGCAAACCTCAACAATGCCACATTATACAGAGTAAACATGGTGATTTGTACTGTGCAAAGCTCATATTAGCACTGCCGTAGTAAGTAAACTCTGACATTATAATGCATATAGGGTTAATTAAGGACGTGGTTAGGAGTAGGGTTTAAAGGGCAGAGTTTGGATACAGGGTTTATGGTACAGTAGATTACGGTTTGGGGCACTCACCCTGATGCGAGCAGGTCGCTGACGGGGTTCCATGCGCAGATGAACACCTCTGACTCGTGACCCCTCAGCACCATGGCCTTACTCTGAGGGATTTCTACATCACCATCCACCTCCATCATCTCTGAGTGATTATCTGGGCAGGAGAGAGAGAGAGAGAAAGAGCGAGAGAGAGGAGGAGACAGTGCTGTGAGGAAAAAAATTGTGCATCACACACTAAAAGCATTCCCAGTTTCACAAAAGAAATAAGTAACGGTCCTGTTTGCAGTATGTATAGTTTTGCAGTGCACCAACAGGCAAAGGCATGCAGTATACAGTCAGCACTATTCAGCAATATGTAGTCACAACCATGTACAGCAAGCATGTACTGTTGAGCTATATGCAGTGACTGAAAGGCAGGCAGTATGCAATATTTTCTATTCTGCCGTAGGGGCAGTATAATGTGCAGTATATACTCACTGGTCAGAGCAAGCAGTACACAGTATAAACTGTTCTGTAGTATGTATTCACTAGTTAAAGAGTGTAGAAAGCACCATGCATTTCTACTCTGCAATATTTACTGATTGGCTGCGGTGTGCAGTATGACGTATATACAGTTTCGCAGTATGTACTCACTGGCTAAGGCATGTCCTCCGTTCTCCTCTCCGTTGGCCGTGTTTTCGCCATTCTTGGCGTTGCCGGGCAGGTTGGGAGCGGAGGGGGGCGGGGCTTGAGTGGCCTGTTGTTGGGCGAGTTTGTCCCGATAGGCCTGCTGCCGCGTCTGCACCACATCGGGCATCACCGCGTCGATCAGCGACAGAGACTCAATCGGCCGCCCGTCAAACAGAGTGCCGTCCTGTCAGGAGCATCGGAAACACCAAAAGTCTCTGACTGAACTGCGCCGCACCAAAGTGCACACAAGTACTACAGACAATACAAATTCTCCTCAATTCACAGACTGACTGAGCTTTGCATTTCATGCTGTAAAAACTAAACGGCACAGCAATTACATAATAAAATAGTCAAAAAACCTATGGTTCATTGTGCATTTACACAGAGGCACTACAGCTCACTTTTACAATGCCTTTACAAACCGCCATTTAAATATTTTACATGTTGTAGTTCATATTATACCATACTGGGATAATAGCATGAGCACTGTGGTTTAATTGCTCAAGGGTAATATTCGCACAGCAGTCAATATAGAGTATACTGAACGCTAGCACTACGGTTTACGCTGCAAATGACACTGTATACGACAAACACCAGCCCAGGGATAGTTTGCACTGTCAACAGAAAACATTAACACTATAGTTTACATTAAACTGTACTTAATACACTGCACTATACATATGATACAGGGGCACTATGTTTACATTGTACATGGTAAACATTAGCACTAGATTTCTATAACATGTTATGGACCCAAGTGATGTTTAGTACTGTGCATAACAACTGGTGATGCTATGGATCACATTTATCCACAGTATACACTGTACTATGAATAAAATTATAAACAGAAAATATTATGATGGGAGTTGCCTATTGTTCACATTATATTAAATATTCTTACTACTACTACCTTAATTCATCATAACTGACTGTACACATTCAGCACTGTAGTTTATAATATCACAGTAAATATGCAGAAAAACACAACAGTTCTATGTGCTAGGTGTACTCACTCACCTCATTGATGCTGACCTCTGCCTCCACATACTGCAGACCCTTCTGTATGATGGAGATCAGGGCAGCAGGGGGCACTAGCGCGCCGTTTATGTTGGACTGGCTGATGTGGCTCTCGATGCCGAACGTGAACGCAGAATGAGAAAAGCCTACAGGAGGGGGCGTCAAAAAAACACACACCACGTGAGAAACAGGCAGAACACATATAATGTGACAAATGTGCAGAAAACACATACCGCGTGAGAAACCCAGAGAGAAAACACAGTGTGAGAAATGTGCAAGACACATATCGTGAGATAAATGCACAGAAAATGTATGTCAGATGCAGTGCTTTACTCTACACACCCTCTTGGAGAAAACCAGCTCTGATAAGAGCACAAATCAATTGGCAGAGCATCTCTACGGAGTAACGTGTAGCCAAGTGTTTTGGCAACACAATTCTAAGCAAGCCTAGAGAATGCATTCTACCAGACTCCAGTAGGATCTGTAAATGTAATCGAACATGATTCCTGTAGGTATACAGCCTTCACAACTCCTGCAGGTATGTGATCTACCTGACTCCAAAGGTCATATAATTTACCAGACATCTGCAGAAATATAATGTATCTGAATTCTACAGGTATACAACCTGCCTGACTCTTGCACCAGTTCATATAACTGCCCCAAAACCTTCAGATATATACATTGGACTCCAGCAGGTATACAACCTACCTGACTCCTGCAGGTATATAATTTAAAAGGCTCCTGCAAATACAGAACTTAGCTGACTCCTGCAGGTGGGTCAATGACAAATAAGCCTTTGAAAAATGTTTTTTTAAATAAATTGTTAAAAATGTACAGAATACATTTATTTGAAGTTGGAAGAGTGTGTTTAAACAAGTCTTAATGGTTGCACAACATTTACAGGGTTTTAGTACAGTTTTAGACTGTATTTGCAATTCCACCAGCCAAAAAATGTCAGGTGGTGCAACCAAAAGTTTCTTGAGAAAAAACACACTTCCCTCTTTTTTTCTCAGAGATTTTTTTAATAAGTATACCTGAGAGTGTCTACTCTGCCTAAAACATTACTATTTTGTAGTTGAGCTGAGTATTAAAAATAACTTATGGATTCTTTATTGTAGGGGGCGGGTATTTTGGTTTTCCAAACAATTTAAGAACAATTAAACTATTAAGCTTTGTTTATTTGAAAGGGTTTCAATATAAAATTATGCCCCCATATTAATATTATATTAATTCATATTTTAAATTACATATTTAATACATTTCACATAGTGTTAACTTGCTCGGACGGTTGCGCCACCTGACATTTTGAGGGTTTGAGATAAAATATATATCAAAACATAAAATATATATCATTTTTATGATAAACTGGAAATATGTTCAAATTAAACAGGTTTTATAGAATAAAATGATGCTTATTATGAATCATTTAAAATTATTTTAAACCAAAGTAGTGTACTCGGACAATGTCACGTCATTGACCCAGGTATATAACCTACCAAACTTCAACGGATATAAAATACCTGATTCCCACAGGTATATATACTGACTACTGTACATATCTGTATATATGACCTACCTGACACCTATAGATATACAACCGACCTAACTTCTACAGGTACGTAACCAGTCCGACTCCTGCAGATATATAACCTACCAGACTCCTGTAGGTATCTGTACACCAGGAAGTTGACTTCATCACTGCTTATGCTCATCTTTACTCCTGTTTACACCATGAGGTCAAAACTCAGGACACAGGCCTAGATGGAGAGAGGGAGAAAAAGAGACACAGATGTATTTATGTTACAATTTAGCTGATGTTTTTACCCACAGCAATTTAATGTTTACTAAAACAAGCACAAACCAATCGCCTCTGGGGTAATGTGGAGTTAAGGTCCTCACTCAAGAGCCCAACAGCTTCACGGATCGTACAGTGGCTACACCAGGGCTAAACCTGCCAACTTTCCATTTCCCAACCAAGCAGAGCCACCCAGGACACAGGCCAGCCCATGCAACACAACACGCGACATTCCCTATCTCACTGCACAGGTTACTCCAGGGCAACAGCATCTGAGACTGCCAGCCACAGGGACCCAGCGGCTCCATGCTGCCACAGACTAGTGGTGGACAGCAGCGGTACTACACTCAAGCCAACAGAGATAAAAAAACAAGCTGCAGTACCACCGTCCTCCACCACACTCTGGAGGCAGTGTTGCACCACAAGCACACTGCCAGCAGCAGTGGGGCTCTGTTTGACATTCCCAGCCAGAAGTAATCCAGGGCAGGCATCTCTCGGTTTACACTGGGCCCCCATGGGCTCTGGAGGGTGTGTGTATTCATGCGTGTGTGTGTCCACAGAAGCACTATTTCTATGGCAAGAAGAATACACTGGGATACATCATTGTCCAAAGCCACCAGCACTAATACAACCCCAATTCAGAAATAGTTGGGACAAAATGTAAATTGTGAATAAAATCAAAATGCAATGACTTTCAAATCACACCAGCCAGTATTTTATTCACAACAGAACAGAGATAACATAGCAAATATTGACACTTTTTTTGCAATTCTATCCACAAAATGAGCTCATTTCAAATTTGATGGCTGCTACAGGTCTCAAAAAAGTTGGGACAGGGGCCTGTTTACCATGAAGTAGCATCCCCTCTTCTTTTTAACACAGAGTGGAGGCATCTGGGCATTGAGGAGACAAGTTTCTTGAGTTTAGCCATTGGAATTGGATCCCACTCTTCTTTAATACAGGCTTCCAGCTGCTGGAGAGTTTTGGGCCTCCTTTGACAGACTTTTTGTTTAATTATGTGCCAAATGTTCTCAATCGGTGAAAGATCAGGACTGCAGGCAGGCCAGTTCAGCACACGGACTCTTCTCCTATGATTCCACGCTGTTGTAATAGCTGCAGTATGTGGTTTTGCCTTGTCCTGCTGAAATACACAAGGCCTTCCCTGGAACAGATGTCGTCTGGAGGGGAGCATATGTTGCTCTAAAACCTTTATATACCTTTCAGCATTCATGGTGCTTTTTAAAACATGCAAGTGTCCCACACCATATGCACTAATGCATCCCCATACCATCAGAGATGCTGGATTTTGAACTGAACGCTGATAACAGGAGGGGTGGTCTTTCTCCTCTTTAGCCTGGAGGACACGATGCCCATGATTCCCAACAAGAATGTCAAATTTGGACTTGTCTGACCACAGGACACTTTGCCACTTTGCTACAGTCCATTTTAAATGAGCCTTGGCCCACAGAACATGGCGGCACTTTTGGATCATGCTCAACAAGGGCTTCCTTTTTGCATGATCGAGTTTTAGGTGGCACCTGTGGATGCTACGGCGAACTGTGTTTACAGACAGTGGTTTCTTGAAGTATTCCTGGGCCCATTTAGTAATGTCAATGACAGAATCATGCTGGTGAGTGATGCAGTGGCATCTGATGGCTCAAAGATCACGGGCATCCAGTAAAAATCTTCGGCCTTGTCCCTTACGCAGAGATGTTTCCAGTTTCTCTGAATCTTTTGATGATGTTATGCACTGTCGATGATGAGACCTTCAAAGCCTTTGCAATTTCACATTGAGGAACATTGTTTTTAAAGTATTCCACAATTTTTTTTCGCAAGCCTTCACAGTTTGGAAAGCCTCTGGCCATCTTTACTTCTGAGAGACTCAGCCTCTCTAAGACATCCCTTTTATAGCCAATCATGTTACACACCTGATGCCAGTTAACTTAATTACTTGCTGAATGTTTTTTCAGCTGATTCTCTTATATATTAATTGCTTTTTCAGCCCTTTTTTGCCTGTGTCCCAACTTTTATGAGACCTGTTGCAGCCAGAAAATTTGAAATATTTTGTGGATAAAATGTAAAATGTCTCAGTTTCAACATTTGAAATGTTATCTATGTTCCATTGTAAATAACATATTGGCTCATGTGACCTGAAAGTCGTACCATTTTGATTTTATTCACAATTTACACTTCGTCCCAACTATTTCGGAATTGGGGTTGTACATCTAACCACATGGCCGTTGGTATGAATGTGGCACAGCACTATGAATTGGATATAATTTCTTTCAAAGGTAGGCATGGGCAACCATAGTCCTGGAGTGCCAGTACCATTTCAGATTTTTATCCCATTCCATGCCTTTAGCTGAATACATTCACTGATTTTAATCTGGTTTTCATGACTGCAGTTGACCACATGCTGAAGAGCTCTGTTTCACCATGTAGAATACTCAGCAATTCATACTGACTTTTTATCACCAATCAAACTCAGGAGTTCAAGTTCGGATGCAACAAAAACCAGAGACGGCACAGCCACTCCCGGACCGGGGTTGCCTATCCCCAATTCATTATAATAAAGCTGGTACTAAATACTGCACTTGATTACATATAGATTTTGAGGTTTGCACTCCCAGTTATGTTTAGTAATTTAAGATATTTTACATGACACACCCCTACACTTTAATACACACATCAGACGTACAACATACATACTCACACTCTCACAAACATGCACATGCACTCAAAGAGCTTGAAGAACAAGAGGCAATAGTTCATAGGAGAAGTGTAGAAGTTTGAAAAATAGAAGTCCGCAATGCTGGTTTGAATATGCCAACACTCACTTTTGAAGCCTGGTGCATTGAGCCTGAGCAAAATTAAAACATCGCTGACTATCAATAAATTCCCCTCCTGAGAATCCTGAACGTGCATTAGTGCAGCACCGTGCAGGTTCGAACTCTTAGTCTCCCTCTCTGTAATAAGAAGCCCAATGAAACATGACTTTTTTTATCAATAAAATAGCAGCTTGCTGTCGAAACATACAGCATTATACATGATTCTCTCTAAACAGCAGTAAGGGTACTACCCATATTTTGTGTAACATTGGTAAGCCCAAGCAGGCTAATATTAGCATTCAGCTAACACTGACGAATAACATTATGCACCTAATCGAACACTATTTGTCGGCTTCTGAGCATTGTTTCTCAGAGCTGCATGGAGATACAAGATGAAATTAGTTGTTAAAGTTCATCTTTTCTAGGTCACTCACTTGGCAATAATGCTGGTTAGCACTGCACAGTTTTATATATTAACATGCTGCAACACGTGTAAGGTAATGTTAGCTAATATGCTAACTAATGTTGGATGGAGTGTGAGCTAATGTTGGAAAACTAAAGACCAGCCAAAAAGACGAGCGGCAGTTATAAAGATAGCTACCCAAGTGAACATGACCTATGCTAACCAATGCTAACGTGCATTTTCACCCACGCTTTCTCCAATACTTCCAAGCATTCTTGTCTTCCGCAGTCTTCATTAGCTTTGGGTGGTTTATGGCATATTTTGTTTAGCTCTCGGAGAAATTGGTCATTTTTAAATTTTCTGCCATCATTTCAGTCAGTGCTAGGTTCTAGATATTTTTATACAAGCATACTGTGAACACGAAGAGTGGATGACAAGTACAGAGACCCGCCTCCTGGTTGAGCCCATTACTGATTGGCTTCCATCTTTACACCAAACACGAGGGAAAGAAAATTTCATTTCTGAGCTTACAGGACCAAGAGAGGGCATGGATAGCAGTGCTACACATCAGACAATCTATTTATGTGATGACGAGCAGTGCAAAGATACAGAAAACACTAAATGGAAAAAAAAAACACCTCTGAATGGCCCTTTATGGGATAGGAAAAGCCATAGTGAAGTTATATTGCCAAATAAAACACATAATCTCTGCTATCCAAAACCATAAGCCATTATTTATATATATATATATATATATATATATATATATATATATATATATATATATATATATATATTAGGCCTGGGACGATTCTGAATCGATTCTTTCTTAAGGCGTAGTACCACCGCCTGCTGCCATGGGGCTAACATCCGAGCTTTCCTTTTCCTTTATTAAACCCGACGAGGTTGAACCAAAGTGCCAAACATCAAAGGGCATTTGAAATGCTTCCGAAAAAAAACTTGACTGACATCAGTATTTTTTCGGTGACATGCACGGAGCCAAGTAAAGGACTACAGAATCGTCTCCTATTAACCAATTAGGCTACTCTAAGAAAAGTAACCTGTTCCAGTTTACTTGCTTGATTAGCAATCAAATGCGGATGCGTTTACTCTCTAAGTTGAATGAGTAGAGCTGTTTATTAAGACAGCATGTTTGATTGCTGCATTTTGAAATTTAAATGACCATAGAACAGCACAACATGAACACGATTGCCATTGCCACGGTATTTCGTGCGACTGTGATAATTTATATCTCACATTCACGTTTCATCCGCTTTACAGAATGTTTTCCACCTTGTGTATTTTTTAGACGCTTGAAATCCAGGGCGATCTGAAAACAAATCTCTATTTTTATTTTATCATTACAGATCTCCTAAAAATACTACAATGAGAGATGAAATGCAGAGTTTGGATATGGTGATGTTGAACGAGGATTTTTTTAAAAGTGCGATAAGACCACTTGCCGTCATGGGGTCGTGTGTAATTTCTTGAAACATACACACCTGAAGCGGCTTAAAAGATTTAAAATGCCGTCGGGAAGACGCCTAAGTTTAGATTTTGCTAATTGCAGGTGCTCCGCCCTTCCTTAAATCTGCTCCTGTGTACTTGTCCTAAATAACAATCAAGCAATTCTAGCCTATAACGATTAAGATGTGATGGTGAAAAGCAGACCAACCTAACTGGGCTACGGTGTTCGAGTGAATTTCTCTGAATTGCATCTCTCATTGTAGCATTTTAGGACATTATTAAAGATTAATTTAAAACAGATTTGTTATAAGATCGCCCTGGATTTTAAGCGTCTAAAAAATACACAAGGTGGAAAACATTCTGAAAAGCGGATGAAACGTGAATGTGAGATATAAATTATCACAGTCGCACAAAATGCGTGGCAATGGAAATCGTGTTCATGCTGTGCTGTTCTATGGCCATTTAAATTTCAAAATGCAGCAATCAAACATGCCGTCTTAATAAACAGCTCTACTCATTCAACTTAGAGAGTTAACGCATCCATCATTTGATTGCTGATCAAGCAAAGTAAACTGGAACAGGTTACTTTTCTTAGAGTAGCCTAATTGGTTAATAGGAGACGATTCTGTAGTCCTTTATTTGGCTCAGAGCAGCATGTTGCCGAAAAATACTGATGTCAGTACCAGAAGCATTTCACATGCCCTTTGATGTTTGGCGCTTTCGTTCAAGCTGCGTCGGGTTTGATAAAGGAAAAAGGAAAGCTCGGATGTTCGCCCCATGGCAGCAGGTAGTGGTACTACGCCTAAAAAAAAAATCGATTCAGAATCGTCCCAGCCCTAATATTATATATATATATATTTGATTAATTTATTCGCACTATGCAAATTGCGTGTAAATGTTGGGTACAAGACAAAACGAGAAAGCCGCTATGTGTGTTTGGCTGGAAGAAGATGCCTACGTCACCCGGGCTGGTAGCTCTTCTGTATTAAAAGGTAAAATGGTGAAAGGTCACATCAGTCAGGTTCGGATTGCCCGTTTCAGTAGAACGCCCAACAGCTGCGCATTGCGACACTGTCAAGCGTTAAATATAGATTTCCAGCAAACAATCGGTCGTAATTCAAACAACTGGTATCTTTCAAAACACTCTTAATCACTAACGCAACTTTCAATACTTATACTGTGACTCCATACACTCGAAAGACATGTCCAGCCCACATGATGTCACGCACCAGTCTGGGCAGAATATTTCCAATTGTTTGACTGGTCGATTATTTTCTATGGCAGCAGTAGCATATTCTGATTATACGTTGTCTGAATGCAGATGACAGTGCAATTTTTTTTTTTTTTTAATTATGGCTTATCATTTTGGACAGCAGACATTATCTAATTTATTTCACAATATGAGTTTACCATAGGTTTTCTTGTTCGTTAATCACAAGTCATTTGGCCTCATACACAAATGATTACAAAGCAAATGTACTTTGTTCAAGCTACAGGTCCATTTCTCAAGATTTACAATGGGACTGGATGGATGTGACTTACGAAAGCACACATCTCTGAGGTCACAATGGCAGCGGTCTGCCCAAGTTACTATGTAACAATGTTCCATAGAGAAACCAAAGCACAGTCCGTTCTCAGTATTCTATATTCTTTGAGGCCAACATAGGTCCACCCGTGTACTCACATGAACACGCATAAAAAGTAATGGAACACAGCTCCTCATCTGAAAATGCCCAACTGAGTGACTGAAGGGGATTTTTCACATGCACACTGTCTCCCTGTATTGTGCAATGACGATTAGGCCTATTCACTGTGCTAGAAGCACTACATGTGTTAAGGAGCAGGCCAGGTTAATTATAACCTCGTGTCAGGGTGACTATTGAACCTGGCTGGCATCCAGAATTCTTCATGTAACAGGAGATCACCGATGCTGTCTGCAAACAAATGCGATCTTGACCCATGAAGATGGGGACAAACCCACCACCTCACTGGGTGACATTCCAGAAGAACCAAAAACAAAGAGACAAACTCTTAACCTCATAAAACCTCTGATTCCATACGTGGGTCTGTCAAATGCAGCTGCTGTGTTCCAACCTGTGGAACTTACAGCCTATTTATAATTCTAGTGTAGCCAAATATATCCAGCTGAATTACAGGGAAATGTGTATAATATGGCGACTAAGACCCAGATATTTTTCCATTTGATGTAATGCTGAGGCCATAAAAACATGGCGTCATGGGTTTGAATATTTCTCTCAATGTAAGCCTGATGTAGCTTCAGTGAAGCGCTGCAACCAGCAGATAGAGAATATGTAATACTGCCCTACCGTAAAAAAAAAAAAAGCTTTTTTCTGCCTATGAACTGTCTTCAAGGAAAAAGAGAGAAGTTGGAGAGAAAACAATAGCAGTGTGACCCATGAAGTAAACTTGACAGTTGAGAGTGTGAGTATCATTATAAACTATTACAATCATCATCAGTGACATCAGCAGCAGCAGCAGCATCATCATCATCATGGGCGAATCAGAGGAAATTGTGGCACAGGCTCAAGAGTACAGGAAGTGCCTGATTAGATAAAAATGCAAATGAGAAACAGTGTTGCCTTGGTTGCAGAAACAATGGACGAGGAAGGGCTACATCTCAGCAGCTCACAAGCCCAACATCCTCCTAACCATCCTACACTTTACAGTTCATTTACATTGGTAATGGATTACCAACCCCCAAGCATTGCTTCTTCCTCTTCTTCTTCTTCTTTGAGGTTTTACGGCACAGTTCCAGAATGTTGTATTACTGCCACCTTCAATTTTCACGCTCCCTTACTGCTCATTCATTTTACATCTGTTTTTTCTAATCCAGTCCTCCTTAAAAAAACTCACTATCAATATCCTCTTTGAACACTGGCTGCAGTTTCCAATTCACTGTTACCACCAGTAATTCTAAAGAACAGTGTGCACAAATACGCAGGGGTGTGTCCCTGTGACCCAACTACAATATGAAGGAGAGAAGCTGTATGGCAGCTCAAATGTGTTTTTCGGCGCATCTGCACCAACCGTGAGCTACTAAAGCCGGCTGGCACACGTGTGCTGCACATTGCGTCTCGCAGGAAGTGGTTTGCGTCTCGTTTGATGCTCGAACACGCCGCTACAGCAGAACAGTCTCCGTTTCTATTTCACTTCCAGTCCTGACTGAGCTCTGAGGTTCAGAGCTATTTTAAGAGGGAACAGCTGCAGCAGTGGAAACTTCAATTTTCCAAACCCTGAAAAATGAATCCGCTAACTTTGCATTAAGTTTCAAGAACAAGAGAAAAAAAAGACGCTTCAAGGCTGTTTTGAAGAAATAAAATTCGCTCAGACTACTGAAAATGAAGGGCTGTTGAGTGAGTGAAATAAGCCAATTCTCTCCTGCAGTGCAATTAAAACACTGCAGCACAAATATGATGCATATTCATGCAGAAGACGAGCGAGCCGATCTCCTAACTTACCGCGAGAAAAAAAAAACCAGAAACCATAAAACCACTCTATGGGTCCCCTCCCTGTCTCGCACGTTGGTTCTCTGTGACATTCCTTCAAGGGCATTCTTGAGAAAAAAGAAACATTGTCTCAATGTACCTCCCCCTTGTTAAATACACGTAAAAAAAACTCCCTTATGTAAGAGGCAAGCACACAACCAAATTATTTAGCACAGATTCAAAATAAAAAATAAACACAATGCAGACAAATACCGACATGCAGCTGTTAGAAAGACAACTTGCCTGATAAAGACCAAGATGGTAGTTCTCGGTCTTGATGACTTACATAAATATTCAACCTGGGACTCTTGGACTCCAGGAAAAACACACATCTGTCATAGGCCTTGCTAGCTAGCTAGCGAGGCATCAGTGCAGATAAAGACACCTGCCTAAAGTGAACTGGAACTGTGCCACATCTAGCATTTTCAGCCTTACTGGAATACGGCGAAACAACAAACTTTGGCAAAATAAACAGCAGCCTGCTGAGATCGTCTCCTTGCTTGACCTTAATTCAGCACACACACACAGGCATGAGTAAGATTATTACAGGACTTGCACAACCACCCTCTCTCGGTTTGGACCGAAGACGCTCCTCAGCCCACCAGCCCAGGCCAGGTCAACCCCTTCCAGTTTAGTGCAAGTGGAAGTAATTATAATCGTGTGGGGGCGGCTGCATTTTGGCAATAACACAAGGAGCACTCAAAACCACCCTCAGCCTGTAGGAGTTTAAGGTCCGCTGTCAGTGATTCTCCAAAACCGCCGCACACTTCGGCTCACACTGAGACTCAGAGTGCAAAGAACCAACCTGCAAATCTCTAAATCTGGCTGAAGTTAACGTCGGCATTTCAATTATTCAACGGACACTTCTATCCAGAAGGACTTGGAGTTGATTAGATTAGGCCAAGACCGAGCCAAGCCCCTCCTGGGCATGCGGGTTTAAGGGCCTAGCTCAAGGGCCCAACAGCTTCACTAGTGGATACACTGCTGCGCGAAGCACTAAAACACCTAAACCAGCTACTATTGGCTATAGGCATGTAAGCTTGGCTAAACGACAGATCATCCAACTGAGTCTCCTACAAACACAATAGCCCAAGGCTACAGGTCATCAGTTACCACAGCCATTTACCTCCTGACTGCAAAATCTAGCGCAGAGCTTTCAATCTTTGAACAATCACCACCATTCTCATAAAAATCAGTCAAAATGCTGCCTTCCATGATCGATCATGCTGAGACACCAAACAAATCACTGAGAAAGACTAAGGGAGGTAGAGGACTTGGTGTTAGGGATGAGTAGAGGGCACATCTGCTCAGTGAATTAGATCAGCCACCTGGAGACAGACCAAAGTCACCGTGAACCTCTCACCGCAGGGACGCCGAGGGTAAGTAATGGGGAGGTAAAGAGGAAGGCCCGTGAAAACGCCTTTGTCGCGATCTCGACGGCACATCCCAAGGGACAGGCCAGGCAAGAATCAGAGAACGTCACATTAGTTCATGCCATTAGTACACAAATCTGGCTGTTATCATGTAACTTCAGCATTTTAAACAATGTAGGGAAGGGCTGCATATTGCTCATTTGCTTGTCCTGAAGCTTTTATGTTTTGCGGTTACGAAAACATCCAATGGCTCAGCTGCTAATATGAAGCTGACACACTTTCCACTTCTGGTGAAATGCACTAGTGCCGCTTTCAGCAGACCACTAGAACAAAAGAAAACCCACTTTACCTCCCAGTAACATTATGCTAGTACCAGCAGCACAGGGCAGCTTTACGCCCTATATTATGTTGTATATTGAGGCCTGTATTAAATCCTACAAATAATTGGAAACACTGCTAAAAATAGGGGTTTTGAAGCTTACAACACACGGTTTCCTGCAACAGCGAGTCCATGTATGATGTTGAAATGGCGCACATTTATTCTGCATCATTTAAAGACAACTTTTATGCAAAATCAACATTACGCAAAATAATTACCCATATGGAGTACAGGAATTATGACTTGGATTTTTTGTGATTTTTTTTTTTTGCAAAGTTGTACAGTGCTTCAAAGAACAGGAATGCGACTGATCAATAAAAAAAACTGAAGGTCGCCATCTTTCCATCTTTCGAAAAGGTATAGCCAATAAGAGACCGGGGAATGCTCTGGCAGTCACAAACAGGTCTGTTCAGACTTAACTCATTTTTATACTGATTCCCACTCGGGTTGGAGCTGTTTTGTTAGCTTTAATTGGTTAATGCACGGGCTAGTGCTTCCCCTCCCTTTCTGTGGTGGTTGTCATACAACAGGAAATTTGTTTATGTTCCTGTTTTTCGTTCATTGCTAGCTTATTTTCAAGAAAGTATGCGCGAGTGAAATGTGAGTTGTCTTTTGTATTCATCATATTGAGCGGGTATTTACATTAGCGCAGGTATTACCCTTTACTATCTATGACGTGGATGTCGCCCTTTCTATGGCTCTGGGATCTGGGACGTTTGCCGCAGATGTGATTAATACACACTGCCAGCATGTTCAGTAAACTAATTTATGTTTTAGCTTCTGTCGTTAGCCTAGTTGGCATCATTTTTAGATTACTATGCATGAGCATTAGTTTACTTACATATCCTTCCTCATTTCTTCCTTCAGGAAAACCATACACACAATCTACATCCATTCATAGATGTGACAGTGTATCCCCACACAAGTACTATTTAAAAGGTAAACTGTATCCTGCCTCCAGTCAGCTTCTTGCCGCAGCACCTGTACAGGGAATAGACTTTTTAGCTAGCCCCTAAACTCATACAATAAACTACATTCTGATCACATTTCACTATCAGCTGTGCCATGTTGACTTATCCTTACAGTATTAACCCTCTGTTAACCAAGTACCTTTCCAACTGTGTAAAAATCATTTCCCTAGGCAAATATGTTGATTATGGGCCAATATTTGGAAAAATAGTAAAAAAAAAAAAAAAAAAATTCGACCCTTTGGCCCATTTTTTTCCAAAATGTAGCAGACCTGCTACATTGGGTAATAATGCGAATGGAAAAATTAAAGTGACGGACCATTCAAGTTATTCTCAAATGTTTATTTGGCAATAAGAAACAAAACCAGCAGGGTGTCCAGGCTGTTAACCCTTTCACTTTATGTAGCAGATATGCTACGGTGGTTAATAGAGGGTTAACAAATAATAGTTTTTGTAATGTTTTAAAAATGTAACAATCTGTTTGGTTACATAGCTGAGTATTTGTTGTATTGGAGGAACTGCTCACAAATCATTAAATTCCCGGTGTGTTCGGCTACTGTGTGCCAGGACACTCATGGGAAAGCAGAGACTTTCGGTCTTCAGCAAGAGCATTTTTCTTTACCCCTTACCGGTCAAGAGCGATAGGACATTTGGCTTCGCTGTTAAAGGGAAAATGGCATGTTCCATGTGTGTTCTGATCCTAAGTGTTGTGTTCATTATTCAGTTCAGCTTTGCCTTAAAATTACCAAAAAATATTTTTTAGTGCCAAAGGGGCAGTTCTTTCACTTACAGTTTACTTCAGACGAAAGCTGTTTTCACCTTAAGGTTTAATATGAACGATGACCACAGATGGATGGATTGGATACGCATTCACACATGCGAGGTGGTCAAATCATTAGACAAACTGCCATAAATGAAAGCTTTGAAGCTCAGGACAAACTGAATTTTTCAAGACTGGCTCAGATGCGAATTGATTCAATTGTATGACTTTTAGAGCTGCAAGTAATACTGATGACATTTATCAGCCAGCAGAACATACTAAAAATAGCCATAAAAAGTTATCTGCCAGGACATAGACGCAAAACCTACTGACAACTGCCACTGAAGCGATCTCCCTTGATGCATTTATTATGCTAAAGAGAGCATCCAGTTCAAGTCCATGTGGACTAGTTAGCTCAGGCAAGGCTAAAGCAGCTCATTTGAGTTCAATTTAATTTCTTGTAAATGGCTTGTTGATATCTTAATTGTAATTGTCAACTTCTGTAAAATTGCATTGTTCATATTCACTAGCTCAGCCACAGTGGCCGCTGAGTTCAGGTCCTCTCCACTGTCACTGTGAGGGGAGAACACATTCATCAGCCAAGTGTTGTTTGGACATTAGGTGACTGCGCGGCTGGCGTTTCTTCATCGCTTCTTTCCATGCCCTCATAAATGCATAATCTAGTTTCTTTAGTATTTTAACTGTTACTGTGTTTGAATCGTTTTTGAAAATTAAATTAGGGCTATGTCTCATTAACATAAAAAAAATGAAAATTAAAGTGATGGGCAATAATACATCATGATGGAACTTTTACGATCCCTTCAATCAAAATGACAGAGGACGAGAACGTCCAACCTAACCTCAGCTAAAAGAAGCTCAGACACATAAAAGCTGAACGATAAGGCTGTACTTTCTGAAGGACTGTGACAGGGAGGACCCAATCCTCAGGCAACAGATAAAGAGTAAGAGGATGGGCACATTTTACGCCATCAACACACAGCCACATTAGGAAACCCTTTTTCTCACACACAGTGAGTGGCTACAGTGTGGAATACCTTACCAGGTCATGTAGTAGAGAAGGAAACTCTACCGGATTTAAGACCAGGCTTGACACGGGGTCAGACACTATCTGGGGTTAGGTATACTATGTCAGGCTTTGCCTTTCACATGATCACTCCCCTTTAGAATGCTTGGAAAGCTAATCGCTCTCCAACCTCACAACAAACATAGCGCTCAATGAATAACCGTAAAAGTGTAATCCGCCACTCACTGAAATTTGTCTATTAAGACTCAAGACATAAAGTAGAGAGCGGGCTTATACATGAAAACCATCACATCCATTTCCATTCAATTACATATAATTTAATTTGGATAGCACTTTTAAAAAGACTTCATCACAAAGTACTTAACAGGCGTCAGACCAATAACAAGATTGATCCCCATGGCTAGAATTTACGGGAGCTAAGGGGCACGAGATCATAAAAAGTCAAGGCCTGCCATGTGTCAGGTGTACTTTAGTGGCAGGAAAATGGCACTCTACGTTTGGCAGAATCCGATCTATCTATAATTAACTTCCCATTGAGGTTTTAATATTACCCTTTAATTAATATCACAAATACTAGTAATTTCCAGTACTTCAGTAAGTTGGAGGACCTTGCAAACAAACACCAAAGCCCAAGCCAAATTCTTCACAAAGAAGTCAGACAAACCTTTCCCCAACCTTAGCATATGCATGTCTACACACTATTTAAGCACACCACCACCAGCAACCACATTTCAATCATCACTCGCAACCCCGCCCGCATGTTGCTAGTGACTTTCCCCCTAAGGCATTGTACAGTAAGCCATACTTTTACTAAGTGGAGTTGTTGGCTTGTCCTTCCTTGTCCCGCATATGATTCCACATGAATGGGCAAAATAATCCTGACACTGCATTATATCAAGTTTTATCGCCCCTCCACCCGCAAACTGCATGTACACACGTGCACAAACACAAACACACGTGTGCACACATGCACATTTATAAATAGCTTTATTTGTGAAGACATTGTATTGACTTACACTCATTCGATACAACCTTCCCCCAACCCTAACTATAACTAAATTATGCCGAACCTTAGCCCTATCCCACAGCTAACTCAAACCGCAACCATAAGTCGTACGTTACCCAATTAGCCATAATCCTCTGTAATCAACTGCGAGGGCCACCCAGAATTTCCTCACACCCCCAAAATGTCCTCACATCTGTGGATTCACGAGAGTTGATTCTCATGAGTATGATTAAATAAGCCCACACAGAAAAACACAGAGACACACACTGAGACACACGCACACACACATGCTAATGCAGATAAATGACTCAATGATAATAATATGGCAGAAACCCCGACTATCTTATCACCATCGCTGCAGACAGAATGGAAATTCTTTATCACAGGCATGTTTCCGCGTCACAGAGAGAGAGAGGTAAGCAGTATGGGCAACAACACGTCCTCACAAAGACCTCCCTCTTAGAAAAACCTAGAATAAATTCTCAATCTTTGGACACAGCACATGGTGCAGCCTGCTTGAGCAAGTTTATTTACACAGCGAAACAAAGCAAAAATCCTTCAGAGCACACCTGAATGCTACACACTGAGCATGACATCCTCTGCGGGTGTGGCCGACCGCACAAGGTCTTACATGGGTCAGCATGATGGACGTCACTCTGTAGAGGTCACACAATGGCCCAGAGCCATTGGCTGATAAACACATCAGCGCTCACTGCATCTCCACAGGCGACCCATAACTGCAAAAAACTACATTAACGGTCAGCTTCGTTGTAAACGAATACATGCGCATCCCAGAACAGTATAGCACAGCTCTACTCGGCATAACCCAGTGCAACACAGCACAGCGCAGTATAGACCAGCCCAGCCCAGCAGTCTTCTGTGCTGCACAGTCTGGCATTAAACTGAACACCTCAGAACTGCCTGAAACAGCTTACCATAGCCCAGTACAGGGCTGCATAACCCAGCACAGAACAGGAACGCACACCCCAGTACAGAACAGTAAAGCGCAGCCCAGTTTCACAGTGCCCAGGGGAATGAACATTACACACGGGGCAATAACTAACTGACTAACTGATCAGCAGCACCGACACCAAACATAGAGCAGTTATCAGACTGCCACACATTTACTATGCCAACTGCATTTTATACATCCTCAAACATGCTCAGTAGACAGAGGATTTAACTTCTAGATTCAGTTTTACTGATATGTCACGCATCTGATTATCTTTTCCTCAGCTCAAACCCAACACCCTGCCCATATTTCCTGTCATACCAGTAAATGTCAGGCAGCTAATTTGTCCAAATCGAGCCAGAGCTGATCTCATGGTGTTAAACAATTCAGGTCATTACTCATCCAGTAATGTGAGAGGGGTACAGAACTGAGGACACACACACAGCCCTACTTCAACACACACACACACACACACACACACACACACACATATATATATAATGTTTTACACACAAACAACCATGCAAATACACACACAACCACCTTTTTACACACAAAACTCCTACACTACACACAACCAACATGTTATACATACACACCAACACACACTACTCTGACAACCAACGTTATAAATACACACAGCCATACAATACACACACCACCAACATGTTATTCAGATGACCATACACTACACACATAACCAACATGCTATACATATAAACCACCATACAATACCAGGGTTCTGCCGATGCTGGTCGGCGGTGGTTGGCGCCGACCAGCACTCGGAATGCACCGACCAGCACTCAGCCCAGAAAGTGCTTTTTCCGAACGGCACTATTTTTTCAAAGATCCGTTGAAACGAATGCACCCAGTGTCCAATAAAACCGCAAGAAACAAAACATAAATGACCCTAAATATGTCCCCTCCCCCCCTTATGTTACTGTCAGAATAGCGAACTTTCGTTTTCAACCCACTCCCTGACAATTCGCGGGAATCGTCTGCGGTGGTCGTCATAGCAATCCGCCTATTGTACATGTATTATGCTTTGACACGAGTGTAGCTGACGTGCAAACGGCTAGCGGAGAGATGGCCAAATGGAAGAATCAGGGCCCAATTGACAGTGTTGCACTTACAAGATAACAGGGTTCGAAATTCGCGGTAGTCCGCTGGTGCACACTAAAGTAAAAATTAAGGCGGACTCGTAAACTTGTCTTCAAACTAGTCTGAGTGTCTAAAAATAGTGGCAAAGCCACTGCGCCCGCTTGGCCAAACGTGGCCACAAATGGAACACCCCCTATTGGCCATAGTACCGGTCCGATTGGGCTGAAAATCGAACTTGGTCAGGACCTTAAGACGCTATATACACATATGAAATATGAAAAGGATCGGTGAAAAACTGAACGCGCTAGAGCGCAGACAAGCCAAAAGTTTACGCACCCATGCACGCACGTATGCAAGACATACCACCACTAAAGACCCCGAGCATAGCATAAGCCCATTGGGCCTTTTGGCCAAGCGGGCAAAAAATTGGAGCATCTTAGCTCGTAGAATAAGGGAGCTAGAGCTGTTTGAAATTTTGCAAAAAAAGCCATCTGTTGGCCAAACCAAGAATGGCAGCACGCCCAAAATCGAACTCGGGCTAGATCTTGGGCCCATATGGGCCCATAAACATGAAAAGTATAAAATATGGAAAAGGAAAGATGGAAAACTGAAAGATGTATCTCGCTGAAACAACGTAACGCACGTACGCATGCACGCACGGACGCACAACAGACCACCACTAATGACCCTAAGTACAGCATAAGCCCCTTGGGCCTATCGGCGGGCTAATAAAATATTGTCAACATGGAAAGAATTCCGTGGCCAACCTCTTTATCTGCTTTTAATTTCCCAGAACGATTTCAAAAGGAGGCGCCAATAGTGTTCACTGCCCTGGGGCATATCGCAAGACATGTCCTCCCACCCATTAAATGAAATTAACTGCCCATTTTAAATTTAAATGGTCCGTTTTGAAGCTCCTTGACTTCAAAAAGGTAAATCGCCAACGAACTGTTTATATTTGTTCGAGATGAATGAATGTCTTTAACCTTATTGAATAGGTTAGATGAAATTATGCATAATAAACAGCTCAACTGAAAAAGCAAGCTTATGCACAGATATGTTATGATATCGTATCAGTGTTGGCTATATATCCCTGACTTCGGTAAACATGAACGGTATTCTTTAAGCGATGTTTCATGAATTAGAATGAACACAAAATGATCAAGTTTCATGTTCTCCAGTCTGACCTTAATAATGGCTTCCCTCCTAACCCAAGAAAGAGTACTTGGCTGTCTTAATAACCAAAGCATATTTTGACTTTGGTAATAGATGTGTATTCAATGCGATTAAAAAAAAATACAAACCCGCCCTCTGTAAACGTCAATGAAGAAATTATTTATTTTCCTCATGGCTTTTCCAAGACCACTATTTCAATTTAGGTTAAAGCAAGTCCCAGTAACAAAATGATCATCGAGGCCTTTTGCATGTTTCTCCTAGATGTATAGTAAGTATATCTGTAAACCGAGAAATTAACCCTTTGGCAGGCAAATTTTGGCCCAGATGCATACCCCCCAGACGGATTAATTTTGGTTTTTAAAATATGATTGTTATTCAAAATAACAATAAAATAACACCAAATCTTAATAAGTTTCCCATAATAGATTTTTTATGTTTTAATCCTCTCCAGAATTAAAAAATTGGATCCATTTTCCTCTGGATATTCAAACTCATCGTCAGAGTCATTCAATAAAGCAAAAACTTCATCCACGTTGTATTTATTTAGAAACACGGCTAGAATGCCGCTATTTTTCCTCATGCCATGTTCACATGTCCCACAATTTGACCGGGAAGTAGTCTCAATTTAGGTTTAAAGGAAATCCCATGCCTAGCCTGCTAAAAAATAATGATGGGTGACCTGAGAGACAGCCAATTTTGTAATGTTTACTTTGTAATCGGGGAATTTAAAGAAGACTTTATAAATCATTGGTTAAACGACAAAATAATTGTGCCTGCGAAAGGGTTAAACTACCGCGCTCTCCAGCCATAGGTTTGACAGGTGCGTCAACTTTTTATTTTATTATTTTTTTCCTAATAATTCCGTAAATTAATTTGTGGCTTCTCTCACTTAACTTCAGAAGGCTGTGCCGCCCGATCAAAAAAAAAAAAAAAAAAACGCAGAAATTCGGAAGTACTGGAAGATGCGCAATATTACTGCCCCCTGCTGAACGAAAGATAACGTCTCAGCAAACCCCCGCGCCCCCGCCCCCTGCCCCAACAAAATTGAACCGGCATGGCAGAAATTTTCACTCCTAGCAGCCTGGGCAGAGCCCTGAACACACACACCACCAATGTTTACACATAGAAACAAAAAAACACAAGACATAAACCAATGTCTTACACACAATAAAAAAAAATACACAAATTACCAAAATGTTATACATAAAAACCACTGTGCAAAACACACACACCACAAACATGTTTACTTGTACACACAAAAAAAAGGCTACATACACAACCAACATGTTATACATAACCATACACCACACACAAAACCAACAAGTTACATATACACACAGGCATATGCACAGAACCAATATTCAATGAAAATATATAAGAAACGACTTACAACACTGATTCAAATTTGCCACAAGTAACAGAAAAACTATATCCACTGCTCTCATATACACAGTAACTACTGCATGGTAATCGGCAGAGCACAGCAGACCTTATAGATTTGATGCCATCAGAGACAAGCCATTACAAAAATGGCCATTTAAAGCTAAAGACTCGAGTTAAAAAACTCTGAGAGACACGGGGTGTGTGACTGCAGACAGTAATAAGGCATTCTTGGCCAATGTACTGACAGACAATCAATAGCAGAGCTGTTTTAATCCCTCTGATGGCCAGGTTCGTCAGTAAGACTCTGGGATCTCATTTACAGAGGCCAGCACAGATCAACAGGGCCCATAGGGTTCAGCCTCCTCAGCCTTCATTAGGGGCGTGCAAAAGCACAGTTTCTCATGGTTGACCAATTGGAGGGCTTAATTGACAGCTAATCGGTTAACCTGTTTGCAGGAAGATCACACCTACAGAACCTGTACAGTCCACTAGATGCCCGTTATTGGGAAGACCCTTTTGCTGCAGTGATAATGGTCGTAGTAAATGTGATAAAATCAGAGATTTTTATTCTCCTGACAGAAAAAGATAAACATCAATATATTCAATGAGAAGAAACCATCAAGAGTACAGAAATTACTTTGAAAAGTTCAGATCCATATGTCTTGTCCCACATAGTGCAAGTGTATTGAATACAGTCCAGTTCAATATTCAAATTGTGGGGTTCAAAGGCTTAATGAGGGGAGTTTGGTGGTTGTTCTGGATTTCTTGTATCTTAATCAGCAATACTGCGAAAACTGGTCGAAATCTGAGTCGTAATTCTTAAGTTATTTAGAGTTGGGAAAAAAAAATAAAACATTTGCAGTCAATATGGCCAACTTTGCCCAAGTAAATTAACTATTATATATGAAACCAATAAATATTTTGACATAAAATGTTTAAAGAACACTTCTTCCATCAGAGTAGACCACCTAATTGAGTTTCAGCAGCATCTGAGATGGTGGGTGTCAAAAGTTTGTTTCTTCTAGTGACTCGACACGGAACACGGCCCATGCAATCAGCTGCTTTTAGTTATAAATTGAATTCAGAGTAACTCCAAAAACCAGCCGACACTGTGGCTTTCCAGGCCCAGGTTTGGCTACGCCTGGTCTTAAGTCACCAGAAGCCACAGCAAAGTAGTTGAAAACAATACCCCACTCACAACTAGTACTAGGTCTTCCAAATTTCTTCTGCTTCCCACAAAGCCTGAATGCCGTTTGTTCACTGGTCCCCATTCCTTTGGAGACATTCGGGGGGTTTTGCCAATTGGGGGCGAAAATTACACCCTTTGAAAAAACTGAATAATGTTAGATGGACTCACCACAGTATTAACTCAGAGAATTCCACACCAGAGAGGTCTGCACAGTAGTCCCCTCGCACGGGCCCGCACCTGAGAGATTAAACAGGAGGGTCACGATAATGAAATGGACAAATACATGAACATACCACCACTGCAAAGCAACTGCTACATTCTGGTCGTCATGTTTGTAATAAAATATATAAAAGCACTTAGGAGCAGCTGACATATAAAGACAGTCTTGCCACTGAAGTGAAATATAGTAAAAGATCAAAAGATACAGTATATGCAATTTAAAGACTTAGGCTATGGTTTAAAACTAAATATTTGATCATTTGGATTCTAAATTGGCCAGCCAATCAGCTAGCCAAGAGTGGACCAACTGACATCCAATAAGACCACTTTGTATTAATATCTAATCCACACCATGTCATGGGGGAAGTTCCACCTCCTCAGAAAATGCATTTTCGTTTTAATATTGTAAGAAAAAGCTTGTAGCGCCATGACATTGAAATTGCAATGGGAGACCACATTCTCATTTTAATTATCGGACACAAAATGCATTTACTATTTTAAAAAGAAGCATTTCCGAGTATGCATTTTCATTATGAGTTTTGAGTTTTCGTTTTATATTTGTTAGTGTTATGGCGGAATACCTATCGCAAATGAATATGCAAATGGACTGTAAATGGGACAGTATTTTCATTTTCAATTTGTTATAAAAAGTGCACTCATTGACTTGAAAAATGAAAATGCAAAGTAAATGATTACCTTATCATTTTCATGATAATGCGCTTGTCTCTCAAAAAAGAAAAGGCATTTCTGAGAACATTTTTGCATTATAAGATTTGCATTTTAGTTTTATTTTTGTTTGTGATATGGCAGGGCAATTTTTGAAAATTAAAACGCAAATGAGGAATTGTATTTTAATTTTCATTTTTTTATAAAAATTGCATACATGGACTTGAAAATGCATAGGAGGATTACATTTTCATTAAAATAGAAATAATGCGTTTGCATCTTGAAAACAAAAACGCATTTCCGAGAATCTATCTTCATTTTAATACTGTTAGCAATATGCTTCCATATCTCTCCACCATCTTACACAAAAATCTGCATTATCGTGCAGGATTTGTACATTGGCCACAAGCATTCCTAACATTCTCCAGGGGCTTGTTGGCTTCTGCACACAAACAGGCTTTAAGAGTTGGAAATAACTGCACTTTTGCATCCAGACAGAAGAATACACAACACTGTCTTTTTACCTGAAAACCAATAAAAAAATGCATTTCCCCTATTTCCAGTTCCAGGCAAAAGGAGATACACATTGGGAGTTTTTCCATTAGAACTTCAAACTCATGTCAAGCAGACCCCCCCCCCCCAATGTTGACAACAATAATTTCAGCTCTGAGGACAGGTTTGAGACCTGACACCGATGTGTCCAACAGCCATGTCCGGCAGACAGCTGCCATTAGCGAACGCTTCACCCTGTTGAGGCTTAATGGATACTGCTGCCACAGTAAGTGAAGCACAGCTCATACTGACACAGCGGGCCTGTAACTCCAAACACACCCCACAGGCCCTCTGACAGCAGGGCCATTCACGGCCAACACAGCAACAATTCAGCAAACACGGGTAATAAAGAAACCAACTGACCACTTCTCAAAATAAATAACAACTGAGTGAATAATTAAATGAGCAAATAAATAAAATAATGCAACAACTAATGCTACTGATCCAAATGAGCGTGGAGAATGAGTTGACATTGGCAACTGGTCAGCACACTCTTGTCCAGGGGCAAGTTCAAAAGCCATTAGCCCAGCACACTCATTAACCCACTAAACTCATTAGCCTAGCACTCTCATTAGCCCAATGCACTCATTAGCTTAGCCCACTAATTACCCTAGCGTACTTGTCGGCCTAGAGCGCTCATAAGCCTAGCACAGTCATCAGCCTAGAATTTGCTCATTAGCAGTTTACTCATTAGCCT
This sequence comes from Gymnothorax javanicus, assembly GCA_029692085.1. Classification (NCBI taxonomy): domain Eukaryota; kingdom Metazoa; phylum Chordata; class Actinopteri; order Anguilliformes; family Muraenidae; genus Gymnothorax; species Gymnothorax javanicus. The sequence continues at coordinate 25,627,600 of CM056196.1, forward strand.
AGCCTGCTAATTAGCCTTCTGTACGTGGCCTGGTGTACTTTTTCGGCCGGATGTAATCTTTAGCCTAGCGTCCTCATTTGCTTGGCACTCTCATTAGGCTAGCAACCAAACACTGAGGATCTACTCGCCTTCCACTTACAGTGGAGATGCCTGGTGTCCCAGTGAAGGCAGGGCTGTTCACATGCATGGGGGTGGTCCTAATAGAAGCCAAGATTTACTGATACAGGACAGTATCTATTACTCTGAGGCAGGCGTCAGCCTGTCTCCAATCCCCGTCCAGAGGATCGCTAATCTGTGTGACACACACACACACACACACACACACACACACACACACACACACACACACACACACTCCTTTAGAGGGACGATGCACTGCATCTGTCACTCCTGACACACAGTGTCCGTGCGGAATAGATCAAAGCCTGAGTGTTATTTATACTTGCCTAGCTCTGGTCGGCTCTCACTGGTACTGTGCGTACGGTTACGCAGATAATGTTTCACGGGGTTTAATATTCCCCAATGTATTCACAGGTCAGGGGCATTTCCGCTTTATGAGTCACAACACAAGTCAACCTCAGTATACAACGACTGAGGAAGACAGACTCCCACAGACTGCACAGACTCGCATAGATCTACCAACTGCTTTGAAGCGGCAAAAACTCTTCTGCCAATATGAATTCTGGGGTCATTCCATGTCAGATCATCAAATGGGTCTCACCACCACTTTCTCAATTTTGCTAATTTTTTGTATGCAGCTGCATAAATATATATCACTGTTAAATCCAAAATTTCAGCTCATTCAGACCAAAAATGAATTTTTGGTGAATTATTTTCTAAAGGTACTGTCCATCAGTTTTTTTTTAGTACACCTATAGCTTTGAAACTTTGCATCTAAGCTAATGTTATACTGCTTAATCAGAAAATCCAGTCCAATTTACTTTATCTTTCTTGGTTGTGGAGCTATGAGAACACCAAAAGTGCCTTTTATTCAGGCGGTTCCATGTTTAGGTCTCCAAAGCACCCCCAATATATAACCCTACCATAGGCTCTCTGGCAATTTTTCCATTCATTTGTGTCTGCTGAATATAAATCAGGCTGAATTCACTATGAATTCATCACCAACTGCAGTCAGTACCTTGCCAAATGTGAAAAAACGCTAAAATGCCACCTGTTCAAACCCCCGTATCTCCAGGGGCACACCTTGGATTTTCTTTATTTTTTTTAACTGATTCCTCTATTATAGTAGAGAGACCACTCCAAAAATTGTTGATGTGTTTTGACCAATATAAATTTTGCAGAAGTCTGAACAGGGGTGGGGTAATCTCAAGAATTGCTTGGCATTTTCAGCTTCATATACAATGTTAATGATCATTGAATCACAATAATTGTAAGTTCTCAATTCATCAATGCATGACACATTCACAGAAAGGTCAGTATATGCAGGTTGGTAGATCATATTGGCAGGGAGAAACCTGAACCAGTTATTGATCAATAATTTCTGATTATTGCTATTGTTTTTCATGAAGCGAAACAAGAGGACACAAGCATTAACATGGACTTCTTCTGAAAAATGCTGGGTGCCATTCAATAACATTCTCCGAACTGTTCCAACTCCGGATGTCGCTGGACGCACAGCCCAGCAGTATAAATTGGGACAAAACTGGGACAGACAACATTATTGTACTCTTTGCTGCATTTAGGAAGCAATAACACTGTTAACATAGCATGGAAAACAAAGATTTAATTTGACAGTCAGTTTACAAGAATTAGTGTCAGTAAATTTTATTGATGCAAAGTGTGATTCTCAAAAATTGCCTGACCCCTATTTAGACAGTTCTGAAATGTATGTCGTTCAAGTCACATCATCAATTTTTGTTTTGTTATGTCTACTATAATACAGGAATTAGTACAATTTAGGATGTGATTGACTAATGATTGAAAACACTCAAAATGTTGCATAGTTAAATGTGTAAGAAGCTGAAAATGGCACGCGATTCTCGAGATTACCCAACCCCTGTTCAGACACCTGCAAAATTTATATTGGTCAAAACACATCAACAATTTTTGGAGTGGTCTCTCCACTAATTAGTCAGAATCAGTTAAAAAAATAGAAGAAAATCCAAGGTGTGCCCTGGAGATACGGGGGTTTGAACAGGTGGCATTTTAGCTTTTTTTCACATTTGGCAAGGTACTGACTGCAGTTGGTGATGAATTCATGGTGAATTCAGCCTGATTTACATTCAGCAGACACAAATGAATGGAAAAATTCCAGAGAGCCTATGGTAGAGTTATATATTGGGGGTGCTTTGGAGACCTAAACATGGAACCGCCTGAACAAAAGGCACTTTTGGTGTCCTCATAGCTCCACAACCAAGAAAGATAAAGTAAATTGGACTGGATTTTCTGATTAAGCAGTATAGCATTAGCTTTGATGCAAAGTTTCAAAGCTATAGGTGTAACAATAAAAAAGTTGTGCCATGTTAAATACAAGAAAAATGTCAATTGACAAAAAAACTGACTAACAGTACCCTTAGAAAATAATTCACCAAAAATTCATTTTCATTCAAATTCATTCAAAAATTCAAAAAATTGTCTTGTTTTTACACATTGTTGTTAGAGTTTCCCGCAGAAAACTGGTTAGTCAAGGTGGTGACCGGGGGGCAACAGTCAGCGCTTATTTACTCTTTATAAATAAACAAAGCAGAAAGTGCAATAACAAAGTGACAAAGTCAACAGTCTTGTAACTTTACTGATTGACACTCAGATATAATAAAATGCATGTATTACGCTTCCATGGAAGTGAGATCAAAAATTGCAGTTTGAATGGGTTTCTGGGTTTCAATGGCGCATTTTTTGGGCTTAACAGTCTGAGTCTAACACTTGCTTGTACGCAGTGCATTTTAGCCTTACTGTAAGAGCTGAGCTGGAAATAACAAGATCAAATAAAAACACACAATCTTACCAAAATTCATGCTACATGCATGAACACAGGCAAAATTATCAAAAAAAAAAAGAAGAATGAAAAGCGCGTAAAATGCGCACAACCGTCCCTAAGGGTTAAACGAAAATTAATGTAAGAACGGAAAATGTATTTGTTATCCATTTTGACTTCAATTCCCCAAATGCTTTGCGGTTGTGGTTATGTTTGGGGAGAGCATAGGGGAGAGGAGAACGGTATTATGTACGGAAGCGCATTGCATTCGCAGGATAAAAAAATTTACACCTTGTCTCATAATTACGAGATCTAATTACGTGCAGATGGTGAAGTTGGCCGGCTTCTTCGAATAAAGTACCCTGATATTTTTGACTGCTTTTTCCCATCCATTACTGTACACGAGAGAAAACCACGTGCAAGTGTCAAACATAGCAGAAAGCCACGCGCAAACACATCGGTAGCCTTGATAAGAAACTAAACGAATTGCTTATAGCCTATCTTAATGAAACAGAATATGTGAGCAAGCAGTTGATAGGAGACACTATTCCAATGTTTGGTTTACATGAATAATTATCTTACCTCCATATATCCTTCCCTTGATGACGACAGGTTATTGTATATCCGGATAATTAGCTTCTTCCCAATACAAAAAAATAATGTTGGCATAGCAACAGGTGATAGACGGCGCACTAACATATTTAACCAACAGATACCGGCCGCTATTCGGCCTCATCGTGATGCAGCCTTATTTTACTGTGTATGCATGGGTGGATGCAGCAGAATTTTTTTTTTTTTTTTTTTTTTTTTCGGGGACGTAGTCAAGGCGGGGGGCATTCGTTGTCAAGGCGGCCGCCCTAACTATAAAGCGCTGCGGGAAACCCTGGTTGTTTTTTTTTTTTTTTTAAACACATGAATCCCACTTAATATCCTGACATCAACCGAGTTGGGATCCAAGCAATTTCAGAGGTCATGAAACGTCAACCAGCACCATATTCAAACTATAAGGCTTCCTTCGCGAGTAGGGGAAGGGCCTTAAGTCCAAACTGACAGGATTCAGACCTTTACCATTATAATACAATAACCCGCTATTCAAAAAACATCTCCATTTAGAGGTTCAACTAATGACTTGGACATCATGCAACGTCACAGACCTGGATACAAAAAGTACATTCAATTGCACCATTCAAGTATACAGAACAGGCAATAAAGCCTATCGAGACAAACCCATGCAGAACCACGTCAATATCAGCAGCACAAAACTTTCTTTTCACCAGCAGTCAGACCAGGCCATTCAGCCCAACAAAGCACGCCATTTTTCCTCCCACACAAGCTTACCTATTGCTAGGTTCACATAAGAACAAGATAATATCAAGCCCGGTCTTGAAAACCCTCAGTTTCTGCCTCCAATGCCTGACAAGTCCTTCCAACCTTTGAAGAATTCAGTTTGTATGAAGAGATTAGAGGGGTACAACAAAAGCACATGGAGTAGTGTTTCCCCCACATAAAGCCAGCAGTGGAGCAGCAGCCTGACAGAATATCAGCAATAAAACCCCCATTTTTATAGCTATGCTCGGAAGGGTCTGTTGAGCTCATTTGATAAGCTCTGCCAAAAATCCAACTCATGTGTGAGATGTGGCCACCACCAATGGGTTGTATGGGCTATTTTTCTTCCGGACCTTCTGTTTCTTTCTTAGGGAAAATACATCATTTTTGCTGTTCCAGAGGTCATTAAATAAAACCCTGAGGATTATTTCTATCCAGGGTGGCAAACCTTACAAGCTAAGCAAATAAAGATGATGGCTGTGGAAACATGCTATAATAAAAAAGATATGATCTCTGAAGTGGAATTGCACTATTGTGTTCAAACCATTTTTTCCAAAGGCGAGGTAATTTTTTTTTTTCCTTTTCAAATGTAACTGCTCACGGTTAACAAGCTTAAGTATCCATATAAGTATTATTTCATTATTGAAGTATTATCAGGGCAGAACAGTACCATGTAGTGTAACCAGAAATTCTGATAAAATCAGGACAGTATCGATTTTAAGAGCCATGTCCCACATAGTTCAAGTATGAACTCTACAATAAATCAACCGATTCAAGTAGTGCAATGACATTAATTGCGATTCTTCCTCCCCTATCATATTAGGCCTGTTCACTAATAGACATAGACTATACCGTCACAAAGCCTTTCAGCACAAAACAATGATACAATGATAGCTTGCAACAAGAATGTTCATTCCACACCCTACAACAAACAGTATAGTAAAACCTTATCTGCCTGGAATAAGGACCCAGGTTCCAGAAAAAGAAAGCAAGGAAGAGACTGTGCCAGTACATGTGCTAGCTCCATAACAGAATGACATCTGTTGAATATTGTGAACAAATTTTTTGTGTGGTGTCGCAAAAATCAAAGTAAGCTAGTCAGTATTCTAAATTGCATGGTGCTAAAATGCAGTAAGAAGCCAAAGGGCAAACACTATAGCAAATTATTTGTCGTGTATACTTGCTGTCGCAGTTACAATGCGGTGTTAGTCGAGCCCCCGGAGGGGGGCCATAGGGGTTTGCGAGACTATTGTAATCACCTTGTGAGTCTGTCTGTCTGTCTGTCTGTGTCCATCTGTCTGTCTGTTTCCGGGCAAATGCTCCAGAACCACCTGACCGATTTCAATCATCTTTCACATGTAAATACCTTGGGCTGACCTCACGGCATGACATAAATTTCAGGCTGTTGGGCGAGACTATGAATTCTCTGAATGCTTGTTTGGTGTTGCAGTGGTATGGGGGCCTAGGGAAGAAAAAATGCGTTGAGCATTGTGGAAAAATATGCAAAGACCTGTGACATCCGTGAATACAACCCATACTATCTTGCTAACACAATTTTCCCCGCAGGCCAAAGCTTTATCAGTGTATTGTTATACTCCTGCGCGAGAACACTGAATAGTGCAGACTGAGGATCCCTGCGATACCTGGGCCTACAACACAGCTGCAGAGATAATCTCCAGGGGAAACACTCATCTGCTTCAGTGGTTCAGCTCCACCAGCTAACAGCAGGCACTGTATGGAGTAGGGATGTAAACAATTAACCGATTATCGATTAATTGTCGAAAAAGTTTACTCGATTAATTAAAATTATTTGTCAATTAATTAAACATTTTACGGTCCTACACCCCGAGAGCTTTTTTTTTTTTTTTTTTTGTGAAATGTAGTGGCGTCGCCAGTCAAGGGCGCCATTGCCGAATCTAGACCACGCTTGACATACCTGACGCAATGCATGCGTGACAACACACGAGCATGAAGCGATCAAAACGGAGTGCGGTGTGGGACCACTTCAAACTAATAAATGAAACGCGAATGCGTGCTCGGATTTGTAGCGAAAGATCAGCTTGGCTTAGCCAGTGAGCAGGCTCTCTTGTTTGCGATGGGGGAGAGGGAGGGAAAACAGAGCCCGCACAAAAGCCAAGGGTTTTTGAATTCCGCCCCTAACAAGCTGTCAGCGTGGTTAGACTAATTAGGTCTATGCACTGGCACTCAGCAACGGTAATTTCTTTTTTTCCAGCGAGAGCGGCATTTCAGGACTCTTTTGCAAATGAAGGTAATTTCGGCGACAAGTATGTACACCTGTTTTTGAAGCACGGTCATGCAACTTGCTGTAAAAAACAGACAGCTGTCCGATTGGAAAATATAAACGGACGAAACCAAATACTAGTCAGCAAAATTACCTTCATTCGCTGAAGAGTTCTGAAATGAGTGCCAGTACATAGACCTGATTATAATTAAATTATTTTTCTGTACTGAATGTAGCCCATTATTTTGTCGCTTTTAGATCGCATGGGGGAGAGAAGCTGCTGACAGAGAGAGACAGACACATCACTGAATAGTAGCAGTGACGAACAAAAATATATGGGTCTAGGATCAATGTTATGAGGTGCCTATTTAAAACCTAATTGGAAAGGGAAGTTTTTGTTTCGGGAAAGGCAGCCAATATTTTAATTTGATTGTTCCAACGTAGGCCCTCTAATTTTACTTTCTTTTTTCTCAGGGATTTTTAAGTTTTCAGTCAGCCTGTAATTTTAAGTTTCCAGTCAAAGTTATTTTGCTGTTGCCTTTCTCAATTCAAGGGGGCTTATAAATTCTACTTATGTTTCACATGTCTTTCAAAATAAGTACCCTGCTAGATTAATATTTTGTTATTTTATACACTATTTTATGTAGGCTTAGCCTCATAATTTATTTCATATTTAGAATTCTGTTCTGCCAATGTTTCACATGCAACAGATGGGCCAGTGTGCAATTTATTTTCATGTGAAAGTAGCCAACATATTTTAATTTTCTATGCAGAGTTCATTTTCTTAACGTAAATGCTATTGTCTGGGATGGATCCCAAAAGGTACAATAAATCATTGATAAATGAATATAACATGCATTTTTTATTCAGTGTATCATAAGCAATGTTTAGCTTTTTATGTTGTAGAACATATTGATACCAAGGGAGATTTAGGTTCTCAGGAGAATTGCCGCTTGTCAATTAATTGTTAATCGATCGATAAGGTGAACCAACTAATGATTAATGAATTAATCGATAGTTTGCATCCGTTGTATGGAGAATTCAAGCTCAAACTCACAGATCGCTGCCAAATCCATAACTGGGGCAACCAATGATCTTCAGCCACCCAACTTCATGCAGACAGCCCAACATGAGCTGTCATCTTCCACCCTACAGGCCACAACGCGAGAACAGTGGCCTGTGATTGGGCAATCACCCCTGCCACGTCTACCGGCCAGCTCATTAACGGTCATCAGGACCACTGCTGGTCGGAAAACACAGAACACTGGTCCTGGTCTCATGGTTAAGCAGCCAAACTCCATCCTTATTTACCTGGCTTACTTCCTGGTCCTGTTGCGAAACATGGGCCAAGTGACCTACACTAGAGTGTACCGCGGTGCCACTTGTGCTCAACGTCTTTCAACCAGACCAGGAAATAAGCCTAGAGAGCGAAACTTGAATCCAGCTGCTCCCATTCAACACAGGAATTTTAACTCCAGACTCCAGAAAGCTCTGCGAGAGGAAAATCTCTCACTATCATACTCAGCAACAGAATGCTAAATGTTTCATTACCTGTCAGGTATCTACCCAATCAGAGTGGAGGTGCCAAGCAGAGGGTGAAGCTGTGTGCTTCTACTGGTGATGCAGCAGCACTAAGCTTGTGTGGCAGAGGAAGTAGACGTGCGTGCACACACGCACGCACACACATATACACACACACAAAACACACACTCTCATACATGCAGAGACAATGCAAAGACATTCTCAAACACACGCTAACAGAAAATTTCACGATCACACAATTTTCCTCTAAAAATCATAAATCATTCCCATTCAAAAATTAAAGTCTAATGACCAATTATAAAATGTGTGAGCTTTTCTGTTTGTAGCAGAATACTACAAAGAATGTCCGACGCTCGTGTCCAGCGGAGGCTTTTTATTCAACTGAGTATATGAATGCCGATCAGTGCGCCAACATCAAGGGTTATGTCCATGCTCCAGTCTGACTACCCGATAATGGATATCATCGATCTAACTATAACCCATAACATTTTCTTTATACTCAACCAATATGAATGGTTATGGTGCCATTTTAACCCCTTTCTGCAGATGTAGACGCTTGCGTATATGGAACTGCAAATTTAAGCACGCAGTTACTGTACCCGATCACTAGATAGCACCCCCGGATCAGTTATTGAATATTCACAAGCAAGCAGAGTTCGAACGCGGTTTTGAATATGGGGAAGCTCACTCCACTCCCTGTTTTTCAGGAGTTGCATGAATTAAACTCCTCAGCTAAGCCTGATGTGCAAACTGGTCACTATCCTTGCCCATAGTATCGATCCAGCAGTTTAAAAAAATGATCTCTTGCGACAGAAAAAATCGTTGTCCTGTGTAGCAACCACTTCAGCTACGGTGGGCCAACGGTATTCCAGTTAGTGGTTCAGAAAAATCAGTTTTCTGAAGCAAAAAATTCGACATGGTATCGATTCTCTCACATTCTACTGTCAATTACAGTCATCACATACAAAAAATGCGTAGTTCCCTACCGTGTGATTTACATGTAGATTCCTTCATTGACAAATTCAGCGCTTCCTTATATCCACCCAAGTACTGCTGTTGATAGCCAATCACTCAATTATACACTCAGGCTCTTCTGCGTAACTGCACAGTTACACTTCACGCCCTCATGAAACTCCCCCGGTAACAATGTATTGATTGGCTCATTTCTTATCCAATTCCCGAGTGTTTAAACGTTCCACAGTTAGTGAAACACATTGATTGGACAAACATAAGAGCTTACAAGCCTATCAGCAAGCTCGGTTGTATCCTGACTACCTTGAGCACGATTGCGCAGCTGAAAATGACGCGATTTATAGAAAAAAAAGACTCCCTAATCCGGCCTGAAGTGTTCAGTTACATTTACAGGATTTAAATGAGATAAGGACATGGTCAATGGGAATTATTTCGAATGAAACAGGACCGGAGGGTTCCTTCTACTGGACACATCGGTCTCCGGAGGAGGGATTCAATGAAAAAGGTTAGGCTGCTACTTTTGCTTTTTGTTTTGAAATGTATACCGTATTCAACAGAGTCGAATGCCGATGTTTTTTTCCTGTTTAAAACGTAAACTGCCCATGCATTTGGGTGGACCCCCTAGTACGTTCATTGCACTGTTCTGTTGAATCAAGGGAGGCATATATAGTTTGATCTTCCCTGAAAGTGGAATGTCTGTTCTGTTAAAATAAGGTATACTTCAGAATTCAGACATTACTGAGTTCGTGAGTTGTGCTTGTTCCTTATAAGTGTTGAAATGAGTTTGTGAGCTCTGAAGTGGGAACTGGTAGCTTTCATTGCAGGGTGAATGTTCTGACCGTTTAATCAGCAGTTTATTTAATGAGTATGTGTGCTGAAGAAAAATGGACAAAACTCTAAACTTTATTATGGAGAAAAGGCATGTTTTGTGTTTGGAGAGGTTACTGGTGACCACTGATGTTCAACTGCACTGACATTGATAAATTCATGCTAAACTCAACCAGAAAATCATTAGTTCATATTAAATTTCATGCCTCAAAACTTTGTGTTAAATACATGATTATTTTATGATTTGACAGTGCACCATTTTGAGGGATCTCATACTTTGGGGAGCCACTTGGATAGCTGTATAATTTGGCTAATAGCATGTAGGTAATCTAGAATGTAATGTTGAAGATGAATTCTACTTGTGGTCAAGGAGTTTATGATCCCAGAAATGTATAAATTTAAGCCCCAGCAGTTTTTCCAATTCTCAGTATTATTTTTTTTTTTTTTTGCAATTTTAATGGTGAATTCTCATGAAGATTTTTTATGTTTGCAGCCCATTTTCTCAACCAAAATCATGAAAATAAACTGAAATACGATGTAATTCTAAATGCTGTAAGCGTCTTTTCTGAGTTGAGCCACACTTTCCCTCTTTATGAAGCTTAAATCTTGAATTATAAAGCATTAAATTGGGTAACCCATAAATAGCCAAATTTGGCTTCTGCTCAAAGGGGTTAAAGTGTTTTTAAAGCATTTTTCAGCGTTATTCTCACCAATTCTGGCATTGGTTACGTTGTTTTCATTAGCAACAGTGTTTTTCTGGCATTTGTGAAGAAATGCAATGTGAAAATGAGGTAAAAGTCCATAAAAAAACGCAAAACTTTATGAAATGTGAAATCCCGCTTTTGTCGTTGTTAAAATGTGTTGTTTGCAAGGCTGTATGGCACACGAAAAACGACTTCTGAACAATTTGGCTTAGATTGACTTTCTGTACCAGGAAAAACTCATTGACAAAGGGAGATTCTGGTAAAGGATTTCATGCAAAATACTTCACCAAAACGCACCAAATCACTTCCATTTTATCAAAATGTCCTGGGGGGGCATTCCCCTAGACACACCACACCCTCCCTGCCACACGCCCCCCCGGTATGGCTTAGCACCAGCGGGGCTAGCGAGGCGCGATTGCTAGAACACTTCAGTAGCACCACGCTAAGGAAAAATCCTGGCTAGAACACTGTACTGCTCCCAGCTGAGACTAATCAAATGCAAGTCACCTAAATGACAGCAAAGCAATGCACTGCTACAAAAGGAGACTACCTCTCAATCTGCATTTGGGATCTCTGAAACAGAGCCTCACAATAAAACTGAAAGGCCTCGGTGAATAATGACATCAACTGAAGCTCTCTGACCTCATTTTAAAGGTTAATAGTCTGACAAGTTAGGCTGACTGAGGTTTCAGATAAAGAGGCAGCAGTTTTCTATGATTAAGAATGAGAGTCTCTAACAGATACCAGGTCATAACCACTTGGTACTGCAAGAGCACACTCGGCAAAAAACCACCTCTGACCCACAAATTACCGCCCATTTAAATGGATCATGATGATTTATGATTTTATTTCAGCTTGATACAAAAGTCAAAAGTGCTAGTCCCCTCTCTCATTCCCGGAAGTCAGTCCATTTTTAGTGCAGAACAATTTTGCATCTTTGAAATGTTCCCTTTTTTCCTGCAAAATTCCCAGATTTCCTGAACTAATTACACATCTGTGACCTCGCACCACAAGGGCTGCATGTTTTCCCCATATTCTCCATATTCGCCCAACTCAAACCAGAGAAAGCGGCGACTGATAGAACCATTATTACATTACACTTAATAGGCAGATGCTTTTATCCAACGTGACGTGCAGGAAGAGCGTAAAGCCAGGTCATTAAACCCGTTACACAAGAGGGCAGTGCCTGGTGATGTACCGTCCGAACAGATGAATCTTCAGACCAAGATGGGAGATCTGCAGAGACGGAGCAGTTTGTTGGGACGTGGGCAGAAGATTCCGCCGCTGGGGAGCTAAACTAAAATGAGGTCAAAGGTCACCAAAAATTAAAAATTGCTATTGGGTTGTTATTAGCCCCTCCCCAGGACATATTAACAGAATACACAGATTTTTCTTTCAACTTTTACTATAGTTGGGCATTTAAGGGTTAAACTCAAGAGGACCAAAACCCTCCTATACTGGTGAGATACTAGAGTCAACAGGGCGATTCTCCGCAGGGCCTACAAACCAACCACCATGGGCTCACAGGGATTACATTGATAAACAGATGTCTCGTAAAACAGATCTCAGATCCAAAGCTGTCAAATGACTGCTTATAGAGTAAAAATCAGCCCTAGGCGCGGAATGAGTTGGCTCCAGGGCTGTCATGAATATTTCATATTCGACCCCATATCGATTTTCGGTCATTTTCTGTCAATAAAACGAATCACCGAACGTGAAAATATTTTTTTTTTTTTTTTTTTAAAGTGACGTCAAGATAATTAACCCACTGTCAGTGAGTGCAGTGTCTAGCCGGTGGCTACCAACGCACTATACTGCAGAGGCGGCTCACTGTCTTGAAACTGTTACATCTTTGCGCCTGGCGTGTGCAGTGCCTGCCAGTTTGACAGACAACCAGGAGCTGGAGCCACACTGCTTCGTTGACATTTTTCGTAATGATGGCGGAGAGTTCGATTTCACAAGAAAGCTCTGGCTCAGAAAATAACCAGTTAACACCTCCAAAGAAGCTGAAAAGCACCATTTGGAAATACTTTGGGTTTTGGTCAGTCGACGACGGTAAAACTGAGGACCGAACAAAAGTTGTTCGCAAACTATGCAAGTTCGAGTTAGCCTACCATTCCTGCAGCGGGTGCTGGTTTTTATTGTGCAACATTAAAAACCGGGGAAGAGAAAATGTGCTTTCTGAAATGCAGCTTCATTTGCGAACAATAGTTTTGGATTTAACTGCGGTGAGAGAACTAATGATGTTGTGGAATTAACATTACTGTCTCACGGAACAAAACTGAACGGTTGGCATCTCGTTCGAACTTGGATGAGCCTGGTGCGTTGTTATTTCATAAACTCTGCAATGCGTCAGGGTCCTGAGTTCAGACCATCGACTGTATAAAACATTAGGGGTGGGGAAAATAATTGATTCTACGATGCATCGCGATGCTTTGTTGAACGATTCAGCATGGATGCAGGAAAGTCTATAATCGATGATCAACGCAGTTTTCAATGGACTGCCTCTCCCGGAGTTTGGGAGTTTGGAGTTACGCATTATTATGGCACCCAAAGACATGCCCCTCCGGAGCATTCAAGTGCTATGATTGGGCAGTCAACCCAGCGCCAGGATTAGCCAGCCATTCAGCTCGAGGACTGGAATCCTACCGCTTGAACAGCTGGCCAATCCTACCGTTTGAATGCCCTAGAGGGGCGTGTCTTAGAACGCAGCGCCGTGTTTACAATTCGGATCGCCGAAAAGAGGTGCGGGTGAGAAAGCACCACCGCTTTTTTTCAAAAGCTGCTGTTTTGGAACACTTTGATTTCCCGAAATCGATGGTAAAACAACAGAGCTGGACAAGACTTATGCAATTTGCAAGACGATAGCGAAAGATCAAGCACGTAGGCAACACGACAAATATGAGAAATGATCTTGCCCGTTGCCACTCCGAGCCTACTTCAGCAGGGAAAAAAAAACCGTTGCTGTATCCAACCAGAAAACTCTTGAACAGACACTCGTATCAAAGCTGGCACCCAACTCTGACAGGGCCAAAAAGACTACAAGGGCTGTCGCAGTTTTATTGCTAAAGATCTCGCGCTTGTTGCTTGCACATCGGAAGCGAAACAAAATTTAAGACGACAGATTACATTCTAAGTCGATGCAAAGACGCCGAATACACGCGCTTTGGCGTCTTTGCATTGACTTTGAATGTAATCTGTCGTGGCGAAAAATTCGCTTTCACAGGTCCGGTGTGCAAGCAGCTTTACTCTGTCGTGGAAAGCGAAAGCTTTTGTTTTCTCCTGCATACCCTGGAACTGCGGTACAACGGCCCCTGCAGGCGATACTTCACAGACGCGGCTATCCCAATGCTTTACCGCGGCGCCAAAGCTCGGGTAATGAAGTCATTGAGAAGTGCGAGTCACAGAGAGCGAAAGCGGAAGAGGAGCTGTTGCCACGTTTACTGAATGTTAGAAATGCGCATTACATAATACAGCCGCTAAATAATTATTTCCTCAACGTAATTGGTTTTATTTTGATGTATGAAAATGTAATGCACGATGAAAGGTTTATTTTTGTGAACTATTTTTGAACACCATGTTCAGTCTTATCTGGTTGGTTGGAAGATAAATATTTTATTTATTTTAAAAGGGGCAGCTGTTCATGTTAAGTTATTTGTTACAATAATGTATAAATAAAAGGGTTTTGATTTCACCTGATAGTTTGCATTGATGGGGAAAAATAAACCATGTACAGAAATCTGAAAATGAGATGCAGTGAGAATCGTTTAATAATCAAATCGCGACCCTCTGAATCGCAATCGAATCGAATCGTGAGATGACTGAAGATTCCCACCCCTATAAAACATGGACGTAGTCTCTGTGAAAAAACAAGTTCAGACTCACTGTTTCGGGCTTAGGAAACTCCTGGTCTTAATCTGTGCTTATTGTCCATCAAATATATGTTCATGTTGATGTATCTTATGTTAATAGTACTTTGGTATCTCATTGTTTTGTGTGGGAAATAAAGATAGTAAAATATTCAAAATTATATTGATATCATGAGTTTAATTAACGCGAATATTTGAACGGCATTTTAGGCTCATTCTGACAACCCTAGTTGGCTCCAGCAGTGCATCATGGGAAGGATGTCATTGAGTCAGGAGGTCTGGTCAGAAAAAAGTGGGTTGAACAGGGCAGGAGATTCAGTACAGAACAGAGCCATTAGCGGTCGACTCTTCATCAATACGCAGCAAAACTTCCTCCAGCTCACCTTCCTCACTCCCAGTCCTCTTAAACCACAGGCAACATGAAAAAAAGGCATTGCGTTCTTCCACGGCAAGCAGGGTGAACATCACATCTCGCATTTACTTCCGAGTTTATGGCTCAACAAGAAATAAATCTGTTTATTTATCAAACCGTTCTGAGGAGCCGAACAACAAGAGGAGGCACCGTACACAGGCTGCCAGCCACCTCCGCAATCACCCCGACGGCAGATTCGCTGAATTATTTACGGCGAAAAGTCTGTCTCGATCCTTTGGGGTGTCATTTCTCAAAAACTAAAAACTAGGGCAGGACGCTGACCGCGATCGCAGCCCTTTATATTTGGCTGCAGCAGTGTGCTGATGGATGATATGAGCTCAGGGCCGGCGGTATTGCCACGCATCAGGGACTGACCACAGCTACACAAGCCACTTAAAGAAGACAGTGGAGGAACAATCTGAAGCTTTGGCCATTCGGCAAAACTTGGGGAGGATGAGGATGACTTACTGGGCCCCTTCTGAAATCAAAAACAACAATAGAGGCGCTGAGAATAGTCGGCTAGCCTGAGGAGCAGACTGGCAAGACGGTGAATACAGTCAGAGGCCGTTCTAGTTTTAAAGACCTGAGAAAAACAAGCAAGCAAATGGCAGGGTTTGGTGACACTCAAAACAAGGACCCTGTCATAAAATTTCCATGACGCTTGGTGTTGTTGACCCAGTATTGCGCAAACCATTTGGGGGAAAAAATCCGCACAAGTTTTTGCGCCCCCCAGCCCCTCCATCTTGACAAGGGTTCTTGCCCCCCCCCACCCCCAAGTTTAAAACTTTCAAAAACAAGAGGTGTCAGAAGACAGCTCGCCGGAAAACTTTAACCTTACTGCCCACGGACGTGGATGCAGAGGGTATGGCAATGGCTCTCTGATGACATTGGTCCCAGCGAGCTAAAAAGTGCACAGCCTACTTTAACTGCATCCATGGCCACACAGGCAAATAATTCTGCTGCAATGGTACCAGCGTGTCAGCACAGGAAACAAACCCAATCATTTTCAGTTAGTTTTGTCAGGAACTCAGGAAAGATCTCACAGCTCACATTGACACATCCGACAGCTTTGCGGAGAGCAGAAAATGAATGGAGATTAGATCTATGGGGACCTGCAGTAGCAAGACGGCTCTAGCCACATGCATTCCACTGCCAGATCAGTGACACAACTCAACTCCCCGCAACATACTGATCAAATTAACGCCGCAAGCTGTGACGTCACAAATGTGTGATTGCTGAGCATTCAAATGATGATGTAACAATCATGGCTAGCCATTGAAAGCGCTGGAATTGTAGAGTACTTATTTAAAATGTGGGTGGCGTCAATGAAGGCCAACTCTATAGACAGCAGATAAACAACTGTGATGTCACTCACTGACTTTCCTTCGGTCGAGTGAAAAGCATTTTGCCAGAATGAAGTTAGTTTTTTGGACGTCGCCACGTTTTACAATTTGGAGTCAGAGCCTGCGCAGTGCGGCCACAGGGCCCAAGATGCCCATCAGATAAATGGACATTCCTCGCTCCTTATACATCCACAATACAATGCTCTTCAAAGAGCACAATACTTTAAGTCCCCATGAAGTAAATTTTTTCCATATATTTATAAAATACACCGTTTGAAATACAGGATTCAAAAGTTTACCAATTTTACCCTAAATTTTTCACCAATTTTACCCTAAAAATTGCTATTCTAATTGCACGGCCAAACTTCCATGTGACAACAACCACGGACGTCATTTTGGTGTCAGATCATCAATCTGGGCACTGAAAAACAACACCACATAGAGGAAGCACCCGATAAAGGGAAAAAAAAAAAAAAAAACCCACACCGTAAGCATACTTCGTCTTGCGGGGAACAATTTATCGACTTCATATTTTCGCTATAAAGTTTCTGCTGACCTGAATGGAAAAGGTGTCGAAATGACGTATACTGGAGGCCACCACAGTGGCACTAGTGCCAGAGGTGGCGTGCCGAAATCGCTCTGGACTAGAGTCCGATTTCACAGAAGGAGTGAACTGAGAGAACAGCATAATTGAGCTCTGCCCAGGAGTAACTACATCAAGCTCAAACTAATACCAGAAAGACCGAGATGAAGTCGACAGTCAGAACAGCAAGAGAGAAAACCAAGATGGTCATACGACGTTGCCTCTCCCATACGACAGCAGGGATCCCAGAATCTGGCCCTAGAATCCAAAAAAAGTCCCATTTTTCCTTTTTTCCAGGCAAGCAGGCTCAGTGAACAATTATTGTTATTGATTGGACAGACGGTCATCACACCTGTCTCCCAGCTATATATGGAAGGCAGAAACCAGAACTCCTTCAACCCTCGAGGACCAAGGCCTCGTCCACACGGAGACGGAGGTTTTCAAACAAATTTTTTTTTGTTGTTGTTTCTAAAGAAATCTCCCGTCCACGCAGCACCGTCTCTAAAAATATCTGAGTCCACACGCTGTCGTAAATACTCCAGGGCTGTGTATGGCGCTGTAGCGTTTCTACGGAAATAGACAAAAAAACGGAGAAGGCAGCGGCGAGCATGCATATAAAGCTTGGGGGTGGGGGCTGTGATGGGGGCTATCACACCATCGTTTTCAAAAAAAACCCGCTTTGGTTGTCCACACAAAAACACTGGAGTGGCGTTTTCATATTTTCTCACTCTTTTCAAAAAATACCATTCTCCGTATGGACACAAGGCAGAAACGATAAAAAAAAAAAAAAAAGGTATGCATTTTCAAAAAAAACATTCTCCTGTGGACGCGCCCCAAGATTTGAGGAACAAGGTACTGCAGTATGCATGAGGAGCGTTTTTAAAGGATGAATGGTACTCGGACTCTGAAAACAGGGCTTTCGCATGAAGACAAAGCCAGCCTACAGTCTGGCAGTAAATTAAGGCTGCTTTCACACCTGTGTAAGTAAGCGACCAAATTTAACACCTCTGTATATTCCGACTCCCACGTGTCTGGCAATGGTTATTTTTAAAGTGTGTGCCGCTGATACAGACTCCTGCAATAAGATCAGAGCCCTACAGTTGCTACAGCACTAAGATCAGTCTCACAGCAGAGTAAACCAAGCTGTAAGTGTGACTGATCCCAGATCCATGCATTTAAGAGGCTAGTGATGTGACAACTAATCCTACCCATCACCTTATTCAACTGAGGCTTCAATCTGACCTACAACTGATTAAAATTAACAGTGGCCAATCCCCCGAAAGCGATGTGGGGTTAAGGGCCTTGCTCAAGGGTCCATCAGCTGCACTGATCTTAATGCAACTGCACTGAGATTAGAACCACTGACATTCCAATTCATAGTCCTGCACTTCAGTTGCTGGGCTACAGGCTAGGGTCCTCAGAGAGAGTTTTGACCTGAGGGTTCCTTAAGAATCTGGGCACATAAGATATGAAGACACCTTGTTTTCATCACGTTGCTGGGCGCCGTCTCAAAGTGAATGAGTTCATAATTTTGAAGATACGGATTCAAAATTTGTTAATAAGACGGACTGTGGTGCCTATTGACACAGCAGTAGGCCAGAGAAAGACCACGTTTCCTAATGATCTAGAAAGAACTTAACTATTGGCTATTGAAGTCCATCATGAAGGAGGGAAACTAACCTTGACATTATTTTGTTGTGAGGTAAGTCCTTCCTACTGTCATTAATCTTGACCGGCAGCGGGGATACATTTTATCGATTTTTGTCCAAATTGATTTAAATAAAAGCATTTCCTGTATGTGACAGCATATGGTACTATGTAGCTTGCCAAGAATGGCTACATCAGAACAATGTTATGAGTTGTCCCAAATCCCAAGAAGAGGGAATCTCGAAATGCATTCAACTATCCACCCCCGTCACTAAGCCTCAATGACCACTTGATGACAGCAACTCAGATTTATAGTGATGAGCTGCGATAAACCCACATCCATGGTGTGTCCCCATCACTGTCAACCATTTTTCTAAAAATTAGGTATGCAGAGACCGGCAAGCATTTACTTTAACTAGCCAGCAGCTTAAAGGGTTAGACTTAGTATGCATTTTTCAAGTGAGGTTGTATGACGTCGCCTACTTATCCATAGTCGATGAATTACCTACAACCGAAACACCCCCAGTTTGGAGAAGCAGGTAGGAGTAACTGCTTCAAAGCTAAGCAGTGTGCTGCTGTGGTCAGCAGCAAAACATATTTTTGCCACCTAATTAAGCCCACCTAAACCCTTTAAAGTGCAGTCCTTTTTTGAGTAAATTTCCTCCAAAAGTAAATTGCTTGCTATTCCTGAACCACTTTGACTGCAGGCTTAATCATGGTCTCGTTTGGAAGGAGACTCTCAGTAGATGGCTCTCAAATTATCCGAACTGCTGACAATATTACCAAAATTGAGTAACAACACTTGAAATATAAGTTTTGCCTGACAGAAAAAGGTTCAATGTTTTCTTCTGTCCCTGCGGTGCAGTGACCAAGCCTCATCGGCCTCAAAAAATAATACAGCCACAGCCGGACGCTAAAACAACTGCAGGTTCAAATATAGTGATTCTGTGACCAAAAATGAATATTTTATGGATTTTTTTTCCTTGGTTATGTTCATGCGTGGTTCAACAAACAATTTTGGAGACTCCAAATTTCCCCAAATTCCCAGCCACATTATATTTTTTCACATTATACTGGAGCGAGGGCTGATAGGCTAAAACACTTACTGCCCTGTTAGATCAGCGGGTGCACTTTTTTTGTTCCTAAAGGGCTGCTGCATAATCTACAGCACTGCATCATGAGTAAAAAAGCTAACAGTAGTGAAATTTGCAAAGACGCACAGCCCTGCGTAGCTACTACCATGTCAAAGTCGATTTAATGATGTTTGTCCACGCTTGCTCATTTTGCACATTAAAAAACTACAATAGGTTTTTGTGTCTGAACCGCTACCGAGGGAAGAACATTGATTTCAACATATTTTGACAAATCTGAACACTACTATACAATTGAATCAATGGGACTGCATGGACAGGCTGAGGGTTATTATGACACAATTTTAAATACTACTTTTGCTATCATATTTGCATCATAAAATGGTTTTCGCAGTTAGAATGCTGAGTCCTAAAACTTTCTACTGATATATAGTTCCACAACTTAGCCATAATTGCGTTTTTACTGCTAACGGCCCGCCCTCGGGCTGGTGCTAGCGTACACTGTATTAATAAAAACATGTCTAACATATGACATGATAAAATGAATAGCTTTGTGGAACTTCTTTTTAAATGATTGTTTAACAAAGTTAACCATAAGTTGAGTAATTGCAAACAAAGGTAGAGAAAACCACATATAGTGGGATCCTTGTCTCACGCAAAGAGAAACTGCCTAAAATACAACAGAATGCATTTAAAGAAGAGAGTGATTTGTAATTACGCCACTCCTTTTCTCATTTCGTCCATTTTTTCTTTTCTCACGTCCTAACATTATCCTGTCTGATGCTTGTCGATTTCATTTGCCAGCTGGTTTATTGTTTTTTTCCCCCCCAAAATTTATGTTTCCCTTCCAAGTAAAGAACGAAAAAAACCAACTATTTCCACAGTGCAATACGACTCAGTTTAGTATGATGAAAACAAAATGGCTTCAATTCTAGAGTGGTCCAGACTCTTTCCATCTAGGTATTTAACTACAGACCACCCAGGCCCTAAGCATTGTGGGATACATTGGGGAACAGCGTAGGATTACTGTGGAGCAGAACCTATAAAGGAGTACTGGCCTGTCGAAAACTGTCTAAAGCCAGTCATATCGCTTGTGCAGCACGGTGACCATGGACCTGTCAAAACCTTGCAGCAAAGGCAGGCTGTAAAATCCACAGTGCCAATTTTCATGTCATTCTGAAACTTCAATACCGCCATAAACTGCCAGCAGCTGAAAAACTGACACTGCTCCTTTATGGATAACAAAACTAAAAATAACCCAGGGTCCTGCAACCCTGTAACAACACTGAATTATTGCCAAGCATAACCATTTTTATACACTGCTATCACTTTTCCTCAGTCCACAGTCTGCAGCACTCACACATTCAAATGGCTTCTGCTATCACACTGTGACACATCACATGCTAGCAAGCATGTGTGAATTAAAAAAAAGGGTTTGTCTTGCATGGAACGTTATTTTGAAATGGAATTAAATTTTTAAAAATTTTAATAAAAACATTGTTCAAATTTGTCAATCGTTGCCTTCAATTTTCACATTATGGTCTTCATCACATACAATATCCTTATTTTTACTTTTATGAAAACATTGAAAAATAATGTGGAATACCTTCTTAAAGGGGTCAAGGCCGTGATATTGCATAGAAAACAGACCTGCTCTAAAAATCACTGAGAACACTGGCAAGAGCTCACACACCAATGCTAACTGGGACAGGTCACAGTTGACATCGTTATTAACACAGCTCCCACCTGACTGTGCTACAGGCGTCTTATTTCTCAACAGAAACGAACAAGGATTTACGCAAGTAAGCTGTGCTAAAGCAGCAATAGTGCAAACTGAGCTTGCATTTCCATCAGCGAACCTCCCTGTACCGCGAAACCGACAGGATCCAACTCAGCACACGACTCCAAAAATACACTCAGAAAAATCGCTGCATCACGGAGCCGCACACGCCGGCCCATTTAAAACAGTGACTCCACTGCTGTGGAACGCCTTTTTGTTCTTCGGGCCTTATTTGACAAGAGACCAAAAATAGCAGGCTACGTTTAGAGAAAAGGCCACAAATGATCACAGATGTCATCATGACCGCAGATGTCATCAGGTTTAGAGGGGAACGGATAACTGAAAAGCGTAATATAACCAGCGCCACGTCTGCTGGCATACAATGATGCCACACTCAAGATAAAATCCAGAGGTGGAGGGAAATTTCAGTTTGAAAACATACAACTTTTTCCATTCCTATTATTTTAATGGAATATTCAGTTTTTCACATGGTCTGGCAAAATTGAAGAGTAAGCATGGTTGTCCATCGAGAACCAGCTCCAGGTGAGAATAGGGACCAAAATTCAAAGAACCCGGTACTTGTGGAGAGGTTCGAATTTTAGCTCGGCTTATCAGTTCTTAAGGGGAGGAGAAACCTTTTGGAAAGAAATTGTCATTTTTGGATAGAAATCATTCATACTTGGTGTATTGACAGTATATGACCTGAAATACACAAAATATGAATTTGACCTAATTTGCATAATTAGGTCATGTGATTCAAGATGGCCGCCACCCAGATTTCACCATTATTTCTTTGCCTTATATCTCAGGACTGAGGCAAGATATTTGAATCAGGTTTTTTTTTTATTAGATTTAGTTATGTTTACAACTTCTTCTGAACTAGAATAAAGCATTTACGCATAATACTAGAGATTTAGTGGGGTAAAAGAGGATTTTGCCATTTTTCGTCCCCTCGATATGAAATATAAATCATCATAACTCACAGACCAAAAGTGCTAAACCAAAACTTTTAGTTCAGTAGACTTCCTGATATGTACACAGACTTCTGTCAAAATTTCATGAGAAAAGCTCCACAAATAAGTGAGATATAGTGCCTTAAATGATATCAATCGGGGAAAAAATCAGGTTTTGAAAAATCCAGGTTAAAGTCAAAGTACACCTACAAATCATTGTAACAGTCAACTTAGAACATTAAAATGCCCCTGAAGCATAAACTTCTCCCTCCTGCTCCCTCTGATTGTCCTGTTCTTGAGCAGATTGAAGTGATTTGCTCTTTCTTTTGGCTATTTTCAGAGTCTAGGTTGGCCTTCTCTGCCCCCCTAACGCACAACACATCCACCTGCTCTTAATTATGAATAATTAAACTTTTAATTAAGACCAAAATTAACATTTTGATGAAAATTGTGAAAAACCATTTTTTTGGATTTCTCCTCCCCTTAAGCACTCACCTAGATCTTCACAGGAATTAACATATCTGCCAGGACCTGTCGCCTGCAGAGTGATGGCATACTTCAATGACAAGTCGGATTAGTTTACATATGAGCATGGAAATGGACTGCGATAAACACACCAGGGCTGCTTCATTTAGTGAAAGAAATTTAGAACTATGCTAAATGCAATATACACTGCAAGGAAATTAGTAGCAAGGGAGGTTGCATGACAAATATGATAAAACACTCACAGTTGGATGTCCTGTGGTCTCCAGGCCCAAGTACCTAGTCAGCGAAGGCTAGCCGCTTGAAAAGGGATAAGTATCGAGAACCGGTATTTTATGGTGTTGGTACCTAAAGTATCGATGAGCTCATGGGCAAATGGTTCTCATCAGTATTTAACGCTAACGTTCCGTTTTACTTAACATCATTTTCATTCAATCGTTTCATTCAAGCCTGGCTGGCATCCATCCCCTAGTGATGACGGAACCGCGGACGTCAGGCAATGGCGTTGCATTAAGAGTAGGGTTTCTCAACAGGGGTGGTACTCCCTTCAAGGGGGTTTTTTGAGAGCTTCGGGGGGTGCTGGGACCAAGACAGCAGAGAGGGCAGCGTTCGTGCAGTACTTGCATACCTCTGAGTCCATCACTAAACTGTATTGATAACCTTATTGAAACGACAACCGCCAGGACAACTGACTTCAAATCTTTTTTTTTTTCCTTGGTGGAAATGCACGGCATTACCGCTGATTGGCTGCTCAATGTGGCGGGTGATCCGTTGATGATGGCAATGTTTTGGGCCTACAGGATTCCATGACATAGCAGGCTAAGGCCCCGAACACACCGTTGCCTGGGTTACGGGCAGCGAGTGTATGGGAGCCCAAGCAGACAACATTAGGGATATAACTATCTTAATGTAAAATCTGAGAACGTTAGCTCAGCATCGTTTGAACAGTGTTCGCTAAATAAGTTGAAATTAGTTAAGCCAGTTAGCTAGCTAACACAGAACTCTCAAACAAATATTCATTAAAACCTTCATGTGTATGTCAGCCAAAATCAACTTCAAATTCTGACAGTCTTTAAGAAGTATGAGAACATCCACCCCCAAACAGGTTTGTTTTTCGGAATGCTCTGTTCAAATTTCACTTTTTGGTTGTCGACTGCACGGTCCACAAAAGGTTGATTTGAGTTTAAAGGTCCCCTATTATGTCACCAGGCACACAGCCAATTAGTTATTACAAGCCATTTCAAAATCTTTCTCCTCTTGACATCACATGGGGAAGTAACCAACCAGAGGCAAGAAGAGCTGATCACCTTCAGCCAAGCAGTCAATCAGATTTCATTATTCTGGGGGGTCACTCCCCCTTGTGATGTCAGGAAGGGGATATTTTGAACTTGCTCATAATGGCTAACTAGATAACTTGGTCACCACAGGGACCGAGTTGTGTATCTCCCCAATCCCCAAACTTCGGACAAAATGGCCGCCGGCAGCCATATTGGACGTCCAAAATTGCCGAAAATCGGTCTTGAGCATTGTCAAATAAATATCTTCGCCTGTGCAAAATTAGAAAAAATTCCTCTGATAATTGTCGCTTCCAGAGCCCGGAACAGAAAATCTCTGTGGGTGCGGCGGCCCCGGAACTAAACCATAGCATCTCCCGGCTATCGTCGTCGGGGAGATACAATAAGCTGTGCACCTGGTGGCATAAATGGGGACCTTTAAGTACCATGTAACAAGTGTCTGAGGAAAAATATAGATATCCTGTAGTGTTTCCCACAGAATTTGGCAGACCGATGTCTGCTCATTTCGTTGAGCGGAGGGGGGAGACAGATGATTTTCATTTTGTTGAGCGGGGGAGAGGGGGATGACTCTCATTTTGTTGAGCGGGGGGGATGATCCTCATTTTGTGGAGCGGGGGGTTGCACAAATTCCGCGTCTTCCAGTACCTTTCTTATTTTCCGTTTTTTCTTTCTTTTTTTTTTTTTTTCCAAACATGCGCATGTATTATCAACACGCGGCAATTTCGCATATTGAGACTATGGCAGGGGAAATTAGACTACGGCGGGCCACCATAATCTCGTCAATGTATGGGAAACACTGTCCTGAAGAAATGAAGATGCTATCTTTCTTAGATACAGATGCAGTTGAAAATACATATAAATGGGTCATAGAGGGTTAACACAGACGTGCCCCCTTTTTCAAACCTTTATAATAACCGATCAGAGTGAGATATAGAGCTAAAACCAACTGCAATTTTCCTCTGCCCCAACAGGCTCCAAAATATCAAAGTAAAGAGTATTTTTGAGACCAGAGAACTGGGACGTTCCCCCATTTTGGGTGATTTCATATGGACTGACCCAGTTCCCTTTACAGAGTAGTCTCTCTGCAAGTACAGAACACACTGTGTGGAGTCCATGCATGCACACACACACACACACACACACACACACACACACTCATGCACTCTCTCACACTTACACTCACACACACACCTTTGCCAGCTCTCTAGTTCACACACACACACACACACACACACACACACACACACACACACACACACACACACACACACACACCATCAGCTTCAGTAAGAATTATAGTACACCTTCAGCATCTTCAACCAGCCATGCTGACTGTGTAGGTAACAAAAAGAATGAGGTTTATGAAAAGTGCCTCGCAAGTATAATCTATTACGTTTGGAAATATTTCCAGCTTTACCCCACTGGACTGTGTTATGAAGGCGCATTTCTCACTGCGAGTGGTTACTGAAATTCAGCCAGCCAGCCCATAAACACCAGCTGAGCAGATCAGAGTGTGTGTGAGCGTGCGCGTGAAAGAAAAGTATGAGTGTGTGTGAGAGAGAGAGGGTGCGTGAGAAGCAGGGTGTGTATATTAACCGCTCAGCCCTCGAGCAGAAAAGTAAACACTGGAGCCATCTGCAGTGCACTGCCCTCTGACCTGATGTTACACCATTACCGTCCTGTTATCAGCCCTCCAGGGAAACCAGAGATCTTCACCTAAACCCAAACACAAAAGCAGTGTGGCAGTTACCAAGCACAATCAATATAGCCTTTGCTAACCATTAACTGAAGCTGGTGTGAGGCCTGGTCAGTACATGATTAGCCAATAGCTCAACAAGTCAGAGAGAGCACATGGAAATACCTGGCAACAAGTCATTACAGTTCACTCATAAACACACACGCACCAGTATCATGCCTTCTCCTGACTCAGACCCTATTCATACTGAGCAATCAGCATTTCACATGACAGCCTGCCTGCATTAGAAACTGCACCTTCCGACCCCGAGCCAAGCTCATACAGAGGTTTCCAGAAAGTGCAGTCTAATCCCACCCAGCCCTGTTCCAGAACACGATAAACAATGGCCCAAAGAGCGATCTATTCTGCCCTGCTGATGTCTGAGAAACTAATTAGGCCATAATGCATTTTAAACAATACAGCGTAAGGCTACAGCCAGTAAGTCAGAACCCAGAATAAAGACACAGAGAAAGAGAGGGTGCCTACTGGGACTGTGGCATCACTTATTCACAAAAAGACACCATTTGAAGCACGAGAACACAAAGGAAGGTACTTTTTGCGAGCAATTCAGTGTCTAATCAGAGTGTGAATGTGAGTGCAAACATACGTATGTGTACATGCAAGTTAACGTGTGTTTGGGCGTGCGCGTGCATACTAGACTAGTGCATATGTGTAAGTGCCCATGTTTGTGTGTGTGTTTGCCTGTTGATGCGTTTGTTGGCTTCTGTGTTTCTGCTGTGCTGTGTGCACTTATGCAGGATGTGGACCATCTGGCACCGCACTGAGCATGCTCAGTTCGAGACGGGCGGCCGTCGCCATGGTGAGCGGAGATGATGAGCGCGCTCCGTGAGAACATGCCGCACAGTGCCAGCTTTGATCCGTCTCACCCAAAACAAACAAAAGCAGGATTAGCGCCTCTCCTCCCTTATTCCCCAACAGGGAGGACTGAAGTCGCAGCCAATATCAGCACCACGGATAAACATGGAAGCCTCCATGGGCTGACTTCATACGCCACTGAGCAGCTCCCAAAGGACTCTCTGGGACCCAAAATCAGAGGTGTTTTCCAGCTCTATATATGCCTCAATGCTCCCCAGTCTAGCCTTCTGATCATGCACTTGTCCTTTCCCCATTCTGTAACCAACAGCAATCACGCAAATAACGTCACGCGGCTAAACAGTAGTGCCAAGTTCCTGTAATTCCAGACCAACCCACAAGAAGCAGTTTAGCCACGCAACTGCCAAGAACATTCCCCGCAAAGGATGCAGGTAACAACTTAATCATACTGTAACTGTAGTATGACCAGTCAGCCAGTTCTTGAGTGCTATGGCAAAAAGGCATGGTTTCCACTATATACTTTTAGAAGCGGTGCCCTGCCGCAACTAATTCTGTGTAGTGGTCGACCTCAGCGGTGGGCGCCGTGCAACGTACGGTCACCCACTCTCTCTCCACGAGCACGAGAAAATATAATACTGCCAGGGTGCCAAACACTCATGATGTTATGACAACCACAACAGCGTGAGCACTTTCATACTATCTTCAAGAATTTTTGAGTGAGGTTAGACTACGTAAAGTTACCGGAGGAGAACAAGAAATATTTTATAGCTAGCCAACTAGCTAACATTCAGATAGAGTAGCTGATGTTACAGTAAATGAGCATTTACAATGCTCAAGGACAATAGTTATCCATTAACGAGCTAACTTCGATAAAGTCAGCGAACGCAGTGAATCATACCAATGTTACTTCAACAAACCTCGGTAAATAGTAGCCATTGTTTGTAGCTGTAAGCTATGTGTTGAAATATTCCTGGTTTCATTTTGAAACGAGTTTAAGATATTTTCTAAAGAAGAGAAAGCATGGGAAAGATGATGATGGTCAGGTAACGTTACAGCTGACGTTTTAGGGAAAGAAAAATCTTACAGGTAATTCTATCATATGTAGTTAATGTTGGTGCTTACTGCAATATTTTAAGGTCCTTACTTGTTGTGTAATCAATGTAGCATTAATGTAACTCGTTTTTAAATGTAATCATATCAGACAAGTAAACAGGCAAAGGTCGTGGAGCAACATACATGCTACTCATCATCAATGCCCAACGTCTGGGGAAGTTCCCTTATGACAGGCCTTAGAACACTTCTATAAAGTGCATATCCTTGCTGATTTAAAATGTAAAATGCACTCAATTTTGCAATACTATTTAGGATTTTTAGTCACTTTACGCATTTTAACCAATATAACAAATCGGTCAGTGTCAGATATAACCGGTTTAATATCAGTATTTTAGGAAGAATTCGTCTGGCGCAAGAAAAGCTTGAGATTTGAATCTCCCGGGGAAAATGACTTTCTCTGACGTCACGTGCGGTTCCCGCAGCCCATAGGCGAAGCTGGTCATGCTGTTGACAGTGGATATACTCGGAGGTTGCGTTATTGTTTATGGAGTTTATTTTTGCGATCTTGGGCGTCATTTGAAATATTTGGCCGGAGTGGTCAACAGGTGTGTTGTGGGAGGGTGCAATAACACCAATCGTGATGGTGTTAGTACCTACAGATTCCCCAAAGACAAGACTGTGAGGGAAGAATGATCCATGCAGGCACTGGGTCTCTCAGCACCCTGGATATGGGGGAACCGCAGGTGACATCACGAATCTGGATCAATATGGCTAAGGACCCCCTGGGGATTTTTCCAGATGCTTCTGGTAATTTTCAAAAATTGTTCTATACACAGACCACCCTTGGCGAAATAACCCTTAGGATTTGGTGTATAAAGGCACAATCTTTTAGACAAAAAAGGACCGAATTTGCCCAGGATATGCACTTTAAGAAGCCAAGAAAAATCAAGAGGTCTCAACCAGGCTGCAAACTTTGCCACTGAGCTGAGAGCCTAAATAAATAAATCTATTAATTCTCACTTTGCTCAGCCTTTGCGATGTGTCTCCTCCCAAGCCGCCCAACGGATTCCCGCGCCCTCTGGCATATGCGTTCCAGAGGAGCCTGCCTCCGTCGTCCGCTATTTGGGATCAAACCAACTCACCCCGTTACTAAAATTTGGGCCATTTTATCCGTTTTTGCCTTTCATTACCATGACGACGAGTGACGTCACTATTCGTTAGGATTATTGGTCCCAATCAACCCCCTGCGGAGCAAGGGTATGACTAGTGTTACAATAAATCTAGCTATGTACAAATAAACAAATAAATGTACAAATAAATATTATAAATATATGTAAAATAAGCAATTATACATATCTATATACAGGGTGTATCAAAAAAATTTCCAACTTGGAAAAATTTCCCTAAAATTAATATTCTATGATTTTTTTTGAAAATCCTTTTACATTGGTTGAAAGACAATTGTTCAGTGCTTTTTTGTGCAATTGCACATACTCAACATGTCAGCGTGAGTGAGCACAGGCTGATTACGTAAATTGCAATACATCCGTTTTGCGCGAAAAAAAAGTGCTGGGATGAAAACAGGATCTGAGACCACAGGAAGCAGCATTAGGCATGCCCTTTGTTTATCACAAATTGCCATTACTTTTGAATTAACCCCTTCACACTTACAGTCCTCAACATGTCAACCATTTCTTTCCTGGCAGATTTGGGCCCTTCTCGGCATATCGTACACTGCACGGCGGATCAAAGCTCTGTCCCTTCTGAGAACATTTACTTCTGCCGTTATGCATTCCTCAATGTCATCCAGGTCCCTAGGTGGATGTGCTGAGATCAAGAAAGTGCAAACACCTGGTGTTGCCCCATTCTGGGGACATCCATTCATTGATTACATAACACAACATAACAGGACTGTTAGCCACCTGGAGAGCTTAAAAGCAATTTCCTGAAATTTTTTAGGACACTTAAGGGCATACCTAATGTTGCTTCTCATGGTCTCAGATCCTGTTTTCATCCCAGCACTTTTTCACACAAAACAGATGTATCGCAATTTACGTAATTAGCCTGTGCTCACTCATGCGTGACATGTTGAGTATGTGCAATTGCACAAAAAAAGCACTGAACCATTGCCTATCAACCTATGTAAAAGGATTTTCAAAAAATTATAAAATATTAATTTTAAGGCAATTTTTCAAAGTGGGGCTTTTTTTTTAAACACCTGTGTGTGTGTGTGTGTATATATATATATATATATATATATAAAAGCACAAACACGTAAGTAATTAAATATTGCTATATAAAATCAATGTACAAATAAATATGTTGTACAGCTTGTTTTGCAGTCAAGCGTCCTTTTTTAGACTTTTTAAGTTGCTGATTGAAATTCACATATACACACCACCCAGGGTACAAAAAAACCTTTATCCTCGTTGCTGAAAAAAATCCGAGAGTAAACAATGCAAGAGGCTATTTTAAGTGAAACTTCAGGCACTGTTTGTGCACCGAGAGCCTGTTTTTCGTGTTTCCCCTCAGTGTTTCACTGAGGACTGATACTCGAACAGGCAACACAACCACACAGGAACCGGCAGGGTGGAGCACCCCACACTGCAGCCAAGGTATCAGCATAGCTAACTTCATTTCGCCAGGAAACCCACAGCTAAGCTTATGTTTGCTCTCCAATTCCACAGTCACCAGGCAAAGCAGGATTTCCCCAAGCACACATGGAAAAAAATGAGCTACAGTAATCAGAACATACACACAACATGAACTGGATTGTGCTCAGACAGGCAGACAGGAAGGAAGTGCCAAGGGGGTAAAAAAGAACATCCAAAAAAAATAAATATATATAAAAAAATTTTAAAAATAAAAGGCAGCTTATTCAGAACAGGCTTCACCCTGTAAGAGTAGCTCAACCTTAAAAAAAATGTTTTCAATAGACAGATATTTTCACAATCAGGACTCAACTCTTCCCAAGGAAGTGCCTTATCAGTTAATGTTTATTCCACCATGACAGGGAAAGCGTCAATGTCAGCTCCCTTTCCCCATTCAGCGGCTAGCAGTATTAGCCGTACACAGGTAGCCAGACTCTTCACACATTTACAAACACGCGTCTGCTAAACTAAACCCAATAACCTCATATCCACTGAGCCCGACAAGCCAAAACTGGCTGTTCACTCCTTAAAGCCAGTCAGGTAGAACATACTTCACCCAGGCATCAGGGTTCACAAACTGGCATCTCCCCAATTCAGTATTTTTTCATATCGGGATGGCTGAATTTCTGGAGCTTTGAATCTTTATATTAGACTACAATAGAGAGAAATAATTCTGCTTTAGTTTGTAGGTTTGTAAAATAATTACGTGTATGATACATGTTTGAAACCCATTAGCTGGGGAGTGGTTGTGGAGTTCAGATTGCGATCAGTCTTGTGGCTTCCCCAGGTGCACTCTGGGAAACCCCGCCACCCCACCGCATGTGAGCCACCCCTCCCCCTCCCGTCACTAGGCAACACAAGCGAGAGCAGCGCTAGGCATTTCCCTGAGCATGTGGTGACCCAGCCGAGGGCAAGCAGGAAACCGTCAACTCGCTAACCCCGAAAACACAGAGCAGGATCTTGGCACACCGAAACAAAGACGTAAACCGCTACCCTATGTAACACGAGAGAGAGAGCTAGGACATAGCTTCAGAACTTCAACAACACCAAGCATGCAAGAAAAAGCAGAATATATAATGCACGGCATAATACACAGAACACAAAGGAATTCAGCAAAAGGAATACGTGCAACAAGATCAAGAAGTTCTAGGCCTTCACTTGTATTCAAAAAGAGTAATGTGCATACACCAGAATTGCATGCTGCCTCCTTCAAAGCAATCTGCCTTAGCTGTACACGCTAGGTTTTACATACCCACCATTTTCCGAAACAGTTCTGGACGCCTCCAACTATCAAGCCTATGCAACTGTACAATTTTTGTCTTCTTTATTATGGATGGTTGGATGGAATGTAGTCAAGTCTCTTTCCTTTCCACTTCATTTTGACTTCTGGAACAGAAAAACATCACAAGGAGAAGGAGCAGGAGAACACGGGGGATGTGGTATCGCAGGAATGTTTCGTTTCTGCCAAAGATTGTTGATAACACGCAACGGCGTGCAAAGGCGAGTTATTGTGATGAGGAACCCGATGACCATTCTCCCACAGATTACGGAGGATACTCCCATATCTCTCCCTTGAAGCAAATTCAGACCTCTTGATGCACGCATGTTGTCGTCCTTTTCAGTGCATTTTTTTCTTTTATACAAGGACAAAAGATCCACTTGCGTTTTAAGAAGCTTTTCTGTAACACAGGTTTGACATACAGAGAAATGCCTTGATAACGGGGCAGAACTATTATTTTGAACCGTTTCAAATGTGTCAACTCAAAGTGACGAGTGAAAGGGTAACTACTGCCAACAGTCACTGAGGGATGTTTCATACTTCAGCGGAGTCGACATAGCTTGCGCGATTTGTGTTCTGCACTCCATTCGCAAACAGGCCGAGCGTTTAAATGCCCAAACACATGTTTTTCCTTGTGTAATTTAAACATAATATAGAACATATCTTTCTATCATTTTTCACTGATGTAGAAACCCAGCAACATTACACGACTTCGGCTAACCTCTCGTCCCATACTTGTCGTTTAGAATTCTCTGTGCGACAGACCGAGACAAGATGACCAATCATTGTATGTGCGGATTACTTGACCACAGGTTTAATGTCTTGAGGTGTGCAACATCTATGCGCACATCGTTTTCAACTTTCGCACAAAGCCTGGACACTATAAAACAAATCCAATACTGAAGTTGTAGTGAAGATGGAAATGAGAAGGCAGAAGCTAAAAAAAAAGCCGTCCAAAATAAAACAAAAAAAAAAAAAATTGGCTTTTCATCATCCATATTGTACACAAAAGTGTGGAAGAAGCCAAAAAAAGAAGCCAATATTTTTGGGCAACTTGATCTTTCAGTCGCTATATAGCCACCGTGTATAAACATGGTACAAGCCTCGACCAATCTGGTCACCAGGCAACAATGCAACAAAGCACAACAGCAGATAAAGCCATTGATGGAACACGATTGCTGTTAAATCAATAGAACCACTGCTCCCACCTGCAATTTTCAGCCCAAGGCGTAGAATCAAACGTCAACATTTGAGCCTACCACACAGGTCAAATGAATACTACTCATAAAAATAAAAGCCAAGCCCGCGAAAACAACAGTAGCGTCACTTCCCTCAGTCCAGATCGTACATATAAGTTCTGTGCAGGAAGAAAGGGCATGGAGGCACAGGCACGCACACACACACACGCACAAAACCCACATTTAAATGTGGAAGTTGTAAACGCGAGCATTTCGCTGCTGAAGCGTGACTTCCTGTAGTAAGCTCCAGCTCTGAGAAAGAACACTGTGCCCTTGTTGCCGTGTTTACACCAAGTGCGACTTCATAGTTCCTCGGAGGGATTTTAAATTTATTCTTGCCATTTTTTTCTCTATTTTAAGAGGTGTTAACCTAGTTCTCCTCAGCCAATTTTTTGCAAACTGCAAGCAACATTTCTCGAGAGTTATTTATTGATCTCACGCTTCTTCTTACAGGAGGCAGCAAGGCCCAATTTTTTTAGGCAGACTGCCGATAAGTGATGTGTCCACACATCACGCCTGCTTTCGTATACAGCTCATGATCAGATCTCAGGATGTTTGCAGTTAACCGTCAGACCAGTCTGTTGCTTCTGAACAGTATGCTCTATAAATAATTAAGAAAAATTAATTCTGACAAAAATATCTGAGTGGAGTTAAGTACGCCTTGAGCAAAAGACCCATTATAGATGTATTTCCGTACCCCGTCTATGTAACACAGACCGTTTTAGAGGAGACTGCAACATATGAACTGCCGTATAACAGAAGTGTATCACACTTGCACACTGGCTTGAAGACTTTAAGAAGTTTAATAACACCATACCCGTCAACACAGTATTGAGCTGTTTCGCACAGCTCTTGATCAAATTGACTTTTGACAGGCTAAATCTGATTGATTAATAAAATGGCTGAATCTAAGCCGCTGTGGGCTTGATTACTAATTGGATGGGTGCTTACCTAAGGGGAAAGGGGAGCTGCTACTGGACAAGACTTAGGAGGACTAAGTTCCAAAACGAGGTTCAATCGACCTGCCACCTGATCATCCTGATTCAGGCCTAATGGGCTAAAACATGTTCTTTCGCAAAGTTGGTGAGGGTTATGGTGCAAAATCAGAAAGCTTCATGCATTCCCTACATTGGCCAATCAGAAAGCTTAATGTGCTCCCTGAAATGGCCAATCAGAAAATGGTGTTTGCACCCTGCACTGTCCAATAAGACAGCTTTATTTGCTCTCTTCAAACATATGGATATTTTACAGTAGTTTCTGACCAGTCCAGAAACTCACGCCACATCCAAACACAGCAACACAACAACCGGTGGTGCACACATATCCATCATTCCTTGAATAATCAAACATAATTAAGTTACCTCCTCGCACCAGACCAGAAGCATTTGCAAAAAGAGTCCGAGGTTGCATGTTGCTGTACTGTTTTATGGCAACAAAAATCAGCCAGAATATACTGTGCACTGCAGCAGCTTAACAACTGATAATGTGCAAGGCTGTAATTATGGGCTGAAAAAAATTACACAGGCGTAGGACTTCAAAAAGGAACTCTGCAGTACCACTGGTATGAAGCAAACAAGCTGTCTAGAATTGTGCATTAAACCTACTCCAATATATTCAATATCACTGACATTTCAATTGTGCTGATTTTTAGTGTCAGACAATTTTTTCCCCAGTATCTTGTTAAAAAAGCATTCTGACATTAATACACCTCTAAAATTTACCTGAGTGGGTTTTTTCCATTTAAAAATACCGCTATTTTCACTTGAAATTTGTGGCACAGAGACCCTGCCAAAAAAAAACTGCGTGATTTACGCTTGAGATGTCAATTGATTTGACTCAACAAAAAATGGTGGAAAGCAAGAGGAAGGCAGTGAAGAAAGGAGGCCGATATTGTGCGACTGATGCAGCAAACAACGCGAGTTACACGAATACGTTTTACACACCGGGCGCATCTATGCATTCATTTCCCTCAGATCCCACAGTTCAAACTCATGCAGCTGCACGACATTGATTTTGGAAAGCAAATGTAGGAGAAATGACTCAAAAATGAACCACACACAGACTGCGATCAACTACACTAACGTCTGGAGTTGGGTATTCTCGTACGCAGTATCAATGACAATTTTATGGGGGGGTTAAGTGCATTTCAGGCAGCCGAAAATATAGCCGAAAAAAAAAAAAAATATAGGGGTGTAACGATTCTGAATCGCGGTTTTTTTAAAGCGTAGTAACACCACCTGCGACCATGGGGCAAACATCCAAGCTTTCCCTTTTCCTTTACTAACCTCCGTGCTGTCCTGAACGAAAGTGCCAAACATCAAAGGGTACGGGAAATGCTTCCGGAAAAAACTTAACTGACATCAGTATTTTTTGGCCACGTGCTGCACGGAGCCAAGTAAAGGACTACAGAATCGTCTCCTTTTAACCAATTAGGTTACTCTAATCCTGTCCCTGTTTACTTTGCTCAATTAGCAATCAAACAGGGGATTCGCTTATTTACTTTGCTGAATGAGTAGAGCTGTTTATTAAGATAGCATGTTTGATTGCCGCATTCTGAAAGTTAAATGGCCATAGAACAGCACAGATTTGCAAGAACGCGTATTTGGCCATTTCGTGTGATTGTGATTAATTTATATCTCACATTCACGTTTCATCCGCTTTACAGAATGTTTTCCACCTTGTGTATTTTTAGATGCTTGAAATCCAGGGCGATCTGAAAATAAATCTCTTTATTTTTATTTTATCATTATAGATCTCCTAAAAATACAATGAAATGCTGAGTTGGGATGTGGCGATGTTGAACGAGGATTTTTTTAAAGTGTGATGAGACCACTTGCAGTCACCGGCTGCGTAGGCAGTCGCGCGTAATTTCTTGAAACATACACACCTGAAGCGGCTTAAAGAATTTAAAATGCCGTCGGAAAGAAGCCTGAGGTTAGATTTTGCTCATTGCAGGTGCTCCGCCCTTCCCTAAATCTGCTCCCGTGTACTTGGCCTAAATAACAATCAAGAGATTTAGCCAGTAGCCAATAACGATTAAGATGTGATGGTGAAAAGCTGACAAACCTACCTGGGCTACAGAGTTAGATTGATCCTCTGAATTACATCTCTCACTGTAGCATTTTAGGACATTATTCAAGATGAATTTAAAACAGATCTGTTATAAGATCGCGCTGGATTTTAAGCGTCAAAAAAATACACAAGGTGGAAAACGTTCTGAAAAGCGGATGAAACGTGAATGTGAGATATAAATTATCACAGTCACACGAAATGGCGTGGCAATGGCAATCGTGTTCATGCAAATCTGTGCTGTCTTTGGCCATTTAAATTTCAAAATGCAGCAATCAAACATGTTGTCTTAAAAAACAGCTCTACTCATTCAACTTAAAGAGTAAACAAATCCACCATTTGATTACTAATCAAGCAAAGTAAACGGGAAATACTTTTCTTAGAGTTGCCTAATTGGTTAATAGGCGACG
Source organism: Gymnothorax javanicus (assembly GCA_029692085.1). Taxonomy (NCBI): domain Eukaryota; kingdom Metazoa; phylum Chordata; class Actinopteri; order Anguilliformes; family Muraenidae; genus Gymnothorax; species Gymnothorax javanicus. Next base: position 25,663,874 of record CM056196.1, read on the forward strand.
ATTCTGTTTTCATTTGCTTGGCTCCTTTCAGCACGTAGCCGAAAAATATTGATGTCAGCCAAGTTTTTTTCCGGAAGCATTTCCCATGCCCTTTGACATTTGGCACTTTCGTTCAGGACAGCACGGGGGTTAATAAAGGAAAAGGGAAAGCTCGGATGTTCGCCCCATGGTAGAAGGTGGTGTTACTACGCTTTAAAAAAACCGTGATTCAGAATCGTTACACCCCTAAAAAAATACATTTGTCATTCAGAAAAAAAATTTTGTTTACTGCATATTTCAAACAACCAAAAACACAAAAAAATTTGAGTCACACACTTTAAGAAAATACTAACATCACCAGAAAGAACACAGAAATCCACCATTAAATTGCTGATCAAAAAATAAACAACTGAGAATGGTTATCATGCCGACATTAAATGGCTAAGTATCACATTTTAGACCATGCAAAAAAATGTGTTGGTTAGCATCCCCACCCACCCAAGAAAAACCCTCTCACCTCCAAATTCTTTTTATTTCTTATTTTGAAAAAAAAATCAATCAAAATCACACCAGAAAAGAAAGCGAGAAAAACTCTCAGAATCCCTGTTCATGAACTTTACGGCTTTCAATCACTGCGCCACCTATGGATTAGGCAGATTTGATTGTTGATGTTAAAACATGCACTTTCAGTTTGGATTTGTTGCACTATTTGCATCTCAAACTCCTATTTTCCTAAAATAAACATAAAAACACTTCACCCCTGCCCCTGAAAATTCTAATGTGAAAGCTGCTAACCCACTAATTCTTTTTTTGTTTCTTACACATCCTAATTCAACACACCAACAGTAAACCAGTAAGGTGAGCAGGACACTGTAAGGCACGAGCAAGAAAAAACAGACACAGGTAAAAAAAAAAAAAAAGTACATCCAAGTGACATGCAACCCTTGTAGTCATTCATAAACTACCCATTTTATCTTTATTGAGCAATTTGGAATAGCATCAAGTCTTGACAGTGAGATTAAAATAACATGTCAGCCTGTCAAGCCAACTGTATTGTGATCATTTGTGAACTAACTTCACATTCTTTGTTGTGCATTATTTGACCACCACAGTCTCCCAAAAGTAGTCGATACAACTTTGATACAAAAACTAATTGATATCCTCAGAGAAAACTTTAAAAATACAATCCATTAAAACGGAAGAAATGAGGCACATTTAGCAGTCCAACACTCTGTGGTATTGATTTTAAATCTCACAGGCCGGAAATGCCACAGGCTTTTCAATGTTCCCATAACTTCTGGCACATCATAAGAGGTGGTCAGAGAGTTCGTCTGGGCAGGTAAAATTTCTGCCAATCTTGAGACATAAATCAAAGTCTTAAGCCAGGTATCTTCTCCCAGCAGTTACCAGAAGCCTTTGACTTTACATCAGCAGTCCTGTTATACTTCAGAAGTGTGTCAGAGTTACAAAAAATTAAGGATCAAGATGCAGACACTCTACTGTGGAAATATGAATCAATTCCCACTTTCTACAAAGGCCAACTCCCAAAAAGAACTTATTAACTGGCCTGGTTGAGTGTCACTGGTCATTATTATTATTATAAGCACATTTGCCTGAATAATTACAGGATAGTCAACGTGAATGTCTGAGGGGTATATTTAGGTTGGTATTCAGACAGTCAATTCCCCGTTTATTGAAGAAGCAGTTTACAAGCCTCAACTTTAACCCACTACTTACACATAGCCAATATCCCCACCTACAATACAGGAATACGCATCATTTCAGTGATAATTTCCCAGTGTAATTTATGCACATGTTACTGGAAATACGCGACCATTCTGCGTGCATTATGACTCTTTCTCATCGAACCCTAGCAAAAAAAAAAAAAAAACACCCAATAGAAAAACTCCTTTCTGCCTCTGCAAGCTAGCTAGATAGTTCACCTACAGCTGTTAAATGCTTTGCTCCGAGGGCTAAATCTTAAGAAAAAAAAAGATAACTTCCTTTATAACTATACTGACAATAACACTTATTAGTACAGTCATTTACCAGTCAAACATAATGTCAGCTACTTTAAATAAGTGTTGATGCATTTCTCCCAACACCTCGCCGTCTCAGTATGAAACTGCCTGATCCCCTCCCCCACACGAAACAGTTTGACCTCAGTATTTACTCAAAAACACAAACATACAGTTCGCTAGCCAACGTTAGTTTGTCATGTACCCCCTCAGCATGCAAATACCTAGAGCAACAACTTAGCTAACTAGCCACATATGTGGTTTAAACTACACATTGCCAGCTAGCTATATGGCCAGCCTACTAGCTAGCTAGCCTTTGCTGACTGACGGCTGCTCGCTTCAACGTGCTTTCCAGATTTCTTCTGCCCAGTCAAGCTAGCTGGATATTCAACTGTTGTAGTAGTGGATCACTCCGTATCTTGCCAACTCAACAATACACCTCTTACTCAGTTACCAAGCCGGCTAAAGATTAACACTAGTAAACGTTAGTTGTGTTAGCTAGCTATTATGGGAAGACCCTCAGTAGGCTATCTAGGTGGGTTGTAGCTGAATGGCTAGCAGTGCTAACTAGGTAGCATTAGCTGCTGCATTCACAAAACACACACGCTGCCCATCCCCCACACCAGAAACAGATTCACCAAACAAGCATTATTATTGACAATATATAAACTATAATCACACCACAAACATGCAAACACGGTAATAAGCCATTTCTGATAATTAATGTAACTAATCTACATTTCAATTTCCCTAAAATGCTTCCAAGAGCAAGGCAAACGGCTCTCACCGATATTATCCAGATCACACAGGGCTGGTTTCTCTGCTGTGCAGTGTGGAGTTTCCCTCAGATATATTTAAAATGCGTTGCCAATTACGCGTTATAAACCCAGTTGACGATGGTGGTCTGGCACTTAAATTCCCATGTAATCGCCGTGTTGTGCGTATGCAGACATTGGTCTTTTCTCAAAGCTAAAAAATAAAGGTTTTTTTAGAGGGGATTGAGGAACATTGTAAGGCTGTTTGCTCATAGAGAAAGAGCCAAACGGTTGAGGAGCAGCCAACGGCTTCAGACACTCAAACACTGAGCGGACCCGCCAGGCGAAAATGGGGCCGGCCCGGCTGACTCTGCAGTGTGTACACAATGGTACGGTACACATTGTACATTGACCAGTCTGTTGCTTTCATTACTGAGGAAATTGCTTTACCGAAGAAACCCTCATGCCTTACGGCCAATCTACCATAAAACACTAAAAAATAATCTGATCTTTCAATTAAATGGAAGCGGCAGCTGTAAAAATTCTTCCGTGACCAGGATATTTTCCCATTCACATTCCATATTTGGTCTTATATTTGTTTGTTCAAATAGCTTCTTTCAAATCTCTTGGCGACGAGAAATAAAAATAAGTGAGCATATTAAAAATTTTCACAGAATCATGCCAAAGCACTATTGTACTCAATGTTAATTGAAATCAAGATGAAATAGCATATATCGACACTGACAATTCTGCTAAACTGAAGGATAAGAGAATGACTTGAGCTTCTGTTTATGGGAGACTGTATGGTCATCGAGCTTCATTAATTCGGGTCCCAACACGCAGCAGTACCCCTGCCGGTGGTTAGTGATATATCCACTAATGAGCGTAATGTCATGCTGAATAGATAATCGAAGAGGACCCTCCAGGCGTGTCTGAGTCTGTGTTTTCCACCGAGCCCGCTGTTTGTTATACAGGACATTTTGGAACCCCTGATTCTGTTGTCATTAGATCTTGACCACGGGCTTTCCCCAACAGTCCGGCGAGAATTCTTCCCTTCAGCAAAAAATAAAAAAAGGATCTCCACCTCAGAACACTGTTAGCTGTCTGTGAAACACAGAATCTCCGTTTAAATATTTGTTGCGAATTTTTGTATATATGAGTGAACGAGCATTTATTCTAACAAGAAAACCAGTTTATTATTTATTTATTGTAGTGATCATATGTAACACATTATAATAAAGTGGATCAATTGCTCAGTAATACTGATGATGGAATTCAGATGCACTCTAGGACAACATCCAGAATAAGGCCACCGTAAAAGGGGTAGATATTTAGAAGCACCATGTTCTACTTTAGTCAATACTGACAGACTGCAGTGTCCAGCTGACAGAGTTATATGTAATTAATCCATCCCTTTTCTCACAAATGGCTTTTTATTTTGAGATATTTAAATGTCTCCATGAAGCAAATGGAAAACGTACTGTCAATAAAAATTAAGGATTTACATTTACGATTTTAAGGATTGAAATCAATGGAAACTAGTGAAAATAGTGAAAAACATTAGTGTGCATATTGATTTCATATTTATCTAAAGGCACTCTCTGTGAAAAAAATTTGAGAAATGAATTTGCTTGTTTTCTACCTGACAGTTTATAGGACTCATACATAAGAGACCCCACCCATTTTTTATGGTTAGTAGTTGCCTTTTAAGTATGTATACAGTAAAAGAGGTATGAATCGGCCGTGACTTTTTCATCTATGCCAACACTTAACAGAAAACTTACAGCTCATCTGACAATTTAATTCTCTGTCTTCAGGGTAAATGCAAGCGATTAGTCTGTCTTATATCACCAATCCATTGTGATGAGGGTTCACTCCAGGGAAACAGCAAAATACTTGGAAATCCCAATTTTCATATAAAATGTCCCTTTAAACATGATGGTAATCTTATGGAAGATGAAAATAACAAAATCCTCAATAAACATGAGTTAGATGAAACCTCAAGTGGATTGACACACTTGCTTGTAAATCCAATTACTATCTAATCCACTTATTCCTAGTCAGGGTCAAGGCGCTGGAGCCGATCCCAGCATGCAATTGGCAAGAGGCAAGAATGCACCATGGACAGTTTGCCAATCCACTGCAGGGATGACACACTGTTCACTCACCTATTCCTTCTTACGACCAATTTAGAGTCTCCTGTTATCCTGACACGCATGTCTTTGGACAGTGGAAGGAATCTATGGTACCCAGAGAAATAATAACACAAGGACAAATTGCTGTAAAATAGTTTATTTATAGGATGTAAGTAAGGCAAAAGGTTATGTAAACACTCAAATGGCTTGGTCAGAAAATGCTTGATATATAAATGAAAGACTTGTTTTTATCATCCAAGATTGTTGCTGTCAGTTTTTTTCTTTTCTATAGCAATTGCACAGTTGCCCATCAAAATCAATCGAGTTTTTCAACTAGGAGTTAAAAACATTCAGGCTACAAGCTATGACAGGGAAGTATTCATAAAAAACTGCCAGTAATCAACTGTCGCTCATTATTTTCACAGCTTCATAATATAGAGCATAATTAAATTAATCAAGGCTCCTTGAGGCTTGATATGTTTAGCATGTGCATAATTGCCTGTACTCTTGGTGATTGGAGTATGCAAAACATACTGATTTGCCTGTCCATTTTCCACTGGCACATTTAGTGAAAAACCTGTCCATGTAAATGTTCAGTTAGCTATAACGATAGGCTCTATATCAGATTTACTGAAAAAAAAAAATTAAGACATTCACCGCAAAAGAAAAAAGTAAACAAAATGAAATAAAAAATAATCTTAATGAGTGTTTGAATTCTGCAATGTGAATAGACACACACACACACACACACACACATATATATATATATTTATATATATGAAGACCACAGGGGAGGAAGGGCACATGTCACACTTCACCCATTTTGAGAAAATACAATTTGAAATTTTGAAACTTTTTAATGATTTCTTTCATCATTGTAATTTTGTTACAGCAGATAAAACAACCCCTTCCGAACATATGTGTGTAATATATTATGCATTCAAGAATTATTTTCTATGAAATTATGGGGAAATTTTAATGAAAGGTCAATTCGGACATGTGCCTTTCTTCCCCTGTGGTCTTCATATCCCCAACATACTAACTTGTTTTAGTTGCCATGTACTTGACCAATGATATTTTCCTAATACTTTGGCAGTTCTCAAAGTGAGTCAAACTTGTCTTTCCTTGTTGGTCACATTCTCAAATTATTAAGCCAAAAAAGAAAGAATGAAAATTAGACGCAGGTCAAAATTCAGTACTAAAGTATTTGTACTTGCAAAGGCTGACTTATCTTTTCCATTTTGCTCTGGTATTCAGATGGTGATGAATGCTTATCAGGGACAGCAGATTGTGAATTGCATTTTCTGTCCCATGCAGCTGAACCTTGGTAATTTATTACATTTTAGTAAACATGAAGGCAGCCAAGCATGAGCCCTCATGTGCTGAACTATCAGTCATATCTGAGAGTTTAGTCTTTCTTTTCCTTTAGTCTCCAGCAGTGATGGAATTGATTTTATTAGACTTGGATAAACTCTGCTGGGACTTAGAATTGAACAACATATACATGCTCATTTTGATTAGATAGGCGACTCTAGTACTGTCTCCTGCTATGCAATTCAGGTAATCTAGGGGAGTGTATCATGAAGACAGCATGTATAAACATGCCCTATAATGACATATCATATTGGTCTATAGATGTAGCATAGCACATTATGCATTATAATAGCAGACACACTATCTCATATTTGCAACATTCTTTTTGATCCTATATATATATATATACATGTGCTGCTTTTGGCCTGCCCTTGAGGATAGGCTCTTTACACTGTTATATCTGTATGTTTAGTATTTGCATAAACTAATGAAGTGTAGTTCTTTCACATGTAAAAATGAATTGAGGTCGTATGGATATTTGGACTTTTTTTGTGTAAATGGGGGAGGAGGTCGGGTGGGGGATGGGAGGCACGGGGCGGGGGGTTCTGGGCATTGAGGGAAAACTCAAGTGAAACCGTCTCCCCCTTCTCTGCTCCCCTTCCTGTCTACCCAACCCACACAGAGGAATGTGGTTTTAGCAGTAAGTGAGAAGCATTCCCAGAATGACACGTTACATAATGCCTTGAATTTTCCCTCCTTCTCGTACAATATTCTCGCTTGACGTGGCGGTGTGCTGCTGGCCGTGGCTTGAGAGCTTCGAGCGGTAAAATCTTAATCAGCTTCTAAATTACACAATCACGATCATAATGTTCCACTCGTGCTGGCAGGAGCCATTTTCTGCTCCGAGCTGCTCTAATTGAGCCCTCATTAGAAACAAGAGAGCGAACTGTTGTAAACTATAGTGAAGCCGTGCGCCCATTTAAAAACATGTCTGTGCGAATCAGTCACTACAGGCTCCCACCCATCCCCCACATTGGCTTGCGAGCCCATTTTTGCCTGACTGGGCATTGCTCTCAATAAATTGATTCCGCCCCTCCCCCCATATCCTTTGCTCAGTCATTCAGACTTGGAAAGTCAATAACAAGCTGACATCATCATTGGTTTGTATATTACACTGCTACTTTCCAGCTGCCCACAATCTACTAAGAGAAAACCAACTATGCTTCATAAACTGTATTTTGAAAAATGAACAGATTTTAAAATATTAAAATAAAACATGAGTAATGGCATTGGTTGCTAACAGTGTAGCATAGCTGTTTTTTTGGTACTTTGTTTTTAAGCCAAAGGTCATGGGTAGTATTCCCTGGTGAGTTCTGCAGTTGTACCCTAGGGCTTAAGGCACTTAACCTAAATGGCTCCTGTAAATGTCCAGCTATCTTAATTGATTCCATGTAAACTGTAATTACTGTAAGTTGTTCAGGGTAAGTGAATGAGAAAGCTGATTCTTAGGATTGATCATTACAAGGCTTTTGCCCCTTGTAATGAACCAGACGAGACGAGAACCACATCAAGAATTAATGCAAACCTTCATTATTTTCATAGGTGATCAAAAAAGCTGAAAACAAAGCAAACATGCTGGCGGCAACAGACACCAATAGCTGTGCAAAATAAATGTTGAACGAAACCAAATGTTCAGTGATTAATCAACTCTTACGGAGTACATTAGTCCCCCATTGCCATGAAGGATTCATATAACTCTGTTTGCGTCAAATTAACACTCCGCATTTTACTGTAAACTAAGAGGAGACTCTGGTTGGCAAACCAGATTGACAATCTAGTCTGCCTTTGACATGATTCATAATCACAAAATGACTAGCTAAGATGCCAAAGACTTTTAATTATCAAGAAAGCTGTCATCAGCATTGATAATGCCCCACGGCTGTTGCAATTTATGATATGCCTAAAGTTTAACGCGACATTAATTTTAATGCTATAATATGAGGAGGAAGCCATGGAAAGCAGCCAGGTCTTTCCCCTGTCGGAGTTCAAAGTATGTAAAGCTAACCATAAAACTTCAGACAAAATGGAGAAAAATGCATTTTCCTTGTCTGATTTTCACATATCTTGGTTCGCTGAGGTTGGCGCAGATGGGAAGCAGAAATCCTGTAAGTACATTCCATTCCTCAAAAATACTTTCTTATTTAACGGAAGCCCCGAAGCTGCAGCCACGGCAAAAGTCAAAAAGGTAATACATCATCGGGTCCTGCCAGAAATTTTTGTAGGCCACCTGCTTAGGATTATGTCAAACTTTCTTATCTTCTGTGGCTATTTTATTTCTCTGGAACACTGCGGTTTTATACTTGTTTGTTTATTTTTTGGTTTGAGTATCTATTTACCGTATGTATCCATCTATCCATCCATTACCTAACCTACTTAGAGGCAAGAACACGCCCTGAACAGCTCCATATTTATTTATTTAAACTTGGGCCATTTCCATTCGAAGTACCCTAAATTTTACACATCCCTTTGAGAACTCTGTAAAAGCTTTATCTGTGAATTTGGTCACTCTTTTAATGGTTCATTTAAGATCTCTGTAAAAGGTTTAGCGCTGCTCCAAGATGTATGTTCCATGTGGGTGGGTGGTTTTGGTTGTAAGAGGGAAAGGAAAATGAGAGGGTTTATGACCTTTAAGTACACAATGAAGTTTTCACGATGCGGCACAACAAGGCAGCAGCAGTGGCCTGTGTAATATGACACCCTGCTTTTCAAGGCTATTCTTTCTTTTAGTCAATTTGTACCCAGTTTCCTTTAAATACATGTCCAAACATAGGTTTATGGTGTTTACCCAAAAAGTTGAACAGAAAGATAAATAAAAAGAACCTGTACACAATGAAGATCTTCCATGAACCTTTTGAGGAATTTAATTTTTACACTCGGGGGTCACAGGTTCAAGTCCCAGTTGGGATACTGCACATGGATAATAATCCTGGTACTTCATCCAAGCCAGTCAAGCATATTGATAAATGTATAGTCACACATTTTTTTTTCATTAGCAAATTCAGTGCCCAGAACCAGGATGACAGCTCAGAAAAGAAATAGTACACATTTATTTCCAAAAACTACAACTTTGTCCGCTGTGTTCCCACCACAGAAGAGCTCAATATGCAGCTATAATCAGATTTCAAATTTTTGTTTGGCCAATGACCCTCTGGCTTTCACAAATTGTAGTAAGCCTCCTTTTGTATTGTGCAGAAGCAAAAAACAGTCAGGCAGTCCATTCTGCGCAAAAGAACAATACTGGCTCCAGTTTAAGTGCTACTGTGAGCATTAAGGAAGCCACGCTCACTTTGAAGACGGCTTGTGAACAGTAATAGGAAGCTGATTTGGCCTGTGTTTGGACCCCTCGAACTGCGTGAGTGTTATGATCTAAACCTGGAATCGAGTGTGGAGGCAGAGTACAATCCAGTATCAAGGTTTATTGATAGTAATATGGTAACAATGGGACGGAGCCCAGAAGAGGAAAGCTCAGTTCAGTTCAGATGTTGTGGACGCAGCTGAGTCGGTGTTGCCAATCTCCAGCCAGTGGATTTCTGGTATGATTGTCAGATGGAGTGCACACTTTTCCAGAGCCAAACTGTCCCAGGACAGGAAGGAATAGCTTAGGAGGAACATGATTCCAATCCTGATGACCATAGAAGGATTGGGAGCTTGTTCCTAATAAATTGGACAGAGGAACAGACTTTGACTGGATCAACAAGTTCTCGATCCCAAACCTGGACCCTGAGAAAGGCTCGGGGAGCTTGTTCCTATGAACTAAACAAAGGAAGAAGTTCTTGTTAATAACTATCATTAAAGGTTACATTTCACTTTCAAAAAACAAAGAGATTCACTCTGTAAAAACAGAGTGGTTCTTAGTACATATAGCAAATTGCAATCCTGCAACTTGCAAATCAAAGTAGGGGGTAAAATTACACATCACAGGTACAAGGGGTGAGAGCAGGAGACACAGAGGGCACTCACACGAGGGTTGTGACAGTGAGTTTACAATAGGTTCCTATCATCCTCTAACATTAGACACTGCCATTAGACATTCTCTTCAACCAGACGTAAGACATATTATAATAAGAGCATGGCGCAACTATTGCATTATTATTAGTTATTTATTTATTCAAAAATAATAGCTCAGGATCCCTTGAGATGACAGATTTTTGTTAAGTAAACAGTTGGATTTAGCGGATACATAATAAAACACATTGCACATTATGCAACAAATATATAAATAATTGTGAATACCTTCAGATATAGCCTGGCCTTTTCCTCAGTGCCACCTATTTATTTATGCAGACAAATATAAACAAGTGAACTGTATGTACATCAGGATGTTATAGTGTTGGTTGTATGAATGCATTGTTCAAGATAGAAATGCTTCCCCGCATACAAAGAGCCTTTTCCTGTCTGTGGTCTTTAAAGATGTTTGTGTGACTCAACGCTGAGACCCAAGGAACGGAAGCACGACACACAGCATGAGACACAATCTCTCTAAACACAGTCAGAACCAGAACTGTTTTCTTGGAGAATTAAAGTAAACAAAGGCTGATGCCTTGACAGGAGAACGCTCAAGAGGCCACAAGCACAGGTATTTAGAATCACAAAAGCAGCACAGTATTCACTTGCAGAAAAGCTAAAAATAAGGCTTGGTTTTCTGCATGGATTATCGCTAACACTCAGAGACAGGCATGATGAGGTTTATACTGCCAGCTAAGCAGCCCCTGCCGTGTGTGAGCAACTACTGCCATAGATACAGTCTCAAGAGTGGTGCATGATTGGTGTGTCAAGGTCCCTGCCCCAGATACAGTTTACAACGCAAAGCCTGATTGGCCGATCTGGGTCTCTGCTCAAATACAGTCTCCAAAGCAGTGTGTGATTTGCCCATCGGAGTCTCTGCCCCGGATACAGTTTCCAGCTCACAATGTAATTGATCCTTCAAAGTGTCTGCTCCCCAGTACCATCTACTGATTGGTCGACATGAGTAGGGTTGATAAAAAACAAAAGAGTTTAATTTGTAAAACACTCTAATAATATGAAGTAATAAGGGGACCATAATATTGTACAGATATGACAATACAATTTATTAATTATAAATTATCATAGCAGTATCTAGCAGGCAGATTAAAAGCATAATTCTGCGCTTTTAAGAAGTGTTATCCAAGTAATGGACAGGGCCTTGTCTGAAGCCGCATTTCCACCAAACACAAAGCGAAATTTCTCTTTGCTTTTTTCGCGGGAATTTGATCGGGGGACCATCTTTATTGTTTTGCATTGAAGATCTTCTGCCCGGTTCGCGCGAAGATCCCGTTCATTTATATGGGAGAACAACCTGGCAGAGGATTGACACGCATTCACACCGCCGACCGATAGCAATTCGCTGGAAAAGTGGTGACGTAATTTTGAGATCAACTTGCTGCAGCCATGGCGACTGGTTCCCGCCAAACGAACCAAACCATAAGCAAAGAACTAGAAGTGTTTATCACCATGGTCCTCGTGTCTATGTATGGAAATTTATTTTCAGCGATCTTAAACCCAAAATATGGTCATTATAAAAGAAAAGAAAGCATTTCTCGCTATATTTTTGATCGTCAAATATTTAGGCATTTCGTGCTATGTGTTCAGTGTACGAGTGAATGCTATGCTGCGAGCATGAACCATTGTCAAGGCAGTGTTGAGTGTTGACTCCAGCGAAAGTGACATCACACTGAGCTTTTCTTTTACACCCAAGGGGCGTTACTTCCGGCAATCTCCAAAAATCATCAACCAGATGGCGACGCTAATGTTGCTATGCTAACGTCACAAACATTTTACTTTATGAACATCGTGCTAGCTTGAGAATAAAACTTCACAAAACTGATAATGTTGTCATATCCAATGTTGAGCAAAACCACTATTTTGTTGTGAAACTGAGATCCATGGGTGATTTGACACAGCTAGATAGCATTCCCATTATCTCAAGCAATGCAGCTAACTGTGGCTTGAATATGAAGCTAGGTAGCCTAGCTAGCCAATGTTGCTGCTAATGGCAATGATGCTATTCAGAACACTGCTCTACTTGCGCAAATTTTTTGCAAAAGAATATTTTGACGTGGAGCAAAATGCGAATTTCGCGCAGTTCGCGTGAGGCATTTGCTTCGTGTCGCACCCCGTCTCCCGCATGATTTGCGTCGCCCTGAGCAAACTGGTGTCTTTTTGCGTGCTTTCAGGTCGTTCCATTGACTTGAAATGTAATCTGGTCGCGCAAAAAATTTGGCTCACACTCTGTGGAAACGCAGCATGAGACCACCCTCCACTGCAAAAGGGAGGAGCTTAAACCAGGAAGTCGGCTTACAGCCTGTTTTTAGAGCCACAAAAAAAATATTCTAGACAAAAAATGTAAATACTGAAATTATGCAAATGAATCATGCTGTAAATTTAATACTTCAGGCATGCAGCTGAGAGACACCAGAAAAGAAAACGCTATTAAACAGGAGATATCATGGGAAGCTGGAGCATAAACAAACTCAAGTTTAATCATATTAATCATGGTCAAATGAGAAAATGAATGTATGCAGAATGTGTTTATTTGTAATGTGTGACACAAGCTTTATCGCCAACCGACTATTGTTGTAGTCGCACAGAGAAAAAATCTCAGAAAAGATCTTAACTCATCAGATGTTTGAGGAAGGGGGGGGGGGAGGGGGGTTGGGGGTTAATAGGTCAGTGCTCTATGCTGTCAGGAAAGTTTTAGGGGTTGAATGAATTACAGTGATTCACATACACACACTCACACACACCACACGGATAGAAATAATCATACAAATATGTGCTTAAGCACGTCTAAATATGCACAGTACACACATAGAAAGTAACACCACACAGGCTTTTATGCACTCACAAACACACACACACAACACACACACACACATCCTTGTACTTCTATCTATGAGAGGATATTACGTTGACTTGAATAAATTTTTTGTGTGTGTCTGTATAGTCTTTCCTTAATCTTAACTATAACCCACATTATGCCCAACCCAAACCCTAACCCTAAACCATATCTATCCCAGATTCTATCCTTAACCATAACCTCTTAAACTTGAATTTTTTCACTTAAGTTTTCTATTAAGTAGGTTCAAAATCAGAAAAAAATACATTTTTTTTTTTAATATTGTAGGACAATGTCACATACTTATTCTGTATCTGCTGGTTGCACCACTTCACTGAAGCTACATCACAATTATACTGAGAGAAATATTCAAACCTAGTACACCATGTCTTTATGACCATAGCATTACATCAATGGGAAATATCTAGATCTTGCACATATATACACATTTTCCTGTAATTCAGCAGGACACACTAGGCATCGTTAAAAACCTTTGGATGTTCACCAGGCTTTAAAATAGGCCTGAGATTCCAGAGGTTTGAACACAGCAGCTGCATTTGACTGACTGATACATAAGTCCATATGTTTTATGGGGTTAACCTTCACCAATAAGTTACCACTTGCCTTTGTATTTGTGAGGATTGGCTGGAATGTCCTCAATTCCCAATCAAAGTGACACTATTGTTAACTCCTGGATAAGCTGTTCGTGAATCTTCCTGCCTGTGGTCAGAAAATTGATTGATTGATTGATTGATTGATTGATTGACTAGTCAATGACGCTCAAGTCTCATCACAACACTCCTTCCTAAGCTTTGCTTATCCAGGAGTAAAATTGCCCCCACTCTGTTGGTTAAATTTTTCTCTCTAGTCCTCATTATGCGTCAAGTACAAGAACACACACACACATACACACCCAGGTACAAATACACACACGCACGTACATACACACGTACAAACATACACATGCGCATGCATGAGCGCACGCAGACACAAACATATACATACCCTCAAACAGTGAGTATGAATGGATTCTCAACTCCCAAGGGAGACAAAGAAATATACAAATGAAAGCAGAACTGTTTTTCAAGTTTGTGAATTGTGAAAAAAGCAAAGCTCACCTGCAAATTAGCCATCAACTTATTAATGATACAACAGTATGATTTACAGCTAATCTGAAAGGACTGCCTATCTGTATCATTTTGCGCAGGGGTTCACCACGTGAACCGATCAGTAAAAAAATCACAGACGTGCTGACAGATATACTGTTCGGTGCAAAAAAAAAAAAAACTGCAGCAATTTCCAGGCTGTCTGATTTTGACAACTCACAGTTAGCATTCTTACACTCACCAGCTAAAGGGAGTACATTTCCACAACTGCAGATTACTCTGTTTTAGAGATACTCAAGACAAAAATAGGAAGGTGGAAAAAACACACCCATACTGTAAAATGAAAGATCTAAAGGATATAATGGATTTGAACTCATGCAAAATGATTCAATAAAAATTTGACAGTTTATGCTTCAGTACATATGTAAACAAAAGAGTAGTTCAATAAATTCTAGCACCTGCATGCCATATGCTTAAATGACATGTCCTCTGTTATAATAATAAAAATCAGCCATCACGACGGCCCTGCTGTGTAGACAGTGTCGTCTAATCAAGATTAAATGAGTCAATACTGCTGCAATTTCATGGCCCTGCTTCGAATGACTCAGTTGTGTGACTGCATTTTTTACCTTTGGCTTTTTGACATGTCATCGCTCAGCGAGGCCTAACTAAGCGCTCACAGATGGCGTTTTCCGCGCTGACCTACTTTACCTAGAGCTGAGCGTGTTTAAGCTGCGCTGTCAGGAATCACAATGCCGATGTTTACATTCCGAGCAGGAGGAGCGGAACGGAAAGTTTTCCCAGCTCTGCCAGAGGCAGACGGATGTCAGACCTTGGCAGGGATTTCAGAGCGACAAATTCATCTATCCATTCATTATCTAGATCAGGAATACCCAAATCTGGCCTTCGAATCCAAATCCAGCCTTGGTTTTCCTTCCTTCCAGGGAATTAAATGAACAATCCTTGTACTGATTGGCCAGACTGTCACTCCATCTGACTCCCAAGCATAGGTTGGGTGAAAAACCAATTCTCTGACCTCTAGGACCGTGATTTGGGGAACAGGAATATGGCTTATACCAGGTTAGGGCATAGACTGAGGGTGTGGTTCAGTTCTGGAGATTATCACAGTAAATAATGGGCAAGGCAGGAAGACTTCGACAGTAGGCAAACACTATGCAGAGATCACACACCACTCAAGCTGTGGATGTATGGCATGTTTTAGAACTGTGGCAGGAAACCAGAGAACCTGGAGGAAACCAGTGGGAACATGCATTTCCACAAAAAAAGGCCCCAAGCCAGATTTGAACCCACAGCCTCTTTGTTGTGAGGCAACACCACACTGTCCAACTCAGCATTTTGTTCCAACCAACAGTATTTACTGATACGCACAATTCTTAAGCCTTTGCTGGGATCAGCTGCCTGTGTTTCGTGGGTTTAAAAAACACAAGGCAGGACTTGCGTTCTGAACCCTGCTGAGCAGAATACATTCCTCTGCAGAGAAAATACCCTGCTGCTGTGCCTCTTGCTTTTTTAGGCTTCATATTTTATTTCTCTCCCTGGGACTTGAGCGATGGAGCCAATGTGTGCCATCACTGCAATACTATTTATATGAATCATCATATCATTCCTCAGACTCTAAATCAGCTCAGATATTTGGCAGGTTTTTGGGGGGATTTTATATAAATCGTTGTGTGAGGACGGCCCCCCCAAGCTCCACAGATGGCTTTATTTAGTAAAAATTCAGCCTCCAAAGGATTTATGTCAGGAAGATGTGGGAGACGGGCCTTGGGTCCATACAGTCCAGCTGAACTGTTCTAGCCATTAGGGGCGTGTTAAAATTATATTTATCAAAGCTACCTTTCAGGACTGAACAGTAATATAACTGTTTGTTATATTGTTCAAAACCCAGGACAGTAAAATCTAGCACAACTCTCCTGGAGAAAAAAATAGGCTGATCCCAGATGGACGAAATATTAAGCATCGAATGGTCTTAAAAACAAAAAATGGACAGGAAATTAACCAGAATTAAACAAATAAATTAAGTAACAGTATGGGATGGCTTTCACCTTCGATTAACTACATTTTTGAGCTTTATGGGTAAGCTGGCAAGCAGCTTTTTACAGAAAAAGAGTTGGAAACATAACATCTGATCCTTTCTCTTTGGAAAACAACTTTACATGCCTTTCTGCAATACTCTGCTGCACTCCACAGTATTCACTGACTTTTCTGAGTGGAATAGCTCAGCTTCACAGTAAAGCATTTTCCAGCTTTTCCCCAAAACATTACCCTGCAGCGAAAGTGGACAAGCAAATGGTGGCGCAAAAAGTCTCAAGAATGCATTATTTTAAGCCTTGGTAATTTTCTGACAAACAATTTGTTGTTAAGACTATTGAAAGCTCAATATATTGCAATCTGGGGCATGGACATGTAGTTCTCAGTCCCCTCTTCCAAAGTCAAGGTCACTGTACCTCGCAATCCCCCCTTTTTGTTCAGCATTAAATAAATAAGGATTTTTTTTTCACAGGGAAAACATCAATTGATAATTAGGCCATTATTTCGGGTAAATGGATGCAGTAGATCCAGTCAAAATGTGAGCAGTGGAGTTTTCCTGAGCATTACACAGAGGTGTGTGCAGGGAAGGTTCAAACAAAGGTGTTCAGTTTTCCTCTCCCCTTCTCTTCTGTCTACATGATGGAGTACTGCTGCTCTGCTACTTTCAAATTCCTTAAGAGAAATTTTTTATTATAAGATCTGACTGAATTTCTACTGTTGATGTTCTAGATTGCAACGCACACAGGGGAGCAGTCAATGGCATCTCCTGCTGAGACACCCAAAACTATGACCCTAGGCCAAACACAGTCATTGGTGCATTATGATGGGGCAGGGCCAACTCCACACCTTCAGTAACCATAGTATTTTTAGTGCCTCTCAACACATAAAAGGAGCCCAGTTTCATTCCGACTCGTCATATAGTGACGCTACCCGACCAAGCGTCGATATACGACGAAAAAAGAGGCTTTTGGCGTCCTTATTTGATGCCAGTTTAAAATGAACCCTACCCCCTTACCCCTAACCCTTAACGTGATCCCTTCCCCTAAACATCAAACAAGGATGCCAAAAGGCTCTCTTCATCATTTATCAACGCTTGGTCAGATAGCGTCACTATATGACGAGTCGGGATGGGATTATGTTGGTAAAAAAAAGCATCCTCTTTTCCACCATTGGATGTGTATTTTGAGAACTGGAACACACCCACTGTCACAATGACTTTTGACATGTGTTCCCTTTGGTGAATGTTTATCATGTTTGCCAACATTTTCAGACTTCTTTCAAGTTCCCCTTGCATGTTGGCTGATAATTGGAAAAGATAGACTGTGGTGAACACCGAGAAAACAAATAATTTGACTGTTATAATTCAATGTACAGCAGGAGAGCAGTGAATTCTCTGAAGTCTGTAATAGGCTGCTGCTATCAAATGGTTCTGTACAATCAAAATACAGAGTAATCTGGCCGGCCAGTGGAGATATGGTACAAAAAGAGACATATGATGAAAAAACAAACAATAACCACAAGATTTTCAGCTTTGAAACACCAAATGTACGGTGGAGGGGAAGGGACTGAATGAAATTGACATAAACAGTGGAAACTATCTGGCATGTGTCAAGGCAGAGCTGTGGGCTGCTCATTTTCAGTGAGGAACCACAGCTAATGGAGGTTGCATGCGAAGTTTACAAGTAATTCTGTTTGTCAATCAGGAGACAGACAAGGTTTACAGGTACAGCACATTCTGTGTGGAAATGAGTGTGAGCAGGTGGACAAGAAAAACAATGAGGTGCTATAAGAACTTCAACCTGACCACCCTCAATTATTTATTGTTTCTGTAAGATGGTTGGTTGTGTTCAGTAACAGTAGACAGAATGATATTCTCTGGGGATTTGGTTCTGCAAGGGTTTGCATGGAAAATTGGAGTTCAGCCATTGCCAAAGCTGCAAACGGCAGAAAATAAGCATTCTAGTCAAATGTGTGTGTTTCCACACAGAATACCAGATGTCCTTGAAATAGGACAGTTGGTTCCAAGAGCTCTTTATATGTTTAGATTAAAATATTTCTGTTATTAATTTGTCACTTAAGACTTGAATTCACTTTGTTTTCTTTAAATTATTGTCCAGATTAAATGTACTTACAGCAATAAATCTACTTTTTAATGCTTAATTGATGTACCAGAATTGGATCGGATTATATAACAGGTGGCATGGTGACGTGGTGGGTACCACAGTCATGTCACAGAAGGTCACAGGTTCAAATCCAGCCCATGGCCTCTCTGTGTGGAGTTTGCATGTCCACCCAGTGTTAGGGTTGGTGCCCTCCCAGTACTCTAGCTTCCCTCCACAGTCCATAGACATGCATGTCAGGCTAAACAGAGACTGTAAATTGACTGATGATATGAGTGAGTGAGTTAATAGTGTGCAATCCCTGCAATGGACAGGCAAACTGTCCAGGGTGTGCTCCTACCTTTTGCCCCATTGAATGCTGGGATAGGCACCAACCTCACAATATCCCTGCCCAGTAATAAGCATGATGAATCAACAGAGTTTGATATAACAGTCGCTAATCTCAGCATGTAAGAGGTTGCAGGCTCGTATCTATGAGTGGTATGGCAACTATAGTCCTCTACAAGGTATAAAACCAAACCCCTCCAGTTAGCATCCAGCTGTACAAAGGATGGAAAATGCTACTTGCCAAATTATAAACCTCTGGTAAGCAAATTGATGTAAACACTGTATCCAACAAAAGACTTACGTGGTGAAAATTATGAGTGGAAGGCTACAGATTTTTAAATTGAGGCTTCAAAAATTGAGAGTAATAGATCTTCCATTTTGCAGCCGGCCTCCGTGCTGTCATCAAAATGCACGCTGATCAGGCTTAAAATACAGCTTCTGAGCACCGTAGCTTATTTCTACTGCAGTGAAGGATCGCGTTTTTACGCCGCAGCTGGAGAGAGATATTTCTGTCACGCGAAAGGGATGGGTGTAACTGAGTGCAGAGAGCCAGGTTTCCTGTGGACTGATGTCAGATTAAGTAAGAAAAACACTCCTCTGGCCCTGCGCTCAGACTGATGGTTTTAGCCTAACTGCACACGCACAGATTAGCAAGCGAACAGCTGCCACATATCATAATTATAAATCTCCCCTTCGCTGCCTGCAAACAAGCTCAGGATAGTGTGAGAAATTCAGCATCTACACACGGTATTTCAGGGAGGACTGGAATGTCAAATAGCACAGACACAGGGACGATGCTGACAGCTGAACTATTTTCTTTTCATTTGACAATCAATAAGCTTCTCCAGTGTGGACATTTTGGGCCACATATCCCATATTTCAATCTCTAAAATGTTCTCTACCAGGATTAATAAAGGGTTTGGTCAAGGGAGTGTTAATTTTGAGAGCATCTGTTACCAATAAATATTTGCTAATAATATATTTTTCTTTTTTTTGTGTACATTTTAAATTGTGTTTTAAAGGGGAGTAATACCTATATTTTGATGCATAATTTATAATTTTGCTGTAGTTATTTCTTAAGTTATGGGCAAATAAGTGGTGGCTCTGTGCATCCATTACCCCTTGACTGAGTCCAAAAGCTTTTAAACGAAACATGCAAACTAGGTAGGCTTGTTTTTAGACCACTGTTGGAGTGCTATTAACAGCTGAAGTTTTTATTTAAAAAAACATCTTAAGTTACATATTTGTGTGTGTGTGTGTGTGCGCGCTCATGTGTGTGAGTGGGAGTGTGACAGTATCTCTGTTTATGAGATGTGATTTACTGCTTCGCGGGCAACTGCGGTCTCTGCCATATATTTAGTTCAAAAACAAATTTAATCACAAATGTAGCATTACATCGCACACGCGATTTGCACTGATCAGACAAGTGGGTCCCTTGACACAGGGTTATATCTCTGGACATGATTCCCCACTGAGGAATATACCACAATAAAACAGGCAACTGCGCAGAGTAAATCTCTAAAATGCCCAGCTTGTTAACTGCACTATAGCAGCATGCTTCTGTTTACCTCCATCCAGTAATTACTTTCCTAAATCAGCGAGCCCTTTCACAGTAAATATTTACACTCCATCACTCATGATTGGTGCAGATGAGTGATTTGCAGCATTTAAGGAGATTTACCGCCAGGCTAATGCTGCCAAAACTTCCAAACAAGAGTCTTTGCAAATGTTTGCTGCACAGTGCATTTTCATGACGTGCCACATTTTGATTACCATTGAAATGTGCATCCAGAACATAGCTTTCCTGCTGATTCAGATGAGAAGACGCAGCAATCCAACACTGTGCAGTATATACAAATATCCTACCTTAACAGAACATTTGATTAAAAATTATGCACAAACTGTTGGATTATTGTTGTTTTTATTCAAGTTTATATGCAACATTATTGCTATTAGGCACTAAAAGAACAGCAATAGATTATTTAGCATTTTATAACTGTTCTTTCAGTGCCTGATTACAAGCCTGCATTAATCAAGATGCCTCATATCATTACACTTCTCAGCAATGACTGTTAAACCAAATAGACCATGTACCAATTCCAAATAACTCAGCAGCCATATATTGGATGATTCTGAACATTTTCTTTGTTGCTTCACAATGGAGGACGCATGACCTGCGATAAAATAGGCTTCATATCATGAAACAAAAGAGCATGAAGCTTCGGACTTTAAAGGTCCCCTACGATGAAAATCAAGTTTTTCCTTTTCTTGGACTCATAATTTGGTCCTGCCACTGTGAACGTAACATCAGGCCAACCATAAAACCAATTTGTCATAGCGTTGCTGCTATACTGTCCTTCCTGGGAAATCATACTCATGAATGACCCGTTTTGATTCTGTGCCCCTTACGACTTCAAAAGGGGAATAATTTGCAGAGTAGAGCCCAGTAGGTACAGACATATTTCTCTTTCAACAACCATTGCTCATTTTATGCAGCAATGAAACAGCCAATCAGAGCACAACCTCATTTTTACCGACTCACCACCCACTCAAAACAGTTCATAGTTACTGAGGGAAGAAAAAGAGAGAAACTGCAGACTGGCTATGAACACTAAATTTTGTGTGTTTTTCTCCAAAGCTTCAAAACCTTGTTAACAGACGCATGAGAACTGCTTTTAATTAATGAGAAATAGTACATAATGAGACCTTTAACATTTAAATCCATTAAACCCCAGCCAGGAAGGGTGGTCCTCCATATTTGTAATTTTCCGCAGACGGCTCCTCATTAGTGATGCAGGAGTCACCCCTGTGCTCCCAGGGTGTTGGTTCTCAGGGTCTAACATTACCGGGGTTTAATGTTCCCACTCGCCACTCGTGTTTTGTTATGTTATATGTTATGTTATGTTTTCTTGCGTTCAGCTCAACTGCAGCCCGATTTCTATGTTTCCTTGGCACGATATGAAGCCAAATGTCTACAGCAGGGGTTTCAAGCTCCAGTCCAAGAGGTCCACTGTGCCTGCAGCCTTTTGTGGTCTCCATCCAATTAGCAGCTAACTAGCTTCTTCGAGTATGAGGTGTGTGGACTCGTTAGCCAATTGGTGACTTGAATTAATTACTACACCAGAAACACTGCAAAAACCAGCAGACACTGCGGCCCTGCAGGATTTGAGTTTTACAGCCCTGGTCTACAGCCACAGAATATTTACAAACAACTATACTGCTGTCCTGATTATGTAGACGCGGTACGTGAGGAATGCCAGTGAAAAATTCTAGGCGTTAAGTAAATAATATCTGCTATGGTGTTTCTGCACAATGTGGATCCAATTACTGTCAGATCTCCTTACTTAATCATGTTTGAGTCAAAGGCCACATTTCTGTGGTCAAGAATGAAAATCTTATGTAACAGCACATTGATGGACAGGGTGTTATTATTTTTGATTTCATTAGAAAATCTGCCATGCATTGGCATCCAATATTGTCTTCAATGAGTATGTATAAATTGAGCACAAAATAATAGATCCAGTTAGGGGACTGGGAACATCACACTACAGATCTATGAACACAGATACACTCCTCCGAAGCTATAAGGAATTGTTAGATTTTTGAGCTGTAAGTCATAGCAGCTATATTTGATACCCTGAAACAGAGTATTTTTACGACTTGCAACAGACAGGATTAGTTGATAGGGAGGAATCACTTCTATGTGTTCTTGTCTTTTAATTGCAGGTCAGTTAAAGCCAGTGTTGTGACCAATTCATGCGTGAAAATTATTCCTCATGCTTGTTACTGCAGAACCCCTATCTGAAGTTCATCTCACACTGGAAGAGGTATCTGGATGATGTATTCTTCACATGGTCAGGCCCAGAGACATTGTTACAAGACTTTCACAACTTTATTAACTCTAAAAACAAACATTTTAAATTAAAGTTGTCATTTGACACTAATAAAATGAACTTCTTGGACATTTTGGCTATTAAAACAAACAAAAGTCTTAAAACTGACCTATTTTGGAAACCCACAGACAGAAACTCTTTACTACATGGTGACTCGTACCTAGCCTGGTAAAACCAGACTCTGATACTTCGCTTCGTATACAGAGTCTGGACACTCGTCATTGACAAATGTTTACTTCCTGGTGGGTGGGCGCTTGTCAGAAGTTTAAAATCATTGGTGTACCCGTAAACTAATCACTAACATTTGGCGTTGACGTATGTTATGCGCCAGCTCGGCCGCCTAGTACTTCCACTGGAAACACAGTCCTTCATACCAGGAATGCAGCAAAAACAAACTGATCAGTGCATTAAAGTTAATACCCATACATATGCCTATCTACCAAATTTTAGCCTTCACTCATTCACTTAAAAGAACCAAAGGTGCTCTGTCTGTTCTCCTTACAAGAAACAAACTATTGAGCTTTCATTTTTCCTGCCGATACTGCTGCTATTAAAAAAAAAAAAAACTTAAGAGACCCGAAACCAACGGCAGAATCGGCAAAAATAACGCATTACGGTATTTACATTAGGACGAAATCTGCGTTGACACGAAAACTGAACCATTAACCATACTTGCGCTAACATCATACCCAGCTCGCTATCTAACTTTATAGTGACATAGTTTGGCTCTAAACGTTTGGCCGTCTCAGACAGCCATTTCATTCATGGATAATGACAACATAACACTGAGACAGCGAATTGGTCTTGTGCCATGAACAAAAACACACGGCTTTTAAAAAGTTCGCTGCTAATTTAAATAGTGTGAAATTCGCAAGCAATATAACACTATAGAAGCTACAAGCTAGCTGAGGTGGTTCGGCTGTCTCACAGAGATGAACAGGGTGCCTATTTCATATGTTTCATGATGGATATTAAGTAGATATGACAACTTTTCTCGAAACCTGTAGGGAGTAGCGCTACAACATCATTTCCATTCAAAAAACCTGACCAAACATTCATCTTGATGTGGCTATAAGTCGCTGATACCGGGGATTTTCTCCATGACAGAGCGAAGGGCCTCCCATGTATCTATGTCCGTGGCCATTGTTGATTTCGGAGACTACAATTTCAAACTTGGCACAGCGGCAACGTCATGGCTCTCGGCCACGCCTTCTGTTCGTTGGTTGGTCCGGCGTATTTTCTGCCGTGGTAAACGAGGCAGAGCTCCGAGTGACCAGACTGAATACTGAAGCGAAATGAAATTAAGTGGAAGTATGAAGGCTGGCGGAGTCAGGCTAATTCGTACCACCCCACCTCTCTCAAAAAAGCATCCCACTATCCCACTTTAATCGCATAAGACGGATCTGCAGCACAGAAGAGGACTTTTTGAAACAAACTAATGAACTGAAAAAACGCTTCAGACAACGAGGCTAAAGAGATCTGGATCGACAGGGCTTCCTCACGCTTTTCTAATGTGTCTCAAGCCGATCGCCTTGCTACCACCAGACCTGAGAGGTCTGTTAATAGAGTTGTATGTGCAATCCAATACTCACCTGTATCCAGAGACATTGAAAAGACCATCAAAAAACACTGGCATATTGTGGAAATGGACCCTGCTTTAAAGACCTGCCTTTCTCAACCTCCCCAGTTGTTTTTAAACACCCTCCTAATCTGCGTAACATGTTGGTAAGAGCAGACTTGCCCCCCCAGTCACCCTCTCATTTTCTGAGTGATATCCCCTCCGGAAACTATCCATGTGGTCATTGTCAACAATGCAACTTTACTCATAAATCTAACTTTTTCTACCATCCTCATACAGGAAAGAAATTTAACATTAAAGGTATTATAACATGTTCTACTTCCAATGTTATTTATATGTTGAAATGCCCATGTGGCTTAGCCTGTATTAGTAAAACCAGTAGACCTCTTAAAACTCGTATCACAGAGCATTGTAGTAATATCAGGAATGATTACATCTAGCCCTGTGGCTCTACATTTCACAAAAGCAAAACATAATACTTCTACTCTCAGATGCCTTGGCATTGAAATGGTTAAATAACCACGCCGGGGGGGACATCAACTCTATTCTTCTCAAAGGAGAGTTATTTTGGATATACACACTGGATACATTGGCTCCCAGGGGCCTAAACGAAGAATTTGATATCAGACCTTTTCTGTGATCTCTTTAACTGTTTATTTTTTCTTTTAGTGCAAATGTATGGTGAATCTTTGCTACCCCTATATTAGCTTTATCTAGACAAGAGGCGCCTCTTATAGCTAATACAGCATGACGGCTTTTTGCCTGAGTCCTTATTTAGGAGTATTAACTTAGTTTTATTGAAAAAAAAAAGGTGTATGTTTCCGTATGTATATCATATTGCATATGCACTTGTAGACAGTGAGCTGTTGTGTATGGAGGGAGGACATCTTTCATGTACATGTATTTTATGCGTATATATGATTGAGATCTTCCTCTATATACTTAATTCTGCACTAATTACATTTTTTTTTTGTTTTTTGGATGTCTTGGATATATATTTTTTTATACAACGGTATTTTATTGTTGTAATATTGTGATATCTTTTTGACTACTCTGTGCAGCTGCTGTTAATTGCACTGATTGCTGTGGCACTGACTTGAGGGTTTTAAGAGGATGTCTTCACTTGTATTTTGTGACTCTGAAGAAAAGCCTACAGGCTCGAAACGTTACCTCAATAAATGTCTTTTGGACGGGAGCTTTTTTGGTTTGCGGATCATTTTATCTTTTTGTGTCATGCTTGCTGAACCACTCTTTTCACAGTTTAAGCCCAATGAGTCTGGCCATTGTCATCCTGGAATATGCCTTTGCTGTAAGGGATTTTTAAAAAATTAATTGATGGGATAACCTGGGGTGCGTTACATATTTCGTCCATTCACAGTCAATGGGTCCAACAATGTAAGTTAGCATTGTTGATTTCGGGAATGCACCCCTGGTTATTTAGTACATTCAGGTAGTCTGCTTACTTCACTTTATTGCTTGATAATGTTGCTGTGCCCAGGCCTGACCAATTGAAGCTACTCCAAATCATAACACTGCCTCCAGAGGCTGTACCTTGGGCTCTATGCATGAGGTGTGCATCACTTCATGGGCCTCCTTACGTATCCTGCTGCGACCGTGGCTTTATAACTGGGTAAATCTGGACTTATCAGACGACATGGCCTTTTTTTATCGCTCAACAGTTCAATCTTTAAGCTCCCTAGCAAATTTAAGCCATTTTTTGCATAATTAGCCTCATTGAAAAGTGGCATTCTTGTGACCTCACAGCTGTTTAGTCCCAATCCTGCAAGCTCTTGTTGCATTATGTGTGTGGCAATGCTCTTTCACAATTAAACATAGCTGAGTTCTACTGTCGATTTTTGCGATGAGACTTCACCAAGCGTTTATGTGATCTCTGATCACAATCATTCGCAATTTTTTTCTGACCCATTTCCTCTGTGATGTCGATCGTTCACCGCTATCCTTCCAGGCCATGCGTTGGACAGTTCTTAACCCAATTTCAGTTTCCAACTGGAAACGTCCAATTTCCATCAGTTAGGTTTACAAGAATTGTTGCCAGCTGAAACTTATAAATCATTGCTATAATGACTGAATCATAGGCTTTGAAGGATATTAAGAGTTTGTTTCCAAGACACAATAAGTGCCAAAATTACAAATTGAGATAATACCATAGAGCGATAACCGTGTGCTTCTTACACACAGTGCAAAAATCCATTTTTTAGAAATTCATACTATAAGGTGTATTTTTTTCATAGTTAAAGTTTGTGTTTTTCTATAAAATGCAATAGGCGCCAACATAGAAAAAGCTGATTTACTCAAAATGAGTAAAATGGATATATTGCATTTTGGAAAAAAAACTCTTCATATGCTTATTTAAATTAAAACTGAAACTTTTTTGGTTTTTTTGGCGAGGGGCATTGTTAGGGGCATTGGGAACTGCAGCTCATCCCAGCATTCAATGAGCTAGAGGCTGGTAAACACCCTAGACAGTCTGCCAAATCATCACAGGCAAACACACACACACGCACACACACGACGCACGCACGCACACACACGCGCACGCACACGCACACGCACATACACAAACATACACACTGAATTGGTAATCTAATGTTGAACAGAGGGCCTCTTTAATCTTCCTAGACATCTTTGAGAGTTGCAGCACTGAAATTCTCCAGCTCCAATGACCTAACATGATCAGGCTGCAATAACCAAACATTTTCCGTGCTGAAGGGATTTGGAGGGCAGACAGCATTTCCACTTCAAGTGTGTGCCCACGTGTGTATGTGTGTGTGTGTGTGCACGTGAGAGAGAGAGAGAGAGAGAGAGAGAGAGAGAGAGAGAGAGAATGTCTTCGTGTGCAGGTGTGTCTGTCAGAAAATGAATATTTAAGTTATTGTGTGAGAGAGATTGTGTTTGTGTTTGTGTCTGTATTTCTGTGTGAGTGTCTGTGAGAGAGAGAGAGTGTGTGCGGTGTTTGTGCTTTTGTGTGCATGCGTGTATCTTTGAGAAAAAGAGAGAGAGTGTATGTGCGTGCGTGTGTGTGTGTGTGTGTGCATGAGTGCATGCATGTGGGCGTCTTGGAGTGCGCACGTGCGCGCGAGTGTGTGTGTGTGTGTGTGTATGTATGTGTGTGCATATCCCGCAGCACCAGTATAACAATAGCTGGATCAAAGTGACTGATGACATCAGCAGGACAAGTCAGTTCAAAGACATGGGAAGTTCCATGAGGGCATCCAAATATTTTCCCTCATCGGTGAGCGCCAGGGAAGATTAAATACAAGTCTTTCAACTGCATTCCTGTGAAAATAAGGAAAATCTGTCCTGGCGTTCATGTATAAACCTCCACGCAGTGATAATTAAATGCAAAACAGATTAATTGAGACAGGACCAGGGAGATTAATGCAGAATGATGCAAGTCAAGTGAAATGAAGATCACGGCAAGATACTGTATAACTAGGCTGCTTTTTTCTAGTCAAGACAGTTGGCTCTGCAGTTATGAAGGAGCCATGCTTTTGATGATGTTTCATCCTTCATGCAACCCACTAATACCTAGAGCCAATCAGAGCATAGAAGGAGGATTACACAGAACAGTCCACCAATTCATTGCAAGGATCAAACCTCATTGACTCACACCTGTGCATAAAGAACCTTGAATTCTCAGGGGAAACTGATGTGAACACAGAGAAAACATCCAAACTCCACACAGAAAGACTCCAGGCTGAATTCAAACCCTCAACCATCTTGGTGTGAGGCAGCAGTGCTACCCACTTTCATGCTTAGATTACTCAACAATTTCAAATGTGTTTCCAAATAAAGGAACATTTGCTTCCTTTCCACCAAAACACATTAAATTCAAGAATCCTATGGTTTGCATAATCTGATATCACTGTGTAAGTGCTGATCCAGGAACACGGAAGAACACTGTAGTCCACAAATTGAAAACCAGCAGTGTTTACAAATGTCGAACATTTTAGTTGTCTAAAGCTAGCTATATCTAATGTTGGCCAACTTTCAGTGCAGATGAGCGGAGATTTGCAGATGCATGTTATCAAGAAAATCCAAAAATTTTTTTTTTTTTTCTGGAGATGTTTATAAAATTTTAGCATCACTTTCACTCTTAAATAGCTCACCTTTGGTAATTTTGCTCATCTAAACCGATAGCCGAAGGCCCTAGCCATGCGTAGTTCGCAGTTGAACAGCCTTTGTGGTTTCATGACGTCATCATAGCAGCACAGCTTTTCATTGGTGGACTATACTGTTGCTTCTTTACATTACTTTCTTGATCCCTTGCGGTAATATCATATCGTGGTGATGGTTTCGTGTGCTGGGTGATGAGTGTTTGTTTGAGTGTTGGTAAGTTGGGGCTTTGGCTGCTGAATGTTGGCTCTTTCGGTGGCCTGTTGGGTAAAGTCCCATACACAGTTTTAAGAGCACCAGCCCCTGGGTTCTCCAGGACACACAACAAATGGGGTCATCCGCCCAAATTAGTGCTTGAAAAAATAAACTAAGAGCTCCAAGCAAATTAGAACGTATGTTAAATTGCTGGGGCAGGACGTGATTAGTTAGCATGCATTTTAATACTGTGGTGGTAGACCCTAATTAAGCTTGGGCAACTTTGCAGCAGATATTTAGCAAGGGATGCAGGAATTGCCCTCGGTGAATTTTTTGGTAGCTCTGCAGAAATATGTTTTTTTAGGTTTTGTAACACATTTTTTTCTTCTGTGCCAAGGCAGTGCTTTGAGCTTTTTTGGGCTGCCAAATTCTCTTTCATCTTCCTACTCGACCACAAGAGCAAATCCATTGGACGAGGCATTTAAAATTCAGCAGTGGGTGGCTCATAGCTCACACATCAGTGCTTCAGGGTGTGCTCATGAAAATGGCTTCTTGACGTGGAGAGAATAGCTTTTTATAGAATATCGGCACCAAATAGAATCTGACCACAGTGTTACTATGGAACAGAACAATGTTACACTTTCCCTGAAAAAGCAGCTGGGTTCCTGGTGGCTTCCTCTGTCAGTTTATCATTATGGTTTTTTTATTAGTGTGTAGAAGCCGAGGAGTCAATGCATGCCATAACTGTAACAAAACAGTATAGAGTTATGCAGCATTACGTACAGTGCAATCTGTGAGTATTCTCATGATGGAACTGCATGCAAATGGCTCAAAAGCCTTGTTGGCTGACACATTATGGGCGTAAAAAGCTGCTAATTAACCCCGATACTCTCAACTTTCACCCGTTTTCATAGTTTTCAAATCCAATGTGCTGGAGTGCGGAGCCAAAACACAAAATCATTAAAATATTTTCCTGCCCAGGGACTGCAGATGCAAAGTATCTATATAGTTAACCCTGACCTAGCGGTTGTGTTGTGAATGGCCCCTTTTATATAAAGTAATAAACTATCACTGTCCGAATACTTATGGACTCCACTACACATGCTTTTCCACTGCCGGAATATATTTATCATCCAGTCGCTAGCAGAACTGGCACTACCACCATGTGGAGCCGACAAATGAACTGAACTTTTTACTTATTCTCAGACACCAAATGCCCAAAATATACACGTACAGTGGGCTACATTTGGCAGCTGAACAAGCGTGAACAGCTAAAAATACTCTTTATTAAAAGACCCATTCTAATGTGGGGAAGATGCTCCGCTTAGATACCTCACAGGGGAAATGAAGTACAGCTCATAAAAAACAGGGGCTAAAAACACCATTAATCAATAAATAAGTGAATAAATAATTAAACAGACAAGGACTGCAATGTATACAGGGTGGAGACAAATAGCATTCCTCTATGATCATTTACAGGAATGCAATGGTATTTCTAACATTGCTTGTTATGAATTGTGCATTATATCCTTATGTGTTAACGATTTACTGTGATTCTGCAGTAACTCAGAGTTGGCGTACTTCAAATTTATTAATGTCTGTGTCTGGGTTGACTGTTCAGGTTGCCTGATCTATGGCACTGGTAATAATACAAGACAGGTAGATTTATGATCTTTCACATTCTGAAATTCTGCCCAGTTATGCAATGTGATTCAATACAAAATTTATTTCCATATTTTAAAGAAAGAAAAATTATGGCTGCCCTTTGGCATAGATCACATATTTATACACTGGCTGTCCGAAAATGAAGTTGCTGTTTTGATTTAAATAAACAAATACTATGACTGGATCATTACTGCAGCGATTAATGTGTTTCAGCTGGCAATGATTATTTTAACCCTAACTGATGAAGTGTGTAGCTTCTTATTTCTTAAAAAAATCACGTCAGAATACCTAACCCTTGGTGACAGCAAGGGTGCTGCAGAACTTCAGAAGGGGCAAATTATTGTCCTGCATCTAGCAAAGAAAACAATGAATGAAGAAACAAGCATGAGGAATCATTTTCACACATGAATTGGCCACCACAAAGTCCTGACCTAAACCACTTTTAAAGTTATTGGGATGTGCTGGAGAAGACTACAGAGTGCTTCTCCTATCTCGTCGTCAAAACAAGATCTTGACTTAAAAATTATTGCAACTCTGATTGAAAATAAATCTTCGGTCGCACTTTAGATGAAGTGTTGCTCATAAAGGTTTTATACAGCATGTATAATGCATTCATAACTGAGACATAATCAGTGGCGGCTTGTGAACTGGCAACAAGGGAGGCTCAAACAATCCCTTAAAATTAATGATTGGTCACGATCTGTTATCAATTTAAATTACCATTACAGAAACTCTGAAAACTCTCAACATTATCAGGTGTGGTCAGTTTTCATTTATAATGCATACCTGTCAACTCTCACGCATTTGGTGTGAGTTTAAGTGGCATATTTATGTTCCTCTGCTATAGTCAGCAATTATTCAATCAACGCATATGTAAGAGATTCTCGCTCAGAATTGAAGTCCTTGTGCACTGGAGGGGTTGGAAGCAATGGAATTGCATAAGACGGTTCAAATGATCTTATTTCATTCGAACGATCATAAACACATGCATTGCTTCCAACCCCTGAGTAAAGAAAAGCGTGAGAAGTCCGTAGTCGTGATCGGTATGCGTTATAAATGAAAACTGGCCACACCTGATAATGTTGAGAGTTTTCAGAGTTTCTGTAATGGTAATTTAAATTAATGATTGAAAACAGGTCGTGACCAATCATTAATTTTAAGGGATTGATTGAGCCTCCCCTGTTGCCAGTTCTCGAGCCGCCACTGGACATAATGTCCTCATAAATCATTCATAAGTAAACGTCATGCTTTGTAAAGGGTGAAATTACACATCCTTATTCAGCATGTGCTGCCAGATGTTACAATGACAATGTCACTGGGCTGACAATGTCACCCTTTATAGCATTCAGTCACTAGCTAAGTGACATTGTCAGCTCTATCACACCTGGAATGGCATGCTGAATAAGGATGTGTTATTACACCCTTACAGAGCGTGACATTTTCTTATGTATGATTTATGAAGACATTATGTCTCAGTTACGAAGGCATTACACATGCTGTATAAACCTTTATGAGCAACACTTCATCTAAAGTGCGACCAAGTCTTCTAACGTTGCAAATGGTTGTCAAAACAAATTTGCACCGTAATCAAAGCTGCAGGGGTTCCAACTAAATATGTGAGTGTGCGACTTCTTTTTAACCAGGCAGAGTATTTCATACAGCAAATAAGCAGTTACTTTCCCCCTGAATAGTGGCAATAAGAATACAAGGGCACCTCAGTCTCTCACATTAAAGCCGTTTCCTTGGTGATTGTAGCCATAATACAGCAAACCCCTGGTCTGACAGTGAGCCTTATGAATAGGAGTGCTAAAACCAGGTTCACCAAGTACAAGTCTTAACCAGTATTTTTCTTTATTTTAATTCATCCAGGAAGCAGAAATAATCCTTCAGAATCTGCTGGCTGAGTACACAGCTAAGAGAAAAAACATGACACGACTCTTGCTCTCTGGACTTTACAGCACTGAGGTAAATATTTATGGGGAGTGGGGGGTGGGGTGGGGGGGGTCCACCTGAGGCAGGAGTAGGGGGCCTCAGTGCTCAGGGAGAGCACAGTGAGGGGTGGATATCCTTCTGCATACAGGATTACGGATGAGAGAGAACTGAGAGGAACTCACATTTCCAGCATGAGACCACTTCAAGGGGAGAGTAACGATTGATCTTCAATCTTTAATGATCCCTTGCTCTCTCCCTCTCTCTCTTTCTCCCTCACTCCCTCTCCCTCTCCAAAATCCTGCACGTGCAGGCACCTGCACAGACATGTGTGCGCATACACACATAAATCAATTCAGTACATTCATATTCGTATGGTAGTTAGTGCTGTCATAAACATGCCTTACAGAGGAAACGAGAGAAAATTGGGCAAAAACCAGGCCAAAACAGACACACACACACACACACACACACATATACACACAAAGAGAAAAATATATTACTCAGATCAAAGAGGCAGAGACACACACATTGGCTGTTCTCTCCTTTCACTGTTGTCACCCTTCTTTCACACTCAGTTATTTTAAAAACCTCCTGGAGGGAAAAAACCAAATGTGTGAGAGAAAACAAAGAGTTCAGAAAACAAACACGCACACACACACACACACACACGTGGATACACAAACTCACATACACATTGTCCAGATGGAGTGATAATGATTTGTTTTGATACAGAAACACATGGGTTAGTCAACGATATAAAAATTCAGGATAATGCTGCTGCTCTAAGCCCTAAGAAAGACTGCAGGAAGCTTCTCCACTGAGTTTTCCTGCAAGAAAAGTGGCCAATTCAACGAACTAAGTGCACTACTGTGACAGTATACAGATCAATTTTTTTAATCTGTAAGAACTGGTATTAATAACTGTGACAGGGATAAATAAACTCTTTCCAGCTTACCATATGCAGTATCACACAACAGCTCTCTCTCTCTCTCTCTTTCTCATATACACACACACACACACACACACACACACACACACACACACACACACATACTGTACATGTCCACACATTCAGTATATATCACAGAGCAGACAGGAATGTTAACAATGGCCCCTGTTTACCAAGCTGGCACGTACAGCTAAGTGAGATCTGACTGACCTGCAGAACACAGAGATCCCAGCCTGAGGGATAGTGTGGTGAATGGGTTGTTTTTCCCTCCCTTCACGGGCGGAGCCGATTAGCAGTTAATGTCTGGAAACTCCACTGTCACTATAGCGTTTCCTCTGCTGAGTAAATCCACCCAAAACGGTAAGGACCCATCCCTCCGTCTGCCCCCCGGCACTCCCAATATGAGGTCAAGAGTGCAGCGTCCAGTCTTGTCCAACAAAGGCCAGTGAGAGTGCAGGCTAACACTTTAGCTCAGCTACACGACACCTGAGTGGTTCACTTCATTGACTAACCTGGGTTTTCAGTGAATATCTCCATGAGTAGAATCAGGTGTGCTAGGCTATGACAAAGCCCTGCACCCACACCAGCCCCTTTCAGATAAGATTTGACCCCATCACCACCACCATGAAATTACTGATCAGCAGTGAACGCCAATATTTCTCAGATCACGGCTGATTCCTGGATAGGTAGGCTCTAATACCAGCACATGTTTTTGACCTTGCCTTCACTGAGTCTCAATGAGAGTGAGGTTCTGACCTCTTTGTTACTATACTTTATCACGTAACTGCAGTACTTTTCCCATAGCCCAGCTGTTGACATATTTTTGATGTTACTCCAGAGTAATATCACTTTAGCAAAAATTTCACCAGCTGAGAGAGTCGGGGAAAAAAAATTGCTACGCATTACGTCACGCTTTTAATATTTAGCCCAACTAAATACCAAGTGTAACGTTGGTTAAATCGGAATGGCTTAGCGTTGTAGTGGGCAAGGCAAGTATCACTCTGATAACTAAATTAACGTTACTTAGCTAGCTAGCGTGCACGCTGTACCTATCCATAACCATTATGTAACATTAGTTTGTTAGCTGGGTACTCCACTGACTGTCAATTTAAAAACCATGGCTCGTTCAAACGTGAATGTCTGTGACTCCATAGTACCATAGTGATGGAGTTGGCTCACGCGCTAACATAATGGGATTTGGCATTAAGGCGCTAACAGAAATTACGTTTGTTTTCTACTAAATTACCGTGATGTGATAAACAGAGTCTTATACTCTTGGTCGCGTCACATGAAAGTTAGTTATGAAACTCGTTGAGTAAATTTTGAGTTTGTTGCTCGCTAAAACTTGCAACTCATGCAAAATTTACTCAACCCGTTTCATAACTTTCATATGACACACCCACTAATGTAAGATCCTCTATATAGGTCATATTCATTTTTTGTTGTTTCATGCCTCCTTGCTTAAAGAAGGCCAGCGAGACCGATAATGACGTCACCCACAGTTTCCAGCTCTTTTGACGCCCATGTAGTCCAGTGTGTGATGCACAGTCTGCCACAGACAGGACATACGAAGTGGGCAGCTGCTAACATGTCATCATACCGCACCGTCTTTATGTCATGTGCTTTTATATACAGCCGCACACACACAAGCATGCACCCACACACAGACAGGCACACGCATCCACATACGCACACACGCAAGCACACAAAGAGACAGACAGAGAGCCGCAGCCATTCTGAATCCAGGAATAGCAGGTTTCGTAATGGTGTCGTGTGTTGCTGAGGGGGAAGGGCAGAGAGTAGGAGGGAGAGGGAGAGAGACGGAAAGAGAAAGAGAGAGAGAGAGAAACATCTCCCTTCCCCCTCTCTAGCTGCATTCGGTTTCACTTGCACCTATTCCTTTCCCGTCCGTGCCTCTCCTCCCTATAGCAAGCTTTTTTATGATTAAATCTGTGATGCATAACGAGCGAATTTAAAGGCAATCTATACACGATTTTCAGCCTTGCTGTGGCAGTATGTTTACACTCAAAACACTCTCTTCCCTGACCCTCAACCCAAATCACTAACCTCTGTTTTTATTTTTTATATGTTCTTAATTCCATATTTTTATTTTTGACAGCTGCCACCATCAAGGAAAATCAATTCCAAGGTTGAGTTTGGTTTTTTAAACAGGGTCTGTCAGCTCACTCTCAGAAATGTAACTACAGCCGCACCTATCATAAATTGGAATTGGCCCCCACTTTGTGCAGCGTCTGGTTTTTAGCCTGCCATTTCGGGGATTCCTTCTTCTAAGCAAAGAGAGCACATTAGCTTAGCCGCGTGGTCACTGTCCTTTTTTATTGTGAACCGGGTGAATGTTTCATCAGATTCACAGCACAATTTATGGTTTACTGATGTGCCACAGTCTAGCAGGCTGAGCAAATGCCCCTTAGTGTTGTTTACACCCCACACACGGCACATATTGTTGGACCAATTGGACAGGGGCTCGTAAATGATGGCGATTTTACCGCAGTGCTCCTCAGCTGAAAAATCGTGCCTCTCCTCCCCTGCAGGATGAATTGTCTGTTCGGCAGAGATTTTTTTCCCGCGCTATTTTTGGTTACAGTCGCGCGAGTGCCCCTCAGTGCCTCTGGCCCTGTCAGCTCTTTCAGGGTCGTCTAATGTTATCGTGCCTCGTGGGAGAGTGGCTGTACAGAACCCATTACTGTGCCGCACTTCGCTTGCTAATGCACTCAGATATCGTCCTAAACACTGGCCTCTGCGTGCTGATGTGGTTCATCAGAGCCAGGAATACGAGGCTCCCACAACCACTTACCTGAACCCCCCCCCCCAAGCCTATGTAATGTCTGGCGTCTTTAGAGTTTGAAAACACAAATATTCTTCTTTACCGTAAACATAAGGTAAATGGGCGTGCAGTTGCCAGTTTAATTTTCTGGAGTGTTTGAAAATCAGTGCCTCGGTACCAAACGTGTGCTGAATAACCAGCAATTCAATTCGATTCAATTTTATTGAACTGTCACAAAGTCGCTTTATAGAGCAAAAAGGGTAGTGCCCAGCCTGATCCCCAAAATACCAAATGAGGCAACAATAAAAAAAACTCCCAATAGGGAGAAAAATCCTCAAACACTGGTGAGAAAAAAAACTCCCCAGTGGGAAGAAATCTCAGGAGGAACCTGGCTATATTGGCGGAGCCCATCCTCCGCAGGCCAGCTAATTAACAAAGTTCAATTAAAGTCTCCAAAATAACTGTTTTAATACATCCAAGCAGTGGCATCTGTAGCTCCAGGAAGCAAAAAACTGTAATTGTAAGAGAGGATAGGGGCCAGTTAAATAACTGAATTCAGATGTCGCTCACATGAATCTGCAGGCTAGGGGATGGTTGCTCGGACGGGACCAATGGAATGGCCACGCTAAGAGTTGCATCAGATTTGTTCAATCCAGCACACCTTGCCACTGGCCCAAGACCTGGGACAGGCATTTGGGGATAACTTAACCTTGTAATGCAGCAAGGTGATGCAGTGAGTAGCACTGTTGCCTCACATTAAGGAGTTCGAGGGTTCGAACCCACCAGGGGGTATGTCCAAATGCATGCACTTTGAATCATTGGAGAATCTAAAATGAATGAATGGTATATGATCGGGTGTGATGGGTTGGTGGACAATCCTAGGTATGTTTCTGCTTCTCTTCTATTGTATACTGAAAAAGGCTCAGGCCCACCCACTTGATTAACTTTAGCAGATTCAAGCTCTTAGACAACTCTATTACTGATTTATTGGCTCCTTAACTATGTAAAAATGCAAATTACACTCGCAACTGCAAGAGGGCGGTCCGAGGCCCAATTTTTGAAGTCCCATGTCTGAAAAACTAGAGAAATTGAAAGCTAAAATGTGGCGACCTGGGTTCGATTCCGGGTCAGGTCATTTGCTGCATGTCTTCCCCCATTCTTCTTCCCAACCTTCCTGTCTCTCTACACTGCATAACCGTCAAATAAAGAAAAAATTCCCAAAAAAAAAATTAAAAAAAAAAAGAAGAGGATTGTACAACCCCTAAACGTAACATCGCCGCAAAACGTAAAACTCCCCCTAAACGTAATAAAAATTAACGCAAAACGTAAAACTCCCCCTAAATGTCATAATTTCTAACGCTAAACGTAATAATCGACCTTCCCCCTAAACGTGAAATTTCTAACGTTAAACGTAAATACTCAGCCTCCCCTAAATGTAATAAAACTGCATAAAACGTAATATCGCCGGCCTGCTGATAAAACCTTGTATCTTCAGAATGATAAACTTTACAGGAAAATAAAAAATAATAATAAAATAATATAAACATATAAATATAATTTAAAATATAAATAAGATAAAAAATGTTTAATTTTGCATGTAAGAATAGTGGACATACGAGTTTTTGTTTCTTATCAATTTGGAGATAGGAGGTTTTATCAGCAGGCCGACGATATTCAATCTTTTGTCGTTCATGAAGTGAGCTTCAAGTGTTCGACAATGCATTAAACAATATTTCGAGAATGCGGTGAATTTGACTCATTCAACAGGTGCTGCCTCACTAGCAGCCAAACCTGCCTACCAAAATTTACGTCAGATCTATCATAGATAAAGATCAACGGTGATTCCTCAAGGATTTTTTTGACGTTAGCAAGGGCTGCCTTACAGAGACTACCTGAAACATCCCTCTTTCCATAATTTTAACCCACTCTCGCCATACCTGTTGCAGGCCAAACTTTGAGCTAATCATATTTCATTCGTGCTATAACTCCTATAGGGGAGACCGGGGATGATAGTAACATTTTTTGTTTGAGCATCTGTAACTCAGGGATTCTTTATGCCAGATCTCTCAAACTTTGCAGCATAGTATCCATGTTTGTTGACTACAAATAGCACTCACTTAGTCATCTATAACACAATCACAGAACATGTGAATTAGCATCAAATACGAAGAGTGCACTTGTTACAACCCACCCCGCTGCTGGGATGAGTTGTAACACCGGGTGGGGATAGATGTAACACTGAGAGGTAATCTGCTGAAATAAAATATTCTAAATTCAATTTCTGCAAGGACTTTATTGAAGAACAAAGATTTAACATTATCTACAAGCTGAACCATTTTAAGTAAACGAAAAGTAAAGTTCCTCAAAAACTTTTAATTCAGAGCAAAACAACTGCTGCATGTATGTTTGCATTAGTGCCTATTTGCATGCATGTGTGTAAGTAGAGGTCTGTGTGTGTGTTTTTGTGTGTGTGTGGGTGTAGGTATAAGTGTGTGTGTGTGTGTGTGTGTGTGTTGGTTTAGGTGTGTGTGTGTGTGTGTGTGTGTGTGTCCAGGACTATTCTTTCACTCACTGTTGCAGTTGTGGCAAATGTAGGTGGCTGCCCCTGGGATGCAGGCTTTGTGGGCTCAGAACAGACAGTGTTACAACTATCCCCACCCCAGGCAGCCATTACATAGCTAGCTTTTTAAGCATGTGGGTTTAAAGTTAGCATGAATGCAAAGTACCTGATTAAACTATAGAAACTGCTGTTTTAGGTATAATAAATCAAATAATTGTATCTACAACACAATGATCACAAGACAAAAATAATCTTCATGAAAAATTTTACTTTCTTACCTGAAAATTAGTTTTTTGGTCATAAAATCCACAAAGTTGCACACAGAGATATGCCATTTCTCCTGTGAGCTCAAAAAGGAAGTTGGGAGTGTCCTATATTGATGACATCACTGCATCTATTTCTGATTGGTCAAAAAGACAGTGTTACATTTTACCCTGTGTTACAACACTCCTTGGTCTCCCCTACCCTGTATGTAATAGAACTGCCGCTAAACGTAATTTTCAGAAATCTGTTATTGGAGTTGAATGACTTTCTATCATCTGATAGAAAATATTTTTATGTCAAATACCTGGAGAACGTCTTACGGCCTGTAGTTGTGAAAACGTGTGTTCCTATAAATAACTTACAAACGAATCCCCATGAATGATTGTTTTAATTATTTTCATGTGTATAATACGTAGGCTACAGGCCCCTCCCCCCATTCTGATGTGCTTCCACTGCCCCGATAACGTTTCAGCCGTACCATTATCTAACGCTAAGCACAACACCCCCCCCCCCCATATGTAACACACCTTGCCGCAAAATGTAAGAATTCCCCCTATATGTAATAAATCTTAATGCTAAATGTAAGAACTCCCCCTATATGTAACAAACCTTAACCCTAAACATAAGAACTCCCCCTATATGTAACAAACCTTAATGCTAAACGTAAGAACTCCCCACATATGTAACACACCTTGCCGCAAAACATAAGAATTCCCCCTATATGAAATAAATCTTTATGCTAAATGTAAGAACTCCCCCTATATGTAACAAACCTTAACCCTAAACGTAAGAACTCCCCCTATATGTAACAAACCTTAACCCTAAATGTAAGAACTCCCCCTATATGTAACAAACCTTAACCCTAAACGTAAGAACTCCCCCTATATGTAACAAACCTTAACGCTAAACGTAAGAACTCCCCCCATATGTAACACACCTTGCCGCAAAATGTAAGAACTCCCCCTATATGTAACAAACCTTAACGCTAAATGTAAGAATTCCCCCTATATGTAACAAACCTAAACGCTAGATGTTAGAACTCCCCCTAAATTTAACAAAGCTTAACGCTAAACGTAAGAATCCTCCTATATGTAACAGATCTTAACGCTAAACGTAAGAACCAGTGTTTCTGTTTAGTGACGAAGTTAAATGGTGATCATTGTACAGTTTTGTAGCTTTCCTCAGATTGCTGAACTGTTCTACACTGATTTCTTTCTTCTATTTTTTAATTTCACTGCCCTTCATTTGCATCATCGTGTGGCATAGATAGTAAAAACCTTCCTGCTCGAGCAAACCTCCTGATGGAAAAAACCGCAATTGTAGGCCTGCTCCCTTCGATCCACAAATGGCAATTTAATATCTAAAATTCATTGGAGAAAAAAAACGCTTAGATCTAGTTTTAAGAATTAATGAGAGATGCGGTCACCGAGGCTCCAAATGGGTGACGCTTTGTCTGTTTTCGTAAAATTGCGATTGAGCTTTTTATTCCGAAAAGCGACACTACGTCTCCATAGCTTAAAATAAACTTAGCCGGGTCTACTCTTTCCTTATATCATCGGCCTGCTGATAAAACCTCGTATCTGCCAAATTGATAAGAAACAAAAACTCATATGTCCACTGTTCTTACATGCAAAATGAAACTTTTTTTTATTTTAAATTATATTTATATGTTTATATTATTTTTTTTTTTTAATTTTATTTTTATTTTTTATTTTCCTGTAAAATTTATCATTTTGAAGTTTATCATAGCCTATATAGCTTAAAATAAACTTAGCCGGGTCTACTCTTTCCTTATACCGTCGGCCTGCTGATAAAACCTCGTATCTTCAAAATGATAAACTTTACAGGAAAATAAAATTAAATATAAAATTAAAAAAATTAAATAATATAAACATACAAATATAATTTATAATATAAATAAAATAATGTTTAATTTTGCATGTAAAAACAGTGGACATATGAGTTTTTTTTTCTTATCAATTTGGCAGATACGAGGTTTTATCAGCAGGCCGACGATATTACGTTTTGCGGCAGTTTTTATTACATTTAGGGGGAGGCTGAGTATTTACGTTTAGCGTTAGAAATTTCACGTTTAGGGGGAAGGTCGATTATTACGTTTAGCGTTAGAAATTATTACATTTAGGGGGAGTTTTACGTTTTGCGTTAATTTTTATTACGTTTAGGGGGTGTTTTACGTTTTGCGGCGATGTTACGTTTAGGGGTTGTACAGGATGCATAGACTCATTAGCCAACTGGTGACTTAAATAAATCACTTGATATTAAACTACTCAAGAGTAATACTTGGAGATTAGTTTCCGATGTAATTTTTTCCATTTTTTTTTCCAACTATTGAGCAGAATTCTCTGTCAAGTCATATTTTCAAACATCCTCACACAGTTGGCTGAAACAGTGGTCTATGTGGAATAAACTGAGTAATTTTTCATTGTTCTGACACAAAATGCATTCATTGACCACACTGTTCGAATTCATTGATTCTTCTCCACCACCAGCAAGTTCCACCACCAGCAAAATTCTTTTTTTGTTTGTTTTTAAAGCCTTTTGCACATGCTTATATGTTACGGTCCAGCCCAGATATCAAGTGCAGAGACAGACTTGCAATACAACAGGTAATTTATCGGCAGCGGTACGGTAACGACAGAGACGGAACCCCGGAGAGGATAGGCAGGGACTGAGAGAACCCCAAAGAGGAGGGGGGACAGTTCAGCACAGTTGAAATAGGCAATGCTTGGCCGCCGTCGACGGCCAGTGGCTTCCGGTGTGCTGCCAGATGTTGAAGCATTTGTCAGCACTGGATTTCCCGCCAAGAGGGTTGTTGCTTGAGAGGACCTCGGTCCCAGTCCTGGTTCCTGACAAATTGGATTAAGAGAGTAGACTTGCAGGGGTTAACAAGAATGTGGTCCCAGTCCTCCCCCCTAATTAGGACTGGAAGCTTGTTCTTGAAAATTTGAGTTGATGAACAGGATTGAATCAAGCTAACTTGAGCTCGATCCAAGTCCTGGACCCTGATTAGGACTGGAAGCTTGTTCGAATTAACTAATGACAATAAAGGTTTCAAAGAAACTTTGGCTGTCACAGAAGTACTGGTTGCATCTGACAAAGATGAAGAATACATACAGAACATATGACTACTAGCATACCTATGACTTCAGTATAAATGCGACTTAGTGATCCAGCAACAAGCACATGAACTAGAAGGCTTAAATACCCATCATTTGCTCATTAGAAAACGAGCAAGTAAGGAGATTCAGCCGAGAGTGGAGACACGCACAAGACATAAACCAACAGACATAACACGCATATACCTAATAGAGATTCGAGCTGCTGAATTGCAAGGAGACACACTAGGGATTCCCAGGAGGGTTGTGACACTTACCATTCTTGAAACTGTTAAAAAACACAAAATCCTTCCTCAAAACATTATGCAGCAAGCACATGGAAATATATTATTCAGGGAACAGCATGCACAGCTATATATAATGAAAAATTATGTAATACGGTAACTCTTATTGTGAATTTATCGTTTTTTTTTTTTTTTTGAGTGTCCTGGAAATGGAAGCCAGGCGAACAGCCAAAATATTTGTGTTTTTGGATGAGGCTGGGTTTAATCTGGTGAAAAGATGTCAGAGAGAAAAATTTCTTTAGAGGAAAAGCAGCAGTAGATGTCCTGGGCCAGAAATGGGCGCGCATCACAGTATGAGCAGCTCCATAAAATTGGTGGTTTGATGTTTTATAAACCACTCATAGGGTCATATAACACATAATGGCTTGTTACCTCTGACAAGGAGATCATGTTTTCACCCCAGTTTGTTTGTTTGTTTGTTTGTTTGTCTGTCTGTTTATAGGATAACTCAGAAGGTTATGAATGGTTTGGCACAAAATTTAGTAGGATGATTGGTGGTAGTCCAAGCATGATTCAATTTCGGAAGTGATCTGGAACATATTCTGGATTCTGGATCTGGAAGAATTAAAAATATCTGTCTAACGCGGGTCTGTGCAATATTTCTGACTGGATAACTCAAAAATTTATGAACACTTTGGCACAAAATTTGGCACGATGATAGGCAGTCGTCCGAGGCAGAGTTGATTTAATTTTGGAAGTGATCCGGAACATATTCTATAACCAAAAGAAGAAATACTGCATGCGCTCTACTGAGTGCCCTCTAGCTTAATTCCTGAATGACCTGCATGGAAGACTTGTGTTAGGGGTGGAGAGAGGCAGAGAGGGAAGAGCTTCAACCATTGTTCTCGAGTAGATTAATGTAGCATTTCACTGCTCTTCTATTTTCACAAACCAGTTTCCAGCGCACACAAGGATTTCCCTGCCACATACTTTCCTATTCTAAACCACGCCAAAAAATTCTTCTCAGGATGAGTTGTAAGGTTTACGAGGCTGAACACATTCATACACATACGTCTCCGCGGACTCTGAGCTGTTCTTGCGCGAGTCCCCACACACTTAGTGTTGCAAGCTGAGCTCCCAGCCCATTTAGTTCAATATCGCCCTCGTTATCGCCAGCACACACATTAAGCCTTAATTACACCTGAGCTTACTGCAAGGACCTTTCGCCTCTCACATCATTTACCCATAAATTAGGGCCGTACAGTAACACAGCTGAGTCGATTTTCCATCTACATAAGGCCACCCCTCCCCCACTACACCGCCTCACTGCCCAATGACTCCCCTTAGTTTCCATCTGCATAAAGAGCTCAACACAGAGATCCCACCAGCCAAGAGACCGAACAGTAACAATACATTATGAGAATACACACATACACCGGGACAAAACAACACGCACAGATGTGTGACACACATACCCATTCACAACTCCCATTCTCCCTCAGACACACATTCGTACCACACATTCTCACACCCATGCACCACTCATGCATACACCCGTACACATAACCAGAAACACCACATACAGACACTTGTGAACACATGCATACATAACCACCCTCCCCCCAACACATGCGCACACACACACACACACACACACACACACACACACACACAATGTATGCACACACCCAAACACAGACTCCCACATCACATACATATACAAACACACACACACACACACACACCAGAAATGAACGCACCCATAAACACACTCAATACACAGCAATCCATTCTGTGAAAACGCCCAGCTCTTTCTGTCCCTCTCTGTCTCTGTTGTTTATAATGTCCTGATTGACTGTTGGGTCACTCCAAAAACACTGAAGAAAACCTTGGAGAACATGGCTGGCTGCCAGGAATGCCTTCTCTGCCCTCAGCAAATGCACTGAGTGAAAAAGGGGAAGGAGATCTGTCCGTGTGTGTATGTGTGTGTCTGTGTGTGTGTGTGTGTGTGGTGGTGGGGGGGGTTAGTTGTATGTATGCTTGTGTGTGTGTGGCAGGGGGCATGTTATGTGTTATGCATATCACTAAAGGTATCTAAATCACCAGTGCAGATGGGTGTTTCATTTTGATTAAAGAAAAGGGTTTGTGATGTGCATGTACGACAGCGTGTGCGTGTACATGCACACGCACACACACACACAAACTCACTCACAAGCACAAACATACACACGCACACACATACACATTCATGGACACAAAAACACACACATGAAACACACCATATACACACAAACATAAACAACTTCACTCAGGCATAGATTTATACACATGTAGCGGAGCATCATGCGATTATAAAATAACCATAATAGCCATTCAGTGGTATATTTATCTTGAGATCAATAACTGTATGATATAGAGCTGCCACACAGTGATATCATATCTTTCTGGATCAACAGGAGTTTTTCCATACTGAGGCTAATGGTGCCATCATTTCAGTGCCACATATTAACAGGATCCGTTGTCATGGCGTTGTGTAACCGCCTGGATACTGATAAGCCAATAAAAACTGCCCTCGTTTCCCTGGCAACGGTTTCACAGCTTGTTTGCAAATGGAAGTGACTTATTCGTCCTGTTGAAGTAAAG
This sequence comes from Gymnothorax javanicus, assembly GCA_029692085.1. Classification (NCBI taxonomy): domain Eukaryota; kingdom Metazoa; phylum Chordata; class Actinopteri; order Anguilliformes; family Muraenidae; genus Gymnothorax; species Gymnothorax javanicus. The sequence continues at coordinate 25,708,559 of CM056196.1, forward strand.
AGGGGGAGAGCGACAGAAGAAAAAAAAACAAATCACTGCTCTTTTCTGCTGTTGCCTCCATTGCCCCGCCCGTGTGATGTATAAATCATCACTGTGTACACAGCCCTCCGAGCGCTGCCAACACAAGAGCAGAGCGGCACCGCTGGGCCACAAATAAAACACAATCAAACACAGGAGATTATGAAGAGAGGCGTGCTGAGGAACAAGAGAAGAAGACGAAAGCATACACCCACACGACACATACACATATACATGCATGCACAGGCACACAGTACATACACAAAAACATGCCCGTATAGACACACAGTTCATACACACATACAAGCACACACAGACACACAGTACATGCACACATACATGCACACACAGACACACAATACACACATATGAGCACAGACACACAAGAGAAGTGCACATTTGTGCATACAAACATGCCCACTTACACATAGTACCTCTCACTCTTTCACAGACACAACACAACACAAATTCGCAAATTCTATAGCATATGCACAAATAGTTTATATCTTTGTTTACTCCAGCTGTTTGAGAGATAGAAAAAAGGAGAGGGAGAGACAGAAGAAGCACAGAGGGAATGGAAAATATACCTTTGTGCCAGGAGGTCCATTTACGCTAACTCTCAAAATGCAGGTGAAGAAAGACCTGCTACTAAAGAGAAGGAACGATTGAAAGAGATAAAGAGAAACAGAGAGAAAGAGAAAAAAACATATGAAAGAGTTAATCTGCCAAATCCAGTGGATAGTTGTGACAGGGTAATTATATGAGAAATCCACCGAAAGGTCGTGACAGGGTAATTATGCTAGAAATCCACTGAACAGTCATGACACAGTAATTATGCTAGAAATCCACTGAACAGTCATGACACAGTAATTACGCTAGAAATCCACTGAACAGTCATGACACAGTAATTATGTGAGAAATCCAATGAACAGTCGTGACAGAGTAATTATGTGAGAAATCCACTGAACAGTGGTGACAGAGTAGTTATGTGAGAAATCCACCGAACAGTCATGACAGAATAATTATGTTAGAAAACCACTGAACAGTCATGACAGGGTAATTCTGTAAGAAATCCACTGAACAGTCATGACAGAGTAATAATGTCAGAAAACCACTGAAAAGTCATGACAATAATTATGTTAGAAACCCACTGTTCAGTTTTGACATGGTAATTATATGAGAAATCCACTGAACAGTTATGACAGAGTAATTATGTGAGATAAACAGTCAGAGCTGTTTGCATTATTGGCTGATTATATCCGGTGGCTCAGAATCTATAACATGCTCTCATAGATCAGGGCCAAAGTACAGACTCACACATACAAACACGAGGCTCACTCTACCTTAATAAAGACAAAAATAGAGCCAGACAGACCTGCCTTATACACTATGGAGGACAGAGTCAAGCATGTCAAGGAGGGAAGCCAATTCCGTCTAATTTCTTCATTATTACTCTGTCTGTATAATTCCCACATTGTCTAGACAGAATCTATAATGGCTTTTAAAGATTGTCTGTATAAAAACATCAATATGAAAAAGAACTATGAGGGACAAGGGCTTCAAAAGAACCTGTAACAGTGAGTACATTAATTCATGGGTGAAACTATGAAAACCTGAGCTAAAATAGGCTTGCTTCAGAGTTCCTTACTAATGACAGTCACCGATTCCTATTCACAATACATATTACTAGTTTTTTAAAAAGTCAGTTAGGAATATAATATTGCAATACAACCGATAATATGATTTACTGGAACCATATAATACGTAAGATTGTCTTTGAGCACCTATAATTTATTACACATGGTTATATTACGATGGCCCTTGCTTAGTCTATTCAAATGCTAGACGTTGTGAATAAGTGTCATTTTAATAATCCCCTTGGATTGGGTGGGATTATCCAATCAGAATGAGGTAGTGAATAACATGCACACCTAAATAAACATGGGTCTGGGAAGTACACCATACATTTAATTTAACCACAATTTATGGCTTCATTTTAACCATATTTATCTAATGGTATAAGTTCATTATTCCTGTTGGTTTCGAGACCACAGTCAGAATAATCAACGTCTTGAGCAAAGTGTTAATTCACTTGACAGTATTATATGCTCGTGTCTCGCTGACCGTACCAGTACACCCGTGCCATAATGTTCGCCGTATGGCACGAGTGGGGCTGAAATGGTCGGAACTACTTTCAAGTTGGACGTTTCCGTGGCACCTCGGGCGGTAGAAACAAGTGTTATTTTCAAAATAATACGTATGATTAGTTTTCCCATTTAGAGTTCTTACCAGATCGGTTGCTTTTTTGAAAGAGCTATAACGGATTATCAGTCAACATTTCTATCAGATATGGCCTCCATTGTGTTCGAGATGACTTGGATTCTTGCTGTTTAACTAGGACCATTGACTTCTCGACAATTTCGGAAGATCCAAATATCATTTCAGCGGCAAGTGCTAATATAACTTCATTTTAAAGTGAGTACATGACGCAGTATGAGTGCGGTCGCGCTGATAGCGAGCAATGGAGAGTCAGTGGCTATGCATACGACCATTGCCAAACGTGACAGATTATTAAATGCTGATATTATGGATTTTGTGTCCCACATCTGTTTTGCATTGTTCTTGCTAGCTATGTAGACAGTTCTTGTTGGACAGGTATTGCAAATCTAGCCATTTTTCATCATACATGCGAATGTAAAATGACTGTTGTGATCGTTGTAATCCTCAGTATTATATGCGCGTCTTGCTGACAGTACCAGTACACCCATACTACATCAAATAGTTCCCTTTTTTTTTTTTTTTTTAACGAACCAAATAAATCTATATGAAATGTTGAATTAGAACTTATTTTGTCTCACAAATGAATACAAAAAATGGCACATATAATACATAGTTTACCGTGCTCGTGTTTGTAGCGTCTGGGGAATTTCGGAACTCGTTGGGCCGCGGAGGGATGTTTACCGCGCTCGACCGGGAAAAATCCCTCCGCGGCCCACCTCGTTCCGAAATTCCAATCTGCTACAAACACTCGCACCGTAACCTATATTTATTGTTTTTGAAATACAATGCTGTTCCAACTTCACGAGAAAGAGTAATGTAGCCTCTATGGTTTCTGATCCACCAATAAATCAACGGCAGTGTTTTCTCATATGCTGCTTAAGCACTGGATCAAGGGAAGCTGTTTTTTTACCCATAGCCAAGACATGTAAAACCTTCAAGAGGAAATGAATGCAGTTTTGAAAAGAGGAGATAGATAGGAACGGATAGGAACTCATATTCATGTATGTCAGCGTGCTTATCAAAAATTATTTTCATAGTCTGGGAATTCCCGCGTGAGCCTTAATGCAGTGCAAGGTGGGAATACTAGGGAATATCGCGGAAAACACCAGAGTGGCAGAGTAGGCCCTATCAGTCTGGAACATTAATGGGCTCTTGGGTCTAACGTGATGCTTGTACATCTGACTACCCCTCCCCCCTCCCAAAAAAAGGAGCACATTTCCTGGAATTGAGCGGAGAGATTGAGGGAGAGAGCGTGACAGGGAGAAGTGGAGAGAGAGAGAGAAAGAGAGAGAGAGAGACCTTTTCACCTACATTTTTTAGAGACCAGACCAGCAGATGCCATATTCAATTTTAAATGTTTTATGTCATTTTATCGGTCAGCCTCTGCCTTGGTTCCCTGGTACACTGAGCACACTTTACAATAAAAAAAAATTTAAGAGGGGAGTCCAGCTTCAGACTCTGGTTTAAAATGGCTGCCCGAATCAGTTAAAGCATGTAACCTATATGAAACCATGCATGGATGGGACAACAATTTCTCAGGTGTATCAGATAAGCAGTTCTTTGTCATATTTCACCATAATCTGTAATTAATCACAATTTTGAAGAGCTGTCTGAGTTCTAAACTAGTAGCCGAAAAAATATTTGTACATGAAGATGAATCGGACTATAAATTGTTAAAGTGAATGTTTTCAGATGCTGAATATGTGATTCCTTCTCAGTGTTTTTTTGAAGTGAACGTTTGATAAAGTGTCATAAAACCTACATTGCAGTAGGACACAGTAGATTCATGGTTTTATGATCCTGCGGTTTGAAAGCTGAGGCCCCTCCCTGCAGTATTTCAGAGCTGCTGCAGTATCGCTCTCGGCCGTACATAATCTGCTTATGGGCCTGGCACAGATATCATGACTCCATATCAGCTCTTCCTGAATAAGAAAGCTGCTGCTGTTTTAACCTCTGCGACACTAGGGAGAAGTTCAAAGACCATGACTCATTTTTACAAGGACATCCAGGAAGAAATGTTGGAGAGTAGAGGAGCAGCCTTGGTAGAACAAGAGACAAACCAGAGGTAAAACCCCTGGAGCAGTTGTGGGGTAAAGGGCCCAACAGCTCAAATTAATCTCTATCAGAATTCCAAGCCACACTAGCTGCTCAAAGCGGGGACTCTATGGTTACCAGTCAAACAACCAACCAAGAGACCATCCTTTTTCCTCTGTGGTCACAGAAGTCTCAGACACAGCCTATGCTGCAGGGATTAATTTTGTCCATAAATCTAATTCTGACATGAATCAAACACCAACCATTCAAGTTTGCCATGACAAAACACAATATACAGTATGAACTCTGAGCAGTTCATTTTCTCCCAGGAACATTCCTTTCTCAGGTTATATAACCTGCTTACGTACCTATTTTTCAATTACGTACTGTAAGTGGTGTAGCAGCAATCCACTGGAATGCAGGTCATGTAGGTCATTAATTAATCAAATAAAAATGGCAGAGTTGCAAAGCGTGTGGTTAAATTGGATCTGCAGCGCGGCACTTAAACCCCAAGAGGTGGACACTCAAATGATTTCTATTTTTGTCACAGCAAAATTATGTGGGCTGAGTAGTAAAAAAAAAAAAAAAACTCATAAATTGCAAATACTTTGCTGAGGCTGCCTTGTTTTTCCCCACATAAACACATTTCTCATTTTGTGAATAGTGTCCTGAATATTAATGCTTAGCCGCTGGTGATGGCTAATCCGCAGAAGATGGCGATCGTAGTTAGGTCAGTATCTGGAACACAAAAGCTCCCTTCGCCTTTTTGCCCCCTGAATTAGCAGTGAATGAGTTTATATCGATCTTGTGCAGCGGTTCCCATGGTGATACTCCAGGGTGCATTTCTATTTCAGGATAAAGGCATAACAATGAGAATCAGTATGGTTCCATTTCAAAATAAGAGCGTGATCACAAGGGATGGCGAAGTACTATTTAAAAGTAAAAGTGCAGTCACAAGAAAACAGTGCGGTTCTATTTCAGAATCGAAAGCGTCACCACCGGAAACGGTGTGGTTCCATTTCAGAACAAAAGCACATTTACAGGAAACGGTGTGGTACCGTTTCAAAAACAAAAGTAATCACAGGAAACAGTGTGATTCTACTTCTGAGTGAAAGCAGAAAAATCACGAGGGAAATGGAGTTGCAGGTGCCTGCATTGATATGGATGTGGGTCAGTGGAAGCGATGGTATTATGCGAGCTGTTCGCCGGGAGATCCTGATGCATTATGCAGGAGTAGGTGAATGGTGGAATTGTGCACTAGACTGTAAATCGTGGCAAAGCTGGGCACGGCATTCAGCCCTTAATCACAGCAGGTCCTTCTCACCCAGCATCATGTGATACATTTAGAAAGTCAACACTCGCATACAGCAATTGCAGAAATCACAGTAATAGAAAAAAAAAAAAAACAGAAAAAGCCGCAGCCAAAACTCCCATAATGAAAAGGCGTGTACAATTATGCGACTGCGGGCGTTGTATAGGTTTCAATTTTTCTTTTTCTTTCTTTTTTTTGCATTATTAACCTTTTGTTAAATCTTGATTTTAGTTAGTAGGAACACTGCATTAAATACTTAGGAAATATTTTTGCATTTTGTAGTTGTTATTCCAAGGCTTAACATTTCTAAAACCAACAATTTCAGTAAGGATGTGTAGACTTTATATCCACTGAGAGACATATATGTGTCCAAGAACTCCTTCATCACCACTCTGTTTGTCAGTTACTTCAGCAATGAAAGATATTGAAATCAATGAGAATATGATAATGATGTTGAAATGCTGTTAGCCCTGCATTTTACAGCCACACCAAGAGTGATTCACTCCATTCTAATGTTTCCACTTTGGTATGCGATGCCAGAACCTATGCCAAAGTAATACAGAGAACAATATGTGTATGTGTGTGCGTGTGTGTGTGTGAACAGACTCAGCTTCTGTAGACTGCTGCAAAATAGAGGTCAGGTGAGGATAACTCTTCCCAGGGGGGTGGAAGTCCAATGACTGTCTCGTATTGTAAATAAGACAGCGCATTTGGTGCCTGCAATTTTAAAATGAGTTTTAGTGAGTGATCAAATGAACAAAAACAGATTAAATTTTTAATTGTTGTGAAGAAAAAAGGATGTTGAGTAATATGAATTATGGCTGATCAGAAGCTCATGGGACTGTAATACTCATTTTTTAGATCAAACAAAAAAAGAGTGGCAAGAACAGACCATTCAGCCCAACAAAGCTCACCATGTTCCTATAACTTAAGTGCAGCTAACTCTGACAGCACTTTAAGAGTGGCATCTGGTATGGTGTCAAACCTAAGGCGCTGTACGCCACATATTTTGGGTTTATAGAAACAAATGTCATGGTCAAAACACGCAAAATTAATAGGATTGTACATGCATGCAAAAGTTCAAATTGGTCCTGACTAATTATATAAAAATTGCCTGCAGTTTATCTTATCTGCAATTTAACCCTTAAACTCCAACTTTTCCCTTAAGTTTTCCCGTAAGTGGGTTCAAAGTAAGAAAATGCATTTTTTATATATATTGTTGGACAATGTCACATACTGTATCTACTGTATCTGTATCTGCGGGATGCAGTGCTTCACTGAAGCTGCATCACACTTATGCAGAGAGAAACATTCCAACCCAGGACGCCATGTTTTCACGACCGCAACATTACATCAAATGGGAAATATGTAGATCTTCTACATCATTTTATACACATTTCTAAGTCAAAATAGTGGTATATTTCAGCCCCTTAGAACAAGAGTGGTCTAACTACACTTTTAATCTTTACTAAGTTTGACCCAAGGAATTGAAGAGAAGGTTCAGATCAGTTTAGTGCAGTGCTGAACTGACTCAGATCCAGCCCAATGTGTGCGTAAAAGTAGGTCACTAGGTACCAACACTTCCAGAAAGCCAGAGTAAGGCACTGCTAGAGTGGTCTAACTCACTTATCAAATATGGCAATGCCAACGGAACAACTATGCTGTAGTGAGAAAAACATTCCAGATTTTGATGTAGTGAGGATGATTGAAGATTCATGAAGTACCTTTGATTTCTAGTTTTGTCGCATCTTATTAGTGCCATTTTGTGTCATTTCTTCGAAGGGCTTTTCTGTTTTAGTCAGCTAATGGAAATTAGTGTGGCCTGTTATAGTTTGGAATGACAACACAGTTTGATGACTAATAAAGATTACACTGCTTTATCATTCATTTGGCATATATAGCTGTTGAGTTGATGGAAGTGTGGGTTGTTAATTGTGTAGTAACTGTGAAATGCATTTGATTTCCTCTTTTTGAAAAATATAAAAACTATTAATTTTCGTATTCTGTCTTAATATTCTGCCTTAATATAGAATAATACATTTATGGCATGTGACTGCCACTTTTGGTACTTTAAAAGAATGTATAGCAAAGTATTCGTCAACACTAATGTGACTTCAGGACTCTACGAGTTTTTTCCTCATAAATATGAAGTACTTCAGTGATTAACATTTTAAAGGTTTGTCTAATAATTTTCCTGTCTTGCAATAAGCAATTAAAAGAATAAACATCAGTCACCCATTTTTCAGTAGTCTACATTTTTCAGAAAAGTATATTCGCTACAAAATTCCAGAAATTTGACAAATAACTGAAATTCTGAAAATGAAAATGAAAATTAAAAAAATTAAGAAAAACCTTTTTCTGGTGAGATAAAACAGAATCAAAGCAATTATATGCATACAATGTTTTTTTTTTCATGTTTGACTTAAATGTTATCATCCTATAAAAGACAAGAACTGTAGTTAGACCACTCTTTTTCTGAAAGGCTCATTTGAAAGCAAAATAAATAAATAAACGGGCTCAATTAAATTTTAGAAGTGTTTTAATGTCAGAATGCTTTTTTACACATATCAAAGAACCAAATACTGGGAAAAAATTTGTGTCACAAACACTTTGATAAGAAAGCTGCATTTCTTGGCTGCATTCAAAGATCCTGGGACAGTCTAGTCAAGTACTGATGTGAAGAGTTATCAAATGACACCTTCAAGGTTAGAGTCAACCAGAAAACTGAGTTAGCACCATGATGCTCATCAATCAAAAACTCAATTCATGGGAGGTAAAATCTGTCTGAATTTCACATTAATTCCAGATAGGTTTCAAACATGAAGATTGAGAAGAACATGAATTTAAAAGGTCATGCTACTCAAACCACCGGGTGAGCCCTCCTGACCTGGGTATACATGCAAACACACACAAACACACGCGCACACACATACACACGCACTCACACACATTCATATACACACAAGCACATACACAAATACACACACACAAGTACACACACACCTATACAAACAAGCACGTACATACATACATACGTCCGCGCACGCACACACACACACACACACACACACACACACACACACACACACACACATATAAAAAACTGTTTTTTTTTTTTTTTTTTTAAAAACTGGACCTAATATTATTTCCATACCCCAAACCCTAAAGTCACCCCTAACCTAACCCTAAACTTAGCCCTAATCTACAAGGCCCCCAAAATAACCCAAGATTTAACCTTAAATAAACACAAAACCTTAATCCACAACCTAATTCTAATCATTATCCTAAAACTAGACAGCCACAATAATAATTTTAACCCTAGACCTGCATAAACATAGTCCTGGGCCCAGATTTAGGACTTTTCCTCATTGGTGTCCAAAAGTCATTTCATTGTCATTTTTCAGACCTCACTGTCCTTGTGGCATCTCTCAGTCTCCACAAGGCATCCTTTGGTATCAAAAAGAACAGAAAAACAAGCACACACACACACACACACACACACACACACACACACAAGCATGCAGATATACACACTCAAGCACAAACATGTACGCACACGCAGATATACACACAAATACAGACAAATAAGCAGATACACACACACACACACACACACATACCCACTGAGCTGAGGCTTCATATAAACCCAGCTGCTTTGATCAGACAGTAAGCTGGCACCTGCAATGAATTGAAATAGGATATGCATTTAAATTCATGTAATGAATCGATGGGCTCTTCTTAATCTGGGAAGGAAGGTAGAATCAGTCTATTTAAAGCTCTGCCTCATACAGCAGACTGTTTGCTAGGCTAGAGATGGAAGCATTTCTTTTAATTGAAGCATTAGCAATAAGCTTGATCCGATGGGGCTGTAGCTTCTGGAGAACACTGTGCGCATTTTTTGGACCAATATAAACGCGTGACAATTGCAAAAATTATTTCTGTTTATGCACAAAACACAATCCCTTCACAACAAAGCAATCTGCATAAACTTGCTGCACTCAATATTCACTTCATATTGAAATATCAACAACGACAATTATTATTATTATTATTATAGCTTCATGAGGTTAGGTGTCCCCCTCATATATTTACTTTCAAAATCCCAATCTAGCTGAGCAGCAGACTGTATTTCTGATTGGTATTTGCCCCACTGAGAAAATGCAGCTGACAGTACCGTGGTAATTGGGTAATGACTTCCCGTAGCAGAAGAGAAAGGAGCATGCATTCAATTAGACATGTCGCAAAATTAGCAAATGGGTGATTAACCTTTTGTTGCTAAATATCAATCTTTGCGTTGCTTGTCTCCAGGGAGAAGACTTTGCATGGGAGAAGCACACTCTCATTATCTTCTGTGTTTGATTACTGGAGGTGAACGAAACATGCAGGATCAAGCTAAGGCTCCTAGTGTTTTCTTAAGGTGTCCTGCTACCCAAAGGGTTCCTGAAGGTTTTCTAAAGGTTTTAATATGTTTTCAAAAGGTTTTATGAAGGTTTTATGGTTCTCTAAAGGTTTCTCAATGATTCCTGGGGGTTCGCTAAAGGTTTTGTGAAGGTTTCCAAATGTTTTTTAAGGATATCCTGAGAGCCTTCCAGAGGTTACTTGAAGGTTCTCTAAGGGCTCTTTGAAGGTTTCTGGTAGGCTATATCAAAGGTTTCTTGAGGGTTTTTGAAATATTTTTTGAAAATTTTCTATAGGTTTCCCAAAGTTGTAGAATAAAAGGAAAATATTTAACGGTACATGCAGGACTAATGCCACCCTGACACTTGCACGATTTTTGTTCCCACAATGCCACACAATGCGTCGTGGCAATGATTTAAGTCTTTGGGAACGAGCGTGAGAAGTGTGTGAAGGGTGCAGGGGTGCGTGCCATGTCGTAGAGAGAATTTTGAAATGTTCAAAAATTCAGCACGCATTCGGCACGCAATGTTCGTGCCATGTGCGTGCCACTTGCGTGAACCATGCGTGAACACTACGCAAACTCGGCGCGAACACTGCCAAAGGTGCGTGTCAATGCGTGCCGTGTTAGGGTGTTAGGGTGCTGTCACGAGTTGCTCACGTGATCATGGCACGCCCAGCTCATGCATAGTTAGCGCACGTCACAAACCATTCGCGCATGGCAGGAACTTCTCACGAAGTGTTCACACATTGTTCGCGCATAGTTCAAATTTTTGGCCGCGCATTGCGTAAACAGTGCATAACTTATGCATGTACAGTGTGCGAACAGGGGGCAAACAAGGCTCCGCTGCATGCCACCGAAATGACACGCCTTGCCACGACGCATTGCGCGGCACTGCGGGGACAAAAATCATGCAAGTGTCAGGTTGGCATGACACCTGAACCCTTTCTGTGGCTGCCAAGTCTTTCTCTGGACTTATGCTCCCTGCAGTGCAGTGATCTGCCTCCAGGTGCACCAGAGTGTGTATTTCTGACTACTAACATTTCTTATTTATGAAAATTTTGAAATAAATGTATCATGCAATGTTGCAGTTAATACCACTGGCCTGTCGAATTTTCAATTGTGATCAGTTGAAGGATGTTCCCAGGGTGTGCCAAAGTACAGCGCTCCGCCATTTTTCCTCCCTATAGCCCCATATATGCAAATATACACAACAGATTATTTGCTATCACATATATCCTTTGGCTTCTGACTTCATTTTAGCTCTGTGGCATTTTGAATTGGGACTAGCTTGTTCTGATTTTTGTGACACCTCTCAAAAAATGCAACAGATAGCTGATTAGCAAGCTACTCAGCTAGGTGGCCACCAACTCACATGGACTCTTGCCTCATCTCTCTCTGGAATCAGGATCCCAACTCTTGGCAGAGAAAAAGCATCATACAGTTTCATAACTAGCTGGCTAGCGAGTTAGTTCTTTCAGGGGACTAACTAGCCCCAACACACTCGGATTCTTGCTTAAATTTATCTCTGGAACCAGAGTCCTGACTCCAGGCAGAAAAAAGTTAAGCCGTGCTGTTTGTTGGTAATAGATAAACGTTCTCTTTGCACATCGTCAATGCAGATGGCTAATGTTTTGTGTTGAAAGGCTATATGATGATATAACTGACATCTATTAGCGAACAGGCTTATAAAGAAAAGTGTGATTCCACTTAAGAGACAATCTCTCCTATTATAGCACATTTCCACAACTGTTGTTTTTTTTCTTTTTCACTTAGCTCGTAAGTGTTATCATCCTGGTTTGAAATAAGCATCAGGGTTTTATCGTAAAGAGGGCCTTTGAAGACCTCTGGTATAACGAAAACAATATAGTTCCTCAATAAAATAACAAAAAGCTAGAGGAGAAAAATGGCTTAATACTTTCTGTATTTTGGCCGATGACATCACAAGAATACAACCCATAACTGCAAATTAAATAGTTTCAAACATTTCCAGCTTTTCATTCTTTGTTTGAATTCGCCATGTTTGAATTCTAGGCTAAATTTAACAGACACTCTGAGTTACAAAGTTGCAATCATCAGAAGTGAATGGTAAACTAGACACAGACAATATATCTGAGTTTTCTGATACAACTATTCATGTTTAAGGTGAGAATGTCATGGTTCTGGATGTTTGTGCGTGTGTTTTGGACTTTTCTTTGTGGCTCTTGTCCCGGGACGATATCGAATTCCTGTTCAATCGGATTCTTTACCCAGGTGGCTGATTGAACTGGGCGGCGCTTCCCCGGACTCTATATAAGCCGGATGTTCGCCACGCCTCTTTGCTAGAGTGTCTGTTTGTAGCTACGCACTACAGCCGAAGATATCTGTAGTCAGGATTTGTTTGACTTTCTATCTTCTCGTTATTATTGGGGTTCTTCTCCCTTTTTTTTATCTCACTTTGCTTCCGTGTTTTGGACTATTATACGTCCTTTGGAAGCGCAAGCTCTTTCCGGTGGTCTATATTATTCTCTGTGTTTGTATTGTTTCCGTGCTGCTCGTTTCCCTCTTATCGCTGCAACTGGCCTCCGAATTCTACCGGCCATTACAGAACACTCTAGCCAGACATGGAGTCGCCAGCAGCGGCTAAGCTAGAGAGCATTGTTGCTGATCAGCGGTCTGTCCTTACTGCGTATGGCCAGGGTCTTTCTAGCTTGGACAGTCGGCAGGCAGAGCTGACAGAGAGAATTTGCCTTCAGGAGAATGCTATGGAGAAACAGAAAAGCTTTTTAATAAGTCTCTCCGAGAGTATTAGAGCATTGTTTGCTTAGATTACACAAAGTGTTTCACAAGCACAATCAGTACACCTTCCCCGAGAGCCTAAACTCCAGTTACCCCCAAGATATGGAGGCGAGGCAGGAAAATGTTAAGATTTCATTGCTCAATGTGAAATATTTTTTAAAGCGCAACCCTCACGGTTCTCGAATGAAGAATCACGGGTTTTGTTTATTTTATCACTGTTAACCGGCGCAGCTCTCACTTGGGTGGGGCCACTCATTCGAGCTAGATTGCCGGTAGTAAATTCAGTGGAAACTCTCGTGAGAGAAATGATTAATGTTTTTGATCAGGATGTTTATGGTCAGGACGCAGCTACGCGTCTAATGCATTTGAAGCAGGGCTCTGATAGCTGATTTTTCTATCTCGGTTCGCTCCTTAGCCGCAGAGACAGGGTGGCCTTATGACAGTTTTTGTTCACGCTTCGGCTGAGGTGGTTAAGGATGCTCTGGCTACATTAGAGCCTTGCGTTTCTTTAGATTCGTTGGTTCGTACTGCGATGCGAGTTGATAATCGCATCCGCGAATGAAACAAGGAGAAACGTACTGCATTGGCTCTTGATAGCAACAGGGTTAATGTTCCTTACAACACGCATGCAGCCCCAACTTCACCCACTGCAATGTCCAGCTCTAGTGAGCCCATGCAGGTTGATGGCTCATATGAGAGCCGGGCTCGTAAGCCTGTTCACAGACAAATAATTTGTCATCATTGTAGCCAACCGGGACATATTCGTCCAAGTTGCCCCGAGCTTAAAGGGAGACGGGAAGCCCCTCTGGCGGTAAGGGGGGCGCTAGAGGGACAGACCCAATCTCCCGTTCGAACTCTTATTTCAGTAAAGTTGTCTATGGGGAAAAGGAGAATATGGGTTAAAGCCTTTTTGGATTCGGGGGCTGTTGATTGTTTTATCGATGCTGAGTGGGCTAGAAAACATTCCATTCCCATCCGCTCTCTCTCACATTCACACTCGATCAAAGCTTTGGATGGTCAACCACTGGGAGATGGGCTTATAACCGAGGTCTCTGATTTATTGACTATGTTTATCCCTTTTGGTGGTCATTCAGAGAAAATTTGTTTTTTCTTAATCAATTCCCCGTTCTGTCCTGTGGTTTCAGGTCATTCGTGGTTGCCTAAGCATAGGCCAGATTCTGGCAAGTCACCCCGAAATTCAACCCATGGGGGAGGCGTCGGGTTCTGAACAAGATTGGTGTGTAGGAGCCGCGCTGAACCTTGGTTTACCTCCCAATGTTCCAGATGATTATGTTGATCTCGCCGAGGATTTTGGCAAACAACGAGCTTCGTCTTTGCCTCCGCATCGTGATTATGATTGTGAGATCAAACTATTCCCTGACAAGGTGGCAGCGGTTAGGAATTGGCCTGCCCCTCAGAATGTTAAGGAGGTTCAACGATTTTTGGGCTTTGCTGATTTTTATAGGAGGTTTATTAGCAATTTTTGCGTTGTGGCCGCCCCCATCATTGCGCTTTCTAAGAGGAATTCCTCCTCGTCATTTGCTTGGTCTCCAGCAGCGGAAGCTGCTTTTCAGGAGTTGAAGAAATGACTTAGCTCTGAACCTACTGTCGTTATGCCCGACCCCTCCCTCCCATTTGTGGTGGAGGTTGACGCTTTGGAGGTCGGGGTGGGTGCCATTTTGTCCCAGCGCCCCCTTCCGGACAATAAGTTGCACCCATGCGCCTACTTCTTCCGGTCGTTGTCACCGCTGAACGGAATTACAGTATTGGTGACCGGGAGTTGTTAGCTGTTAAATTGGCATTAGAAGAGTGGCGCCATTGGTTGGAGGGGGCTGAACAACCGTTTGTGGTTTGGACGGATCACAGGAATCTCCAGTGTGCCCAGTAGACTAGGGGACGTGATTCCCGGCAGGCGTGGTGGGCATTGTTGTTCAATCGCTTTGACTTTACGTTAACTTATCGCCCCGGCTCCAAAAACATCAAGGGTGGCGCCTTGTCACAGCTCGATTTATGACAGCTCGGGCCGTGATCCCATTTCTGAGCCGGTTATTCCGGCGGCACAGATTGTGGCTCCCATGCAGTGGGATACTGAATCTGTTGTGCAGAAGGCCTTGCGGCCCAACCCTGGTTCTGGTGGGGAGCCATCTGGCTGTTTGTTTGTCCCCATGGCGGTGCATAAGCAGAAAGCTGCCGCTGATAGGAGGCGCCATTTTGCACCGGCTTATCAGGTTGGCCAGAGGGTTTGGTGTCCTGAGAAGCGGGCTGGGTCCCTTCTCGGGATATCTTGGGTCCCACCCTTATTTCGGAGTTCCGCTCGGGGTTCTTTGGGAACGTCTGGGGCCGTCCCTTAGGGGGGGGGGGGGTCCTGTCATGGTTCTGGATGTTTGTGCGTGTGTTTTGGACTTCTCTTTGTGGCTCTCGTCCCGGGACGATTTCGAAGTCCTGTTCAATCGGATTCTTTACCCAGCTGGCTGATTAAACTGGGGCGGCGCTTCCCCCGACTCTATGTAAGCCGGATGTTTGCCACGCCTCTTTGCTAGAGTGTCTGTTTGTAGCTACGCACTATAGCCGAAGATATCTGTAGTCAGGATTTGTTTGACTTTCTATCTTCTCATTATTATTGGAGTTCATTGCCCTTTTTCTATCTTGCTTTCTTCCGTGTTTCGGACTATTATACGTCCTTTGGAAGCGCGAGCTCTTTCCGGTGGTCTGTGTTATGCTCTGTGTTTGTATTGTTTCCGTGCTGCTCGTTTCCCTCTTGTCGCTGCAACTGGCCTCCGAATTCTACCAGCCATTACAGAGAAGGTAATTATGACAAACTGGAGATGGTACAATTTGACAACTGTCCGAGAGGAACTATGATGCTGTGAACATGTGATTCACTCCTGCAAACTCTTGCAATGGAAGTGTCAGGTGTTTCAAGGCAACAAATCGAGGGCTGACTGCAATAAACAGTTATGTCCGGATGTTATATATTGGACATAATTGTTTATTGCAGTCAGCCCTCGATATGGCAGTGGCAAATAGCCCACATATAAACAGAATTTTTTTGCAGAAAATGAAAACTTATGCCTTAACTAAGAATGTACTGTATGAGTAGTAACTGTTTCTATAAGCACAACAAATAACTACATACCAGTCATAATACCAAAATACTTCTGCACCTAATTGGTTAACCCAATAAGATGCCTGCGTGGCTGTCCCTTGAAGACCTGATGCGAGGAGAGCGCGTTTTAGGTGATGCCATTGTTCTGAAGAAAAATGACCAATGAAGAGCATCATGATTTGATAAAATATAAGAACAGAAGGAAAATACATTATAGAATTTGTATGTTTTTATAATTTCTTTTTTGCCTTGGTGTTGACCACTGAAAAAGTTTAACCCTCTGTTAACCAAGTACCTTTCCAACTGTGTAAAAATCATTTCCCTAGGCAACTATGTTGATTATGGGCCAATATTTGGAAAAATGGTAAAAAAAAAAAAAAAAAATCCTTTGGCCCACCTTTTTTCCAAAATGTAGCAGATCTGCTACATTGGGTAATAATGCGAATGGAAAAATTAAAGTGATGGACCATTCAAGTTATTCTCAAATGTTTATTTGGCAATAAGAAACAAAACCAGCAGGGTGTCCAGGCTGTTAACCCTTTCACTTTATGTAGCAGATATGCTACGGTGGTTAATAGAGGGTTAAAGTTTCTCGTCAGACGGTGACAATGACTGACGACCTGAGCAAGGGGAGTGACAATGACTTTTTATTACTGTGCCACTTTGTTTTGTATGCCGCTTCTCATAAACAAATCAACATTTATTGACTTTTGTTAAAATGTTAATAAATATTAGGGCAATGTCGCAAACTCTCAATAAAAGCCAAAGGTGTAAGCTCTCAAATGATATTTATTTCATTACGGTTGAACCGGTTGAACCGTTCGGTCTCAATGAGGAACTTAACTTTTCATGTTTTTTTGTAAATGATGATTTCAGAGTATAATTATGTAAATTGTTCTTGTGAATGGCTAATTTCCTTGTACGATGTGATAATTGCTTGTTTAATACGAAGTGCCCAGTTTGACCATTGTAATTGATTTGCTATTAGGTACACCTGTTGGAAACTTTTAAATTATACTCCTATTGTGAATTGTTTGACTCTGATGAAGACGCAGTAGCGTCAAAACGCGTCAGTTTTTTTTTTCCTGGTCTGCACTATTGTAAAGGCTTCCTTGGTATCTGTGTGCTCCAGTTTTTTTCCCTTCCTCAGATATTTATTTTGTGTTTCTAGCAGCTACAGAAGCTGAGAACTAAAGGTTTTAGTGAATGTCAACAATCCTATCAAGTTTTTCAGAGAACCATGACATGTTACCAGGTTGTTTTCAAACAATGCCATTGGTACTAGAATACTTTTTTACAGGGCGCTTTAGGTCTTAATGAGTTAATGGTGTGACACAAATCACTTCAGTGTGCCATTATTTTTGTATAATGACCAGCATGTCGTTGATTACTGTGTAAATCTTTTGATTCTTCACAATCTTGTGGTCATCTCCAGCCCCTTAAATGAAGGCAAATCCAGGTCCAACACTCCTGGCAAAGAATGAATTGCCTGTGTTTCATCTGCCGATGCTTTCACTTCATTCCACATTAAAATCACTCTACTCTTCACAGCCTGGATGGCTCTTTGAGGCATTTAAACACATGGCTTGTTCAAGTCAACTTCACCAAGTAAAGCGGGTTTCAAAGGAGGTTTGGGACCTGGCAGCGTTTGCAGTGGGCTTTCAAAACCAGCTTTCAAGCTCACGCCCATTGGATTAATCCTCATATCAAAAAGAAAAAAAAAACTCTCAGATCAGCAGAGCGAAACAACATCACAAAGCTCCAAGTACGAACTGGAGCCCTGGAAAGACCAGACCGGCCTGGACAGGCAGCATTTCAAACGCATTCCTCCGCTGAAGGTCTTTGTTCGTGTGATTAGATTAGCGACTAACAAGCAAGGGTTCCAGCTGGCACCACAAATGCCCTTCAACTTTCCAATACCGGATTTTTCCATCTGGTGCAGGGTGGGGTGGGGAGAGCGAGAGTCACGAGGACCCGGAGCAGAATTCCTGAAAGGCAATAAGGGGGTTGGCAAAAGAATGTGGTGGTGGTGGTTTGTGGGGGTATTTTTTTTTGTCTGCTTTGGCTGAATATCCGGGTTACACGACAGGAACATGGCATGCGCAGCGTGATAAAGAGGAGGATAAAGAAAAAGAAAAACACCCTTGCAACCTGGTTCCTTTCACTAAAATCCCCTTCTCAAACGATGACATAGAACATTTTGGAACAGACTGGCTGAATGAGATAAACTAGGGGTGCTCGAGTTTTCTTCATAATGTCTCATGCTATATTACATTACGTGAATTTCGGAGTCTATATAGAGCATGGGTTTAATAAGAACTCATCCGCACTGAGTGGCAACTTCCACAATGAGCCACTATAAACAGATGCTACAAGAAATGAATCTGATCAAGGCAACCAATGCATTCAGCTTGATGACTCAGCAGGATGGGCTGTGGGAGGGTTTCCAGAAGAAGGCCACCCAAGAGATGAAGGAATCTCAGCCCAGTATTGAGACAGAGAGATAACAGACCATTTGAGGTTGGGGTGGGAGTTACTTATTTCAGTTTCCACAATTTTGTTAATTGGTCCAATATTTAGAGGTTAAATTAGTAATGAGACAAATTCCACGTCCCGTGGTTTTAAAACATCTGGCCAGGTCATACCAGCCATATCCAGGCGTTTGTGGTGTTCCACCTTGAGCTATATCGTTGGCATGATTAGCTGTGTCTGGTTGTTTAAAGTGGAACCCAAAAAATGCCCTGATCTTGCTGGTGTGCAACAAGGAAAATTTGGGAACTAATGGTCTACCCTGTAAATGGTTAGTTTGGAGAATTTCCCCGACTGGACTTGAGCAGAAGTGGCATCCATTCTTGGATGATCAATTAATTACTACCCAGGGGGTAAGGGAGACAGCAGTGCCTGATGATTTTAATAGGCTATGATGCCCCAAGGGCGGACATTAGTGGTCTGTAATGCTGCAACTGCATAGCCAGTCCACCACACACAGAGTCAGTGCTTTACTGGTGCTAAGCTACATCCTCAGGCCAGCTTCATCGGCTAACCTCTACATAAATCTCCCACTCTCACTCAGGCCGATGGGACGTCTGGAGCATCTGATCTTATTTATAGAAACAGTAGACAAGAGACGGGCCGTTAAACTCACGATGCAGCTCAGCTGGGGGCAATGCGATAATACGCTGGACAACCATAAGGGCACACAGAGTTACTGCACTGCCACTGACAGGCATGTGATCACGTGTTAGAATGCGTGATTTAAGACATTACTAATGTGCTCCATCCATGTGCAATTTCACTGGAGAGATGGCACTGGCTATATAAGCGGCTACTTTACGGTTTTTTTATGTTCACGTACCAAAAATGTGTGTACGCGTACCGTAAATACACACACAGTCTGTGAGACTACAAAATCATTCTGCTGTTGTGTATGGCTGCACTACCAAGAGCTTTTCATGGCCTTACTCTGTGTTCTCATTGTAAATGGGTCGTACAAAAGAGAAAGCATAACAGTCCAAAAACCATATTTAATATCTAACAGTCCTCTGCACTGTGTAGATGTGATATTGCCTGTACCTCTGTGTATTTTAACAGAGCATGGTGGGATGTCACCACCTAAATGTAACGTTTCAACACTTGCTGCAATTGCTTATTTTTCAGTGTCACCCTTCCTTTCAACAATTCCACCTCACTGGATGGTAAGAAAAAAAACTGTAGAAAAGGAATAGGTATAGACAGATGGATCAGAGAAACATGTATTTGGAACATCACTGCTCCTTCAAACATCAGTTCAAAGTGACATCACTCAC
Source organism: Gymnothorax javanicus (assembly GCA_029692085.1). Taxonomy (NCBI): domain Eukaryota; kingdom Metazoa; phylum Chordata; class Actinopteri; order Anguilliformes; family Muraenidae; genus Gymnothorax; species Gymnothorax javanicus. Next base: position 25,728,289 of record CM056196.1, read on the forward strand.
AGACAGTTACAGGTACGGCAAATGGGGAGTTAGATAGGCTGGTAAATCATTTATACATCATACACTCCAGGAAAAAGAATGGCCTTATCTCTCTTTCCGCACAATATCCTTGGGACACCACTTAGGCTCCACTCATCCATAACTAATTAAACGGATTGGAATCTCCTTTAAAAACAGCAGACCGTGATCAAAGTCCAAAGAACGATTACCACAGTGTGGAATAGCTTGCCCAGTCATGTTTTAGAGGCAGACACTCAGAGCTCTGAAGACCAGGCTTGCTACAGTGCAAAAAACTGTCCAGTCCGAAGTGTCAGGTTCATGTTCAGGACCACCAGAAAAAATGGCCAACCTGTAACAAAAGTTTGTCAGATGTCTACCTTTTTCAAACAACCAACAACACAATATTGAAAACATGCCATATTCCTGCAAAACTTTGCAGCACAAAACTTTAAAGTCAATACATTTTCACCAGAACAAAACTCAAAAAATCGCACGGCCTGTAACAAACCCAGAGACGAAGCAAATGTAGACATCTGACAAACTTTTGTTACAGCTTGGCTGTTTTCTTTCGTAAGCCTGATGTTAGTGATAGGAAAATTGTAATCACAACTGGACAGATTGGCCAGTTATCGCCACGCATGTTATGCTAAGATGTTAATGTTATTTTATGCTGCTACATTTTTTTATGCTGTGTTGTGAAGTTCTGTGCGGTGTTGTGTTGGGTTGCTTTGTGAGGCACTATGTCATGTAATGTTATTTTATGTCACGTTATGTTACATTATCAGCGACAGCTAGTGAGATGAAAATTGATGAGGCACAGAACATTGCTTGAAAATAATGATTGGTCTGAACTTGTTTTCAATCATGCGTTTAAATTAACATTATGCAAACTCTGAAAACACTCAACATTATCACGTATAGCCAATTTTCCTAATGAGAAAGGAAACGTCATTTTGATGCAAAATTGCATTTCAATCAAAGTTATTCATTTGTGGATATTTGTTGCAAATTTTTTTTTTTTTTTTAAATTATACAATCATGAAGCTAAGATTAGACAGGGTGAGATGTGCTTTTAAAGCAAACACAGAAGTTAGCATCATAATTTATCTTTGTTCTAAAGAGTATAAAACATTTTCTATTTCATCATTGCAACACTGCATTAACCCCTTTGCGCAGATATAGACACTGGCGTCCGTAAATTCCGAAATTTAATTGCTAAAGAATTCTGTATTTGAATTTCCAAATGTTTTGCTTCACTGGAATAATTTCCCACTGTCTCTGTGACAGAAATACTGAGTTCATAAATAGGCTCATGAATAACAGGAAAAATTGGCATTTTTTTGTATTCTGCGCAAAGGGGCTAAGGATGAAGCAGTGTATTTAAATGCCGGTGGCTTATTCTTTTCACTGGAAAATTATCAATCAAGAAAAATGATTGAAAACCAGTCAAGCCCTATTAGTTCTCATTTTATCTTAATGAGGAGACCTGGCTACACCTGATGTTCTCGAGAATTTCCGGATGTTTATGTTAAGTCAGTTTAATTAAATGTTTGAAAACAGGTCAAGATCCAATCATTATTTTTAAGGGACGGTCTGCGCTTCACCAATTTTCAGTTCACCAGCTGCCACAGGTCGTTATGCTCTGTTGTGTTATGTTTTGTCGTTATGTCCTGTTGTGGTACGCTACGTAGTATTGTGGTATGTTATGCTATATTGTGTTATATTATGTTTTGTTTTGTCTGAAGAAAAGCTGTAAAATATAAGTGACCGGCTGTATCCCCATGTATGAGTCCACTTTTTGCCTCCACAGAGAGCTCCACTTTGACCCTGCTGATGAGGTCATCCGGCAGTCTTGTCCACCAGGAGAGAGAAAAAAAAAATCAATAGAAAACAATTTAGAGCTGGAGCGGAGTAATGGAACACCAAGGAGTTTTTGGGAACAGGAGTGAGTAGCAGGGCACATTGTTACTCCTGAAGCTTAATTTAACCCCGGAAGTTCCAGTGACTTGTTTCTCATTTTCTAGGATTATGTGGAAGAAATTAGAGAAGAATAGAGAGAGAGAGAGAGAGAGAGAGAGAGAGAGGCTTCATCCAGCAACGCAGCAGTTGCCAGTGAAAAAAACTAACCATTTTTCTACCCCACCTCCCCTAACTGACTGTTGCTGCATTGTGCAGGATTATGCAAATAAATAAATGTTCGCCGTGACCACCACCCTTCTCCACCCAATCCCCCCCCCGGCCTCTCAGGACAACCCCTATCCTCACGCCAACCAAACTGCAATTTACCCAACCCTCCCCTAAGTTTACACACTAATGCCAAGCAAATCCTCCAAAATAAAGCACAACATTTGAGAACATTGCACTGTGAGTTTAGTTTAGACTGTGGGGCATTTGTGCAACCAACATACTGAGTTTGACTGATGTGAACAGATCTGCCACACATTAGAGGAATGTTGCGAAAATGTTCTCACTCCTGGTGAGGAACAAAGCGATCGTAAGCAACAAAACGGTACGCCAAGCGGAAAACAAACATTGCAGTTCTGGAGCACAAAGTGTGTCACCTCGAGACCTCAATAGCGCTCATTTTGCCGCACTCCTCTTTCTTTCGGCGATTTTCGCTCCAGTGAGGGGGATTTAGATATGGAATCCGGTCCAAGGCTTTAAGGCGCAACATAATGCTAACAGCTGAAGCCCTCTCTGATGCCTCAAAATGAATCTTTGAATTTACTGCCAAGAACACACAGATGGCTCTGCATCTAGGAAAGAGATGTGCCATTGAGATAAAGTGCAGTGAGAATATGAACCAGTGTTCATATCAACACTGTAATCCCATGGCATATATTCTGGGGACTTAAGACTAAAGGATTACAGGTCTTAGTAATCTAGCTATTGTGCATATTAACAGGCTCTAAAATCATGAATCAAGTCAGGCAAATTTGCGACGCCAGATTCGCACTAACTGAGACAACAGAAGGCCGTAACACACAAAATCCTCCACAGAAACGGGGCCATGAAATTACAAACGTTGTTCGACAATAATAAAAAATTAAAAAACCAAAGAAAAACCAGCCTTACTCACGCAATAGAAAAAGCTGCAATTCTATCCCAGACTTCTCAACCACTACAGCAGAGAGGTTCTTCCTCAAGTGACTTTACTATTTTGGCCGAACGATCTGAAAAATAGCGCCCAAAATAGCCTGACCGCCTGAACCAACAACATAAAACATTTACACAAAACATGCGGCACATACTTTTGCAATCTGGCCACAAGCTTATCTAAAAAAAAAAAAAAAAAAGAGTCCAAAGGGAAGATCTTTCAGAGAGAGTCTTCAGGCTTAATGCAGTTTTCTGCCGAATGGATTCAAATTCAAGAGCTAAATCAATCAGACCATAGGTTTTCAGATCAGCTTTACCTGGAGAAGCCTCAGCCAGAGACAGCCACGCAGATTTACTAGTACAAGAGAGCATTACAACATTTTCACATGTTAACCCTTAAATGCCCCTTGTGACAAATTTGTCACATGATTTTGGGGGTTGTCAAAACCACTGACCCCACATAAATTTTGCAACCTAAGCCCATAGTGACATATTTAGACCATCAGTGCTGCCATCTGATGCATAAAAGTGGAACTGACACTACACTGGCTGCACCAGCTAACCTTTCCAATATGGCCGCCCCCATGGTGGAATCCACACGATAGATCAGCACCCATTCATCACTGGAGAAAGTAGACACACAGGTAAGCTAATGAAAAATAAGCTATGACTAATACTTCAGCTATATGTCAACTACCAAAACAATGATGGACAAAAGTTCTCTTTATATCCCAGAAACCTAGAGTGACATATATGTCACAAAACTAAAACGAAGTCAAAGGTCACCAAAAATTAAAAATTGCTATTGGGTTGTTATTAGCCCCTCCCCAGGACATATTAACAGAATACATAGATTTTTCTTTCAACTTTTACTATAGTTGGGCATTTAAGGGTTAAAGGAGGAGACAGCACCTCTGCAAAGTATATTTCAGCAGAAAGTAGAATACTTGAAGTGTCTAAAAAGCATAGTTTTATAAATTTTAATTTGGTAATGATCCAGTGCGACGCATTTTTAAACCAGCGAGTCTTCTAATTGGCTTCAATACCAGGGTGCAGACATTTTTACTTGGGGAATCTTCTGATTTTGAATTTGATCTTCAGAAACCTCACCTTTAAAAATGCTAAATAACCTTAACCTCTCGCAGTTTACATCTCCCGATTAGCCACAGTTGCTCAGACTAATTGGTAAAAACCAACGACAGTCTAATTTACTTTTGATAGCATTGTTATGCGTTGCACCAAAAAATTATGAGGCGTCTTCTGCACATAAATGACTATGTAAAATATCAATACATCTTCATAATTTCAGCGCTCATTAAGCACCACAGATTTGTGGAAATTGTTTGCGAGGCTGCAGGAATCCGTTCTTTATTTTGAATGTTGTCACGGCTAAAGGGCGCTGTAAGGTTGCACAGCTGTGTGACAATTCCAAGGACGGCAAAAATAGATGCTGCAAAGTCAGCGAAAGTTTTGGATTTACAATGCCATATCAATTATATAAATGTAGGCAATGGGAATTCACCTTTCGTTACCATTTCTAATTATAGGTCATGTATTGGTCTTGGTCGCTCAATCGATAAATTGTTTGATTGTTAATCAGGCCAGCTTAAATAAGAACAGCTTGTGGGCAGCCAAGCCGAAAAGCGAGGGCTTACTAAAGGCCCTCTGAGCTACTCCATGGCCCGGATGAAAGGAAAGAGAACAACTGACGTCACGTAAGATAATAACTGACGCACAAGCACCGCGGCACTGGCGTTTGATTGGATAATGCGTTCGAAATGCACATTCACCCACTATATAGGGCACTGTGTAGTGAATGTTCTACATTGAAAACAATATAGAGAGGGACTAAGCGAGTGGACAAGTGTGCATTCCGAACGCAGCCTTAGATTCTCCAAGTAAAAATGTCTGCCCCGTGGTATTGACGCCGATTTGAAGATTTCCCGGTTTAAAAATGCGTCGCACTGGATCATTACCTAATTAAAATGTATAAAACTATGCGTTTTAGACACTTCAAGAATTCTAATTTCCGCTGAAATGTACTTTGCCGAGGTGCTGTCTCCTCCTTTAATGAATAAAAAATGGAGAAACATTATGCCAAAAAAAAACTACTTTTTGCATTTAAGATCATGACAGCTCAACACAAAACAAGCTGGAAACTGCACAGACCACATCATGTCATGCTCATGCGTCCCAATAAACATTCAGACTAAATGTACATGAGTGAGTGAGTGACCAGAATTTGCATTACATTGACCACAGTGGCAGTTTGCGCACTGTGGAGGAAAGAATTAATCAAATCTACAAATCTAGGAGAGCAAACAGAGGACAAATTGATCAGGGAAAGACTGGAAATAGAAATGAAAAAAAATTGCCAGAAGGTTTATCGTAAATGGGGTTGAGGTATTTTCATGCTGGCAAAGCAGCCCATGGTATTTAATCTCTGTTTGTTTATTCATAAACTCTTACGGGCAAACAGCAGAAAGGATTCATTTGATATGTGACATAAATAATGATAGACCTGGAGGGGTACTGGGGTAATGCTATGCTTGAACACCTCAACATAAAACTGTAATAAGATTAGATGTCAGATACTGTATATGCATGACATTGGAGCTTCCACACTACAGCATAACGTATGCAGTGCATGTATGCTACATGTCATAAAACTGTCAAAGGATTTTTTGCGAATGTTATAAAAGAAACACTGTTGCAACAAATGCCAATGAAAGTATGACAATACTATGTAATTTGCCATGAACAGATTTCATCAATTATGCCATCTTGTGACAGCTCTCATGTATATGACACTGTTATGAGCTGAAGTTAAAGTAGATCATTTTAAACTGAAGGGTGTCTCAATGTCATACAAATAGTGCTCAGATAGTCAGACGAATCTAAGCCCGTAAATAATGCAAAATACGTCAAGGGCATATATATGATACAGTACTATGAAAAAATATTTGCCCCCCCTCCGATTTCTTCTATTTTTCCATATTATTGTACCTTTAATATTTCAGATCATCAAACCATTTTTAATAATAGACAAAGACAACCTGAATAAACACAAAATACAGTTTTCAACTGAAGATTTTATTAATTGAAGGAAGAAAGCTATCCAACCCTACCTGGACCTATGTGAAAAAAGTCATTGCCCCCTTAGTTACCAAATCAACCAATTACACAAATTAATGAAGATTTACATTATTCTGTCACTCACTTTTACCCATGTCTTTGGATTGAGGAAGGAAACCGGAGTACTTCAAATTCAGGGAGGGCATAAAATCTCCACACAGGATGGCACCAGGCCAGATTTGATCCCACAACATTCTTGCTGTGAAGTGACAGTGCTATTGCTGCACCATCATGTTTTATTATCACCTTAAAATATTCAGGAGATAAAGTATGAACACGACAGAGTAACAACACGGCACAACTTGCCCATCTGCTTTGATAAATCGCCTCCTTTATATAAAGTGCTGCCTTATCTGTGCCTGTACTATAACTATGTAGTAAAAACACCAGGTTGCTCTGAGCACTTAATAATTTTGTGATCATCATGCAAAACTAGAATGTGTCTCGTGAGGATAACTGGATGTGGATACAAATACAGTCAAATTAACGCTGACAGCCTGCAGTTTAACAGCATATTTATAGCTTCATTTCAAATCTAATATGCTGCCGTAAAGAGGCAAAACTATGAAAAGATATGTCGCTGCTCAAAACAAAAATGTAAAACATAGACCATACTGGGTATGTTCTTAACCATTAAAATTTTATGTATTCTTTTATAAAATTATAGAATACTAACATCCAGGGATTACAACAGGTTTGACCATCAGATGTTGGCTCTGGGACTAATTTGTAGCAGAAGTGTTATATTTTATTACAAAACCCAAAACCAGTGAAGTTTACGTTATGTAAATCGTAGATAGAAAAAACAGAATACAATGATTTGCAAATCCTTTTCAACTTATATTCAATTGAATACACTGCAAAGACAAGATGTTTAATGTTGAGAAACTTTATTTTTTTTTTTGCAAATAATCATTAACTTAGAATTTTAAAGGCAGCAACACATTGCAAAAAAAAAGTTGGCACAGGGGCCTTTTTACCACTGTGTTACATCACCTTTCCTTTTAACGACACTCAGTAAACGTTTGGGAACTGGGGAGACCAATTTTGAAGCTTTTCAGGTGGAACTCTTTCCCATTCTTGCTTGATGTACTAAGTTGTTCAACAGTCCGGGGTCTCCGTTATCGTAAGCTTCATGTCGCCACACATTTTCAATGGGAGACAGGTCTGGACTACAGGCACAGAAACGGAGCCATGCTGTTGTAACACGTGCAGAATGTGGCAGCATTGTCTTGCTGAAATAAGCAGGGGCGTCCATGAAAAAAAAGGCGTTGCTTGGATGGCAACATATGTTGCTCCAAAACCTGTATGTACCTTTCAGCATTAATGGTGCCTTCACATATGTGTAAGTTGCCCATGCCTTGGGCACTAAAACCCCCATACCATCCAGATGCTGGCTTTTGAACTTTGCGCCTATAACAGTCCGGATGGTTCTTTTCCTCTTTGGTTAGGAGGACACGGCGTCCACAGTTTCAAAAAAATTTGAAATGTGGACTCGTCAGACCACAGAACACTTTTCCACTTTTGCATCAGTCCATCTTAGAAAAAAAATGCTTTGCATTGTAGAGTTTTAACTTGCACTTGCAGAAAACTGTATACTGACAGTGGTTTTCTGAAGTGTTCCTGAGCCCATGTGGTGATGTCCTTTACACACTGATGTCGGTTTTTGATGCAGTACCGCCTGAGGGATCGAAGGTCACGGGCATTCAAAACTTCGTGCAGTGATTTCTCCAGATTCTCTGAACCTTTTGACGATATATTACGGACCGTAGATGATGAAATCCCCTAAATTTCTTACAATAGCTTCGTTGAGGAATGTTGTTTTTAAACTGTTAGACAATCAGCTCACGCATTTTGTTCACTAAGTGGTGACCCTCGCCCCATCCTTGTTTGTGAATGACTGAGCATTTCAGGGAAGCTGCTTTTATACCCAATCATGGCACCCACCTGTTCCCAATTAGCCCGTTCACCTGTGGGATGTTCCAAATAAGTGTTTGATGAGCATTCCTCAACTCTCTCAGTCTTTTTTGCCACTTGTGCCAGCTTTTTTGAAACATGTTGCAGGCATCAAATTCCAAATGAGCTAATATTTGCAAAAAATTACAAAAGTTTAGAACAGTAACTTGTCTTTGCAGTGTATTCAATTGAATATAGGTTGAAAAGGATTTGCAAATCATTGTATTCTGTTTTTATTTGATTTACACAACGTGCCAACTTCACTGGTTTTGGGTTTTGTAGATTGATGACTTGCAATCAGTGGGTGGATCAAAACCTTTACGGTAATTTTACTGTGAAACAGTATGAGAGGCTTTTCTTTCACATACTGATGTCTGCAGCAAGGTTTTCTCACACAAGATTCAAGGACAGAATGCTTGAAATGGCGTGTGTTATCTTCCCCTGAGAGCCAAACAAGCAGTATAAGCACTGAGAAATCATTTGATCTCCCCTTCCCCCTCCTAAAAAAAAAAAAGAGCAATGGGAAATTTATATCTTTCTATAATCCTTAACCTCTTCCACCCTAGGGCCAATTCGATGAAATTCTGCCTGTTTTTGACTGGCGTTAACAAAAAGCAATATGTCTCGAAAGTAGTAATATGTTTCCACAAATTGTCGGCTCATTTACACTGTCTCCATGTTGACAATTCCATCTGATATCAGGCAAGATGAAGGCTGCATTTCCCAGCTGTATTTGAAAGCACGCGTTCACAACTGAACAGACTGCAATGACGTAGAAGCCTAAAAATGCAGCCTTCGAAGGATATAGCCTACGCTTTAAGAAACGGCCACTGTTTCTTCTCGGAGAAACAAGGCTGGAGATCATGGCCACAACCCTAATCGCCCACACAGCTGGAGTGTTGCATTGTGGATGTTCAAGGCTGACAGCATGGCAAAAATTGACATTTCCTTTTACTAAATTACTGATTTCTCTCAGTAGGTATACATAAAAATATAGGAATGGATAAAAAATTTGATTTGTTGTGATTCTAAGACAAAACGCCAGCGTTGTTGTCCCTATGGCAATGACGCCAGTATCTGATACTTATGGATTATGCAACAGCAAGTTGAAGGCTGTTCCCTATTCATCTCCACAGCATCTACTGCAGCAATGTAACTTTGTTAAGTCGCGTCGTCTCCTGAAATGGGAGTTCAGCCACAGTAAACTAAAAAAAAAAACAAAAAACAAAACAAAACCGTAAAATAGGACCTGTGATGCATTGTCCATCAAAATTAAGCACATTTTAATGGCGTCAAAGTTTTACAGCCTGTATTTTTACTCTAATTTTCAGCTCTTTGTTCTGCCAGATTAACAAATTCTGCTCAGTGGGCTTGTCTCCCTTTCTCGCTATCAGTCTGACAAGGTTTCGGGATTGGCTACTTTTACAAAGCTAAGAGCAGGATGAGACATGATATTTGTGGGGGAGAATAATTTTATACAAGCTGGTAAGCGCAGCACTACACTCTGTTATGATGACACCTGGATTATTGACCAGAAATGAGAGAATTCATACAATAAGCTTCCAGCAGTGGTTGGACCATTGTAGAGGAGCGCGGTTCGTTTGATGTTCATTCAAGGGACTATTGAGATTGCTGGTATAACCGTGGCTCCTCCATTGTGGTGACGGTGGTGGTGGAGGTGGTGGGGGGGTGTCAATTTATATTTAGCTCCTGTGTTTGTGAAATGATTCTGGGGCCCCTAATTCCAACTCACCCTCTTGTTACTTTGCAATCAATTAGGCATAAATAATACAGATCATTATTGTGAAAATTGTAAAACATATTGTAATTTACACTGTAAAAGAGATTATCAATCACCTTGTCTTGCATCTACCTAGCTAAGACTGTACTGCCCTTCTTATATTCCCTGTGGGATTTCCTTACCGTAAAACCATGGAAAAAAACACAACATGGGCTGTGCAAAAGTGAAGACTCTTATAGCAAGCCAACACAGAGAAAAAAGTTCAAAATAAGGACACAAATGCATTGTAAAGAAAACTGTCTGCGCTGCGGAATACATCCAGTGGGTAGTGGAGATGCACGCAGGTATACGGAATATACTCACCTCTTTTTCTGTCAATTTTCAATATAATCACCAATCAGCCAAAATGCCATTGAAATACATAGGAGAGTACACCCACTTTCTCCTTATTGATCTACCCATCTACCTAATAGGGTATACCCACTTCCCCCGGGACCATGGTGCAGCCACGGCTCTGGCCTAAAGAACATGATATATGATATATTAGTTGTAGTAAGAAAGATAACGTGCCTCGGCACTTAAGATCCCCTTAAGTACATGTTTGTTACACACACACAGACGCGCGCACAGATGGACAGACAGACAGACATGATGACAATACCCCCTCAGAAAATTGATTTCTTAGGGGCTGATAAAAAATGGACCGATAAGTGCTTTACTGCAGAATGACGCCAAAGGCCACACACTTTCACGACTGTGGATATAATGGGATTGTCCAGTACCCCTATCAATCAAGGAAACATAGCAAATAAGCCATGGTTCTTCATGAAATTCGCTATGTATGTTCAGAGACCTTTTTAGTGACCAAGTGTTGAAAGACAGCGAAAGAAATAGCAGGGTGTGAAACTAAAGTATGAAGAAGTGGATTGAGGGAAAAAGAAAAGAACTGAAAAAGAAGCAGGGGGTAAATATTTGTAATGGAATGAAATCGGTTTGAAGTAGTCGGGCAACAAATCACTACTCAAGTGACAATCACTTTGCGGGGACATAGATCAAACAAAACACTGGAGCCATAAAAGCAGTAACGGTGTGTAGTGGTTGGATAGGGATTATAGATTGTACAACAAGGAGACAGGAAAAAAGCACCAAAAATAAATGAATTTGACCTCAAATGGGTAACCTGTTTTCCTATCAGTAACCAAGCCACTGCACAAAGTGTACACAGCACTGCTCGGCATTCCATGAAAACTGATTGGGTGGAGGGAGTTTGCAGAGCCAGGTCTTTGAAAAGTTATTGGAATGTGAAGGAAAGACCTCTGTGGAGCATGGTTAATATCTGCCATTAACTGTCCAGTCGGTCCAAATGTCCATTAAACAGAAAACCTATCATGCAGTGACACATCGTGATTTCAGTGTGCATGCATGCAAATGTGTTTTTTCATCTGCATTGCTTGTGTGTATGTGCGTGTATGTGTTTGTATGTCTCTGCAATGTGTATAAATGTGAATCCGTGCATGTGTGTGTGTGTGTGTCTGTAGTACGTGCATCTGAATCTGTGTAAATGTGTGTATGTATGTGTGTCTGTCTCTGTGCAAATAAGTGTGTGTGTGCATGTTGTCTGTAAGTGTGTATGCGTGCATGCGTCATTATATGCGTAGATGTGTGTGTATACACATTCGTGTGTAAATGTGTCTGTATATATGTGTCTGTCTCCGTAAATGTGCATGCATGCATGTGTGTGTGTGTGTGTGTGCATCTGTATCGATGTAAATGTGTGTGTGAGTGTGCATCTGTGCATCTGTATAAATGTAAATGTGTGTGTGTGTGTGTGTGTGTGCATCTGTATAAATGTGTGTGTGTGTGTGTGTGTGTGTGTGTGTGTGTGTGTGTGTGTGTGTGTGTGTGTAATAAAGTGATAGGGAGACAGAGTGCTGGGTAGAATAATCTCTGAAGCCAAACTGCAGGCTCAGCTGAGCTATTTTTAAACCCTGGAAACAGGCAAAACAGCAGCAGCACTGCAGAGAGGGGAGGTGAGGAGATTCAGAAGCCCTTACTTTAACACACTCTCTCTTTCTCTCTCTCTCTCTCTCCGTCTCCCTCCCACCCCTCAAATTTAATCTCTTTACCTCTCTTCAATCACCCCATTCCCACAGAAATTCTCAGAAATGTAATGCTGTTTTTTTTTTTTTTTGTATTGACGCAATACAGCATTTTTCATTTTTACTTGCACAGAATTGAGGATCTTGAAGGTCAGATGCGGGAAACTGTGGTTTATACAGAGAATAGCCCCTGATCTTTCGCTGAACTGTCACGCCACGGCAGATAAAACACAAATTCACGGAATAAAGATTCTATAGTTTTGAAGGAGACAGGAAATAGAGGCAACGTTACATTTCACAAACCTACAATGCGGCTTCTGACAAAATCATTAACAAGAATTCACACAGCAGCTACAATGGAAGAATGTCACTGAGTGACAGAGCCACACAATCACACAGAGGGACACAATCTGACATGAGGAGTAATGCAGTCTCATTAACCAAGTAACAATATCTTACCGAGTAACACAATCTTACAGGCAAAGTATATAACCTCATTAACTGAGTAATACAATATTATTAAGTAACACAATGTTGCAGGCAGAGTAATGCAATCTAACAAACTGAGTATCACAAACTAATTGAGTAACACAATCTTGCAGGCAGAAAACCACAATCTCACCAACTGAGTATCACAATTTTAATGAGTAACACAATCTTGCAGGAAGAAAACCACAATCTCACCAACTGAGTATCACAATTTTTTTGAGTAACACAATCTTACGGACAGAGTAACGCAATCTCATCAACTGCATAACACAATCTTATTGAGTAATGCAACCTAACAGCAGAGGTGTAAAGTCTGGGTTCAGAAAGTAAAAATCCTTCCCAGAACTTTATTCCAACCACCTGGATTTACTTCTGACAGGAGATAGAGCCAATATGAATGATCAGCTCATTCTGTGGGTGGGAGAAAAACTTGGCAGGACTTTTACTTTCTGACCCCTGGATTTTACATCTCTGCCTATCAGGTAGAGTAATTCTACCTCTTTAACTGAAGAACACAGTCTTAGTGAGTAACACAATCTTACAAGCAGGGTGACACAACCTCATTAACCGAGTATCACAACCTTATTGAGCATGGCACTCATTACAAAGAAGCACAGTTTTATAGGAGGAGCAACACAATCTCATAAACTGAGCAACACAATCTAACTGAGTAACAAAATCATACACTGTAGCACAATTTTGCAGAGAGACGCTATCTTCCAGGCAGAGTAAGACAACGGTTTTGGTTCAATGACGGTTTCACCAGTGAGACGGGATCATTTTGTTAAAATGTAATTCACGCATCTCGCCCCAGAGCTGAGAGCATTTGCACATGAGATGGTAGGGCTCTGATTAAGCAATATAAATGCAAATCATACTCTGATAAGGACATGCTGGAGTGGGGGATGTTTTCCCCCTAAAAAATAAATGGAAAAAAAGAAACTGCAGATAGAGTGAGAGAAAGAGATAAACAAACAATGCTACATAGTCCTAATTTGATCATTTCCAGACAACAAATACACTTTCATTTATTTATTATTTATCCTTTACTTATGTGGTATACGTGTATTTATCTATGTGCTATTATTATTTTATTACATTTTTAAAAAATGTACTATAATGCATGCCTTCAGTATTACATTCAGAGTGAGGTGTGTATCCACCTGCACACCTCACTCTGAATATATAATTATTTCCTTTGTAATTATTCATTGTTTGTTATATTATGTTTTGCATATTCATTGCCATTGGCAATATAAACAGAAGGGGCGGGGGTCTTGAGTGTGAATCCAGTGGAGCAGTGTTTGCTTTTCTGGCCAAACATTCTGCTGCCAAACTTCTCCCACAATCAAAAAAAAAAATGCTGATCATGTCCTCTCTCTCATTCTATGGCCAGGTGCTATACTCTCCTCAATGCAAAACCAATCTATCCATTTATCTACCTGTCACTCAAATCTGTCCAACAGTTGCTTTCTGGAGCACCTCCTGTGCACACGCGCATGTGTGTGTGTGTGTGTGTGTGTGCATGTGTAAGTGGAAACAGAAAAAATGGCTTTGCTACGTTGTTTTTCAGGAATCTGGATGAAATATTATTAGAATGGGTACCTGCTAGAGTGACTACTGGTTTTGATAAATGAGGCCTGCAGTACATGGTGAGCTCTATAAGCTCACTACCTGGTCAAAAAGATCGCTGTTTGGAAATATTTAAGAGTGCATTATTGAATCATTATTACAGTTGTTGATATGTTTCAGCTGGCAGCAATTCTTTTAACCCGGACTGATGTAGGCTGTGTCTGAAATCACTCACTACTCACCATATAGTGCGCTATATAGTGGGTTCGCCATTTTGTAGTGCTGTCCGGATTGTTTGAGAGAATTATCATCTCCTATATAGTGAACTCAGTACATCCCACAATCCACTATGTCCACATTATGAAACCTACAGAAATGAATTTTTTCCACCTCATGTTCTTGGACATCGCTGTGCTGATACTTTTGTAAATGTGATGAAGTGTAATGACAAGAAGGTTTCATTATGGTTAGGGCAATATTTATTGAAAATTGTGGCATTTAGAAATCAACCATCATAAAGGAACTTGAAGCTGTTAATTATATGCATAAATTTAGTATTTATATCATGTATTATGTATATATATACAATATCACGTATTACCCAGCATGGTAACATTTGTTATATTTTTGTACTATGGGCAAAGGCCTTATATACTGGAATAAAGATGATGATGATGATGACGATGATGATGACAATCCACTGCAAAATGTAGTGACCAACCGATGGTCACCAACCCAGCAATACGTCCCATCATGCATTGCACACAAACTGAAGTATAATTAATTGCGCGACCGTAATGACGCCATTAACAGCGTCGACAAAATGAACCGGGTAGTGTCCAAAAGCGTTTCTTCCTTCTGCCCATGAGCTTACCATATAGTCACCTACATATGAGTCCCCTTTATAGTGAGTAGGGAATAGTGAAGGAGTGAGTGATTTCGGACACAGCAGTAGTGTGTAGCTGCCCATTTCTTAAACAACCATGTCAGAAGACATATCCTACAGTCGTGGAAAAGATGTACCTGGGTTTCAAGAAGGGCAAATTAAAGACCTGCATCAAGCAACAAAAACAACTAAGGATATTACTGAAATCATTGAAATTGGGGTAAGAACTGTTTATGCATTTTGAAAACCTGGAAGGATAGTGTGGTGAAAGGTCAATATCACAAAAGAAATGGGTCAAAAAAAAAATATGAATGATCATGATCACTAAAACATCAAAAGTCTTATTGTAAAAAAATTTACAGTAGAGGCCATGGTCATGGTTAATTGAGACAGTAAGAGCAATGTGACAAAAGCTTGCAGGATTGGGGCTAAACAACTGCATGGCTGCGAGAAAGCCGCTTGTTAGTGAGGCTAATCGGGGGGGGGGATTACTTCAATTTATTAGGAAGCATGAAGTTTAGACTGTGGACTGATGTAAAAGGTCTTGTGGTCTCAAGAGCACAGATTTACCCAATTCCAGAATGATGGCCAGCTCAGGGTAAGAAAGGAAGAAGCAATGCACCTGTCATGCACGGTGCCCACTGTCCAAGCCTTATGACCTGGGGTTCATTCGGTTGGTCAGTTGAAGGATCAACAATTTTATGCAGCAATAAAATGAAGTCAGCAGACTATCTGAATGTACTGAATGACCAGGTTATCCCATCAATAGATTTTTTAATCACCGATACCAGAGGCATAGTCCAGGATGAAAATGCCAAGATTCATCTGGCTAAAACTGTGAAAGCGTGATCTAGCGAGCATCAGGAATCATTTTCACGCATGAGTGGGCCACCTCAGAGTCCTGACCTTAAGGGGTCTTCAGGGTAAAAATTTCAATTATTTTGAAAATTTCAATATTTTTGATTTTCACATAAAATAAATAAAGGAATGCAGTGAGATGCCAGTAAACACCAAGAATCAATGTTTTTCCTCTGCCTCAATTGTTACTTGTGACTTTAAATGCAAATTACCAGAAATCACAATTTTGGCAGGTTTTGAACTTTGTGGCATTCATAAAATCATTAATATTCATCTGATTGACTTGAAATTTGGACTGAAGTTGTATCTGTTGGAGATCTATGAAATGACATAGGATTTTCCAGATAGGTGCATCCCTAGGGGGTTAATTTTGAAAATGAAGCAAGTTGATGATAGCAATTTTTGTTATGGTTACATAGCAGAGCTCATTAAATATTAATAAATGTTCCAAACAAAAGAATCCCATGTCATTTAATAGATTTATCTTATACCTTTCATATGAGACTAATTTGAGTAAAATCTGTGTTAATGGCCGAAGGAATCGGGAGGCTAATTGCAGCGGCTAGGAGAAAACAGGACCAGCAAGGACTTAAAATACCCACAGGGAGAAATATAAACGAAGAAACAGAACAGCTCTCACGCTTCCAAAACGAACGCCCAACAATACGAATCAGGAAGCAGAGCGAGAGAGAAACAAACAAATAGGGAAAGTAAAAGGAAACTTCCCTGAAGAAATGAACCACAAATATACTGCGAAGAAATTCGCCAAATATCGCCAACTAGAGATATCTTCTGGCTGTAATGATAACTAAAATCAGACACTCCAGCAAAGGAGGTGTGGCGGACATCCGGCTTATATAGCCTTAGGAGAAGGCGCCGCCCACGCCTGACGAAACAGCTGGGGAAAATCTGATAGTTAAAGAAACAGGCGCGGTCCCAATACGATCCACAAAGAAAGTCTAAATCCACACACACAGCCAGAGCCATGACAGTCTGACCATGGGTTATTAAAATATCAGTGCCACAAAATATTTTCAGATTTTGTCATTAAAATGCTGTTTCCATGACAACCATGTAAATATTTTATCAAAATACTACATTTTATGAGGTTAAAATCATGTTGAGTATGTTTATTTCTTAGTTTTTACATTATTATGGTTATTTCTACACTTTACCCTGAAGACCCCTTAATCAGTTGAAAGCCTTTAGGATGTACTAAAAAAGGCTACAAGGAGTGGTTTGACTCTCCCATCATCAATAACAGATTTTGCCCAAAAATTAATGCAACTCTGGTTGGAAATAAATGTTGTAATACAGCATAAGATTGTAAAAACAATGCTGTGACGAATGCAACCTTGTGATCAAAGCTAAGGCTGGTCCAACAAAATATTAGAGTGTGCGACTTTTTTTTTTCTGGCTCGGCAGCGCATTTAGACAGTAACACAGTTTTAAAGAGCTGAAACTTGTAACTCCTACAGTACATTGCTGTTCCCCAAAATCACAATCCTTGAGAGTCGAAAACTGCTGCTTTTCCACCCTCCCTTTACCAAGGTATCAGAAGCGAAGACATTCTGGCCAGTTATTTGCAATAATTGTCCACTTTATTGCCTGGAAGGAAAGGAAACCAGGGCTGGGTTTGGATTCAGGGTACATATTTGGGATTGCTGCGCTACAAATTTCTCTCAGTAAGCATGAAATTTAAAGCCTACAGCCTGCACTTAAAGGAGCCATGCCATAATTACTGCACATGCTCAGAACTTTGAAAACTGTTCAGCCTAAATCAAACAAAGCGAATCCACACAACTGCAGGTCAAAAATCTGATTCCATCATCATTAATCAATTGTGGTTTTGCATTGTATTGATATATTTTAGTTGCTCAGGCATTATGCTTTTTATATGAAGGAGTATGAAAATTTCAGAATTCAAAGCGCTACTTTAGCGCTTTAGCCGAAGGATATGAAGAATGTTAGCAGGTTTTCCAACTGCCAATAAACATTATAGTAGAAGAAGTTAGGCTACACAGTTTTCAAAGTTCTGAGCATGCATAGTTATCATGACACAGCTCCTTTAATTTTGAAGATTTTTTTCACTCACATGACTCATACAACACATACAAGTACAACACATTCCCTTGAATTCACAATACCGGCCCAAATGCTAATGTACCGCACTGTACATATGTACATGCATGTAGAAATACTTTGGTGATATTCATGGTACTATAACAGGCATGTGTGCAAGGCCTCTATAGGCTCATCAGTAACACTGTCCAAGCTCCACATTAATTACATGGGAAAAAAAGTGTTACATAAGTGTACTGCGCATAACGCCCACTTAACTGGGGACCATTAAATTGCTGAACTGACAGGACTTTGAAAGAGATGAATGAGCTGGGTACAGCACACAGTGATACACAGGCACACACACACACATACTCAAATATACAAAGACACATTCATACATACTGTATGCAATCACACACATCCTAATGAACAAAGACACACTTATCGACACATATGCACACACAAACATAACACACATGCACAAACCCTAATATACACACATTTATTTATGCATATTTTTTGCGATCACAAACAAACGCTCGCACACCATAAAATTCAGGAACACATTCACATGTATAGTGAGCATTCGCACACACACATAGCTCCTATGTACAAAGACACATTTATAAACTGATATGCATAGACACATTCAATTAGGCAGACCGATGAATTCACTCACACTGAATGAACACACGCGCACACACACACACACACACACAGTGTACAGAGACACATCAACCCATCCAGTTTGCTCATCCAGTCTACATGTGTTTTGTGGACTTTGAGAAGTCTTATGACCGCGTCCCATGTGATATCCTGTGGGATGAGCAGCAGGAGTATGGGGCTTCGGGGCCATTAGTTTGAGCTGTCCAATCCCTATACAACCAAAGCCGGAGTTGTGTCCGCATTCTCAGCATTAAGTCAGGCTCGTACCCAGTTGGTATTCTTGGACTTTGCCAAGGCTGTGCCTTGTCACCTATTATGTTCATGATTTTCATAGACAGGATATCAAGGCGCAGCCAAGGTTTGGAGGGTGTGGAGTTAGGTGTCCTCAGGATTGAATCACTGCTGTTTGCCTACGATGTGGTCCTGTCGGCTTCATTGCGCTGTGACCTCCTATGCGCACTGGAGTGGTTTACAGCTGAGTGAGAGGCGGTCGGAATGAGGATCAGCACCTCCAGATCTGAGGCCACAGTTCTCTGCCGAAAAAGGTGGACTGTCCCTACTGAGTGGGGAGTGAGCTGTTACCCCAAGTGGAAGAGTTTAAGTATATCAGGGTCTTGTTCATGAGTGAGGGTAGGATGGAGCGGGAGATCAACAGGCGGATCGGTGCAGCATCCACAGGAAAGCGGGAGTTGTACCAGTACCCTTGAGGTGAAGAAGGAGCTGAGCTTAAAAGCAAAGTGACCATAAGAACAAGATCACAAATACAAGTGACTGAAATGAGCTCTCTCCTCTGGGTAGCTGGGCTGACCCTTAGGGATAGGGTGAGGAGCTCGGATATTTGGGAGAGGCTCAGAGTAGCACCGCTGCTCCTCCGCGTTGAGAGGAGTTAGTTGAGGTGGTTCGGGCGTCTGGTCCAGATGTCTCCCGGATGCCTCCCTTTAGAGGTTTTCCGGGTATGTCCTACTGGGAGGAGGACTCGAGGTAGACCCAGGACATGCTGGAGGGATTATATCTCCTGGCTGGCCTGGGAACGGCTTGGGGTCCTCCAGGAAGAGTTGGAGGAAGTAGCTGGGGAGGGGGATGCCTAGGCGTCTCTACTTAGTTTGCTACCCCCCACGATCTGGCCCCAGATAAACGGCGCACAATGGATGGATGGATGGACATGGATGAACATTCAAACACACATAAATAAATGCACTATGAGCCTGGCCAGGCTGCTCATAACCTTAGAACAGAATGAGACTGACTAATAGCCTATAAATCCACCAACATATTTTCACAGCATATCTTACTGTGCTGCAACTCACAGTGTAAATATAGCTTTGATATTACTGTGATTATCACTCTCCAAGTCAATATAACTACTGTCAGACTGCAGCAGCAATGTCTTGAAGTTTAGTTATTAGGCTGAATGGCCCATGGTTGCAGTAAAAATATAAGTAGGCAAGATTCAGTAACTTCTGTGGCTTAAGAAAGGCTTAAGGCAGACTCTGAAAAAGGCTCAATAAAAGTTGCTGTTTGGCCCTGAGCCGACTGGCTTATCTCTGTTTTGATTATAAATATATCACAGAGAAGCTGTACACCACACAACTATCTACAAACATCTAATACATTTCATTCTGCATTCCAGGCAGACTACACGCATAAATATATGGATTTGCAATGGGGAAAAATCCACCCGGCCATTTTAATCGGGCACAACAATCTTGGATTCCAGTGTCTGCCAATGCATTAAGAACCTGACACCACACTGTCGAGCCTAGTCTCATCCCGACTCATCATATAGTGACACTACCTGATAAAAGCGTTGACATAGGACAAAAAAGGAAGCTTTTGGCGTTCTTATTTGATGCCAGTTTAAAATTAAACCCTACCTCCTAACCTCCTAACCACTAACCCTCATCCCGAACCCTAAACGTCAGATAAGGACACCAAAAGCCACCTTTTTCGTCGTATATCAACGCTTGGTCAGATAGCATCACTGTTTGATGAGTCGGGATGAGAATGTGTTGTATTCTCATCAAGTTTAACAGAGATGCCTGATGAGCTGACTATAGATGAATTTTTCACAACCACGGTATAAAACATTCCTCCAACACATCCTGTGAATGCATGATTTCACACGATACAGCGGATTAATGTACCACAATTCGTGCTCGTTATTCAGGAGTATATGTTGGTTTCATACTAATTCATACTAATTATACAAGCAGCGGAACTGCATAAGAAATCAGCCGCTAGTCTTCCTTTATCCTAACTTAATTCAAGGCCATTGTAATTAACACTGAACTTCTGCAGTCCACCCTAACACGTCAGAAGGTTATGCCCACATTGATTTTGTTTATTTATTTATTTTTTTTTTAGCAAGTTAACATCATTTTTTGGTGTCTGTAAAACAAGGTGTCGAGGCTCGTAAAAAAAAAAAAAAAAAAACAAATTCACCATTTGCCATTAGTCTCCAGTCTCTCATACTCTCCCATCATTAACGATGAGTCACTGAAAATGATTCTCTGCTCTGATTGGCTGCCTGAAAGTGAGCAACTGCAGCTAAAAAAGAAAAAAATTGGTCAGAACTTTACGATGCAAACGATTCTCCTATTAATGAACTCAGGGGCACAGAATTTAACCAGTTCATATACGTACATGATTTCTTAGGAATGGTAATATACTACAATACAAAATGATTTCATGTATGGTTAGATGTTGGTTGCAGGGAAGACCAAAGTTCATGTGCAAGAGCAAAGAAAAATGTGATTTTGTAAATATGGGACCCTTCCTTAAAGGAAGCGCTCGCATAGATTAATCTCTCGTTTGTATAAACACGTAGTCAGAGTGCACTCATTACTCATTCTTTGTTTTTATTAGCTGTGCACGCCCTATGATGTCACAGGGCCAGATCCCTAAAAGATTTTAAACTACCTGCCATTTAAATGCACCCCAGAGGAAGTCTCCAAAGAGACTGAGACAAGCAAATCTCAGACCAGTCAATTTCCAAGGAGGCGTCTCTTAACATACACGCGAGTTTAACCGTTTCTATTATTTTGAAAAGGGTCTGCTGGTGTCTCCTCATCCTTCAGGAAACTTGGGGCCATTTGACTTCAATTCTTCTACAGGGTTTCAAGCCACTGAAATACCATATTGCTGGTGCCTGGGAATTTCTTAACCCTTAATGTTCTGCTGAACCATTATAATATGTGGTTGGTCATCCGACCCAGTTCTCTAGTCATAGCTATTTGGCCTAAAACAGAGTCACTCCAATCTGATTTCTCCCACATCCAACATTTCAACTGTTAGAACTTACTGTTTGTAAACCCTAAAATGTGCATTTTTTTTTAAGAGGAAATCAGCATAACTCGGTTCATCAAAGACTGGTCATAATGTTTTGACACAATGGTGTATATGACATTATGGTGAGATTGAAGGAAACATATCATTCTGCTGGTATTTGGGAAACCATTTAGGTGGGGAAGGGGGGGCTTTAAGCCAATTATTTTTCATTTTTGGAGTTCTGTCAAATCACTCAAGGGGCCTGCAGACAAACAAAGCTCTCCTAACGACCTTGAAAGGCCAGAAAGAACCAATGCTTTCAAAAAACAGCAGGAGAAAAAATGAGGGCAAATGAGCTTTGCTGGAAGAGGCTGCAGATGTAAATCCAGCCAAAGCCAGCATTGAGCCCCACTGGACCCTTGCAGCCCTGGCTGTAACTCCGATAAACAGACGAGTGTCACTGGTGGTGAAAGCTGGTCTCTCCATTTTATCACCCACAGGCACTGGCACCAACACACAAGGAGGAGGAGATCATTTGGACCAGAATATAAAATGAAATGGTGGAAACAATTGGGTGTTTTCTTCCTGGCACTGCTATGCAGCAACTTT
Organism: Gymnothorax javanicus; assembly: GCA_029692085.1. Lineage (NCBI taxonomy): Eukaryota > Metazoa > Chordata > Actinopteri > Anguilliformes > Muraenidae > Gymnothorax > Gymnothorax javanicus. The sequence goes on from CM056196.1 coordinate 25,750,727, forward strand.
CAGATGCATCCGCAAGGTGAAGACATGAGTGCTAGAATATTGAGTTCATAAATGAGTGAGCTGTCACAACCATTGTGTTAATTACTCGGGCTGGTAGGCCACAAGTCTAAGTTTCGGCTCCGTTCTTCTTTTTTTTTTTTTATCAGGGTCGTGATTGCCCTGCTCATGCGCGTGCGTGGTTTCGCAATTGGCCCAGGCCTAGACCCAGCCCAAGTACAGGCTCTGAGAAGCCTCTTGTTCCTTTTGTGCCTCTTCCCATTCAGCAGCCCACGTGTTCTTTAGATTTACTGTCTCTTTTAATTGGTTAATGTCCCATTTGTTTTCCTCACCAGCTGTGTTGCATTCATGTTTCCCTTTTCTTATGTGTGTATTGATGTATTTATACCCGTTACTTTGAGTGTACAAGTTGCTGGATTGTCACCTGCAAAGTGCCCTTTAGCAACCAGTTAGTATTTCGTAGTAAAGCATATCTTAATCGGAACTTATTCGTAACCTTTAATAATGAGAATTACAGAAGCTCTCTTCCTGGTTCAATTAATGGGAACAAGCTCCCAAGCCTTACTCTTGGTCTCCAGGATTGGGACTGTGATCCTATCGGTTAAACCTCACAGCTTCCTCTGCTCGGTTTATTAGGAACAACCCCCCAAACCTTCTCTGATCTTCACGATTGGGACTACGTTCCTGTAAACTCCACTGGCCTACTGTCTGAGAGTTCGGCTCTTATGCAGCGTGCACCCCACCCGGCAGCTGTCCCAGAAAGCCACTGGCTGGCCACAGATACGCCCTCACATTAAAGCCTGCACCATCTGAAGTGTACAATGTCATTCTGCTCTGGGCTTCATCCCTCTGTGTTGCTGTATTAATATCAATAAACCCTGCTACTGGGTTGTATTCTGTCTTCGCATTTGGTTCCTGGTCTGAATTATAACATGAGTGACCTACAGCCTAGTGGCTTCCACATTTTGACAGAAACTCAGACAGATTGGTGGCTCAAGCCCAAGAGTAAGCACAGCAAGATCAGTGCAGCTGCTGGGCCCTTGAGTGAGGCCCCCAACCCCGCATTGTTAAAAGTAAATATTGCCAATGAACTGCTGTATTTGACCCCTGTAAACCCACACTGTGGGGACATATTGTGGAATAAACCTTTCACTCAAGTCATCACTGACAATGTGATGTTCAGACAATGGACTATCTGCTGAAGCATATTACTGAATATTACTTCAACTTTTTTTCAAAAAAAAGGAAAAAACCGAAAAACCCCCTAAAAAGTACAACAACCTGTAATCACACTTAGCAAATATAATTCAGTATAGAAGTGGCCAGTGCTTAGTCTAATCATCCATCGGTTGCCTTGAATGAAAAAATGTCAGCTAAATAACTGTAATGTAATAAAAAAACGCTGTTTTGGCAAGGCTGCCCAGCTCTGGGATGAGGCAGAATGGTATTTGCTGGCTGTGCAACCCCGACTCATTGCAATTTACTGCCCTGTTAGGCGGTGCCAGCCGTCTCTCCACGTTAATTTCCCGTTGCGCCAGGAGCTTTGCCGAGGACATCCTTCCCGTGTTTGAGTGTTTGTCCTTGAGCAGTAGCGGCGATTTCCCAGCTGAGAAATAAACCCCACACCTGCACCTCTGGCCCCGAGTTTCTTCGTCTTTCTCCTTTTTTTACCAGAATTAGAGGCAGCAGCTTGACACACACTCTCAGAAAAGGGGTTCTTTGTTGTGTATCCACAGAAGAGGCCTTTTTAGATCTTTGAGGAGGCTTCAGTGTGAAAAGTGGGAAACTCCTGGAAAGAACTGTTTTGCCCATCAGAGACCCCTTGAAATAGATGGGATTCCTAAATATATAGACTGTGAATTACAACAGAATAAGAGGCGCAAAGAGATTCTGCATGTTTTGGAATAGGGTGCATGCATGTATGTGGGTTGTGACTGCATTTACAGGCATTCCTGAGCCAAAATGTATGTACAGAAGCAAGCAACTGATAGAATGCATGAGTTTATTTTCATGTTTACAGTCGCCATTAATACATTTGAAATCTACATATGAGCCGAAGGGGGCGACAAGATGGTGCAGTGGGTTGCAATCATTGCCAAACAGCAAGAAGGTCATGGGTTCAAATCTAGCCTGGGGCCTTTCTCTGTAAAGTTTGCATTCCTGTGTTTGCGTGGGTTTCCTCCAGGTACTCCGGTTTCCTCCCACAGTCCAAAGACACACATGCAAGGCTAACTGGAGATGCTAAGTCACCAACAAGTATGAGTGTTTGAATGAATGGTGCGTCATCTCAGTGATGGATCAGCGATGACTCCAGGGTATGTTCCTACACCTCTAGCCCACAGGATGCTGGGACAGACTCCAGCCCCTCCGCAACCCTGACCAGGCATGAGCAGCATTGATAAACAATGAATGGACGTTAGCATTGCAGCTTCTACCTATCCACAGAAGCACGTCAGTCTGGATAGTACCTGCATGAAACAAACCTTGTCTACCTGCCATTTTCTTCTCACATTGAGGGGTTAAAACAGTCATACCAAATACTGAAATATCAGTGATCCCATTTCACGCTCCGGTGGATTAATCAGGCTTACACGAGTTCCAGGAGCACATAAGGAGCACACGTCAAACAGCTGAAATAACGCTGATTTGTGGCAGGCTAAATTACTTTTACAGTGCTCCATGTATCAGCCTGACTGATTAGAAAGCCACATCGATTTGGCTGGCTGTCAGTTCCTCCCCATCCTTGGCCGTTAGACAGAGATCATCGCTGGCTCCGTTTGCTTGAATCCCCGGGAGGATTCAGCCGAGATTCGGCAACTACAGACCCAGAAAAACTGGGAGCAGATGGACGACAGTTTAGCTGTCAGCGTAATTCTGAAGGACACTTACGGAAAACAATTCTTCCGTGCGTGGGTGCGTGTGTGTGCGCGAGTATTTGAGTGACTGTGTGTGTGTCAGTGACTTTGTGTGCCTGTACGTGTGTTTGAGTGACTCTGTGTGTGTGTGTGTGTGTTGTGTGTTTGAGTGACTGTGTGTGCATTTTTCTGTGTGTGCATTTTTCTGTGTGCGCTCTTGTGCTTGCTACTGTGAGGACCAGAAAATATTTTTCCTACAGAGCAGGGACATTATTGGGAGGTGAGGACATTTTCATCTGTCCTCACAACTACAAAGGCAAATTGTGACTTATTAGTGAAGTTTAGGGTAAGGTTAGAATTAGAGATAAGTTACAGTTAGGGTAAGGGTTTAGATTAGGCATGCATTGCTTATTGTTAAGATTTGGGGAAGGCTGTAGAGACACATGAAGAATGAATGGAAGTAAATGTAATGTCCTCACGAAAAAGGCTGTGTGTATGTGTGTGTGTGTGCGTGCATGTGTGTGGAGAGAGAGGTTTGATGTTCTGCATTCTGTTTTCGCCATCAGGATAGGCGGCACACGCATCTCTTAATGCTGGATTACCGTCATCCTGCTCCTGCATACTGACAGATTGACAGAAATCATTCATTAACTGGTGAGGATTTTGCTTAACCTGTCTTACATCCAACCGCAGCTTTGTGCTTGTTCCGTATCTCAGCCCTGGCTATTTTGTTTGTTCCATCTAAATGAGACTAATTTGTGATAGGAATACTAGTTTCAGTTAAAGGTGTAGTTGGTAATCCTGTTCAGAAATACTTTTTGTTATACTGGGTGAAATGGTCCTTCCATCCTGAGAGTAGTCAATACATTATGTATTCAGAACAAGGAACGAAAAGAATCCGACCTCTCTGGCAGCTGCAGGACAGTAAAAACCGTAAAAACTCTGACCAATCCCTGCCTTTCGGTCCGAGTGGAAAGAACCAATCAGATGCCTTCATGTCTCGTCCTGCCCACGCCGCCCTCTGTCCCTCCCTCCTCCCCTCGTGCACACTCATCACGTTTCACCGTTGCCGGAAATATTCAGCACACTCCTCAGCAGAAATAACAAGGTAGCAGGGGAATAAGTTCATAAGGGTACAATGGCAGAGAAAATGCAGCCAAAAATACCACATCCAGCGTTACTTGTAACGGCTCGCCCCGCTAAACAGGCAAAGAAAATCCTCCATTGTGATCGTAGCTGACCTCTGACGTTAGGTTTGCAATCGCTCTTTTGCCCCGAAATTTCTCCTGAAAAACAAGGTATCGTCAACCGATGCCAGTTTACCGATCCTGCTGTTTATTTAACTAACATTAGCAAACAAAGAACACACAGGCTGGGAACTGATCGTATTTTTAGATTCTCTTGCAGTGCATTTATTTATTTTTTGTCAAGGTAGCCACATAACTCTCTTGTTATCTGCAAATGATCATGCCAGTTATCGTCACTAGAATAAACAAAGGCTTGCCTGTGTTGCTCACTGTCCACCTGACTGTCTGCGTATTAAGGACACAGTCTCTGAGCAGATATAGCCAGGAGGTTTATATTTTTCATAATTGGTAAATCATAAACATTCTTTTAGTCAGTTTGGCTGTTGAAGACTTTCGCCAGGATGTTAGATCTTGTTGGAACGAAAGCGTCGTGGTATTCCCCATGAGAAGCCTCAGAGCCGAAATGATTGTGCCGTGCGTCACTGACAGAGGTTGAAATTATTTGCCTTCACTGTTGGTGATGTTTTGCCATGATGATGGAGTCGGTGTATGTGTACGCATCTGTCCGCTTCTGTTTACTTTCGTAGCGCGCAGTAAACTGACAGAAGGCGCGTGCATTTGCGTCTTTGCATTGACTTTGAATGTAATCTGTCATGCAAAAAATTTGTTTCACGTCCAGTATGAAAGCAGCTTTTTAGAGGGCTGGGCATTGAATTGCCTGGTGAATGAACCACGTACGGTGGTGGAGGAGTTGATGGGGATAAACCATCCGATTCAGAGGGGCGCGTTTCCTCAAGCAACCCAGATGCACAACTTGTCTGCTGCGCGATGCAGTTGCACTAGCGGTGGTTGACAGAACTGGACGGGCTCTGCCTACGTGACAGCCGAGCAAAATGTCGTCACGGCCACGAATGTCAAAGTTGTCAGTGATGGTAACAGAAAAAAATGTTACATTGTTACAGTGTAATTTAGCAGACGCTTTTATCCATAAGTGACGTACATTTGAGAGTTCATACAACACAAAACAAGTAAGGTTAGTATTGCTAAACATAACATGCTAGCTTGAAAGCTACAATAATAATATAGTTTACTGACAGGTGAATGAGACATGAGGTAGTTTAGTTGATGTCCAAAATGAGCTGAAATGGCTGAGTCAGCTCTCCTCTGCCCTGCTGAGTCCAACTGTCAGATGCGTGTTCAAGTTTGTGGGGGTGTGGCTTTGGATGGAGCACTGACGGGAGGGGGAGGAGCGGGTGGAGCTTAGAGGAGGTGCCACTTTCAAATCTTGCTTGCTCTCCAACATTACCAACTCTACCTTTAAGTTACACAGCTAAACTAAATGGAATGCATTACTTATTAAATAACTTGCATTTTAAAATTAGTAGAAAATAATTATGTTGATTTTTGGTGTCAGTCTTCAGCTGAAGATAGTTCACTCCGTCTCGCGGGATTTTGCTGACTAGTAGAATACATGCAAAAATTGTCATAACATAGCACAATATAAAGTAGCATAAGCTAACAGAATGGAAAAAATAGGTCATTCAGCATATTACCCTCAGGTATCAGTGTTTCAGGTCATTTTCAGACCAAACACTAAGGCTACATCCACACTAATACGTTTTCATTTTATAACGTCCAACTTTTGCTACGTTTATTCCTCACATCCACACTAATCGCGCATTTTCAGATCCCTAGAGTAGAGACCTTAGCAAATGCTGCTGACCTCCCTATAGCATGAAAATTTCCTGATTGCTTTTTAATGCAGACGGGCAGAAATTGAGACATTTGAAAATCATAACGCAGACAGCCAATTTTGCTTTCAGGTTAAAATGAAACCATGTTAGTGTGGATGTAATCTTAGCATACATGAGGCCTAGATAGTATCGAGCACTGGTCTCAATAAATCACAGAGATAATGGTTCCTCTACATGACCAGGCGAGTTGTTCTGTACGCTGCTAAAGCTCTGCTGTAAAAAAAAAAAAAAACTTATATTTGAGCAAATTTACCTTCTGCTGGTTTCCATTTGTGACCTCCTAGTTCCACACATGGAGAGTGACTGGAACAGAGAGAACTAAGCCTCAATAGTCTGACCCAAGAACCCAGTAACAAAGGGTGTAAAATCAGTCCTCCCGTAAACCATAAATTCTCCCCATCTCACTTAAAGCTTATTAAGTCTACCGTGTTTAAGAAAACATGGTTTCATTCAGATAAATTCAGCTACACAGATTTGCTTAGAGTAAATATACTGTATGTACAATCAAGTCCTTGTTCCACAGTGTTCCTCATGGGATTTTTTTCTTTTTCAGACCCCTGCCACCAGAAGAGTAGGTCGGGGGACTATTGATTTAGGCTGTGTCCGTCCACGCATCCGTCTAGATCCATTACTCTGAAAGCAGCAGGCTTAACATTTCACACTGACTTTATGACCTTTACCAAAGCTTCATATCTGTTATCTTTTCTTTTTTGTGATCTCTGATCTTTGACCTTTGAGCGATGACCTCCATCACTGTTTTTTGTTTCCGGAGCATATCTCCGACACTGTTGACAGTGCCTTTCAAAATTGCTTGTTCAGGTCGGCCCCATCCTCTAGTTGTGCCTTTTAATTGTTTTGCTGACCTGTGACTTAAGACCTTTTTCCTCATGACCCAGACCATTTCCTGCAATTTTCAACTTTTTGAAAAATCATACAATCCTTTAACGTAGCACATCAAAATCTTGTAGAAGTTTTGGTCAAGGAAAGCAATACTAGCATTAAAATTGACTTACAACCTCTACAGGACATTTCATGAGACCTCTGACTCATGACCTCGATCTCAGTTCATTTTCTAGAGAATATCTCCAAAACTACTAGCAGTGCCCTTTCAAAAATGCTTTTTAGTCCCCCAACGCCTGACGGGTAGGACAAAGGATTGTTGATTTCGGCTGTGTCCGTCCGTCTGTCCAATAGTCTTTCCGTTTGTCCGTGTATATTTCCCTTGGCGAAGGACGTTTCCAGTTACTGACCGGCTTGTTAATGTTGCATAGTGGATAACACTTCAATACAAAGGAAGTAAGTCAATTGGACCAAACAAGAACCAATCAAGGGCCTTTGCCTTGAGCTAAACTGTTCATTTTGGCTACACTAAGGCTTGAACCACCGACCTTATGAGACGCAATCAAATGTCCCAGCTGCCAGGTTATAGGCTAACCTTTTTATATAAGATGGGCATGACTTCAAACTACTTTTCACTCCTCACGGCAAAACACAACCGCATCTCCTTGGCCATAAGTTTTAGCCCCAGTAACATTAGCTGAGTACTTAACCGAGAGTAAAGTGAGTCCATGGGGTAATGCATACACAAAACCTCCAGCCACACTTAAAACCAGCTGAAGCTAGGCTTGAGTAAACACATCATTCTGCCTTCTCTTATTCACCTGCAAAAACAATTTTAGGGCTGAGTTGAGGTACACATTCTATAAACCAAGATATATTCTGTGTGCAAAATGAGCAAAGGCCTGACCCTACAAAAGCACATCTATTTCAGGCCGGATTTGCAGAGCACTAACTGTCGAGAGATGTTGAATGCAGCCCATTATTCCATTAATAGCTAAATCAAATCTAATCCATTAAAGGCTGCTGGGATAAAAACAAGCCCGGACAAAGACTGAGAATCTGGGCTCTGCAGACATCACAAACCCATTGTTTATAAGCTCCATTTGCAGGTTCTTGAGAAGAGAGACTGTCATCCAAATTAAAACCAAAGAAAAACGTGCTTCACATATCAGGGAACATTGGCAGCTCAAATGCCATAATTTACTCGAGTTTAGTTCTGTCCTTGAAATGTCTTTGTATTTACCGACTAATCTTTTCAATGATTTAGCTTCTTGGCATTAATTGGTGTGCTCGCTAATCAAGGATCACAAAAGGAGCGTAAGAAGTAAGAGGCAGACAACAGCCAAATAATTACTTGGAACAACTTATAACCATTTTGTCACCGCAGAATCTTCCCGCACAATGCTGACAAATAGAGAAAGAAAACATCTGTTTCACCACTATTCAAAACAGAATTCTCCTAACATGCGATGCGCACTTGGGTTGTTAAATGTTTCGTTGAAAACTCTCAGGAATCCAAAAGGAAATTTTGAGAGTGTTTATGGCCGTTGAACACTGAGAGAATTTGAAATCAGCGTTTGCCTGGGGTCTGTTGTCTTTAGTGGGATGACTGAGGAATTTTTCTGAGTGGAATTCTCCCCCACAGCTCCGACCACAGGAAGCAAAGTATTTCCGCACGTATTCTGCAAAATTCCACATAAATGCCCCAACAGGAAAATCAGGGAACGAAATCTATTTGTGGGTTGTTTACAGAAAAAAAAAACAGATGGAAACATTATGAAGATCCAGGAAGGTCAACATGACATTGTACTTCCTGTGCTTCCTGCAAGGTCTGGTGAATCATGCTCTCTTTCCTTTTATTGACAAAAAAGAAGTAGCAACGGTAGAAGCAGTGAGGAAAAACTTACCAGCTGTGGTGAGATAAAACTAACGATCCTTTGCCATCAATAACAGCATGAGCCCTGCAGATAAGTGAAATTTACATAATGAGCCAGTTTCACAGACACAGAGCTGGCCTGGAGCAGGGCTGCCCAACCCTCTTTTTTTGGATATATTTTTATATCCTTTTATTAAAAATTATATACCAATACAGAACCTCAACTCGGAGACACCACAAACATACCAGTGATAATACATAGTGCACGCACACACACACATGTTCACACACGCCAACCCTGCCCAAGCCTCTTCCTGGAGATCTACTATCCCTCCTCTCCGATCCTATCAGTGCACACATCATTTGGTACTAACGAATCATGTTAAAATGGCAAATCAGTGAAATCAGGTGTGTCAAATTAGGGTTCAAAGGAAAATCTCTAGGATGGTAGATCTCAGGCAACAGGGTTGGGCAGCCCAGGCCCTGGATTAGACCAAGATAAAGTATGATTTTGAAGGGAGATTCAATAGAAACAAAACTCAATTTATTATAGGCCTGCGGCCCAGCAATTAAGGTGTTTAATTGGAACTTGGACGGTTGGTGCTTCAAGCCCCAGTATAGGCACAACAAGATCAGTGTGGGGCCCTTGACCGCACTGGCGGGAAAAGGCCCCAGCTTGCTCAAATCACCAAATCACTTTGATAAAAATGTTAGCTAAATAAATATAATGTAATTCAGTCCACAATTAGGCCTAGTCCACACATAGATGGGTATTTTCTTAGACTGATATTTTCTATGCATTTAGAAAAAAAAAAAAATTCTGTCCGTATGACACCGTTTTAGAAAATATCCCTGTCCACTCGAGAGCACAAAAACAGCTAAAAACGCTCAGATCGAGTATTCCAAGCCAGTAGGTGGCGATAATGTCTACATTTAATGGTCTAATACCTGTGAAGAAAATCATGGAACGCGGTGGTGGGCTTGCGCAAGATGAGTTGTGACATCATCGTTTTCCAAAAGTTCCATTTTGCATGTCCACACAGATACACAGAAACCAGCATTTTAGAGAATCTTCACCCTGGATGGAGTTTTCAAAAATGTTTGTTTTTAGTGACCTAAAAAACCATTTGCGTGTGTACAAAAAGGCCAAACCGCAGAGAAAAAACTATGTTTTTTATAATACCCGTGTACGTATGGACTAGGCCTTAGTCTGAGTCCTAATAACCAGCCCATAAAAATGGACAACAAGAGTCTCCACACATTCAAATCACTTCAAACTAAAATGAGCTCATAAACTGAAATGATGCTGTATTCTAATAACTGCATAGAGCTAGGGACCGTCATGTGCAGTGAAACATCACAACTGATCTTGTGCTCACAGGGGCAATGCAGTAGAACTAAATTACCCAGAATGCCTTAGAATCTGGACTGAGCAGAATTTCCTGCTCCTTACCCATCTCTTCCTATAACAGAAATACAAGTAAGAAATCAGGGAACCATCACGCATGTACACCTCTAAAGCTGGATTTATGCTTCTGCGTCGAACCGACGCCGTCGCTGCGCAGAGCCTCTGCGGCGACGTGAACCCCCACCGCAGAGCCTCTCGTCGCCTGCCGTGCACCTAGAAAAATTTTCTAACTGCCGTCAAAGCGGCGCCAGACCGCAAAACACTGACTGGTCCGACCCGAGCCTAGTGGCGTGTGTGATTCAACGTCATTCAAGAAAATGTCAACGGTGGCAAGTAGCAACCTAGCGCACAGAAAGCTGATGAACCTAGCTTGATGGTTTACTACAGTCGACTGGCTATCGCTAGTTACGTCGTTTTTATTTTTATCCGCGGCTATTTGTCGCCTTATGAAAGCGATGCGGTTGCTTATAAAGCTACCGCGAAACCGATAAATGGCCAGTGAAAACAGTTCTCCCGTGAACTGGCTGCGTTTGTTTACACTTGCTTAAGCAGAAAGCAGCAGCGCGAAATATGTCGAAGGACATTCCAAACGACCGTAGTCCCGGCTGCCCTTCTGAGTTTTCACTACGAAGGGAAGTGATTTCGCAGGTGTGTAGGATGAAGGGATTATTACCCTACGAAATGAAATACAGCCCATAACGTAACGTAAACACTCTACCAACGAGTCTCACGTGATTCCACGACAGGTCCTTCGGAAACCTGACGCCACTGAGCGTTTTGACGGTGAATTGCTTCGCGGCAGAGCACGACGCAAACCTCAACGCAGAACTTTGAAAGGTCCACGACGGTGTCGAGGCGACGGCATGCCCTTTGCGTGGAGTCGACGCAGAAACATAAATCCAGCTTAATGTACACTGCCCATCCCAAAGGCCACCTTTAGCTTTGGTCACGGCGCACATTCATTGTGGTATTGCTTCGACAATCTTATACAATGTTAGAACATTTATTTTCGACCAGATTTGCATTCATATTTAACTGAGATGTTGTACTGACGATGGGTGAGTCAAACCACTTCATTAAGCCTTCTCCAGCACATCCCAAAGACTTTCAACTAGTTAAGGTCCAGACTCTGAGGTGGCCAATTCATGTGTGAAAATGATTCTTCGTGCTCAATGAACCTCTCTTTCTCAATTAAAACCCGATGAATCTCGGGATTGCCATCCTGGAATATGCCTGTGCCATCAGGGATTAAAAAGTCCATTGATGGGTGGCTGGTTATTCAGTATATTCCGGTAGACTGCTGAATTCATTCTATTGTAGCAGAACAGTGCTGAGCCTAGACCTGGCCAATTGCAGAAACCCCAGATTATAACATTGCCTCCCGAGGCTTGTACAGTGGGCACTATGCCTGATGGGTGCATCATTCGTGAGCTTCCTTTTTTACCCTGACATGTCCATCACTTTAGAATAGATTAAATCTGGACTCATTAGACCACAAGACCTTTCTCCCTTACTTCTTACCCCAATCTTTACACTCCCTTGCAAATTGAAGTCAGTTTTCCCCATAGGCCTCACTAATAAGTGTCTTTCTCGTGGCCACGCAGCTGTTTCGTCTCAATCCTCCAAGTTCTTGTTGCATCGTGCATGTGGAAATGCTCTCACCATAATGAAACAAAGCCCTGAGTTCTACTGTTGAGCCTTCATCCTATTTCAGTTCCTGAAATATACCACTGAGTAGTTGGACAGTTCCTGACCCAATTCAAGTGATTTCAGTAATCTCCTTAGCTGTTTTCCTTGCTTGGTGCTGGCCAATAATTTGCCCCTCTTGAAACAGAGTAACATCTTTTCAATGAGATACATCTTCTGACATGGTTTCTAAAGAAATGTGAAGGTATGCACCGAATCATTCCGGATTAAAGAAATTATTGCCAACAGAAACATATGAAGACCACAAAGGAAAAACAAACAAATTTTGCATTTTTTAAAATATCTTATATATTATGTATTATTATAATATTTATAATAATATTATATATTATTACAATATTTTATATATTTAATATTTTTTGCATATTTTTTCAGTGCTTTGTTTCTAAGATTGTTTTGAATTTTTAACTCATCATTTCTCCACAACATGAAAATGTGACTGATCATTTTTCTATTGTGGTCTTCAAATTCATCACTGTAATAATGGTTCAATCAAAGGCTCTGGAGTATTAGCTTATTTAAATCCAAACAGCGACTGTTTTTTTGGACGGGCGGTGTATATTCCAACCTTCTGCACAGGAGCCACATCTAGATCCAGCTATTTGTTGCTTTCCAGGTTAAACACTCCTGATGCAACCAATAAAGGGCTTGGATCGGACTGGTGGCCCCTGTGGAGAGATTTGGGAACCTCTGGTTTAAGTAATTTATCAAAAATGTCAAAGTTCTATTGGCTTTGCAATGCAATAACATACTTTACAGGCAGTTAGGCTTGCTGAGCCAGAAATGTGACATTTGAAAATTGCAAATAACCACAGACTTATTTATGTGCCACTTTAAAAACAATTCAGTCAAGAGGCCCACATTATTGTCAGTAAATGATGTATATATTCATTAAATGCCAAGTGACAGCTAATGCAATGGATTGAGACTGATATGCTTCCTCATTTTTCACCAGACAAAATCAGACATATGATTTACATAATAACATTAATATGAACCGCAGACAGCGAACCTTTACTGCAGTCGTTACGACCAAACCCAACAACTATTTTTAGCTCGGGGGTGCAGGGTTTGACGCAGTCACAAACTTTACTACTGAACACAAAGGAACAGGGGCCTCTTTTTACAGAATATTTTATGAAGCCTGTCAGCCCTTTGTTGTCAAAAAAAAAGAAAGTCTGGATTTTCGCACACCTCATAGGATTAAGAGATTGAGAGGAAACCTCAAGGGATGACGTGTAATGCACAGTGGCGGTTTTCTCTGTGCAGCTGCCTGTCGGTAAAAACAGTAGCAGTGACGGCATTGACACCTAAAATCGAGCATGAGGTTAGTCACTTCCCGCCTGACTGCTTCCACTTCCTGTCAACAATTTACCCCTTTTCTTTTCATTGTGTGCTCACACACTCTCTTATCCGCACAAAGAGTGAATTCATTCGTCAGTTGGGGTGATATTGCCTGTACAATTTCGAGCCAGCAGTGAGATGAAATTATGCGAATTATAATCTCGATTCATCGGATAAACTTCCACATAGAACTGGCATAAATAGTCCTGGTCTGAGGCAAATCTCAAATGTCAAGCTAGGTAAAGGACCATAAAACAGTTTCACGGTCCACCTTCCCATGTCATTGAATTATATCCTCCTGAGACTAAAAAATTTGAAATTAATTTCAATAATTTTTGACTATGAGCAAGTATCTTGAATGAAAAACACAATGTATGTTTTAGTGAAAATATCATATATTTATGGCTAAAAATGTGTTTTTCTTGAATGACCTTCATATTGTACATTTCCAGGCAGGACAATAAATGATTCTAAACATTATTACCAGAACTCTCGTGCTCTGCAGTGGACAAAAAAAAAAAAAATTACTGGCGGGCATTTGCGAGACATGATGTTGATTATTATCCTAAACAGAACGAGGCACTCCATTTCACTCTGGTAAAACATTAATTTAAATGGCTTTCATTTCAGGAGCTGTTTTGCTCGGCTGAGTAAAGGTTATTTGTGTGGGATCTCAGTAAACTGGCAGTTTGCGTAACTGGTGGTAATTATTTGCGCCAACGAAAGGGGTAGAGCGGAGGGTGAGAAGGACATGCGGAATGCAGCTATGGGTCCCGTCAATCTTAAATTAATTACAGTTTTTAATGGAAACTTGTCCTCGAACCTCGCAAGGCTAAAATGATCTTGCCCTCACCGCATGCACAAGCCTTCAGGGCACCAAACAGGGTATCACGTGGACAAATGCCTGTGGTTTTATGGTGAAAAAAGATTTTCATTTTTTCAACATTGAAATCAAAACACATTAGCATAGCAGGAGAAATACTCTAGAGATCAGTCATTAGTCACAGTTCACACTGTGGGGGTGTATGCCTTTGCCACAGGGGAATGTGCCATTTTCATCTTATCTTTTGCAAAAATACACACTCACACATATTAAGCACACAACTAACATTAACACAATAGGTACAACCATACAAAACAAATGTCTGGAGGGAACATGCACCTCTGTGCTGATATCTTTGTGAGGACATCACATTGACTTCCATTCATTCTTTCTGTGTCTCTACAGCCTTTCCCTAATCTAAACAATAAGCAATGTCTAACCCAAACCCTTACTCCAACCTTAATCCATCCCAAAATCTAACCTTACCTACCGGACTGGACTTAACTAATGAGTCACGATTTGCCTTTGTATTTGTGAGGAAAAATACCTTGTACAAAGGCATGTACAAGAACACGTGCGCGCGCGTGTGTGTGTGTATGTGTGTGAATGTATGCATGTGTGCATGTGTGCGCGTGCAGTATGTAGGTGCACACGCGTCTGTCTGTACATGTGCGTGTGAGTGAATGCCCGTGTGTGTGTGAGGCGAGCAGACAAGTTTGTATTTGTATGAGTGTGCATGTGTATACATACGTGTGTGTGTGTGTGTGTGTGCACGTGTCTGTCTACGTGGGTGCATATATGTTTGTGTATGTGTATGTGCGCATGTGTATGTACACATGCGTGTTTGGGGGTACATGCGTGTGTGCGCATGTGTGAGAGTGAATTCTAATTTCATTTCTCAGGCAGATCCATGCTACTCTCAAACTGATATGAAGAGCAGAGAGCACTATCGATCCCAGGCTCCACTACTCTCCTGCTTTGGCTCGATCTGCAAACGTGTAATAAAAAACAGCAGAATGTGGAAAAGGAGGGGGAAACTCGCCCGCGGCTCTGTAATGTAAAGGAGACTGTGTCGTGCGATGACTACCTCTAATCAGATGCCTGCTCCAATCTCTCAAACTCATTAAATCAACCATTTCCCCAAATACTGCATTCAACCAGCCATCTACAGCTTCCATCAACCATGTGCTTCTGCAACCATTTTAAAAAATGAAACCTGCTTACATAACTTTTATTATATACAGTAACATGGCATAACAAAGTGATAAGATGAGGCTATTCAGCCATTAGCCATTTTTCCTCTAAAGTGTACATAACAGTTAAGATACACAAGAACTGGATGAAATCTCGGACTGTACAGTTCCCGATCTTGGAAAACCTACAGGGTCTCTGCCTCTACAATTTCAGTCACAAACAAAACACAAATTACTCACAGCACATTACTCACCACTGCAGTGTCACAGCAAGAACACCACCGTTCACATCTGTTTTTTTTTTTACCGTAACATCAAGGAACTGTAGCTAAAGGAAACTCCAGTGTTCCCAAGCCATGTAGGTGCAATTTTATGGGATGATACTCGAAAATCCAGACCCATCCTGTATCTGCTGCATTTCCCTTTCCTGAGGCAGAAGTGCCCCTCTGTCATTCTGATGGAGAGCTACAGTGATGAGAGGGTCTTGGATTCTCACCTGATCATTACCGAAGACCAAGAACAATGTAAAGCATGACCACATGAGGATTTCTGGATGGGTCAGGAGATATAACTAGGAAGAGATAACAAGATTACAGTCAAGGTAACCGGACCAATTGATGGATGTTATCGAACACAAGATGGCACTCAGATTGAAACCAGACAATGCGTCTGTTCTATAATGCTAATATTGAATGGATACAGCTCTGTGTATCTGGTAGCCCCATCTCAGAAACTGCTGCAGCCCTTTTCACCTCCTCCCCCACCAAACCTGGGACTGCTGTCATAATGGAATTGGACATAGGGGCCATATATATGCAAGACAGCATGCTCATGCATTATCTGCCCTGCTTATTCCAGGTCAGACTGGTGGTGTGTCTGGAGTTTTTCCCAGCATGCAGTGGGTCAGAGGCAGAGGCACAGAATGGTCCACGGAAGACATGAATATGTCATGTGAACCGTCAGGCGTATGAGCCGTATATAAAACAACACATAAAAACGTTGTAATAAAAGAGGCTCCGAGGGTTAGAGATCAGTCGAGCGGAGACTCAAACGAGTCTCACCGGGACGCTCTGAGCTTTAAATATGTAAACGGCAGCGATTCAAACGTTTCCACGCCGCGGGGAGTACTATCCCTTAGCAGGAGTTTGTCAATTTAATTAGAAAAAAAAAAACATTATTAAAATCGTATTCCCCGACCGAGCGTTCATCAGGTGTGCTTCTCACCGGAGCTCAAGGGTATGCGTTAAGAGTGATTATCACACGGGTAACAGGCCTGAGACAGGGCGAAGAAAAATGTTAATTTAACGTTTATCGACCTTGACAGGGGATACCAATTAAATGTGTTAAATAAGTGGTGGAGAGAGAAGAGAAACAAAGTGACCCTCACGGTGTGTACAGACGAAATTAATCATCAGACACTGGCTGTATCAGTGACAAATGCGGACATCATGACTCAGAAATACACTGTGATCGCTTGACTTCACACAGACACTTTCAGCGTAAAAATATTAGAAGGCATGTACCATTGGATAAGAAGCAGGACACTTTTGTCTTTTGAAAGGTGCTGGGATAACTCGGTGATCACAAAGAGATCACTGATCCTAACCTCAATCTCAAATTGTGGGAGATTTATATCAGGCAAACACTGAAAAAGTTCAAATGCATCAAGAGCTTATTATCATATGAGAGTTTTAAGTCTAAAAGCTGGATTTAATTTGACTGAGTAAGTCAGGAGCAATGTGGAATTCACCATCTTGTCCAAGTGCCTGACAGCTCCATCATTTAAATTGAGACCGCATTACAACTTGAACCAGCGACCCTCTGAGTCTCGGTCTAACACCTTTAGCCCCTGAGCTCCCTGGATGCTAATGCTGAACAGAGGGAAAGACGTGAACCCACTTCACATCTTCAGTCTGTACCTTTGCTCCATACATAATTTTGTACTTTTCTGGTACTATGATTCAGGCATTGAACTGAATAGTGTTGTACTTGTTTTTAGTTGCCAAATGTCCTCATGGATCGTTGTTATTGATACATTTTGTTCCATAGGAATTCTGCAAAGCAAAGGCCCATCTACACACTGACTGTTCTGGCATTTGAAATTTCACTTTCCTCTCAGGTTATGTGCACTCTTGTTCCTCCAAATGCACTTTGTGTTGTACGTCGCTCTGGGTAAGAGCTTCCGCTACATGACATTTATGACAGTTTCTGAAGTTATTCCAGCCAATGAGTACAAATGATGTTCCACACAAAGTCTAAATGCTGACGCCCCAGTGCAGCTATCAAACCTCAAACTAAAGAACTAAACTGAGAACTAAATGAATGAGACTCCCAGGCTTTCTGGAGGATTATGGGCATGAGGCAGCTCTTCTTCGCGGATACGTAGTGTTCCAGTATAAAAACAAAGCGTGGAGCAGCCGCGGGCCTTGGAAACAGCACATTGTTATTCTGGGCACAGGTGCGGTGTGCGTTTGTGTACGTGTGCCTGCGGCGTGATCCAAAGACACCCCGTGTTCCCAAAACATAGCACTCTGAGCATGAGATCAGCTGGAGTCAGTTGCTGGGTCATTATTTTCTCATTTCAGCCAGTATTATTGCTCCGATTGCACTGCAAAAGCTAAATCTATTTAAACAAGTATTTCAATCCTATATCAAGACTTCAAATATCTTTATTCTATTACTTTGGCTTGATAAGACACAAAACATGACAATGGGGTAAGGTAATTAGACTCCCCTAAAGATTTGCAAATCAGACAAAGAAAAAATGTCACTTGTCAGGTACACAGTAACTTAAGACAAGTTAATATTTCCACTAGATAAAAAAAAAGAATAAAATAAAATTTTAAGTCACAAAATGAGCCAATAAACCTTCTTAAAATTGAAATTTTTGAGGTGTATCCCAGCTCAGCTTGTCTAGGTTTGTGGAGGAAGGTCATCCATAGACAGACACATGCTCAGACAGTGGCACAGTGGGAATTGTTGTTGCCAGACAGCAAGAAGGCTGTTGGTTCAAATCCAGTTTTGGGGCCTTTCTGTGTGGAGCTTTCACGGTCAGTTGAGCTCCCTCTGGGTCTTCCCACAATCCAAATACACTCAGCCAAACTGGAACCAAATATCCTGTTGGTGTGTGAGCTTTGTAACAGATTT
This sequence comes from Gymnothorax javanicus, assembly GCA_029692085.1. Taxonomy (NCBI): domain Eukaryota; kingdom Metazoa; phylum Chordata; class Actinopteri; order Anguilliformes; family Muraenidae; genus Gymnothorax; species Gymnothorax javanicus. Next base: position 25,768,918 of record CM056196.1, read on the forward strand.
TTAAACTAACCAGGGTGTGTTCCTACGTTTTGCCTACAACCCTGTTTCAAAAAAGGTTGGTATGCAGTGTAAAATGTAATTAAAAATGGAATGCAATGATTTGCAAATCATTTAAACTCTGTATTTAATTAGAAATAGTACAGAGGCAAGATATCAGATGTTGAAACTGAGAAATTTATTGTTATTTGAAAACAATATTGTTCGAAAACTACATGCTCATACTGCACTTGATGCCAGAAACACATTTAAGAAAAGTTGGGAGGGGGCATGGTTACCACTGTATTGCATCACCTCTTCTTTTAACAACACTCTGTAAGCATTTGGGAACTGAGGACACCAACTGTTGCAGTTTTGAAAGCAAAATGTTTTCCCATTCTTGCTTGATGTAGGATCTCATTGCTCAACACTTTGCGGCCTCCTTTGTTATCTTTTTGTTTCATAACAGGCAACTTATTTTCAGTGGGCGACATGTCTGGACTGCAGGCAGGCCAGTTTAGCACCATACTCTCTCATGACAAAGTCATGTTATTGTAATGTGTGCAGAGTGAGGTGTTTGGCCTTGTCTTGCTGAAATAATCAAGCACTTTCACTAAAAAGATGTCTGGATGGAATTATGGGCATTATCTGTTGCTCCAAAATCTGTATATATCATAAAGCATTCATGGTGTATTCACAGATGCACAGGTTAATCATGTCATGTGCACTAATAGACCCCCTCATATCATGGATGCTGGCTGTGGGCTGATTAGATGCAGAGTGGTTCCTCTCCTCTTTAGCCCGGAGGTGGCCTCCAAGATTTCAAAAAAAAAAATCATACTTTGATATGATCAAACCACTGGATGGTTTTTCACTTCGCCTCTGTGAATCTTGAGTGAGCTCAGTCCCAGAGAAGGTAACATCTCTAGACCTTGTTTATTTCTGGTATAATCTGTACATGGTAGAGTTTTAACTCAAGTTTGTGGATGCAGCAACAAACTGCGTTCACTCACAGTGGTTTTTTCAGAGGTGTTCCCGAGCCCATGCAGTGATTTCCACCACCAAATCCTGTCTTTAATGGAGTTCCGCCTGAGGATCACGGGCATTCAATGCTGGTTTTTGGCCTTGTCCCTAGCGTACAGAGATTTCTGTGGATTCCCTGAGTCTTTTCATGATAGTACGTACCGTAGATGATGAAATCCACAATATTTCAGCAAATGCACAATGAGAGACGTTATTCATGCGTTGTTATTCACAGTCTTTCACGGAGTGGTGAAGCCCTCGTCATTTTTACTTCTGGAAGACTCGGCCTCTCTTGGATGCTCTTTTTATACCCAATCATGTGACTGACCTGTTCCTATTAGATGTTCCACCAGGTGTATTGTTTTAGCATCACCCATCTTTTCCAGTCTTTTGCTCCCCCCATCCCAGCTTTTTTTGAAATGTGTTGACGACATCAAATTCAAAATGAGGAGATATTTTTAAAAAAAGCTATAAAATTTTTCAGTGTCAACATCTGATATATTGTCTTTGTATTATTTTCAATTAAATATAGAGTTTAAATGATTTGCAATTCATTGCATTCTGTTTTTATTTACAATTTACATAGCATCCCAACTTTTTTGGAAACAGGCTGTAGGTTTAGGCTCCAGGGCAATTGATAGAACATACAACTCTGCACAGAAAGGCCAAGGCCAGATTTGAACCCATAACATCCTTGCTGTGTGGCAAAAGTGCTACCCTTCGAACCGCTATGGTGCCTAATATTGCCGTCATTATCATTTCCCTCCAATGTTACTCTAACTGGAGGAGCAGAAAAAGACTGTGGGAGGCTGACATCTCATCTGCCGTTCCCTGGTGAACAGTCTATCAATAATTCATTTAATATCCTCGTTCACCTTCAATTTCCTGCAAAATGTTGCGCAGAGAAGCCCAGCCCATAACAGGAAACTGATTTATTCCCAACAGCGATGCAACACATCAGTATGTGTGCGGTCTCAGGACGTGACAGACATTTATACCATCCTGGCTCATCTGCCTGTTCAAGGTTGCACCAAATAATTGTGATTTCAGTCAATTACAGTGTTTACTTTGAAAAGCTAGTCATCAAGTGCCTCAATTATCTTTTATACTAGCAAATGTACAGTAACTGGCACATTTAACTTGCTGGAGCGATACATTTTAATTCGTTTTGGTATTGTAATGTACTGCTGTAGAACACTGGAGTCTCATCACAAGAATTTTATTATTCAATTGTTCTTGAAATATTGTGCAAATGACAAACTTAAATTGAACTGCAGTCAATAATACATTCTAAATTTTATGCAAGATTTTGCATTGTGTATTAATCCATGAGGCATTCCACTAAGATATGCACAACTTTCAGAGAAATATATGACTTATATAGTCAACATCAATTAAATAACAACCTTCATTTAAATTCAGAGAATAGTTTCTAACAATGTATTTCAAATTGTCAGTCTAAAACCCATTCAATTATTCAGTAAATAGAATTGTTTCATCGTCTAGTTTTCCAAAAGTTTTTTTTTTGTTTTCAAAATGTAAGTGAGCATACTGAATGCAGAAAACATCAGTGCATTGCTTGAATTTGCTTGGTGCTTAAAGGCTCTGTTTGAGACGCAGTCAACTTCAGTTACTTTACTGATTTGAGCCTTCAGTCTTGAACTTTTTTTTCTCTCACAAATAAGTCATTGAAACTAGGTCATTCACTCAAGCGAGAAATTATGCTCCCTTCAAAAATCCTTCTATGGCAGGATTTTTGAGAGCTTGTGCGTTTGTGTGTCCGCGCGTGTCGGTCTGAGAGTGTGTGCACAGTGTATATGTGGGTGTTTTTGTGACGCAGTGTTCGTGTGCCAGTGTGTCTCTCTGTCATTGTTTGTGAGAGTCTATGGGTGTATGTATACTGTGTGTGTGCGCGCGCGCGTGTGTGTGTGTGCGCCGTGTGACTGCAACTAAATTAATGCAGGTCCACACATGGCACACACACACACACACACACACACAGATTGACAAACAGAATCATGGAGACACACACATGGGCTCACACTCACACACACACACACACACACACACACACACACACACTCAGGCTGACACATACATGAGCGCACAAGCACACACAGAAATCCTGCCATACAAGGATTTTCAAAGGCTGAATAATTTCTTGTTTGAGTGACTGTCTGTGTGTGCTGTGTGACTTGCAACTACATTATTGCAAGTCAGTTCACACAGACTCATATACACATTCTTCCCCAACTGGCCAGTTTCTGACAGCAGCAGAGGCTTGAGTTTCCATGCCAACAGGATTTTTAAAAAGCAGGAGCAAAATGCCAGCCTTCATGCTGAATTATAAGAACAGTGACAAACTGCTGCAATCCTGCAAAGAGGAGCTCCTGTCTGTAATTATTGCTGATAAATTCTGAAATAGCCTGTGATACTGGACACCAATAAAGCCAGACCTCACGGGGCCCAATTTTTCCTATCATATGCGATACACGCATATGAGTATATTTAAACATACAGCATGCGTTATGTGATAGCCGTACTTTGGCGTGATATGAAGAGCCATAAGAGGAGGCTGGCTCAGATCGATACCAATACCTTGTGTCTCGGCTCTCGTGTCCGCACACGAGGAAGGTGCACACGTAGCCTAATTGACTTTACTTCACTTTCGTTAAGGCGCTTACCATTATTTTGTGGGCATTACTAAAGCATTTTTTTGAACTGCTTTATATCTTTTATTTAAGAAGCATCTTTGGTGCATTTTTGGCATTTCAAAAAAAAAAAAAATCAAATGCATGCAAGGTGTTCACGAAGGAAACAACTGCCATGTTTGAAGTCTACATACTACATAATGAGCTAGTGTATGCAGGATACCTCATACTACTCAATATTTTAGTAGCTATACAGTGTATTAGCCAACACATGACAACAACTATGTCCTGTATTAGATACTACCATGACCACCAAGTCATCACAATTACCTGGTTGTCAATGGGATGTTACTTTTGCTATAACAGAGTAAAAATAAATCTTTTCATTTATTGTTCAACTAACATGAATTCTATTTCAACTATTCTTTGTCACAGCAGTGTCAGGTACGCTCGTCGTCACTGAAGAGGGACAAAAGAGTCATCTGTAACTATAGTCCTAACAATGACTCCTGACAGTTAAAAGCTGACTTGCTTCTTTACTGAGAAACTCTGACACGACCAATATCAGGATGTGTTAAAGTTGTAAATAATCTGTCAAATGATCAGGACTATGACACATGAAACAATAGACCCCTTTTCCAACCACATCACAGTGACATCATCGCACACTAGTTGCAGAGAAACCAGGAAGTAACACTCCCAGGAGAACGTTTAATTGAAGGAAGAGTTGAAAACTGTTTTGAATATATCGTGCTGTGTGGCAGGGTGCTAGAGCCGAAAAGGCATTGATAAAAGTCTTCATCTTTACCGAGTAACATCAAGCTACACTCCATTCAGCGCTACCCGCAGATGTCTGTGACTGCAAGCCATCTGAAGGCATGAATGGAAAGTGCAGCTCATTGACAATGCTTGACTTTGCAGTGCTAATTTCATATCAGGAAGCAAAATCAGCTAGCAACATTACTCAGAACAGATTTGGGGTTATTTTTGAATGAAGATTTAATTGACAATATGTGTAGAACTCACAGGGTATGCGTATATGCATACACACTGGAGTCAGACTAGCCTGGAAGCCCACCTAAATTTCATTAACGTGTTGTTCATGCAACTTTAAATGCACCAAGTTAAGAAATTTTAACGGATACAGCAGATTAACTGTGGTTCAGTCACAGTGTTAGACACCATTTGGTGGGGTCCTTCAGGCATGGACAGGGAGCCAGGGCATCAGGGTCTGTAAACAACACCCCATTCAGTTTGGCAGCAAAAATGTGCCGATTCCTGGGAGAAAAGCTGTTATGATACCAAGTCAAAATCTAAAAATATTAAACAACGAAATAGTTGGATGTAAAAATGGTTTTTTGCTAGCTAGTTTCCTTCTTTTCTGTTGCGTCTTCTGGCAGTCAAGGTTTCATCCGGTGTGTACATGCATTGTCAGTGTTTGTATACAAATAATTGGTCTAAAAATACAGCTTGGTCTAAAAATTTACCACTCGAGTGAATTTACTCATCGTGATCCTAAACAGCATTCTGGGTAAAACTGTGCAAAAGTATGATATAACTGTTATGGCTGAAACAATTAGGCATATCAGACTTGTATGGGCAGGTAAAAAAAAAAAAAATAAAAAAAAAAAAAAAAAACAATATTTACAGGCATGTTGGGCCATGGTACTTGTTGTTTTGACTGGCAAAGGAAGGGCATTTGGATCGCTTGGATGACACGTCTTTGACCTTCAGCGATACATCTCCTGTACTCTTCCTCAGCTTAGAACTCTGACGGAAAATGTCTTTAACTCTGAACAATTATGTAGCCAATTTTACACTCTGTCAATTTATGTAGATGTAGGGTATGATGCAGACTCCCAAAACCAAAAATTAGTGTTTCAAACTGGGTGGGTAAAACAAATACAATCAAGTAAACATAATTTTTGAGCCTCACATGTCACGACTGCCATGTCGTTCTGATTGTTATTCAACCATGCGCTTACATAAAGCTGCAGTAGGGTGAAGTTGGCTGTGAGAAATGGCACGCAATTAACCGTTTTAAGAGCAGTCCTTTTTTGAGCTAATTTCCTCTCAAACTAAAATACTTACTGTGCTTGAACAAGTTTGACAACAGAAACTACCATGGTCTCCTTAGAGAGGTGACACTCAGTAGATTGCTCTCAGATAGTCACAATTGCTGAGAACATTACCTATATAAAGTAACAAAACTGATCATATAAGTGCTTTCAGTCAGAAAGAGATTTTATGCTTTCTTCTGCCCCTATGGCGCTGTGACTAAGCCTCTTCAGCTGAGAAAAATAGGACAGCCACAGCCAAACACCTAAACAACTGTAGGTTCAAATATCATGATTCTGTAACAAAACATGAATATTTTACGGATTTTTTTCTTGGTTATGTTCGTGTGTATTTCAACAAACAATTGGAGAGTCCTATTTCCCTGCGTTCCGAGCCATGGTCATGTTCAGTTTTACTACAGTTTTATAACTTCCCTCAATCAGGTCTACTTCCCAATATGTGGCAAAATTTTCACTCCAGTATACTATTCCAATTCCCAGCACTGGTGTGTGATTGTATGCATGATAAAGCCGCTTCCAAAACTCCTTTGCTTCATTGAGTAAATTCACCCTTTGTCAGAAACTATTGAAACAAATCCTCCTCGCAAATATTATATCCCTTGGCCACCATACACATCTGCCTTTAGAAAGTTTCAGACCGCTGGCTGTCTGCGTAAATTGAAAGAATTCGATTTTCCAGTTATATTTAAGTGAGGGCTGATAGGCTAAAACACTCAGTGCTCTGTCAGACCAGCACATAATAGCTAGTGGGAGCGCTTATTTTGTTCCTAAAGTGCTACTTTACAATTTAGAGCACTGCATCAAGAGTAAAAAAAAAAAAAAAGCTAATAGCAATGAAATTCTCAAAAACTTGTGGCTACTACCTCTATGTCAGAATCGATTTTGTGACATTTGTCCATGCTTGCTTTATTTGGGGATTAAAAACTTTAACAGGTTTTTATGTCTAAACTGCTACCAAGGTAAGAACATCGATTTCAACATATTTGGACAAATCAGGACAATGTTATATGATTAAACCTATGTGACTGCAAAGTCATGCCAAGGGTTTTTATGACACAATTTTAAATACTATTTTTTCCTATTGTATTTGCATCATAAAACGGCTTGTGCAGTTAGAATTCTGAGTCCTCGAACGTTCAAACGATATATAGTTCTACACCGTAGCACAGTACTTGACCGCATAAAAATGCAATTATGCCTTGTGGCCCGCCATCGGGCCAGCGCTCGCTAAAGGGTTAAATAAAATCGTTGTCAATGCCAAATGAAGACTGCCTGCCCATAATACAAATTGATGGTACAATTAAATGCTATGCAATCATGATACATTGTTCATATTACATTAAATAGAGTCATATGATTCGTTGGTTGGTACCTTGTGGTAAAATTACAAGTTGGTTGTGCTTCAGTTTAGATGTATGGAGGGTGATTTGTGCCATAATTGAATACAATACACACATTGAAAAACAATACACTTATTGAAATACAATACATATGTGTAACAGTAAATACAATACAAAAATGCTCAAATACAATACACATATTGAAAATACAATACATGTGTAACAGTAAATACAATACAAAAATGCTTTGTTTTTAATGTGAGTCAGGAATATTTGTGCCAAAATTAAAACAATACAACCGTATTGTATTTTTGAGATGTGTATTGTATTTCAATGTGTGTATTGTATTTAATTTTGTCATGAATAATCCTGACCGACATTGAAAAACAAAGTATGTTTGTATTGTGTTTATTGTTACACATGTATTGTATTTTCGAGGTGTGCATTGTATTTCGAGCTCTGTGCCAAAAACCTCACATTGAAATACAATACACCGTGTATTGTATTTCGATATGCAGTTTTGGCACGATGTAGGCTGGTTCTTGGCTAGATAGGCCCTGCGTGGCCAGGATTGGCCAGGCGCCCACGCTGGCGGCGGATTTAGTTGGACCAACAAACCTACAAAAATAAATGACGGTTTCCGTAGAGCCAGCGAGCTGAAATCAGTCCGTTGTCACAGCACGTAGCCAGCGAACTGTCAGCAGTTGCTGATATATGAAGTGGACATGTTAGCTTCCTTTGTAACTGTACACAGTTACCATCGTTTAATGAATAAAGCGTGATTACTTTCGCTGCTTTAATATTTGGTCATTATCGCTGGAGCACCTATTGTTAACCGCCCCACAGGACGATCTCGCGTCTTTGCATTGACTTTGAATGTAATCTGTCGTGCGAAAAAATCGTTTCGCGTCCAGTGTGAAAGCAGCATAACTCAATTCTGTAAAATGAGCGATTGTGACAATATGAATGTTTTAATGTCTTTTGTGTGTTAAATAGCTTTTGTTTTTTTGCCAATCATAGTTTTAGCACAGAGTGCACAGTGAGCAAAGACTGCTTTTAATTAGCTAGACTGTATTCAGTTAATAGCCTACTGAAAATGAATATTACTTATGTGACATCCTACAGCGATGTGCGCCGTTAATTTATGTCTGAATATTAGTTAATGATCTACTTAATCAAAATTGGGTTTTTTTCTTTTTTCATTTAACGTTAACTTATTTCGAATATTTGAACGTCAAATAGCGAAGCAGTGCATCGCTGAGGTGTAAATTCTCACGCAACTTCGAACGAACAGTGACGAACCGTCTGTCCGAGTCGGACCATGGTCGGACATCCTACTTTTGTTTTATTGAAACACCTGACGGACATGGTCTGTCGAACGTCCGACTTTTCACTCGACAGATGGTCTGACTCGGTCGGACAAGTAAAGTTTATTGAAACAGCCCCCTGGAGATAAATGAGTATCTTGGTTTCTGTTATACCCAGCCAAATGCCAGTGCCCTAACGTTGCTATGGTTATAGGTTGGCTAGCGGATGAATTTCGAACTTTGAACGGTGAAACTACCGTAGCCGAACTATCTGTGTGGTTTCACGGTTTTAATCAACACCTGCCAGAAATCAGAAAAGTATATTCACCCAGACCGTGGTATACATCAGAGTACCAACCGGGCGTGACTTAGGCATGCCTCGTCCAATCATATTAATTGGTCGGAGCTCATGTACTAAAATTTACATAGTGCCAAAACCCAACATCGAAATACAATACACACCTCGATATACAATACACACATTGAAATACAATACACAACTTGAAAAACTATACAGTTGTATTGTTTTAATTTTGGCACAAATATTCCCAACCGACATTGAAAAACAAAGCATTTTTGTATTGTATTTATTGTTAGATATGTATTGTATTTACAAGGTATGTATTGCATTTCGAGGTGTGATATGTATTCATTTTGGCACAAATATTCCTGATGGACATTGAAAAAGAAATCATTTTAGTATTGTATTTATTGTTTCACATGTATTCTATTTTTTGAGGTGTGTATTGTATTTCGAGGCGTGTATTGTATTTTCAATATGTGTATTGTATTTAAGCATTTTTGTATTGCATTTATTGCTACACATGTATTTTCAAGATGTGCATTGTATTTCAATAAGTGTATTTTATTTCAATGTGTGTATTGTATTGAATTATGGCACAAATCACCCTCCATATAGATGTGGCTCTGGCAAGTAATATGCAATCTGCTTTATGTATCTGAAAAATACAATTAATCACTTTGTTCAACCTCATTCATACAGCATTCCCACGGTTGTCATCTAATTTACATGGAAAACACCCCCTGCGATATAATTATGCCCTCAATATTCATCTTTTTGCCCAGTAGCACATAGCCCTTGAGGTAAAAAACAATTAGTCCTTGTGGCTGGAGGAAAATAAGAATAGGCGTGGCAATCGATCTGTGCTTGTATCATCAGACATAGCGCATGCAGAAAAATCAGCCTTATAGTGTTAAAAATGGTGAGGGTTACTGCACTATGGTCTTGTTGGGGACTTCAGTGTGTGGTTGACTGGTTATGATGCTCAACTTGGACTTAGATGGTTGTAGCTTCAAGCCCCAGTGTAGCTACAATAAGATCAACGCAGCAGCAGAACCCCATGTTTCTCTGCAGGAGATTGGCCACAGCTTTATAAAAACAATCATACTGCAAAAACAAATTTTCACCAAGTATTTTAACCTTTTATTTAGACATGAACACTTATTTCTATTACCTTTCTTCATATTAAAAAAAAATTCTGCCGATGAGGGGTAAGGGATATTATCTTACCTCATGGACAAATCTAGAAATAAGTCAAAACTACTTCAAATCAGTGGCAGAATTTCTTTTTCTAAAATAAAAGGTAATAGAAATAAGTTTTTAAGTCTAAATAAACAATTAAAATGCTTGGAAAGATTTTGTTTCTGTAGAGCATAGAGTAACAAAGAAACACTGATTAAAAACATTTTGAAACAAGGACTGTATTATAGAGCGTTTCTTTTTTTATGAGAAATTTGTGTAGCCAATTTCATATTGAATGATACCGTTTTACTGCACATACATGATTAATCAAGCCGTAGTGAGAGAGGAGGAATTTGTAGATTAACAGTTGACAGTTGGCATCTGCAGACAGCTAACACACAAACACATAGCTATATTTTACATTTAAAGCACAGCCGGAATGTGACAAACACCAGCTCTCTGTCCTATTTCATTTCCATAGAAATTGTACACCAGAGCAAATTGCTTCACCCTGTCTGGCCACTACACAGGTCATCAATTTTATATGGCGGCCTGCGAATCCCACAGGAACTCCTCCAAGATGTTGTTTGTTCAAGAGCCGAGGCAGCTGACAGCACAACCCAGACAGCAAGCCGCTCCAAGCCAGGACCTGTGCTGATTCCGACCCAGAACTGGTCTGACCAGGACCTATTTTTGCCATCTGTTCAGCAGCTCACAGGCTCCTCCCCCTCTCTTAAATCTCATTGCAAACTAACCAATAAAGCGTCACTGCCCATTCCACTCAAAATGGACGGGTCAATGGGAGGGACTGGGTCTTGATCAAGTGGTGAGCATGGAGAGTAGATCTTTAAATTGAATTGAACTGTTTTACTACCATTACTCGTATCACTTTAGTCATGAGTTCATAATTTTATTCATTTTCATATTTTTTTCTCATTTCTGTATTGTTTAGGGTAATGCCATTAGAACATCACTTTTATAATCTTCTTGTCGCAGTCAAGGCTCCATTGAATATGAGGCCAGTCAGTTGTATACAATTTCCTGGTATAAATAAAGGATAATAATAACAACGATTTTATCATCATCCATATTATACAGCAGCTAATACTGATCAGAGGTGGGAGCAGAGACCTTTCTATAACAGATTCAAACACACAGTGCCCAGTGTGGTTTGATTGAACTGTCTCGTCAGAAAAAGCTAAAATAGCCCCCCTGTATTCCTCTCCTTCCTTAACTCTGACTGCGGATTCAGTCCGGGGGGATTTTGATGATGTTTACAGCCAAGCTCGGTCAGCAGCGTGCTGGGCTCTGGTGCTAAACTGCCTGACTGGCCCAATTTCTCATCAGTATCAGAGTCTACGAGCTGCGCCCATATTTTACACCACAGATGGCACAACGGTTTTTCCCCCCACCATTATAAATTGAATTTGCATCATGGGCGCTGTCTGAGGGACAGACACTGAGCTCTCCAGAAGCAGAGCATCTATAGACCATTAGCGCAGCACCATGGAAACTAAATGAAGATCATTATTTATTGAAAGTAAACAAGTCTTAATGGGGTAGCTCTCTCAGCTGAGTCTGAGCAGCGCTTTAATACCGTGGGGGCATTCTTAATCTGTCACAGAGAGTTTACTGGGGGTTCAATGCGGCACCACTCGCCACCTTTGTGAGGAGAAAGAAATAAAATAAGCCACTTACACAGGGTGCCAAATACTGCCAGGATCACAGCATCACTACTGGGGTCTTCCCTCCACTCCTCTATCCCCCTCTCTCCTGCTCTCCTATCCTCTCTCCATCTTCGTCCCCTCTCTCACATTTCATGACATGTTTGATATGACCACTTTAAGTCACATATTCAACAGCCATTTCTGTAAAGACTAGAGGGAAAAAACAGTTTCAACAAGGCCATTGAAATCTCATCTCACAAACAACACTGGGAACACCCTGAATAAAAGATATATGCATGGGTTTTTTATTAGGGAAAATCCACAGGAAATGATAGGAATGAAACTTTGTGGGAACAGCGACACCAAGTGGTAGGCCGCAGCATTTCAGATTTGAATGTCGTCACGCGATAATTATATCCACAGGATAAGCTAGGCCTACCAACTCCAGAAAATGGCAGAACGATGGTATTATTTTCCCTAACTGATATGATGCCTTTGAAATCCACTCAATTCACAACTCACTGAAAATAAAATAAAGGTAGAGGAAAAAAACCTTTGACGTGATAAAGGTAGAATGATGATAGAATCATGACATATTTAATTGTTAATGACGCTACTGCTCACAACAACAGAGTCAATCTTCATTCAAACATAATCACATATAATAATAATAATAATAATAATAATAATAATAATAATTATTATTATTATTATTACTGCCACTGTGCACATTGGAAGTATGCAGCTCCTACCCCTGCAGGGAAAACCTACAAGGACCAGCACCAAAACACAACATATGCTGGTATGCTGGTCATAGGCGTATATGGGTACGTCAGTAATTCTTGTTCATTGACCTATATGTGGCGTGATTTGAACGGTCAAGCGGCTCATTCAAAAATTCAAAGTTCAAAGTATGGATTCCATTAAAGCATTGCCAATCCCTAAATAACGCAGTAACACATTTCCAAAAATTATGTTTTTTGAATGCAGTTCAATCACCACGGCTGTCTCAGCTCAGATAATACAAGACATGAGACACCACCAGCTTCTGCGGCTCACTATCGACATCTATCGTAAAAAATACTTAATTTTATACGCCTAGCAATAGTAACGAGCACCATCTACTGGTGAAAGGACGCATTACAAAACACCGCTTCCGGAGTTGAATGACGTTAAAAAATAAAATGCACTTTATGTCAGAAAAATACTTCTGGGAGAAAATTTCGTCAGTCCGGGCTTTCAGTCAGAGAAATTTCCCAGGTCTAAACCGCTTTTCTGGTACTTCACAGTCATAGTTTTCTGTGTTTCTCCCGAACTTAAGATTGACAAACAGAATTCTTTTATTGACGATTTTTTTTTAAATAAGTTACTCGACAGGATCCAAAATCATACAATTTCGTAAGCCTCATAACATAATTGCCAATCTAATTTTTAAGATTTTTATTTGTTCGTTCGTTTATTTATTATTATTTTTATTTAAGAGAATTTATTTTATTATTATAATTATTTTTAGGTTTAGAGGGAAAAAAGGAAACCCGCATTTTTTCGCCAACACGAAAGAACAGGCAGCCTCAATTTGGCAATTATGCTATGAGGCCAACGATTTGGTTACTTCTGGAGTTTGGAACTTTCCTGACTTCCAGGGTTTTCCGAATAGTTGCAGTGAAATACTTTGCGCTGTGGTGTACAGTCGTTCTGGATAAGAGCCTTCAAATAGGTGAGACTGGGGTCCGATGAGCCATGGGGACCAATGAGCCATATCACTATTTTGCGATCAATCGATGCCAAAGCCCAGCTGGCATTTTAACGTTTTTTCACTTTTGAATCAACGTCATGGATCATAGTTGAATCACCGTTGAATCATGTTTTGATTTTGAAAGATTAATCAAAATTGATCTCGCAACGTTTTTTCAATGTTGTTTCAATGTTGAAGCAAATCTTGTTCAAATTTCAGTGTTGATTTGAGATCATTCTGCTAACCTTTTTACAACCATCAGAGTTAAAAGTTGTTTCAATAGTGTTTCAACGTTGAAACGACAACTGACATAATTTCAACCATATTTCAACGTTGAAGGTCGGTCGTGTGCCGGCTGGGAGGTGTTTAAAATAAGCAAAATAGTGATATGGCTCATTTATCCCCATGACTCATCAGTCAATGGTCAAATATTTTGCATATTTTAACCAGCGCTGTCATCGATTGATCGCAAAATAGTGATATGGCTCATTGGTCCCCATGGCTCATCGGACCCCAGTCTCCCCTACCTTCAATGAAAATGTAACGCAGTGTAGCAACAGGCCCGGCGTTTGCCTTGCAAATTCGGAGGCAAATATCCATCCCTTTATTGACAACAATTAGTCCTGGCAAGTTCTCAATGGTTTTCCTTTATTAACACGTTTTCCAATTTAAGAATAATCAAGTGACAATTGAAGACACGGCTTCTCTCCCCCATGCAAACTAACAGCGACAAAATAATGGGCTACATTCAGTGCAGAAGAATAATTTAATTATAAATAGGTCTATGCACTGGCACTCAGCAACATTAATTTTTTTTTTCCAGCGAGAGTGGCATTTCAGAACTCTTCTGCGAATGAAGGTAATTTCAGCGATAAGTACGTCGTACTCCTGTTTTTGCAGCACGGTCACGCAACTTGTTGTAATAAATAGACAGCTGTCCGATTGGAAAATGTAAACGGACAAAACCACGTAGGCCGACTTGTCACCAGAATTACCTTCATTCGCTGAAGAGTTCTGAAATGCTGCTCTCGCTAGAAAAAAGTTACTGTCGCTGAGTGCTAGTGCATAGACCTAATTATAATTAAATTATTTTTCTGTACTGAATATAGCCCATTATTTTGTCGCCGTTAGATCGCATTGGGGAGATAAGCCGTGTCTTCAATTGCCACTTGATTATCCTTAAATTGGAAAACGTGTTAATAAAGGAAAGCCATCTAGAACTAGCCAGGACTAATTGTCGTCAATAAAGGGATGGATATTTGCCCCCGATTTTTCAGGTCTAGGACCGCCCCTGTGTAGCAAACCATTAGCAGATGTGTATTTCAGTACCTAGAGTTCATAGGGTGAAAATACAAAGGAAACGTCCTCTCATCCACAAGAACAATCAATTTCCCTCTCACTTGCGGAAAAGCTTCACTTTGCGGAAAAGCAACTCGAGCAACTCAAATCTCTCCACGGGTAAAATTAACCCTGTAACACCGCTTTTAACCACTAGGCGCCACTGTCCGTCTTGTTCTTCCCACTCAGTCATTATTCGTCCCTGGAACAGCTGGGGATTTGTTGCTAATATAGGAAGTTAACCCGTCACTTTTCACCGTGCCGCCGATCACCCGACTCAGGCATATGTGCGTGAGCCCACAATGAGAATAATCAAGGCGTGAAAGTAAAGAGCAATTATCACCTTGCCGCAGGGTTTGGAATTCCCAGCATTTGACTCAGCAGCTATTTAAATAAGAGAGAATCGCCCTGTACTCATCGCCTCTGTTTCATGAGGCGACTGAGACAGCCAGTTCAATTATGACACTGAGATTACTTCTTTCAATTATCCATAATGAAATAATGTTTACTGTGCTTGTATAATATAACTAGTCTACCATATGGAAACTGTACCTACTTGTGAGCTGCATTCAATAAACAGAATTTAATCTCGCAGATATTTTTATGGTACAATTAAATATTAATTTTTTTTTCATTAGATGTACTGTCACATAAACCTCATTAATTTTAGAAAGAATGTCTATTTTTACTGCCAAGATAATAGATGTGAGGGTAGTTTGGTTATATGATGACATTACCCTGTTTATAATGAGTGTACATGTAATCAGCATAAAACTTGTGTTCAGCTAACATTGTAATAACTTTATACCATTCAACAAACTGAATGTCAACATGCAAACTGTGTTCAACGAAACCATAAACAAATATCCACAGTGCAGAGATCGGCATGCAATTTAAACATCCTCATACAATGAAAGACTGCACATGCTCATGCTACACAAACATCACATATAATCCAAACATACTGGACACACAAACATCCAAATACAACACAAACATCCAAAAAAACATCAATTTAAAGAATCAACAGAAAATACTCAAGAGCTAGAGGGCACTCAGTAGAGCGCATACGTCCATCAGGCCATATATCTGTTCTTTTGTTAACAGAATATGTTCCGGATCACTTACAAAATTATATCATTTCTTCCTTAGACGACCACCTACTATCCTGCCAAATTTCGTGCCAAACCGTTGATAATTTTTTGAGTTATCCAGTCAGAAATATCACACAGCCCTGCGTTAGACAGATATATTGTAATTCTTCTGGAACCAAAATTCAGAATATGTTCCAGATCACTTCAAAATTGAATCAACTCATCCTTTTACTACCACCTATCATCCTACCAAAATTTCATGCCAAACCATTCACAATTTTTTTCAGTTATCCTGTTAACAGATGCACAGGCAGGATGACAGACGGACAAACAAACAAACGAAAGGTCATTCTTTGAACGACAAGTTGCCAAAATCAAAATTTAGAAAGGTGAAAAGATATATTTCCAAAATAACAGAATAAAAAAATTAATTTTGGCAAGAATTTAAAAAAATCATGTCACACTGTAACATCATTTTGTCATACTTACGTCAGAGTGACGTCTTTGCAACCCCTATCCACTAAAATCACATTGCGTTGATGAAAAGAATGGCGTAAGTTTCAAGTCTCTAGCTTAATTAGAAACAAAGTTTTATATCAAAATGTGTTTTCGACCTTTTGTGTGACCTTGACCTTGACCTTTGACATAGAAACTTAAGATAGCATAGGTCTGTGGCGAGTAACCTATGCGAACATGTCTCCAAGTTTTGTTAAGATTGGTGCAGGATAAATGGCAAAAGGATGCGTAACTAATAAACTGACAGACAAACGGACGTCAAACATGACCGACAGATATACTTGCTGAAATCGTGCAATTTCGGCAAGAAACAAGGGTGAAAACATAACCTCCTTGGCGAAGGTAAATATTTGGTAAGCCAATCAATATGCATACAACAAATTTAAATACTATGAGACAAAGTTAAAATAAGTAAAATGCACTGTAAAAATGGCCTGTTAGTGTAAACATAACAGCTTTGCCCTCGGTGAGCTGTAGACCAACCCCCCCCCCAAACTTGCACATACAGTGCACAGCCTGACTGACTAATTTTAAGCCTCAGAAAGAGTCCATAATGCCTGTCATTCTTGGTGTGGTGGAAGCTATGTGAAACATGCCAAGCTGTAGGCCACAGTGCAGGAGTCAGCAAAGCTCTGATGTAATCAGTGCACCTCTGCTTAAAAAAGGGACATCAACAGAGAGCTTGTAGGAGCCACTGCCGCGCGCAAACACACACTTCAGCTGAGAAATGGGATTATCAACACTCCAGGCAACGGCAGACTTCAGTGCTGAAGGTAGGGCCCTCCGAGCTAGTTACTTCGGGACTTTACAGACTGACATGCTTTTGATTTGCCCCTGCTTGTGTGTGTGCACATGCGCACGTGAGCCCGCACTCACATGTATGTGAGTCTGTGAGTGCGCGCATGTGTGTGTGTGTGTGTGAGAGAGAGAGAGACGACATGCATAACAAATGAAGTAGCTTCCGTTAAATATCTGTGCTTAGACTTTACCTTCATTAGTCTTCTACATCTTTAATTGATCAAACACGTGAAGATTTCAAAAGTCCTGGTGGTTTCCGCACACAGGGAAAGATCTGATGAACGTGTATCATAGAATCAGTCCAAAGAGATTTGACAACGGAACAACGCACTCTGTTGTTTTTTTTCTCCCTAATTAAAGCTAATGACAATATTTTTGCTCTAAATTTGAACATGCTTGTCCTCACAGTTTCCTTTGTGACGTCTTCTTTTTTCTTGCTCATCAAAAAGCTCTTCATTAGCGCTCTGCTAAAGTCAATTAGCTTGGGAGCCAGATATTTATAGCAGTTAATTACATCACCCCCTGAGGACAGAGCAAATAAGCCCGGCGACACAAAGCAAACAGACCCAGTGACACAAACCAAATAGAGACACAACGAACATGCTCAATGGGAGAGCATAAGATACTGGACAGGTAAACAAATCCTCAGGTCATTGGTTACTGATTCAGAAAAAATATCATCCATACAATAAGAATATCCATCCATCCATTGTCTAATCTGCTTTAATCTGTGTAGGGTCATAGAGGGGGCGGAGGTTATCCCAGAATTCAATAGACAAGAGGCAGGAACACGCCCTTGAGTCTCCCAATGCATTGAGGGGACCACAAATCATTCTCCCATACACTCATTCTGCATAAATTAGAACAGTTTGGAAATTTCAAATATAAAACAGAATGATTTGTGAATTCTCCTTTACCTACATTTAGTTGACAGCTGCACAAAACGAGTGTTTCTCATGTGTGACTGTCTTGATTTTTGTAAATATTCGTCGACTCAGAATTTGAGGTCACATTCCAAAGTGGGACAGGGGAATAGAAATACTACAGCAGTCCTGGAATCGTCACAAAAACACCCGCTTGGACCATTCGACAGGTCATCAGGACAATGGGTTAGAGATGATTCAATAATGATTAAGTATAAAATGAGCAGCCACAGGAGGCATGGTCATTTACCGGCAGGGTGGTTTGAGGTTCGCCATTTTCCCCAAAGCTGCATGAGCAAATAGTTAGTTTTAAGAACTAAGTTTCTTATGTGAGATTGCATGGAATTTATGGATTTTGTCATCAACAATTCCTAAAGTAGAGAGAAGATTCAAAGAATCCGGCAAAACTGGAGCAATATCCATGCACAAAAGGCAAGGCCGATTACCAATATAGAATGCACATGACCTTTGAGCCCTCAAGGTGGTGCTGCATTGAGAACGAAGATGCTTCTGTTTCGGACTTAAACATATGGGCTTTGTGGCATCATCAAATGCAAGTTAAGCCCTACTACTCAGAGTGGGCCATATATCAATGCAATTCTGAAGCAACTGTGACTTCTCGGGGCTCAAGTTCATCTGAAATGGACTGATGGAGAAGTGGACAGAGGTGCTGTGGTCTGACGAGTTTATCTTTGAAATTTTTCTCAGAAATAGAGGACATTGGGTTCTCAGGGCCAAAGAGGAGAAGGACTATCCCGACTGTGATGAGAGATGTTTTCAAAAGCCAGTGTCTTTTATTGCATTAGTGCACTCAGCATGGGCAACTTGCACATCTGTGACGGCAAAATTGAAGCATAAGGGTATAGACGCATTTCGGAACAACATATCTGCCTTCCAGAGATGGTCTTTTTCAGGGTCGTCTCTGCTTGTAACAGCAGGATAACTCCAAGCCACATTCTTCAAGTATTGCAACAGCGTGACTTTGTAGTCAGAGAGAAGGTACTACCTGCAGCCCAGACCCATCTCCCATCAAAACAGATGGTGGATTATGAAGCACAAAATATGACTACAGAGACTACTGATCAACTGAAATCCTTTATGAGGCAAAAATGAGAATAAATTCAACAATCGAAACTCCAGAAATTAGTGTCTTCAGTTCCAAAGTGACTACGGAATGTTACTAAAAGGAGACATGACATTACGCAGTAGTGAACGAGCACCTGTCCCATCTTTAGTTGAATGTGTTGCAGACTCCATATTTCAAACAAGCTATTATTAAAAAAAAAAAAAAACAAACAAAAAAAATAAATAAGGCTGATGTTTGTCTTTGTGCTTGTTTCTGCAACATACAGGAATACAGGTTGGGGGGATTGGCAAATTACCCCTTGCCGTTTTTATTTACATTTTACACATTATCCCATTCTGCATCAGAACTGTCTCTGGAAGTACGAGGGAAACTGCACGAGCCCCTTTGATTACTAGGTGGTGTACAGCCACGTGATTTAGGGTGCTCTGGTTGTAAACCAACTAGAATTTTTTTTTTTGGAAGACTTCTTGACTGCTCCTCAAGGCATAGACTGCAGCCCAGGTTGCCTACATTTGTACGCTGCTACAGCAAAGGCTATTCCAATATCAAGCCGCCTTCAAACACAACTGAGAAATGAAGTCCTCATCTTGCTTCGTATCGGATGGAACTGTCACCTCAGACTAAGTTTTCATGTCGACAATTCCGTCTGATATCAGGCAAGACGAAGGCTGCATTTCTCGGCTCTATTCGAAGGCACCTTCACACTGGAAGACTTCGATGACGAAGCAGCCTAGAAATGCACCTTGCCTAGGCTGCAGCCTATGCTTTGAGAAACAACCTTTGCATTTTTCCCCCCTTTCCTGTGGCAACTTCTGGCACTCAATACTTCATATGACAGATAAGAGTTCAGCCAGTCAGGTGCTTAGCCAATTAGATCATCTGATGATCAGCTGTTTCAGCATTCAAGTTTCGCACCGGTCATGAGATCATCAAATTTGGTATTTTGCCAGTCAGGAGTTCAGCCAATTAGGTCTTGGCCAGTCAGGTGTTCAACCAATCATGTCTACTGTCAGTCGGGTAGGAAAATACACTGCTGATGATGTCCTTTCCATGTGTTCTGATAGAAAGGTAAGGTTTTAATGTTCACGGCCATTCAGTGCTGTATTTTACCAGAGTCTGGCAAACAGCCTGTACCTTTGTGCTGGCGTGGTTTCAATGCAGTGTAATGGCAGATCCGTACATGGAGATCCTGTGGTTTTTCCAGGTTTGGCAGACGCCTCCTCTCTTCCTCCAAGGGCTCTGAAACCTCGTACTCATGTTTGCAGTGCCGTCTGACACAGCTTCACCCTACGCTGTGACAGTCAGAGGAAATATCACGCGACATTTTGTCTTGTCTAGCAGGGCACACCCTAATCTCTTAACTGCTGCGGTTGCTGTCGTTAGCAATTAGCGCCCGGGGAGGCCACAGCACCCCTCTCACTATGGAGGATATTAACACTCCTTCTGAGGCTCAAATTCTTGCTAACCAGCTCCGGAAAAGGCGTAAAAATACCATACAGTGCAGTCACAAGCATTAGGACAGTCGATTGTTACCCTCTCTCAGCAGCAAACAAGTCAGCAGAACACTTCTGGGTTAAGTTTAAAGACATCACAAGTATAGATTCGAGATACTTGATAGTAATGCTTTCAGAATATGGGTAACTTGTTAAACCTGCATATAAGCGCGGTAACTGACATAATATCCTGTCAATAAAAATATTACATTTTTTGGATTCACTGACGTGGGTCACCAAAGGGAAAGGGTTAGATGACTGTGATTCCATTACATTTCACTTCATGTGAAAGTGTCCACCCAAATTACGGTAGAATTTCAATAAATCAGGGATTCACTTTACCGCATTTTTGCGTGTAATCCTCCATCCAAACTGCGGCTTCCATATTTGGCTAAGAAGCCATACTAACTGTACCCAGCTGTTTGTTGGCTCCCCCACTCCCTGTAACAGACTGCATTCAGCTGCAGCTGTTTGGTTATGTGCACAAATCCTACTGATACACCGCATCCACGCCTCCCGAATGAAAAATAACCACTCTGGGCACAGAAATCAATTACTTCCATCTCAATCCCATATTTGAAAGCTGCTATGACGACATTCCAACAACAGGAGCCTAGACGTCTGCAGGCCTAGTTTTCTGGCCTCTGTGTTTCGCTCGTCTGTTGACATATGCTTTTTCCATAACTAATTTTGATCTAGCTTTATGACAAATGGCACTTCTCATCACAAGAAAAGCTTCTCATATGACACTGATAGAGCGTTATTCATATTAAAGCTGAGTGATATGGAGTGAAGTTAAATGATATGAGAAGAAACGCCGCACAGCAGGGCGAGATTTATGATAAGTGCGCATGTAATGTCAGGCTTGCTGCAGTAGTGGGCATACTCAACTGAAAAATACATTGGTTGCTGGGTTACGTTACTTGTCCAAGATAAACAAGCGTTTAAAGACTTCTCCTTCATGACAAATTCAACATTTTTTATGCATAATCTATTCAAATGTTCATACTCATACTTGTTTAAGTACCATGATGGGAACAAAATACGCCGTCTGTCCATGACAGAGTTAGATTACCAGATGGGTAACAACACTGGAGAAAGAAGGGAGACCAAGAGAGAGAGAGAGAGAGAGAGAGATGAAGAGGATGATGGAGAGAGGGAGAGAGATAAATTTAGAAATAGGATGCTATACGCATTAAGCCAGCTTTGATTAGCATTGATTGCCAAATTGCTTTGTTCACATTGGGTCTCCGTAGCTCATGGTTCAGGAGGTGGACAATGACTGACCTGAGCTGAGGTCATTATGGCAAAATGGAAAAGTGAATAATATTGCCATTCAAACCATTTGGATTTCAGACTACCAAAAGCTTGCGGCTATTACAACCTCAATTCCGAAACAGTTGGGACAAAGTGTAAATTGTGAATAAAATCAAAACGCAATGACTTTCAAATCACACCAGCCAGTATTTTATTCACAATAGAACAGAGACAACGTGGCAAATGTCGAAACTGAGAAATTTTACAATTTTATCCACAAAATGAGCTCATTTTAAATTTGATGGCTGCTACAGGTCTCAAAAAAGTTGGGACAGGGGCCTGTTTACCATGATGTAGCATCCCCTCTTCTTTTTAACACAGAGTGAAGGCGTCTGGGCATTGAGGAGACAAGTTTCTTGAATTTAGCCACTGGAATTTGATCCCACTCTTGTTTATTACAGGCTTCCAGCTGCTGGAGAGTTTTGGCTCTCCTTTGACGGACTTTTCATTTAATTATGCGAATTATGAGAATTATGTTCTCAATCAGTGAAAGATCAGGACTGCAGGCAGGCCAGTTCAGCACATGGACTCTTCTACTACGAAGCCATGCTGTTGTAATAGCTGCAGTATGTGGTTTTGCATTGTCCTGTTGAAATATACAAGGCCTTCCCTGGAATAGATGTCGTCTGGAGGGGAGCATATGTTGCTCTAAAACCTTTATATACCTTTCATCATTCATGGTGCTTTTTAAAACATGCAAGTGTCCCACACCATATGCACTAATGCATCCCCATACCATCAGAGATGCTGGCTTTTGAACTGAACACTGATAACAGGAGGGGTGGTCTTTCTCCTCTTTAGCCCGGAGAACACAACGCCCATGATTTCCAATAAGAATGTCAAATTTGGACACGTCTGACCACAGGACACTTTGCCACTTTGCTACAGTCCATTTTAAATGAGCCTTGGCCCACAGAACACGGCGGCGCTTCTGGATCATGCTCAACAATGGCTTCCTTTTTGCATGATAGAGTTTTAGGTGGCATCTTAGGATGGCACGGCGGACTGTGTATACAGACAGTGGTTTCTTTAAGTATTTCTGGGCCCATTTAGTAATGACAATGACAGAATCATGCTGCTGAGTGATGCAGTGGCGTCTGAGGGCCCGAAGATCACAGGCATCCAGTAAAGGTCTTCGGTCAGGTCCCTTACGCACAGAGATTTTTCCAGTTTCTCTGAATCTTTTGATGATGTTACGCACTGTCGATGATGAGACCTTCAAAGCCTTTGCAATTTGACGTTGAGGAACATTGTTTTTAAAGTATTCCACAATTTTTGTTACGCAAGCCTTCACGGGTTGGAGAGCCTCTGGCCATCTTTACTTCTGAGAGACTCAGCCTCTCTAAGACATCCCTTTAATAGCCAATCATGTTACACACCTGATGCCAGTTAATGTAATTACTTGCTAAATGTTCTTTCAGCGGATTCTCTTATATTAATTGCTTTTTCAGCCCTTTTTTTCCTGTGTCCCAACTTTTTTGAGACCTGTTGCAGCCAGAAATTTTGAAATGAGCTCATTTTGTGGGTAAAACTGTAAAATGTCTCAGTTTCAACATTTGAAATGTTCTCTGTGTTCTATTGTAAATAACACATTGGCTCATGTCATCTGAAAGTCATTGCATTTTGATTTTATTCACAATTTACACTTCATCCCAACTATTTCGGAATTGGGGTTGTACAATATCAAAATGACATCTGTGTGTGAAAACACAGGTGCACATGTTAATGATAACAAAAGTATGCATGTCTATGAAAACACAGGTGATGCATATCCATGGTAATAGGGGTGTGCATGTCTATGGTAATACAGGTAACGCATGTCTATGGTAACACAGGTAACACATGTCCACAGAAACACGATATGGGGTGCGTTTCTCGAAATCGCAGATGCTAACTTACATAGTTGGGCCCATTGACCGTAAATGGACGAACTGTGTAAGTTGCTAACTTAGTTAGCAACTACGCTTTTGGGAAATGCACCCATGGATGAGTCTTGGTGGAGGGCTCACAATGACCATGCAGCCTAAAAACAACAAAGTTTCTTTCCTTCATAGAGACTTGAACATTTTGCCGCAAGATACAACTTTGAGCTCATTAAGGGGCGGTCCTGCAGTTACGCGTACCAACAAATGACTTTCCGCAATCCATATTTTCATCAGCTATACGATATGAATACTAATACTCACCTCATTAAAAGAATCGTGCTGTTTTTGGCAGAAAAAACTCATTGATTTTTTTTGTCCTTGGATCTTTCTTCAGGAAAAGGTTTCTGAGTACCAGAGATAACAGTTTTGAGTCGAAACTGAATGAGGCTGAATTGATTTCTTAACAAAAAAAGTAAACAATTTGAGCAATAAAACCAGACGTTCACACTGGGGTGAACAGTTCAGTAAGAAGAAGGAATGAGTGCTTAGTCGATGAAGAGGCACAATGAACTGAACAAGTTTTCCTACTGCAGATATTAGAATGCAGATAATGACTCTTTCAAATGAGAAACCAATGACATTACAAGCACGAGTCAACCCACTTTTCTCCAGTTTCACCTCCCGGCAAAGCAGGTGGCCTTAACTTTAATGAATGATAAAGCATTTCACTGGAGAAGCAAGTGAGAGAAGCTCACTTGTCTGATGTTATTCTCCCAAAATGCCTTCTCACCCATCTGCTAATGTGACAGCACACCTGCATGATGGAGTCACTCCCTCTTAGGAATAAAAGTTTTGATTTCACTTCTGCAGTGAATACACTTGAAGGAGATGAGACGAAAAGTGATCATTCATCCAGATTTAATTTTAAGCCCCAAGGTACACAAGCACACACCTCTCCAGTGTACAAAGAGACTCCTTCTTATAGGAAAGGAGGACTAATCAGCCATTTCTATGAATTTACAAGTGAAATTAATCCAACACCCAATTTTTTTAACCCACTTATTCTTGGGGTGGGACTATGGTCTAGCATCCAGTGGGCAAGAGACAAGAATACACCCTGGATAGTTCACCGATCTGCAGGCATAACGTCAATGGGCCGTTAAGAATCCTCAAATAGACGAGCACTTGTCTTTAGGCAGCAGAGAACCTGCTGGAAACTCATACAAACTAGCAAATTTCACACTGAAAGGCCCATTCATGCCGGACCTTCTTCCTATAAAACGACAGTGCCTCTTTATAATCATAAATCTTAATGAAAAATCAGTCAGCCACATTAAACGGGCACTAATGGGTTGCAAAAGATCATGAAGGATCACAGTATAAGAACCAGACTCAGCAATGTCAACGGGATACAGTGAAGAACTATAATTTCGGAGAGGAAATTTTAATTGTTAGAACGAGACAGCAATTTACTTTAAAAATAATTTTATTTCTTCAATGAGAAGTGAATTAATTTTCTTTCCGCTCGACGACTTTGCGGCGTTCTGTGCTGAGTCAGCAGTTCCTATAGCTTTAGATAGGCCTAGTAGCGCATATGCATGTACAAAATTAGCATCCGCCTTGTTGGATAAGGGGGCCGAGAGCGCCACAGTCATTAATGAAGATTTCTCTCTCTGCTTTAAGAGGTTCAGAGTCCGGGTAATTAAAGCAGAGCTGTCCTCGTCTCTGGAGGTTTGAGCGCTCGCGGTACAGAGCAACACGCTCATGTTCCGGTGAGAACAGGCACGCAGCCCGTGCTTTACGTGTTAATTTTCAAGGAAAAAACCAGTTCCGAACACACTCCTCTGCCAGCCAGCGTTGCTGTCGGAGCGCATATCTTACTACAGCAGTTACAGACGGTCTGAAACAGTTTTCTGAAGCTCAGAGAAAACACACAACGACTCCCTCCTGCCAACAGGTACGGCTAAGGTCTCTTTCTGCATCTTTCACAAAAAAAAAAAAAGCTCGTACTTCATCTGGTCGTTCATAAACGCCTCACTGAATTATGGAAGAATTGACTCATATGCGTGTAAGTGGCTCTTAAAAGGGTTTTTTGTCGCGTTACTTCTCACCATTTATTTAACTCAGGACGCAAGTGGGGAACATCCTCAGGATGAGTCGCTAGTCCACCAGCGGTTTTGATAGATAGGGATTGTGGGATACTTGATAGACTGCTTTCCCAAGTAATATTAATTGAAACCTAAATGCTTGCTTGTTTGTAACCTGTAAGCATTTATCTGATATACCGGTGACATCTCACAGCACGTTATCGGACTTCTGTAACTTCTCTCAGCATACCATCCGGTATCATCAGTCTTCTAAAACTTTTCCCATTGCATGATGGGACATTTGAAACTTGTTTCTGTGCATCCCCAGTTGCATGGTGGGACTCCTTAACTTCTCCCAATGCATCGTCTGTTTATTCATAACTTCCCTCGTTATTAGATGGGACTCTGTTAATGTCTCCATCTGTGGGGTACCTGTCTTGCACATACATGGTTAAGGGTATTTGATCATTAGAGCACAGATATTTTGGAAGGTTTTAGACCATATGAAGCCAGACTTCTGAGAACAATCTTGATTTTTAAGCTGCATGATATCCATGAGAAACTAAAGTTCTCATTACAGCAAAAAAAAAAAAAAAAAAAAGTAATGGACCGGCAGGTGGAAGTACACCCTTATGGAACTCTGTTCATTTATTGTACTGTTCAGAAGGGTTGTCTGTTCATGACTGTGTGTTTCAGGTCTACCAAAGAAAACAGACAAGCTGTAACAAAATTTTGTCAAATGTTTACCTTTTTCAAATAACCAGCAACACAAACAACGAAACAACGACAACATGCCACATTCCCGCTAAACTTCGCACCACAACATTTTGAAGTCGATATGTTTTCACCAGAGCCAAACTCAAAAAAATCGCACGACCTGGAACAAACCCAGAGACGAACCAATTGAGTTTTCAATTGTGTGTTGCTGGTTCTTTGAAAAAGGTGGACATCTGACAAATTTTTGTTATAGCTTGGCCATTTTCTTTGGTTGGCTTGTGTTTACTAATTATAAAAATCTTCATTGAAATTAATGATCTTCCATTTTGATGTAAAGGCCTGCAAGCTTTTCATTGTTTTTTCAGAATGCACTCTTTCCCTAATTATCTATCATGATCTGTCTTATGTGATGGCATCACAGCATCTTACATTTATTGGTTTTCAGAGGTTGTGTTATTTGCAACCACTCTTTAGTTTGTTTGATCAGTTGTAAATTCTATCACTCATCATCAGCTGACTTAACCTGCAATGACTCTAGTTCACATTTTACAGTTCATAAGTGAATTTACTTTACTGATGTATTATGGAAATCATACTTAATCTGATTTGTATTGTGAAGTTGTTATGATGACCTTTTGTTTGTGCTTATTAATACGCTGCTTTGGATAAAAACATCTGTGAAATAAATAAAATGAATGTGATGCTGGAATCTTCAGGCATGTTCTGAACACAACCAAAACTTTGTTGCACTTAGGAAAAGCCCACTACTTTTTACCTGGTTGGTATTGCATGTGATGGTACCATACGCTCATGTCCTTAAATGCATGAGAAGCTTGTCCTCTTTCTGCAGTAATTCTGATGGCATGGTTGATCGGATATGCTCATGGGAAACTGCTGTTTCCACCGGATGATGAAATTTCAGTGCAGTAATTGACCAAACCTAAAAGATTGTCCTAAAGGCAGCAATAATTTTTAAGAATTTTTACTTCACTGCACCTCTCATTAAATTCAGATTACTAGGCTTTACTCAATTTCTTTGCAACTTACGTTCAAACTTTTTCATACTGTACATTGTATCTTAATTAAAGTAAGAAAGCCAGTTACAAAATATTTCAATTTATAGCTCATTAAATATTTTGAGTCTGAATAACTGGCTCAACTTCAATAGTTTTCTTTCTTTCATTCTTTCTTTTTTGGAATGACTTAACTTTTTTCTATTATTCACAAAACTTTCTAAGACTGGCAACTGCATGCTGGTCTTCAATATTTTTTGTTGCATGTTGACAAATTTTTCTCACTGTAATTGATTGTGACAATTGTAAATCTCACTCTGAAGTTGTCCTGATAAAAGCTCTTGAGTGATAAACACCACAAGCAAACATTGACTTGACTGCAACTTACAAAAAAACGTGAATCACCTTTGCGTTTATAGATGTGCACAGATAAATCTACCAAAATGTACTCTACAGAAAAACCTGATGACAGGAACATGGCTGGAGTAGTCAATGCTTCCTGAAACAACCATCACTCTGTGGGTATTAGCAACAAAAGAATGAGCTGGAGTTGACAGCACATATTCCCAGCTCTGATACAGTCAGCCTTTCATGAGTCCTTTATTAACGCACTGTGCAATTGTTTATGGTGCCACGTTATCGTTATAGAGCTACCTCCGCTGAGCAGTTGTGGGGAATATGTGCTCAGGCTGCTGACCTTGAACCTTTGGCGTGTGCCTTTGATAACTAATCAGCCACCTCACCCGTGCCCAGTCATCCATTGTGATGCCGCCCGATTCCGAATAAGGAGATAACAGATTAAAAAGGATCATATTTATGCCTGAGGCTGCTGTGATATGACTCTAAATGGCGCATATCAGTGAAATGTTTTAATGAGAAACACACCCCTGCCACTCAAAAGGAGGCGAAGGGGGGCTTCCACTACAAGCAGGAAGCCATGAACTCAGGTGCGTATCCAGGCTGACTTGTTTGTTTCACGATATACTTTTGGGCGGCACAGTGGTGTAGTGGGTAAACAGGCGAACTGTTGCCTCACTGCAAGTAGTTTATGATTTAAAATCCAGCATGGACCTTGCCTTTGACTCCTACACTAGGGACCTGACAGAAGCAAGACATCACTCCCGGTCTCTCACTCTGTTCTCTCAATCAACAGCTCTTCCATATACAATCTGCCAGAGATTTCTTCTGGGTTCGGTGGTTTACAAGGAAATGCATGCCAGCCTAATTGGAGACTCTAAACTGCCTATAAGCATGAGTGTGTGAGTGAATTATGTATACATGCCCAGCGATGAATTCACAAACTATCCTGGGATGCATTTCCCGAAATCTCAGATGCTAACTTACATAGTTGGAACCACTCAGTACGTTTACATCCACAGTTTAGTCGAGCTTTGCTAATAGCTCAATTAGGCCTATTATTCGGACCACTGTCCTTGTCCCAGTATACATGCACGTGAGGAAAACCGATTTATTGACCGAAGCATGTCTGTCTTTGCTACGATAGGTGGCGATGTGCTCCATTTCAGCTTGTTCATGTTGGACCTTTTTCTGGTTGACCCATTACGTCACAGACCAAACAATCGACAAACTAGTTTGCTGGCGACAAACTGGTAACATGTCAAGTTACGGCTCTGTACATTTCATACGGACTGTACGCTATGCTTTTCATACAATTGAGACGCAGGCTATCCCTGGTGGTTATGGCATTAACCGAAGCTAAGCAACACCGCTATGCTATACTTTGTGCCTTCTCTAAAACCCTGGACTGCATTTCCCTAAAGTGTAGTTGCTAGCAACTAACATAGTTTGTCCATTCAGTCTGTGATTCCAACCATGTAAGTTAGCATTTGTGCTTTCGGGAGACGCACCCCTGGGCTTCCCGTGCATGTTCGATGCGGGTCAGGAGTAAAGCCTAGTGGGAGAGAGTCATTTGAGTTTTCCGATGGCGAGTGAAAGGAAAATTTTCAGATGACACGCAACTCTGATAAATTATGCAGATTAATGGAAGAAGTTATGTGCCCCAAAGGCGTGACTGTTCAAGCACCAGTACCCCCGGTTCTTGCTAATCAATTTGGTGCTTACAAGTCCACAAGACTTCTGGGTAAGAGCCCCGCGCGGTGAACTGTGAGCATGCGCAGAGCGCATAGTTCAAGTCAGTTCGATACATGGAGGAATAATGCGACTAGTAACTACATTATCTGGGTGTGTTAGTCCGATTACGAGAAATTAAATTTAGAGCGATTCCAGTCGGACCAACATGTTATATGTATTTTAAAAGTCTGGTTATGATTGAACTTCCACAAGAATTCAATTTTTTTTCTAACATCATAGTATAAACGCAGTCATTGACTGTGAATGGACGAACCATGTAAGTGGGAGATTCCGTGGTATTTTATCAAAATGTCACCACCGTGACAAGACACTAAACCATCCCCCAAACAAAATTCTGTTGATGTATTATAAAGTATTTTTTATAATTTATGGGTTTTAAGGTGCATTGCTACAACCAATTCCGAAATAGTTGGGACAAGTGTAAATTGTGAATAAAATCAAAACGCAATGACTTTCAAATCACGCCAGCCAGTATTTTATTCACAATAGAACAGAGATAAAAAAAATAAATAAATAAAAAATGTTGAAACTGAGAAATTTTACAATTTTATCCACAAAATGAGCTCATTTCAAATTAGATGGCTGCTACAGGTCTCAAAAAAGTTGGGACAGGGGCCTGTTTACCATGGTGTAGCATCCCTTTTTTTTTTTTTTTAAACACAGAGTGGAGGCGTCTGGGCATTGAGGAGACAAGTCTCTTGAGTTGAGCCATTGGAATTTGATCCCACTCTTGTTTAATACAGGCTTCCAGCTGCTGGAGAGTTTTGGGTCTTCTTTGGAGGACTTTTCGTTTAATTATGCGCCAAATGTTCTCAATCGGTGAAAGATCAGGACTGCAGGTAGGCAAGTTCAGCACACGGATTCTTCTACTACGAAGCCATGCTGTTGTAATAGCTGCAGTATGTGGTTTTGCATTGTCCTGCTGAAATACACAAGGCCTTCCCTGGAATAGATGTCGTCTGGAGGGGAGCATATGTTGCTCTAAAACCTTCATATAGCTTTCAGCATTCATGGTGCTTTTTAAAACATGCAAGTGTCCCACAACATATGCACTAATGCATCCCCATACCATCAGAGATACTGGCTTTTGAACTGAACACTGATAACAGGAGGGGGGGTCTTTCTCCTCTTTTGCCTGGAGGACACGACGCCCATGATTTCCAACAAGAATGTCAAATTTGGACTCGTCTGACTACAGGACACTTTGCCACTTTGCTACAGTCCATTTTAAATGAGCCTTGGCCCACAGAACACAGCGTCGCTTCTGGATCATGCTAAACAATGGCTTTCTTTTTGCATGATAGAGTTTTAGGTGGCATCTGTGGATGGCACGGCGGACTGTGATTACTGACAGTGGTTTCTTGAAGTATTCCTGGGTCCATTTAGTAATGTCAGAATCATGCCGGTGAGTGATGCAGTGGCGTCTGAGGGCTTGAAGATCACGGGCATCCAGTAAAGGTCTTCGGCCTTGTCCCTTACGCACAGAGATTTTTCCAGTTTCTCTGAATCTTTTGATGATGTTATGCACTGTTGATGATGAGACCTTCAAAGCCTTTGCAATTTGACATTGAGGAACATTGTTTATAAAGTATTCCACAACTTTTTTTCTGCAAAACTTCACAGGTTGGAGAGCCTCTGGCCATCTTTACTCCTGAGAGACTCAGCCTCTCTAAGACATCCCTTTTATAGCCAATCATATTACACACCTGATGCCAGTTAACTTAAGTATTTGCTAAATGTTCTTTCAGCTGATTCTCTTTTATATTAATTGCTTTTTCAGCCTTTTTTTTGCCTGTTTCCCAACTTGTTTGAGACCTGTTGCAGCCAGAAAATTTGAAATAAGCTCATTTTGTGGATAAAAATGTAAAATGTCTCAGTTTCAACATTTGAAATGTTATCTATGTTCTATTATAAATAACATATTGGCTCATGTGATCAGAAAGTCATTGCATTTTGATTTTATTCACAATTTACACTTTGTCCCAACTATTTCAGAATTGGGGTTGTAAATTAGGGAGGAAAAAGCCCAATTTTTCACTCCATTTCCATTTGGAGATCATTTTAGTGTCTCGTCACGGAGGGGACATTTGGTTGACAATACCTCAGAATTGCCCAAGTTGCAAACTTAGTGAGCAAATAAACAATTGGAATAAACAATCTTCTGAAATTGAACATTCAAGTTTTACAATTTTGTTATTTCTATGGAATGTATAATTCATGATATTTCCATGTGCTAATTAAAAATTGAATTTGGATTTCAGTTTTTATCTTTAGGCTTCATTATATCTTCTATTTTGGAGTTTGTTTATTCAGTGTAGGCGCCATTGCTTAAAAAAGTTGGCTGAACTTCAATATTCTTATTACTTTCAGGACCTATTAATTACTTTCAGTTCATAACCTATTAATTAGTATCAGACACTGACATGTTCCATATGCAGGAATATATCTGGTGTATAATTTGAATCTCTTGCAAAACTCTTAATGGCCAGAAGGGTAGTATATTGCTGGAGCCAGATCTTAAGAAAATCTGCTATGAATAGTATTAATAGTCATTGAAGATCAAAGTGCTGAAATGCAGAGACCTGTGGTAGGACTGATTACAGAAGAAAAGCCTCCATGATTTTCAATGGAAATGACTTTATTTAATTCAACATGGCCTGTACATTATTCACAAACTGAACTGGGAAAGTGACGTACAGGGGCACTAGGCTGCTTATTCTCCTTGGTTACGGTATCAGAAAGCTTTGTTAAATTTGCTTGCACACACTTGCTGATGAAATGAAAACCCTGCCAAACTGAGAGCTATCTAAAATCTAATGAATTTAATCACAGTTCACCCTTTCATGTTGTGTCTTTCCTTTCACATAAATGCTAATTATTTTCCTCAAACAAAGGGGTTGGGTGGTCTTAGTTGTGTGAACAGGATATCCCTTCAGGACCTGGCAGAGCTTGATTGTGTAAATCTACCAGAATTATAGTGCAGGCGCTGTGATCAGTAAATAAACTGTCCCACCATGTTACATTTTTTGAAAAGACTATAAAGCATTTTGGATAAATCTTATTTCTGCCACCTTTGGTCTTCCCTTAATCTCACGGCGAAAATTAATTGAAGAAATATCATGTTAGAGATTACAATGCATAAATTACTTCCATTTTTTGTGTGTTAGGCTTGTTTTAGTGATGCTTTGGTCTTTACAGGCTACTATATTGGGTCAAAATCCTTTCTATATGGGCACATGGGCATTTGCAAGCCACCTAAATGGTTCTTGTTCCTCTTTGGAAGAGGGATGGTCTGGTTTTCACTGAACTTGCTACCCCTCCCCCCAGTATGAACACTGGTTTCACTGTACTCTACAGTCTGCTTTGCTCAAAGTGACTGTGGGAATTACCCAAACCATCAGGCTGATGGTTTCTAAGAGTGAGGTCCATTTTTCTACCGCAGAGTGCTACATCCTGAGATCATAACGCTGTGTGGTTCATGCAGAGCAAAATTAATGGAAAGCAACATCTTTCTGACAATTGTGGTGGTGTTGAAAGCACAAATTCTGTGCACCGATTAGTGTATCACTTCCCAAAGAACAGAGGTCACAGAAACGGGACAAAAACTCTACTTTGAAAAAGTTGTTTTTAAATATTCTAAATATTCTCCAGGCCTTTGCGTGATGTCATGTTCGTCATGTAGCACCTGTGTTTCCGGCTGCTGTTACGCATGACGGCACGTCCAGTAATGGCTTGGGGCTAATTAAGCAGTGTTTGCTGATTCTCCGGGAGCAGACATGTAATTTGGCGGAGGAGCAGTAGCTACTGGCAGCGTCCTTCGCCGAGAGCTTTCTGCGTAATGGCCGCTGATTGATGACTAAATGAGAAGGTGGGAGAATAGCACAGCAAACCTGAGTCAAAAAGACAATTACACTTATCAGCCCATCGTTGCGGCCTGCTAATTTACGCTCGAATCACAGTCAGAAATATCACCGGGGACAAGGCTAAAACAAAATAAGGACGGGCCTATGACGCAAGGTTAAATAGGCACGTTTTCCCTTACTATCCTCACTCTGTTTTTAACCATTTTGGAATTGTTTGGAATTTAAGCCTCTCTCCCTAATTTTGGTGGAAGTCCTTCTGAAAACCAGAGAATGCAGACTGGTGTTCCACGAGAGTATTCTAGTATTCTTCAAGGCTTATTGTAACTATGTGTTCTATCCCTTGAACTAATCTGCAATTTCAGTGCATTAATCCAGGGTATTTTTCACTTTTATTGGTCGTATATTCTCCATGATGTTGTTTCATAACCGAATGATGGCTGTCAGGGGATTTGCGTTTGTTTGCAGTGAGCCTGAAATCATTTTCTGTGACAGAACTTGTCTAAAACAATAAAATGTAATGAAACTGGGAGCTGTGCTAGCTGGGAGTGCCTGGGAGTTGAGCCCTGGATTTTGGCACTGAGTTCATGCCAGGTCTGTCAAACTCCATTTTCTTAATCTGTAATTTATCCTAATTAATCTTTCCTCGTCTATCTATCTTTAGCCATTTGTTCCTGTTTGTTTCCCTAGCGATCCATAACTATCAATCAATCCCTATTTCTCTCGGCCCTATTTATGGCACACAGTCCACCCTACATCTGGTACAGCAGCATGGCCTAACATATGGGTACCCCCCAAATTTGCAGTTGATCACATTCACACCCTCACGAAATTAAGGGTTTAAATTTGGGATATCAGGCTTCAACACTAAACTGCCAAAATGAAGGTGGATAAGTGCTCTCTCCCACTGGATATGATGGCTTTAAGCAGTGGTAAATTGCAATGCCATGTCTTCAGGAATGATGTTCCAAATCTTGCCATACATATTGAGGAGCAGTTTTCTGGCATATTGCCCCATGAAATATGCTCTTTCCTCAAGGTAAGCTCCTAAACAGAGTAAGTGGGGTAGCCTATAGCCCAATCAGTATCACATTTAACTGGCGCTAGGATGGTTGTCGCCACGATCCACAGTGTAGCCACATTAGGATATGTGGAGCTGCTGGGCTCTTGAGTAAGGCCCTTAACCCCGTATTGTTTCTGCGGGGTGTTGTCTGGCTTAGTCTGATCAGCTGTAAAGCACACTGGAAGAAAGAATCAGCTCAATAATTGTTATGTAGCTGCATTGTCCTGAAATGCGGAGCTGAAAACATTTAAACTGCCTAATTCTGTTGCCAGCATGGTGACTCAGTGGTTAGCGCTGCTGCCTCACAATAAGGAGGTTGTGGGTCGGAGACCTGACTGACCAGAACCTCTCCGCATGGAGGTCGTGTGGCCAGGTACTCTGGGTAATGGTCCTCTCACCCTGAAAGACATGCACTGGGAACACTCCTACCAGCGCCCCAGGCGATTGGATCGCAAGTGCTGTGCTATGGCTGCCCACAGCTCCTACGTAACAAGGATGGGTCAAATACAGAGGACAAATTACCCCACGGGGTTCAATAAGGTATTGTTTATCTCTGAGTGTAAAATCTCTTCAGTGTAAGATGCCTGTTGCTCTTCTCCCTCTAAGGCCTAAACTGGACATTACCACGATTTGAACTAGCCCCATATAACCAGCTGACTATCATTGCCTCTGACTCGGTGTCAACAAAACCAGTTCCACAGCTGCTGCTGTCTCATATAACACAAAAATAATCTTCAACACATTGTACTACACACTCAAAATCCAACATAAAATACCATCACTCACAAAAAACACAGCAAAAATCTCTTGCGCAGATGGGAGAACAACTAATAAAAGATTTCCAATTAGTCAGCAAAAATACCTAGACTCAGTCCAGTCAGTGTAGAAGAGAAATGGCTTGGCTGGAATATTAGTATTGAAATATCAATATTTCTTATTTACAGGTCATTACGATCTCTGCTTATGGCTGTGTGATTACAAACAGCACACTCTGAGGCTGGAGAAGCTGACAGTTGGCTGCAGGAGATGGGCAAGAGCACAGACAGTGAACAGAGGCATGCTGGGCCATATATACAGCCCTATGGAGAAGCCCCCTCTCCCTGCATACCCCCTTCATCATAAGCCATAAATTGCTTTTAGATTTGACCCTTTACCATCCTCCTGCAGAAACGGTGTGTAATTTAAATTCAGTGCATTATTTATAGACCTGTGGGACTGGGCTGGGCTGAGCAGAGGCCTGCAAAACAGGGAGCCCTGGCTGCTGGGCTTGAATGTCCAGTTAAACCTCTGTGTGAAATAGCAGCAATAATTACAGTTGGCTTGCAGCTCGCTTAATCCAAATGACTTAATTATAAAAAAAATTGTTTCATTACTTAGATGGCAAACTGAAATCACAGAATCATGGACAAATGAAAATGTTTATAATGACAGTCATACTTTCACTGCAAAGAATTAATGGTGGTGAAAAGGCGAGATTAAATTAGGCGATAAAGGCAACGAGGTGTTTTGTACTTGCGTAATGTGTTGACGGCTGTGTCTGTGTGCGTGGCAGTGAACCCTGGGGGGTGTTGGGTGGTGCCTGGGGCAGTGGGGGGGTGTTTGTTTCCAGGCGCACCGCCGGGCCTCGCCTGGGGACGCCTCGACGTCGCTGTATTCTGCCCGACTGCTGGCGTGCGGCGCTTCCATAATGAAACTCTCATTAGTGTAATAGAGCTTAAAAACGTGCTCATTATAACATAATTACGTCTGCTTGATCCTGACGACTAATAAAGACACACTGCAATGGCTGTGTTTACTCTCAGTTATTGATGGTTAAAAAAATGTAAAAGCAAAAGAAAAGTGTGTGTGTGTGTGTGTGTGTGGGCGAGTGCATGCTTGTGTGTGTGCGTGCATGCGTGTGTGTGTGTGTGTGTGTGTGTGCATGCAAAAATATGGAGAGGACCTCTTTCATGAGAAATCCACTCTGAAAATGTCATTGTGAAAAGTAATGTGAGACTTGTATTCTATCCCAGGAAGCACCATGTTGCCTTTGCTATCTCATAAAGCAACTGGGGGATTAGACCAACTGCTCGATCAATGCAATGTTCAGATCGATTTACTGGATCAGTATGAGAAAGACTGGTAGCATAAATACAGCTTATTTTCCTGTCTGGTGATATGAATGTGCACACTCCTTTTCTCATGCATTGTTACCATGGATATAAGATTGGCTTCATTGGGAAAGAAGCCGTATACCATATGAAAGAAAAAATGAAATAATACAATCTACTTCAAGTATTATATTGAGGGCCAGTTTCACAGACACAGATTAAGCATAGTCCTGGACTAAATGCAGTTTAGTATGGAGAAACACCATTGAAAACTAAATATAGTCTGAGACTTGGCTTAATCTATGTCTGTGGAATGGGCCCTGAGTGTATTAGCCTTGAGAGAAGGGTTGAATCTTAAGCCAATTTCCCAGTGATGAGTGCATGTTGTTTGGAGTATAGTTGACATAATGTGTTTATTGTGAGCTATTGCAATTACCAAAGTGCTGCCATGCCTTGGTGGAGAGCAGGCTAATCTTGGCCTCAAGATGATTATTTTAATCTCCTGTCTAGGGGAATATTCTTTTACCTATAGCATTGTTTTCTTGCAATCAACTATACATCATACTTCAGCATACTTTAAGTATTATCATAATTGAGTTTATCATCAATACTTTCCATTTGGGATTTATATACAGTATAGCAGAAAGTTGTGGAACTGTAGTCCTCAATGTAGTCATCAACAGTCTACAACAATCAAAAAAAAAGTTTTCAGACAAAAAGAAATCTATTGACTTCTGTTCCAGCAAGAAACAGGACTTGGCAAATAGACAAAACTGCTTCATCTTTCTTGGTAGTCATAAATTGCACAATATTGCAATTAGAGATGAGAATACTCCATTTAAAGAAAGGCATCATTAAGCCAAAAGTAATGTAGCTCCAGAAAGAATTATTCATAAATCACATTAGTTCATCAGGAGGAAATTGCATTGTGCAGTCGTGTAATTATTTGTCAATTAGCCGCACAGGATGAATGAGTTTGCATTGCTATGTCTAATTATGGTCTCCCTTGGTGTCAACGCTGCTTCGAGCCACAGAAGCAGAACTGTGAAGCAGTTCTGGTGAAGTGAGCTTTACTGTTAATCATTACTTATGCAAAGAAATTGTACAGACAATGTCAGACATGCCAAAGCAGCAGATTAAAAGCAAGGCACACCCAGTGGTCAGTTACAGTTTGATCAAAATGGCCGCCAAAACCCTTGTCAGTGAATCAAGCGCTGGACAACTGTACACCCCAACAAGTTAAAATGATCATCTGATCATTTTTGTACGTTATTTTTCTCTGTTGGCTTTGCTTGCCTCCCCAATTACTTTTCTCAAATAATTCCATCATAAATAAGTTTTATGGCGAAATTGCAATGGGCCATCATTGACTGAATTCAGTTGAAGTGGGAGTGATCGATGCTGACTTTGTGGTAGCATCAGTGCTGCCCATGATGTGCTCAACACAACCAACAAAAGTGCAGCCAAATATGGGAATTTAGCACTGCTGTGCAGGAAGGCTGCAATTCTGAATTTGGCGGAGTTGAGTGAGTGTTTTTGTTTGATATCATCATATTTGACAGACCTACATGCTACTGATGACATATCAGTCATTGAAAATCATGACATCAGCCGTGCTATACATATACATTTTTACATATTCTTTTCCATTCATTCTGCTTCTGATGAACTTGGGGATGGGGGGATGTTTGGAGGGGAATGCAGCCTGTAACTTTTCATATAAAGCTTAAAAAAAGCTTAATACTTGTTTTTATACACAACTGTGGAAAGCAAGAGGGCGAGACGGGGATGCGTCTTCATTGCACTTTTTTAAACTAATGAGCAGCGCTGTCCTTATGCGTTCACCTTCTGTGATGTCATTAGCGTCACAATTTCACACAAGATTAGGTGTGTAATTAGGTGTCAAATATTTGGGGTGAGCGGGGATCAGACCGCTAATGATGGGCGGGGGCGGGGGCCGGGGGGCAGTGCTGCTGATGACTGGCCCTACATGTGGGCAGAGGGGGTCACTTTGTGAAGTGCGAAGTCTCTCTTCTCCTTTACCAAACCATTGTTAAAGTTTCTCCACCTGCAGTAAGGTGATGAAGACTCAGAGGCTGGGGGTTGTGCCACCGAGAGGGTGGTGTTAAGGCTGGTGTGAACCACAGGAGGGAGACATGAAGCCTCGGGCTCCTCTTGCTTTGTGGTGCTCAGTGACGCTGCCACCCAGTCTGATGGGTTTGGGCCCCATCCAGTCACCAGCTGGGCATCGGGCAGTAAATAATCCATTATCATTATCAATTATCCACATGTCAGGGCTCAATAACGCAGGACTGGAACATTACTGAGCTGACGTCACAGGGTCAAACCATTGCACAATCCATAGCAAAATGAACACCCGCTACCGCATAATACACATTCCCTACAGCATAATGCACACCCTCTACAGTATAATGCACACTCATTACACAATAATGCGCACCATCCACTGCATAATGCACACTCTATATAGCATAATGCAAAGGATATACAGCATAATACACACCTTATATAGCATAACTCAAACCAAATACAGCTTAATTCACATCCTATATAGCATAATGCACATTATATACGGCATAATGCACACCCTCTACAGCATATAATGCACCCCATCCACAGCATAATGTATGCCTTTCATAGCATAATGAGCACCATCTGTAGCATAACGCACACCCTTTGCAGCATGATACACACCCTTAACAGCATGCACTCTCTAAAGCATAACGCAGTCTAATGCACACCCTCTGTTGCACAATACACATCCTTTACAGCATAATGCACACCCCCTATAGTATAATGCACACCATATAGAACATAATGTACACCCTCTACAGCATAATGCACACCCTCTATAGCATAAAGCACGTCCTCCACACTACAGCATAATGCACACCATATACATTGCATGCTCTGTACAGCATAATGCACTCCTACCACATCATAATGCCCACCCTCCATAGCATAATGCACAACCTCTATAACATAATACACACCCTTTCCATCATTATGCAGTAGAGGGTGAGCACTGAGTATTATGCTGTAGAGGGTTTGCATTACACTCAATACAGCATAATGCACTCTTTCTACACCATAATGCACACCCAGTACAGCTTAAAGTACACCCTCGACAGCATACTGCCCACCCATTCTTGTATAATGCATACCCTCTACAGCATAATGAACCCCCTCTATGGCATAATGCTCACCCCCTCTTGCATTTTGCGCACCTTCTGCAGAATAATTTACATCCTCTACAGCATATTACATGATATATAAAATTTCCATTTGCATTTAAGTGCATTTAGGAGTTCAGCCCCCACAACTAACTCAAACACTGGCTATAAATGCTCTTTTTGATCAAGTTCCCTGAGAAACCAGCTAAGTCTTTGCTTTCACAATTAGAAACTACATAAACAATAAGCTAAATGATTCTTCAG
The DNA here is from genome assembly GCA_029692085.1 of Gymnothorax javanicus. Classification (NCBI taxonomy): domain Eukaryota; kingdom Metazoa; phylum Chordata; class Actinopteri; order Anguilliformes; family Muraenidae; genus Gymnothorax; species Gymnothorax javanicus. The sequence goes on from CM056196.1 coordinate 25,809,009, forward strand.
TAAATCTGCAAATTGATGGCAAAGGTCAGCACAAGATGGCTTGAATTCTGTAAATGAGACAGACAGCAAACTAACCCTGCTCTAACACAAGCATGGGCTGTCAGTCAATCAGCACAATAAAAAGCTGTCAGCCAAGGGCTTAAATCTTTAATTCTCTCGCTGTGGATGCCGCAACAGCATTAGGCAAGCTATCACAAAAGGAAGGCACTCTTATCTGCAATGTCCACCACAGTTTCCCGCAGAAGCCCAATCACAGCGATTTACTACTTGCTGTCAAAGACTGCAAATCCCACATAATTACCTCAAAATCCCATTTTCTCTGCACAATCGCCAGACAATGCCTCTGAACACATGTACAACAGAGGGGAACTGAATTTGATTGGTGGCACAATGAAACTCCAAGTAATGTAATAATGATGGAGACTGCCTGGAATGAAGGCTAAATTCAGTTAGGCCAGGTAAGGGTTGCCAGGGTTTCCAAAAGCAGAAACAAGGAGTGGCGGGCAAAAAAAAATGTGATCACCTTCACTGCTGCCTTCTAATAAACAACAGGAGGGTTGGGATATCCCGAGTAAAGAGTTAACTGAAACAGTGGCGGAGGCGTGCAACTGAAGCCTCTTCCATTTCCCCAGCACGCTTCGGCAGTCAGTCACTGCCGCGGAACACCTGTGTTGCCGCGTTGCTAGGAGGCGCCCCATCAGGACCAATCACTACAGGGGCGCAGATGGGGAATTCAAACAGCGCTCGCGCTAACTGCTCAACTGTCAGGAAGGATCAATGCCGCCGCCGGCAGCTTAATCATGATACACACCTTTCTGGGCGCTCTGCGCTGTGGATAGTCAATAAAAATGAGCAGGCGGAAAATGAAGCGCCTCGTGACCAGGGGTTTGACGCACGAGGGATGTTTTGTGTGAGGCTGTAGTTGCGGATGACGGAGACGCTCCTCTCCCGCCTCAAGAACTGGCTTTTCCGATTGACCAGAGGCCGGGGGATTCCCCTCATAGAACGCCTAAGGAAACCCGCTCTAAGTTTGAGCGAGTGAACGTTTGGCGAGTTGCGTGTTTATTTTTCTAAGTGGCTAACACGCACGCTCACCTTCCAGTTTGTCCGGAAAGAAGACGACTGTTGGCAGCAGGGGAGAGTGCGGAGTGTGTGGGTCATTGAAAGGCTCTCCCGCGGTTCTTTTCCATATCCTCCTCGGACGGCTGGCGGGGTGGTGAGGTAGCCGGGAGGATGTTCCTTTGGGCTGGGAACAAAGGGACTCACTCGTCGGGTCATGAGAGACGGTAAGTTTACGCGGAAAGTTAACTTTTCAAAGCGCAAGCAAATGCTGATTTACGATTGTGGACGACGCCTGCCTACAAACTTCCTGTTTGAGTGCTGCTAGAAAAACATGAACACTGGCTTTTGTTCTTACTTTTACCCTTAGAGGTACAGTTTATGCGAGTAATGTGAACCAATTGCCGTAACGTCAGTTAGAATCGAGCTTGTACGTGGAACTTGCTAAACTTCTGGGAATTTGTCGTGAGCGCGAAAAATAAATGAACATTTAACTTCCAATGGAAATAAAATTTACACGTTTGCGCGTAAAGCGTTACGCGTTCAATCTTACACCGTAGTACACGTGCTATCAGTTGATGGTATTTCATAAACTGGACGGAGGTCAGGCATTACACCCCTAGTTAAGACAAAGACTTCACTCTCTCCGGTGGCGTGCAACACGACGCAGTACAAAGTAGACATGAAAAACACAACATGGCAAGTGGGCGATAACAAATGTGCGCTGTCATGAAATGGTTGCTGAACATGTCCGTCTTTCATACAGCCTGCTTAACGAAAAAAAGTTTAGGAACATTTGAATTTGACCCGAGTATGTGAAATGTAAAAACTAAACATAAGTGAGTGTTGTTTACGTCATTTGTGTTATCCAAGACACAAAATTAATAATAATAATAATAATAATAATAAAAACATTTGATCAGACGACGTTATTACCCTAGAACAGAATATCCACTGGGAAGACCAGAATCACACTAAGTCCTGACCATTAAATCAAAGCGTCAAATAATGTCCTAAGTCGACCTTGTGCGCTCACCACAGCTTGTTAGTGTCTTGGGAAGCTCATGACAAGAGAAAGTTCTAGAGAAAAAACTCAGTGGTCTTTAAGTTTTTTTTGTGAAGTGTATTACTGCCTTCATTAAAAAAAAAAATCCTTTTTTCATAGTTTAGAAAATGTCCACGTTTTGAATTGCTTGACTCCGTTTTAAAAAAAAAGGTATGTCCATGGCACAATGTATGAAGCATTAAACCCTCGGAATAAAATGATTGTGGACAAAGAAAGTTCAGTTTGCGTAATAAAAAAAAGAACTGCATGCAATTTAGAAAACACTTGGGTAAGGAGGCAGATGTTAGTGATTGGATTAATAACATCGCTGTTCAACCCCATTATTTCCTGTTATGCATTCACTTGATTAATTTTAACTTTGGTGACAGCTGTTGTGCAGTATTAGTTTGTGTAACTTTTGTTTGAACAGCCATGCAGTTTTAATCAAAGTCGAGCCTTGGCTTTGCCTTCATAACTTTATTTGTATTAATGTATGCTCCTGCTGTTTTCCACGGATGACTGGCTTTCTGCAGTTGACGCTATTGTGTTTGTTGCATCAGGACTATTTACCAGAAGATCCGGGAGCATGATATTCTGGATAAGCGGAAAACGGTGACTGCGTTGAAAGCAGGCGAGGACCGTGCAATTCTCTTAGGCCTGGTCATGATCCTGTGCGCAATCATGATGTACTTTGTGCTGGGAATTACCATGCTCCGCTCATATTCTGACAGGTAGGAAATATGGTAGGTCTTGGTCACAATTCTGCGCTCATATTCGGACTGGTTGGAGATAAGGTAGCTCTTGGTCACAGTTCTACTCTCAAATTCTGAGTGGATGGAAATACGGTAGCTCTTGGTCACATTGCTGTGCTGGTTTTCTGCTGGGTGGCCTTCAGCTCTTATTCTGGCAGGTAGAGCTTGATTCAATTTCATCAATCCATCTACGGCACCTTTAACAGAGTCACTTTTGCAAAGATCTATTACAGGAAATAAATGGAATTAAAAATGTGAAATGGAGGAAGGCCGAGTGTAAAACTCCAGCAGGCAAAACGGTGCTTACATGGCAGCGAGGAAAAAAGACCTCAGGAGGCAGAAATCTCCAGAGATTTACTGGTGCCAGTGCTAATGCACCAGCACTAAAAAGCTAAGTGATGACAGCATGCTATGGGATAGTTTTGCACTTCCTGTTATTAAAATGTGCGGCTTTTACCGTAGTGCACTTGAGTTTGTCGCTCGTTCTCACTGTTGCATACTTTATTTTGTTTTTCAGTTTAACTTTGTGAATTGAATAATATGTTTTTGATAAGTAAATACTTGAGACAAACAGGAGATTACTCAGTGTCTACTTCTGTTTATATTCTTTTTTTTTTAACAGCAGTACACCAGATTCATTGTGTTAATCTTTCTCCTGGTCTTCCATTTTTGTTGGTTTGTGCTGAGAAGGGTGCCTGATTATAGGACTTTTATTTTCCAGCGATAAAAGAGGGTCTCTCTCACTCACACACACACACACACACACACACACACAAAATCTCCTGTACACTCTCTAATTCACTGACTGACATTTACACGCTTCACATTTTTACATGATCCCTGAGGTAGTTAGCTGTGACAAATCACCTAGCAATGAAGAATGAAGGTCTTTTTGGAAACCCTTTTAGCTGTTGTTCTACTTGGCAGAATCTGTCACACTGAACACTCCTCTAAGCGGCCTGTTTCGGAGGCATACTTAACATGTTAGCTAAGTCATTTAAAATGTCTGACTCCTGGACTCACAACAAGTTACAACCCCAATTCCGAAATAGTTGGGACGAAGTGTAAATTGTGAATAAAATCAAAATGCAATGACTTTCAGATCACGTGAGCCAATATGTTATTTACAATAGAACATAGATAACATTTCAAATGTTGAAACTGAGACATTTAACATTTTTATCCACAAAATGAGATAATTTCAAATTTTCTGGCTGCAACCGGTCTCAAAAAAGTTGGGACACAGGCAAAAAAGGGCTGAAAAAGCAATTAATATATAAGAGAATCAGCTGAAAGAACATTTAGCAAGTACTTAAGTTAACTGGCATCAGGTGTGTAATATGATTGGCTATAAAAGGGATGTCCTAGAGAGGCTGAGTCTCTCACAAGTAAAGATGGCCAGAGGCTCTCCAATCTGTGAAGGCTTGCGTAAAAAAATTGTGGAATACTTTAAAAACAATGTTCCTTAACGTCAAATTGCAAAGGCTTTGAAGGTCTCATCATCGACAGTGCATAACATCGTCAAAAGATTCAGAGAAACTGGAAAAATCTCTGTGCATAAGGGACAAGGCCGAAGACCTTTACTGGATGCCCGTGATCTTCAAGCCCTCAGACGCCACTGCATCACTCACCGGCATGATTCTGTCATTGACATTACTAAATGGGCGCAGGAATACTTCAAGAAACCACTGTCTGTAAACGCAGTCTGCCATGCCATCCACAGATGCCACCTAAAACTCTGTCATGCAGAAAGGAAGCCATTGTTGAGCATGATCCAGAAGTGCCGCCGTGTTTTGTGGCCAAGGCTCATTCAAAATAGACTGTAGCAAAGTAGCAAAGTGTCCTGTGGTCAGACGAGTCCAAATTTGACATTCTTATTGGAAATCATGGGCATCGTGTCCTCCGGGCTAAAGAGGAGAAAGACCACCCCTCCTGTTATCAGCGTTCAGTTCAAAAGCCAGCATCTCTGATGGTATGGGGATGCATTAGTGCATATGGTGTGGGACACTTGCATGTTTTAAAAAGCACCATGAATGCTGAAAGGTATATAAAGGTTTTAGAGCAACATATGCTCCCCTCCAGATGACATCTATTCCAGGGAAGGCCTTGTGTATTTCAACAGGACAATGCAAAACCACATACTGCAGCTATTACAACAGCATGGCTTCGTAGTAGGAGAGTCTGTGTGCTGAACTGGCCTGCACGCAGTCCTGATCTTTCACCCATTGAGAACATTTGGCGCATAATTAAACAAAAAGTCTGTCAAAGGAGACCCAAAACTCTCCAGCAGCTGGAAGCCTGTATTAAACAAGAGTGGGATCAAATTCCAATGGCTCAACTCAAGAAACTTGTCTCCTCAACGCCCAAACACCTCCACTCTGTTAAAAAGAAGAGGCGATGCTCACCATGGTAAACAGGCCCCTGTCCCAACTTTTTTGAGACCTGTAGCAGCCATCAAATTTGAAATGAGTTCATTTTTTGGATGAATTTGTAAAATTTCTCAGTTTCAACATTTGCTATGGTTTCTCTGTTCTATTGTGAATAAAATACTGGCTGATGTGATTTGAAAGTCATTGCGTTTTGATTTTATTCACAATTTGCACTTTGTCCCAACTATTTCGGAATTGGGTTGTAATACACATTGTAAGAATTCAGTGCTGCAGTTAATGAGTGGGGACTGTGCGGTACATCTGTACCTCCATCAGAAACAGCATTCATCTTTTTCATTTATTTATATATTGACTAATGCATACTTTTTTGTTTCTTTGTTTCTCAAGGTTAAAATACTTACAAATGAAAATTATAAATCAGCATGGCAAGCTAATTTTCACCTTTAGGCCTTGGGACATGATGTTTGGCTGCGAGATGTCACCAGTGTACTCGGTGAAAGGCCAGACAGATGTAATGGCCGGTAGTGTAGGAGGCCAGATGCAGCGAGAAAGAGAGAATGTGAGCAGCGAGTAAACAATACAAACACAGAGAACAACAACATAGACCAAACGCAAGAATTTGCACCTCCAAAGGAGGTCTAATAGTCCGAACACCGGAGGCAACGCGAGAGAGAAAAAGGGAGAAGAAACTCCAAAAATTAGAGAATAAAAAGTCTTTCAAAACCTGACTAAAGATTTCTTCAGCTGTAGTGCGTAGCTAAACACAGACACTCTAGCGAAGGAGGCATGCCGGACTTCCTGCTTATATAGATTCTGGGGAAGTGCCGCCCCAGCTCAATCAGCCAGCTGGGTAAAGAATTCGATAGCCCAGGAAACGATATCGTCCCGGGACGAGAGCCACAATGAAAAGTCCAAAACACACGCACAAACATCCAGAACCATGACAACAGATGCAGGGAGAATATGCAAACATCACACAGGGTGGATCCAGATCAGAACTCAAACCCAGAACCATATCAATAGCCTCATAGCATAACTGCCTAAGTCATATTTTTGCCAAACTGAGATACTGGCTGCCTGTTCTTTCATGTTGGTAAAAAAATTTGGCTTTTTTTTTCCTTTTTTCTCAAAACCGTAAAAAAAATAAAATTAAAATTCATTCCTTAGAAAAAATCTTAAAACATGAGATAACATTTGCCTCATAGCATAATTGCCTGTGTGAAATAAGGAAAGCTTTATTGTGAGGCACAGAGGGAGTCATGATAACCACTGTATCACCAGGATCTCACTGCTCCTGGAGTGACCGAAGTCTTTCACTCTCATCTGACTGACGACCAGTGGGTTAATCATTTCTTAATTTGTGTCACTTGTCGGGTAAATCTTGTTTCAAGAAAGTTCACTTTCCTCTATTTCAGCCAAATAGACGGAGGGTGGGAAAAAATAATATTTACAGGTGGCTGCGTCACATGCACAGCGGCCTTGATCAATGTGAAATTACAAAAAAGAAAATAATTATTTTATTTTGTGGAATAATGCCAAAGGTAAATCAATTGATTCAATCTGATGGGGGAGTGCTCAGAGTTTGACTTGTATGATTCTCATCCTGTGAAGATTCCTTTGAGATACTTCACTTTTTGCAGTGTATTTCTGGGGTTAGCTAGTGGCAGAGTTTAGAGAAATTTTGAGCGTAGTTTTCTTGTTTTACTTTTTGGCACAAACTAGTCACATGAGAAAACAAACTAAGCCTTCATGTCCCTGCTTCTCCTCTCCTTCCCTCCCACCCCTCTCTCCCCCTGTAAACACGGTAAATATAAATGTTCCTAAAAGCTTTTTCATCTACATTGTTTGCTGTGAGGACATTAGCTTAATAAAGAAACTGTTATTACTGTAAAGTATCTTCCATTGTTTGGCCCCGGGGCTGTAAAACATGTTCGCTGGTGATGAGCTTGTGATGAGAATGCGGCGCTCAGTGTGGCTTTGATTTATGTTCTACAAACAGGAGAGCCGTAATTTCATATTTGGCTACTGTTTTATATAAAACTAATGACATGATGATTCAGGCTTCTGCTCACTGGAGAGAGAATGTCTCCAAAAATACCACCTCAAATTGTGTCCCCCTCAGATATGTTTATCAGCTGCATCGGCTGGTATTGTTTTCACATTGTGACTGTGTGTGCACGTGTGTGTGTGTGTGTGTGTGTGTGTTTTCTTGTACTTGCTACAAAGTGAGAACCAAAAAAAAACATTTTATCCTACAGAGTAGGGACATTTTTGGGGAGTGAGGACATTTTTACAAGGCAAATTATGATGTATTAGTTAAGGTAAAGGGTAAAGTTATAATTAGTGATAAGGTATAGTTAGGATAAGGGTTAAAATTAGGCATGCGATGCTTATTGTTAAGATTAGGGAAAGGCTGTAGAGACACACAAAGAATGAGTGGAAGTCAATGTAATGTCCTCACAAGGATAAAAGTACAAGTATATATGTGTGTGTGTGTGTGTGTGTGTGTGAGAGATTAACTCTGTCTTTCTCTCTGTGAGTGTGTGGACAGAGGAAACAGGCTGCACCGTGCTAAACTCCAGTATCACAGCAGAGGTGAACTGCACGTACAGCTGTGGTGGGGACTGCCGCCGAAGCTCCTCTTACCCCTGCTTACAGGTGTTTGTCAGTCTGAACACAAGCGGCAGGATCGTCCGTCTGTCCCACAGCGAGGAGAGTCATGAACTTAGCTCAGAGGTGAGGCCTCAGCTGGGAGTGGAGGGCCTTACATACTTAAATGCTGCTTTCCCATCACACGCACCAACCAGAGAACACACTTACCTGCTGTTCCTTCAAATACTCACTTTATTGTAGAGTACATACTATGTACTTATCTGCTGGTTTCCCAATTAATCACTTCATTGTAGAACACACAATACATGCTTACCTGCTGTTTCCCGAAGTACTCACTGTACTGTAGAGCACACACTACCTAATTACCTGCTGTTTCCCAATTGCAGACTACCATAGGTTTCCCCAGTTACACTCTGTATTGTGGAGCACACACTGACTACTTACTTGTTGTTTCCCCCATTACTCACTCAACTGTAGTGCTCACACTTATTATTTACCAGCTGTTACCACAATTACTTATTCTACTGTAGAGTACGCACTACATACTTGCCTGCTGTTTTCCAATTACTCACTTTACAGCAGAACACTTACTACCTACTTACCTGCTGTTTCCCTTATTACTTATTCTACCAATTGAGCACTCTACCCATTTACCTGCTGTTTCCACAATTAATCACTGTACTGTAAAGTACGCACTGCATACTTACGAGCTGTTTCCACAATTAATCACTGTACTGTAGAGTACACACCACATACTTACCAAATGTTTTCCCAATAACTCACTCTACTGCAGAACACTCACTACTAACGTACCTACTGTATCCCCCATTACTCACTCTTCTGCGGAACACACACTACTTAACTGCTGTTTTCCAAATTACTCCCTCTACTGTAGAGCATACACTGTCTTCCTCCCTGCTGTAGCAGCTACATTACCTTTGTGTGTGTGTATGTGTGTTGCAGTGTTTCTACGTGCCGAAGTGCAGGCGGGACTCTCTGGCGATGCACAGCATGGTTCTGAATGTCTCCGATTGGCTGAAGTCCCAGCAGGAGCTGCGCTGTTTCTCTGCCCCTGGCGATCGCCGGAGCTCCGCCCACCTCACGCATCTCTACGGCAACAGTGTTGTGTTCCACTCCCTTGTCTGGCCCACCTGCACGATGCTGGGAGGAGCTCTCCTCATCGCCATGGTGAAGCTAACGCAGTACTTGTCCTTGCTGTGTGAGCGGGTTAACCAGATCAAGAGGTGACCCCGCTTTCCATTGGTGGCGCTGGATTCGCGGTCCATGATTTTCCCTTTCGGAAATATCTTCATCAACATACCTTGTCATGTTGGAAGATCAAATCCGGGAACTTGGGATTCTAGATGCAATGCAAGTTGGCCAGGTTGTCTTGCTGGTACCGACAACGTTGAACAACACATGGAGTCCTACTTGTCCTTTGTTCGAAATGTCATGATCTCGAAGCCACATGTGAACCACCGCTACAGATCTAGAGCACTTAGACAGTTTTGATACCTGCAATACTACAATATTTGATTCCTGCTGGTATTTGCATTGTTACCCTCCTCCTGTAGTAGCCAAAGATTGCTTGCTTTAAGTAGCCAGTCAATAGCAAGCATATTTGTAAACAGCCTTACTTGCTGTAATTAGCCAGTCGATAGCTAGCACATTCGTAAACACCCCAAGAGGAACTAATGCAAAGCCTCGCACATAATAATCTTCCTTTTAAATGTGGACTCTTAAGCAGGTGAATGTAACGGAGTCGGATGGCTTAGTTGAGATATATTCTCCAGGCAAAGAGCTTCCCAACATCATTTTTAAACGGGTGGAGTGTTTGGGGTGGGGGTGGGGTGGGGTTGTGGGGGGAGCCCATATGATGAGGTATTGAATGAGTCTTGCCCTTTTCTTGTCTCTGATGAACCTCACCATGATGAGCCAATACACTGGATGAAAATATGGACTAACTGTCTGTGATGTAACCCGCTGACTTCGTCGTAGGCTTTGCGAGAAACGTTCTGAGACTGGAAGCGCAGCTTTTCATAACTGCCCAGGCGTACTATTTGGAGCCAGAATGTTTGCCGCGGAGCTGCGGCTAAGCCTGATAGACGCAGTGAGGTACCCAGCTCCTGATTCTTCCGCGAAATATTTCTCTATTTCCCCAATAGCTGAACTGCACAAATAGTTTAAGATACAACACTGCTTGCGTATGACCTTTTTGGGAAAAGTACTGTTACAATTGATTTACATTTAAACTAGTGGCTGATGCACCTGTATTAGTACCAAGCACAATGGTCATGGTTAGCCTACGAGACTAGGCAGTCAGCCTCAAAACCGAAGCTCAGTTTTGGTGGCTTGGTCCAGCCCCTCACGCAACCTTGCCCCCAATTCCTCACCCACACCCTCCCCAGTAAGAAGGCTTTTCAAGCATTTGCACTGTGTTCCTCAATTAGGAGGCCTTCTGTTCAGGACTGTTGTGAGAGCATCTGAATTCTTCGTCAGTCTGGCAGTGCAGGATTGGCAGTAAAGCTTGTTCCATGTTCCAGGCAGCTCTGGATTGAACTCTGCGGATTCCTGGTGGCGGCCATGTCTTTTTTCACACCTCCATATTTGTCTGCAGGGACACATGCAGCGCGTGACTTGTTCTGGGAGCGGTATCAGCAGTGATAATCTGAACCCGGCCCATGGGAATCTGCTGGGATTAGAGTTTAAAGCTCTTACGGCTACAAAGAAACTTGGCTCTGATTAGTGTTTGTTTTTCTCAGAATTTGTGGACCCAGAGCAGGTCTCAAGGCCAAACACCTCCTATGGGATTTGGTACAACTCATAGGGTTGGCAGTGGAATTGCTATCCAGCATGTCAGGGCTTAGCAAAAGTGGAGTGGAAGAGTTGGGGCCGGGGGGGGGGGGGGGAGATGTCCATCGACCAAACCCCTATGGCCCCTCCCCCAAACTTTCATATAATTCTTTCCCCTGTACTTTTTCCGAGCTAAATGTTGGGAAAGTATCCAGGAAATGTCCCCAGAACCCCCAAACATTCAAACATTGAACAGACACCTCCCGCCCCACCCCATATTCAGAAGTAGTCCTCAGCCCTTGCCAACGTGTGTGCCCTATAAGCTGCACCTGACCCTCATTCCCGCCAACAATGTGCCACAGCTGTTTGTCCGGGACATCAGATAGAAAGTCAGCTTTCATTTGTTTGCCATGCATGACAAGAATTGTCACAACACGCTTCCTGGAGAACCCTAGCCAAAGCAGTCACAAGAGCAGACCAAGGGGGACAGTTAAGGGGATCAACTGCTCAGTGAAAGGAGGAAACGAGTAATGTCTGATCCATATATCATCTAGTCAGCCTATTCTTGGGCAGGGATGCGGTGGAGCAGAGCCTATCCCAGCATACAATGGGAGAGAGGCAAGAACACACCCTGAACAGACTGCTAATCCATTACACGGTTTACATGCCGTTTGTTCACACACAAATACCAGTGGCCAATTGGCCTGGCATGGATGTCTTTGGGCAGAACCTGGAGCACCCTTAGGAAACCCTAGGCAAACACAGAGAGAACATGCAAAATCCTCTCAGAAAGGCCTCAGGCAGGATTTGAACCTACGACATTCTTGCTGTGAGGTGACAGCACTACACGTTGTACCAGTTTGTGTCAGGTCTGAATCTCATTGCCATCATTAACACCAGTTTTTACTAGGGATGTGCAATCATGGTCGACTAATCGATTAATCGCCAAGGGGCACTTAAATCGATAAATATTGTTCGATTAATTTGGGGGTTTTTTTGCCAAATATTCTAATCAATCAGTGCGCAAAATTGCTGTCCTGTGTTGTCACCATGGGGCGACGATGTGGTTGAAACCATTTGACTGTCAAAATACAAAATTCCAAGAAAGTAACTTGGGCGGATTAGACTGGTGATGAGAGCAAGAATTATGGCTCTATGCCTTTCTGTTCAGTTTCTTCCTTCAGGTGGCCGGATTTTGATTTGGCTTGGCTCCTGTATATGCAAAATAATCATGGGGATAATGATAGGGTATAATTTGATCAGATTCAGCTTTTATTCAGATTCCAATATGATTTTATTTCACATATGAGGACTAAGTTTAGCTGCGCTAGCTGAATTAATGCGTTGGAAACATTACAAAAGGTGAAGACATATCCCTCCGCCTCATCAGTGAATTAGGCCACCATTGTGGCCATTGGTAAAATGGCCAAACATGACAATTTCTAGCTACATTTTCTAGTGTGTTGACCAAACATTTTTCATATCCAATCACGATTAACAATGTTTGAAGTACGAAGCATGATTCTTTGCAGTGCTAAAAAACACAGCACTATGCATATTCACTGAGAATGAGTTCTGGGGCGATAGCAAGATGGGCTAACATGACTTAAGAGAAGAAATTCTGATCATCTCTATTAAACTGCTCACAAAAAGTAGGGGATAATGAAAAGAAAAGACAAACAACTGAAAATATATTTCGGATTTCAAAACTATGTTATTTAATTGGAGAGCAATTCAAGATGTAGTTCATGACTCTTTATCATCACTTAAGATATTGAGAATTTTTTTCTGGAGGTACAAAATGTCACATGGGGTGGTACCCCAAAATTCACATAGTGGTCAGTAACGAGTTGGTCCACCATTAGCGTCCAAATAAGCACAACACCGACGCTGCATGTTCCTAATGATACGACTAATGTCAGCTTGAAGAGTTCTCTGCCACTCCTCCTGGGGTGCCACACCCAGCTGTACCAAGTATTGACAGGGTGGGTGCCGCCGTTGTACGCGTCGTCCCAGCATATCCCATATGTGTTCTATGGGGGAGAGGTCAGGGGACATCGCAGGCCAGGGCAAGGTTTGGATTCGGTGCCTTTGGAGATGGTCAAGGACGACACTTGCAGGATGAGCTCTGGCATTATCATCAATCCAGGTCCATGACGGTGTGCATGCGGGAACACGTGGAGTGATGATGTTGTCACGGTAGTACACCCTTTTGACTCTCCCCTGGCAGATGTGGAGGTCAGCTGCCCGTCTTGGTGACTCCACCCCTCACCATTACTGACCCTCTCCCATACCGATTATGTGGAATCATAGCGGCTTGCTGATGACGTTAACCTGGGCGACGCCAAACACGATGACGAACTTCATTGAAGTCCAGATTGAAGCATGACTCATCGCTGAACACTTTGCGTGACCATTGGGCATCGCTCCATTGTCGATGCTGACACCACTGTCTCCTTGCTGCCGATGACGATCTGAGAGGGGCAAAGGGATATGTGGCTTACTTGCTTGTAGGTTGGCAGCATGCAGAGGGTTTCATATGGTCTGCATTGAGATGAGGTTTCCTGTAGCCTGTAGATCCCCTTTTTGCAGCTGTGTTGCATTCAGTCGCCTGTCATGCAGGGCTCCATTGACGATCTGGTGGTCATCTCACCTGGTTGTGCATCTTGGACTCGCCTAATGACGGACTGCAAAACATGCAGTGTTCTGGCTGTGTAAGCCTGGGTTCTTCCGGCCTGGAGCATCCCTATGGCCTGCAGTCTGTCTTCTTCCCAGAGTCCTCTCATCATCCAAAGTGGTGCAATGATGGATGAGTGTGGCTCTAGTCGTGCTTTTATACCCATATGTGCACAAAAAGCATGTGCATGACATCATTTGGACCCTGAAGGCTTGATGTTACTTTTCACATGCACCCCCAGGTGTGTTTGGGTGCTGTGTTTCTGCAAACTTTGTGAAGTATCAGTTTATGGGGTATGTTCTGAAATGTGCCAATGGCCAATGGCTAACTACAAACATGCTCAAAAATCTCACAGACATCTAAATTCAGGTGCTTTCCACAGTTTGTTGAGTTTGAATATCCCCTACTTTTTTGTGAACAGTATATTTAGTGAAAGTTACCATTTCTCAGGACTATAGAGTATGAATAAACATCACTCTCTTTAGTTAGCTCAGTCTTTATGCAGCAATATATCTGAAATACAACCAGAATTCTTTATCATGCTCCCAACTGGCACAGTCTGTCATAAAAATCAGTTGCCAGAAAGAAAATCTGAAGGTGAGATTTACTGACAGCCAGTGGATCGTTGAAATGCCGCAATTTCCGGCATTTCAAAATTTACGATTGTGAAGTAATGAAGTGCACTATCTCTGTATACTTATATCTCTGGCATTATATTTGTGCATTTATTACTTTGTGAGGAAATTATTTTTTACATAAGGCAATGTGTTCGTATATTTTAAACTTGAGGCCAAGTCAACACTCACTCAGGCTTCCTAACTCAGTCACATGATCTCTGATTGTGTATAGCCTCATTTTCATGACACATACCCAAACACTTCTGAGTAATTTCCAATTCTCGACATAGACAATAGATAGATTGATAGTCGCAATGGTAGACCCAGACTCGAGCTACCCTACAGGTCGCCTGAGTAAAAACGGCTCTTCTCGTTTGAGAAACAGCTCCCAGTGTTCACCCAAAAGAGCCGGCTGGTTCGTTGTCAACACATCACTCGCACAGACTGTCCCAGTTAGTGTATGAAGAAGAGATCTCCTACAAGACTAGTTCAAGGTGGATGAATTTTGTACAACCTGAAGTCCAAGTTCAATGTAATAATACATGTGGCATTAAATGAGCATGCCATGACTGAACCCCAATCATGTCATCCCTATTGAAAAAACCCTCATAGACCATCAATGGCTTTTTTGGCAATGATAACTAAAAATATAACACTACCCAAATCTCTCATTCATTGCAAGGCCCATCTCGCTGTTCCAGCCATGAAATAGTTTCTAAGCTGAAATAGGTTTTTTTCTGCGGCTGGACTTCTCGTCTGCAGGCGGTGCCCGCATCCTCTTCCAAAGCATGTAGGCCTAGAAATGCTTTTGATGGAAGGAAAATCTCTAATGCTTGCATATATTTTACATCTCTCATATGCTGTATGTTTTCGCCTTATGAGTTTTTTGGAATTGGAGAGTAGGTTTGACAAAACGTGAAGTAACATTCAATATGTTATTTATTTCATACTGGCAAATAAATATGCCTATTATAATTTAAAACTAAACTAGAGAGTCTGGTCGCCTGCGACTGCATGGGTGTTGCCCCCGAGTGCCCGGTTGTGATATCTTGAAAACTCTTGACCTCTAGAGTATTGACAAGCCATACACTGAAAAGGGCACATTTTAGCGTGAAATTATGCTTTATTCGGCCAATTCTGTTGCCATGGCCTCCAAAATCAATAGGTTTTGTGACCTAACCATAACCTATGCCCACACCAAATATCAGAGGAATTGGTTGAAGTTTATTGCCTGTTGAGCATCCACTAGAAAATCTCTTTTGATGTGGCAAGTGACAACGACTGTGAATCCATAGTAACCGCCTTACTTCATCCAGGGGCTAAAATGGAACAAATATGCTTTATGCAGTACAGAAATTAGACCTTTGATGCAGTTTTGTGCCTTGGCTACCATTTTCACCAAGAAATTGCGGGTGCCTGTGCATTTTCGCTCGTTTATAGCGATAAATAGCCTATTGAGTCATGTTCAATTTTAATTATTTTGCATAAAGTTAATGTCTTAGACAATTTATCCCCGCAAATCCAAATGTACAGATTTCTCTTTTTACAAATCAAGCTGTGCTTTGAGCATTTGTCTGATTAAGCATTTAGACTGTCTTCAATGAGGGAGCTTCCCACAAACTGATTTACTATCAATTAAACCCTCCAACTGGTCGACCGTGAGAATATGTTCTTTTGCCCATCCCTGGTATTTACTGCTGAGCGTACACACGCTGGGCTCCAGTCTAAATCAATGTTGAGCTTCATTAGGCCGAAGGTGTACTAAAAGGGTAAATCAGCAAACTTTGTCTCGTAGTACTAGTGCTTAGGCTACTTTTACTACATTATGCTATACCATGCTTATCGTTTCGACTGAATATTTTCTTGCATATGAACTTTTACAGCATATGTAGCATTCATTTATGCCTTAATCAAACACATCTTTAAAGTGCAATGTTTATGGTCAGCAATTTTTTGTATTGCAGAAAGTTTGATTCATGATCATTAGCCAAAAACTAATTTTGAGATACTGTAACATTTAACAGGTCTATGCTTCCTCCTTGTATTGTATGTAGTACTGATAGTACTGTGCCCTCAAAAACTGGGCTCTCATTTTGGAAAAAATCTGCTGCTCTAATCTCTGTTCTGTTGCTCAGAAAGTGGTTCTGTGTCGCTGTTTGTATGCCATTAATCCATCTCTCACAAAGTTAGGATGGCGGCTAAGATTTATCACGGCACTCTGATGTTACAAAAATTGCCATTTCTGTAATATTGTCCAGGCTTTAATATTGTGTTTGCTTCTGATGGGATTTTGAAATGGAGTTTGGATTGGGGGGCTCGTGGGATTGGCGAGATCCTGTTATTGGAGTCACTGTAGAGAATGAGCCACTCAATCAGGTGACAAATAACGATGGACCACTATGAGCTGTCAGCCAATTAGACGTTGGAGTCCCTTTGAGTGCCCGTCAGCTGCCAGTCCCTGCGACTTTTAGACTGAATCACCAGTCCACTGGCTGAAAAATGTTTTGGGAGCCACTAAAAAAAAAATGCAAGTTAATATGTAACAAACACTTAAAGGGGAGTAAGTGTAAGTATACTCTGAAACCTCTAGGCCTTGTAAGTTAAGTTTATTTATGAAGCTACTTTCCCAGACAAGAGTTACAAAGTGCTATACAGCTAAAAAAAAAAAAAACTATGGAGTGACAAAGGAGTTTCCAACAGCTGTCATGGTTGGCAGATCTCTTTTGTGGAGAAATGATGCAGTAATGCTGATTTAAAGGGACAATCTATGCTACATCTAACTAGTTGATGACCGTTAACAGATGTCAGGGGACCAAGGCTGAAAAATCTAATGAGGACCTTATCCATTGGTTTCTATTTATTGCCATCTTAAGGCTAGCATTGCAGGGCGCCTTTAACCATGTAGCAACACTGTATGATGGCCATTATTCCAGTAAGTAAGCAGAATGTAGCCCACCATCTAAACCCACTTTTGAGTTATTATACTTTTCTTCTGTTGATCTGCCTATGATGAAACAAGATGCACAATAAATTAATTTGTAACAAAGCTGGGTTCTTCTGTTATTCTCTTGGTGAAATTGCGGTTTGCCTTAAGGTGAAGACACATGGAAGACTAGGTCGTCTGCGCTCTGTCAGAGGAAGAACAGTGAGGGGAACACCCTTTGTGAAGTATCATTTTCATCTGTTCTGTGTGCCACGACTTCAAGCCAAACTGGAACCAGTTTATCAACTATTATTGCACCATCCTAGCTGCTTCTCAAGTGAGTGGTGAATGAGACTGCATTCATGCAGGACAGGAGTTATGGCTTGTGTCATGGGTTTATCTGCTGCAGAATCCTTCCTATCATGAGAAAAGCAGGCTTATTTTTGATCAGCATTTGTACCTTTCACTTTCTGGTACACTGTGGTCATCCACTCCAGCCCTGATCTCATTGGATAAGTTGTGCCAGGCGTAGCTTGCGCAAGATTTAGGACCTGATGGCAGCTGAGCATGACAGGGCTTCCTTCTGCCAGAGATGGGGTCATTTAGCACTTCCAGTCTCGGTCATCAAGGTAAAGTGATTTAACTTTTTTTTCCATTCCCCTGCTTCTTGAAAATATCTAGTAAGTTACAAAGCTCAAAGTCCACATCAAAAAGCGTTATTCGCTCTGACAGAAAACGCAGCCCCTGAAAGTTTTGTTTATGGCCTAGCCGTTTCTTCTGCTACCTATCCACGCCACAATTTACCACATTTGCATATTGCCCACCCAGTGGCTAATTTTGCATGTTATCAAGCCAGCAGTATTTTCAGCTGTTCAGGAAGCCTCTGGAGCTGAAATCCAGTTATGGGGAGGGATGTGACATATCTGACACAGCCGCTAAGCAGTTGGCCAAGCACAACATAGTGACCTTTAGCCCCTTAAACTCTAATTTTCCACGTACGCTTTTCGTGAAGTTGGTTCAGAGTCAGAAAAGTCAATATTTAAATATTGTAAGACAATGTCACATAGATATTCTGTATCTGCTGGTTGCAGCACTTCACTGAGGCTACTTCACTATGGATTCAGATTTGTGTCAAAATTATCGAACAAAACTTTTTGGATATCAAACAAAAATGTCAAAATTGAAGAAACAAAAGTTACCTCAAAAGCAAAACTTATAAGTTGTAAACAAATTATTTTTATGATTGAATAAACGATTGGTCTTTCAGTTGTTTGATAAATTGTTCTTTCGTTCACAGCACCCTCTGCTGCTTTCGCAATTATCAGATTTGTGGTTCCTCCCAGCTCTTTGCTTGCGCTTCTTGATTTTTGCTTGCGATTCTGTCGCAAATGCCTCAGTGGGCGGGATTTTTGTATGGTCAGACCTCATTGGCTAATGGAATTCTGGGGCTTAGAGCCTGGAGTAATGGCTGCAGGGTGAAGTTGCCTTCAGCCGTCGACTTCCAGGCTGCTCAGCCTGTAAGGCTGCGTAAACACCGCCCCCAAGTACAGCCAATCAGATCGCGAGCTAGAGTACAACCAATCCGCTCACGAGGCAGCAAATTCAATTCAAATTCCTCTCCTCAAAGCAGAGCGGGCTTAAGAACATCAATATTGTTAAAAACGAATGCATTTAATCGTCTTTTCTTTTAAAGAAACTGATTCGGGAGGTAACGTTAGATATTTCAGCTATTTTGATTATGTTAACCAATGCAAAGAAGTGCTTTTTTTTGTCTTACAGTTAACTTATAGACCTAACCTTAGCTAAACAGGTCATACTTGTTAACCTAAACACTTCTACAATATAACTTCAAGTATACCTCTGTTTGAAACATAAAATTGGCCTACTTGTGTGATATTTTGTTCAATTAGCTGTTTAGTTGAGCTTCTTAAAAACTTCAACTGCAAGTTGTTGTAACGTTAGCTGCCTTCAAGGCTGATTGTAGAGACTAGTGCCTTGCAGGCTGGTTAGAAGGCTAATGTTGATTTCATCTTGTATAATCTTTAATAGTATTCAGTCAGATGCCTTCAAGCCTTATTGTAGAGATTAGTGCCTTCAAGGCTGATTGTAGAGATTAGTGCCTTCAAGGCTGATTGTAGAGACTAGTGCCTTCAAGGCTGACAGTAGACTCGTGCCTTGCAGGCTGGTTAGAAGGCTAATGTTGATTTGATATTGTATAATCTTCAAAAGCATTGCCTCAGATGCCTTTAAGGCTGATTGTAGAGCACTAGTGCCTTACAGGCTGACCGAAGAGACTAGTGCCTTGCAGGCTGGTTAGAAGGCTAATGTTAATTTCATATTGTATAATCTTTAAGAGTATTCAGTCAGATGCCTTCAAGGCTGATTGCAGGGACTAGTGCCTTCCAGGCTGACCGTAGAGACTAGTGCCTTGCAGGCTGGTTAGAAGGCTAATGTTGATTTCATATTGTATGATCTTTCATAGTATTCAGTCAGATGCCTTCAAGGCTGATTGTACAGACTAGTGCCTTCCAGGCTGACTGTAGAGACTCGTGCCTATCAGGCTGGTTAGAAGGCTAATGTTGATTTCATATTGTATGATCTTTCATAGTATTCAGTCAGATGCCCTCAAGGCATCAGGGCCTGGGGTGGATGCTGGGGCGGGACCTGCTGCAGGAGCATCAGGGCCCGGGGTGGGTGCTGGGGCTGTCTTTTTTTACTTTTTTAGCGGGGCGGGTAGATAGGGCTCCACGATGGCGCCGAGACATCGTTTCAACTCCTAAAAAGAATGTAAAAAGTAAAGACAACATCGATATGCAACAACACCTCAGTCAGTTTTCTGAGGTAACGTGGTTGGTTTCAAACTGTAATAAATCTATGGGCTGAAAAATAGAAGATTTTAAATTAGCCTTGTAAGGCTCCAACTCAGTAGAGACTCCCAGTAGAGACCCCCTCAGTAATGCTGAGGGAGTCTCTACTGTCAGCCTTGAAGGCATCAGAATTGTAAACACACACACTCACATATATATATGAAATCATCAGCCTACCAACCAGCCTGCAAGGCACTAGTCTCTACTGTCAGCCTGGAAGGCACTAGTCTCTACAATCAGCCTTGAAGGCATCTGACTGAATATTATCAAAGATTATACAATATGAAATCAACAATAGCATTTCTAACCAGCCTGCAAGGCACTAGTCAATCAATCAGCCTTGAAGGCACTACATTGCCTTCTAACCTGCCTGCAAGCCTTGAAGGCATCTGAGGTCTCAATAATATTTGAAGATTATACAATATCAAATCAACATTAGCTTCTTCTAACCAGCCTGCATCAAGGCATTAGATTATACAATATCAAATCAGCCTTGAAGGAGCCTGCAACTGAATACAATCAAAGATTATACAACTTAGTTGAAGTTTTTTAAGCTCAACTAGACAGCTTATTGAACAAAATCTGCAAGGACTAATTTTATGTTTCAATCAGCCTTGAAGTTATATTGAGGTTTAAATACCTGTTTGAAGATTAGTTCACAATAAAAAAAAAACACTTGTTTAGGTTAATATAATCAAAATAGCAAATATCTAACGTTACCTCTACAATCAGCTTTTGAAGGCATGATTAAATGCATTCGTTTTTAACAGCAACTTGCCCAGTTGAAGCTTTTAAGAAGCTCAACTAGACAGCTTGGTTTGAACAAAAGCTCACGATCTGAGGCCGGTGTTTTATGTTTCAGCCTGGAAGAGTTATCTGAAGCTTACCCCTGCACTGTGAATCCAACCATAGAATGTAGCCGTGAGTCTCACTTTGGACTCCACTTTTTTAATGAGAAAAACATGATTAAATGTGAATCACACCAGATTGAACTGCAGCGGAAATATTACAATGGCTGATGACAGAGCAGCCTGGAATCAATGTGTGTCCTTGTAATTCATTGCCGTGAGACCTACTCTGAAAAAAAATCTGACAATGGCTGATGAATAACTTGATTCATCGACCTACTCTTAAAAAAAATCTTTAACAGCTGCTGTTGTAGCCAAGCAACTCAGGAAGATTGTCACAGAATGTGGGCTGCCGTCCTGCAATTTACTGAGCTGGGGTATGTTTCCCAAAGGCATAGCTAGTTGCTAACTCTTGTAACTTCCACAGTCTGATTCAAACTAAGCATTTGGGAACTGTACCCTGAACTGTCACTGTAAATGTACATTAGTTGGCTTTAATGCTTTTGCGTACGTGAATACGCAAATAATATACAATCAATAATATACAATCGCCTGACGAAAAGTGTTCCTCACTTCCATTTACGTTTCCATTGAAGGACCGTGTTGTGTCACATGCAGAATTTAATTAGTTGTATCTGGACCTCATTTTCCTTGTCCAGGTGAATAGGCCTACATGTTGAAGATTAAGGCCTACAGAATTTTCTTGAGATTAAATGTAGTAAAGTATAAAGTACAGGTGAGGCACATGCTGTAGATAAATTGTGCATATAAATGTTATCGGCTTGATTACATGCCCTTCAAATCCTTCCATCAACCACGCATCTGCTGTGTTTAAATAGTGCCGCAAACACAACCCACTATTTTTGACAAAAACAACGCAGGCTACATGGAGTATTTGTCCACATGATTGGGCTACATTGTTTCAAAAAGTCATTTTTAGTGAAAATTAAGTTAATCTTGCATTTGAGCTTGACGTTATCATAGCAACAGCGCTGAATGGAACACTTATTACTATAAAGCTGTGTGTGCATTTTCTCTGTTTGTAAACACACGAGCCCCTCTGTATTTCAGCTGCATTGATATATGGGTCTGTAGGTTTCTTGGGGTTAAAGTAGTGGGCCCTAAAAAGACTGGAGCCAAAATGACCAGTTTCAGACTGAGTTAGACTGAGGTGGTGCACACACAGCCAGTACAGCTGTAATTTGGTACTTTTTGACCACAGAACAAATGTTTCTAAGTAGATCACTGAAATTACCACATTAAATGGAAAATGGGCATAATATGGCCTCTTTAAATTAACAAACTGAGAAATAATGAAAGGAAACAAAAACTCAGGAATGCTCAAAAAAAAATGAAAGTGTGTGGTAACTCTAGAGTCGCACCCAGGAGCTCTTCAGGTGCACATATATTGATACAACAAAGCAATAAAGCAAGTGAAGATAGAGATTGATTTCAATTATGTTGTGCTTCAAACTTCAACACAAGTTCGAAGCATTCTGTGTAATGTGGGAGAATAATTGCAATAGCCTTTATCATAGTGGCATACTCACCAAGTGAAATTTCTAAAGACTGCAGCGGAAACGTGACGGCAAAAAGCCCTCACGGGGGTGAAATATTGTGTATTTAATGTCATACATCCTCTATCGGTCAAAAGTTCTGATTTGTTGTATTGTTTATAGTGAAATATAAGCAGTTTAACACTATCGAGACCGGGGGGACTTTTGATGCCCGCGCCAATTTTCATGTCGTATGATTTCTGAACAGCTTGAGCTAGGACCACCAAACTTGGTGACATTTCCTAGAACTTGTCTGGGAACAATTTCATACCAATTAGTCAAGTCCACCATGGTCTAGATAGGGTTAAACTCATCTAAATAACTGCGGATGAGAGAAGGTAAGTCAAAACAGACTTAAATTCACTTGATAGTTGCCATAATTTCGCAGTTGATAAAAAAAACTATTATTGATTGGTAAGTAAGTCAATAAATAAACAGGTAATCTAATTGTCACATCCTGCATGTTCCCTTAATTGTTTTTCCCACAATCCAGTTGTCTGTTTTGGTTCTAATGCTGTTTCTGTAATTGATTAACTATTGTCCCATTTTACTCCCAGCCCCCCATTGTTATCTTCTGTGTTCAGGATAGTCTCTTTGGTGTCCTATGTATATAAGTGACTGAGCCATTGTTATTGTTTGCTGGATTGCTTTTCTTGTTTGAAGTGTTCTAGCAAGCTCTTTAACTTGAGCGTTGTGCACTCCGGCTTCATTAATATTTCGATGAATGCTTTAGTGCCACTTGAGCACTTTAATAGTGACAGCCTTTCTCTGCTCCCTCGTGATTTCCGAAATAGAAACAGACCCGTCATCGATCTGGTGCCCCAGTGGATGCCCTGTCTTGCAGGGTTAGTTATTCGCCTCGACCACCCGGTTTCAGACCCTGGAATTTTTATGAACCACGGCATGGAAACGCCTCACTCAGATGCTGTGTGCTGATCACCTTAATTGGACCCAGTCACTTCCATACCAGTCTGTACCTTTGTCTCAAGTTTTCCAGTGATCTATGTTCTTCATTAAAGGTCTAGAGGCATTTTCTGATGATCTGCGCTTGATTCCATTGTGCAATTCATCGCACAAATTCTTTCAGTTTTTCACCAAAAATCAAGTTTATTTGGGTAAATTGGACAGAATATTCAAGAAGCAACACGTAAGTGTCCCACATTGGTAGAAACTTCCACTGTAGTGCGACTGTGAATTTTTTAGAGCAATATGACTGTTCTTAAAAAAAAAAAAAAAATACTGTGAACATGCTCTGCAGTTTTTATGGCACATTTGACGGAGCCAACATTTTTTTAGCAAAAGGTGTTTGTATTTCTTTTTTCCGTTTGTAAATGCTTAAAAATTGTGGATATTTTAAGGCATTTGACCGCTGCTGTTCATTTGAGATGGAATGCACTAAAAGATACTGGGCTACAGTGCTCCACTGGAAGGTGCATTGTAGTGCTTTGGCTCCCCTTGCTGTTGGCTGAGTGAATCTCATCTGCATTTCAAAGTCAATTGTTTTATTCTGTTTTTAAAATTTATGATTTATTCTGATTTACTCTCTTTTTATTTTCTGTCTATAATTTTCTTTGGTTCCGTTTTATTTTGAATATTGTATTGTTATTTTAATGGTATGGTGACATTGTTTTCACATTTAAAGCTGCAGTGTGTCAAAACCGCGCCCTGAAGAGTTCTATATTTGCATTGCTGCAACTTACTTCTTACATTAAAAGATGAAAAATTTGTAGCCAACCAATTAAATGAAAGAATGAATGTGCTTCTAATCAGTGAAATTGGAATATGGTCCTAAAAACCATCAATTCATTTGTTAACTAGAGCTGCACTCAGAGAGCGCAAGTAGGGTAAGGTGGGGCTATTCTGGCCTACTACTACAAGTCTGACTTACTATGAACAGCTCAGTGGAGATATTCTAGGATAGTGGTGTAGTTCTATTTCAGATGAACTGTAATGTGATTAAACAAAAGAATCCATTCTTCTTTGCATGGGCACTGTGGCTGACTGGCAAAGGCAAAGCAAATCAGAGTCCTCTGTTCGCGATTTTCGGTTCAGTTAGGAGCTTTATAAAAGGTGAGTCCAATGCCAAATTTACTGTTAAGAAAGAGTGGTGAACTTTTTTTGTACTAAGGAGAACCATTTAACCAGAAAATAGAGAAGAAATGATGATATTGCAAGTCATATATGTGAAGCACTGCTTTCTTTAGGACCATGTGGTTGGGGCTATTTCTGGCCGCCACATATTCCCTATTTAAAACAGTTGTAAAACATTTCTAAATGTCAGAATTGATTGTAATGTATTTATTATTATTAGAAAGACCATTTTAGTGTTGGAACTTGACTTAACTCTTAACCCTTTTAGTGCTGAACCATGCAGACCTACATTCACATACTACCTCTCAATTTGATTTTAAATTACAGCAAATGATGTAATTAGAACTGATTTCAGTATGGAATAGACAATACAAGTTCAGAATATACTTTATAGTTAGATATGGCATCAGAACTGAGTAATTTTGGAACAGGCCAAAATAGCCGCATTTTCAGGGGGCTATTCCGGCCTATATATGTTTTTCATTTATTTGATAAAAATTACACACTGTTGGAAACATGTAGAAAACCTGTTAAGATGTTGTTTCTGATAGCTCTAGCAATAGTTTAGAACAACTACTGGCCAAGAAAAGGATTGATAAGCGTTTTAACCAGTGAAAGAAAGTAAATGTAGGCTGGGATAGCCCCACCTTACCCTACCTCTGCCAGTGTACTCAATGTTATTTTTCCCAGTATTAGCTAGCAACCCCTGTGTTTATGCAGTCCTGTAGTCTTTGCGCAAATATGTTTTTAATGTGTTTTTGACCTTTTGCATGCCTTTGACCTTGACCTCCCAAAATCGAATCACCTCTTCCTTGAACAATACTTAATAATTCCACCAAATTTGAGGAAAATCCATTCGTAACTTTTTGCATAATCCTGCTTTCAAACAAACTGTTGGGCGGAGGTAATTAATTCTGAAATAAAACTGATTATATGTCAAACCTGCCCTGTCATTTTTGTGTTCAATTCTGGGGATTAAAGAACTTAAATACCTGTGTTCAGAAATGTATCCAGTTGCTACAAGATTCACTGTCTTGCATTTTTATCAGGGCCTGATTCCATAAAGCACACTGAGAAAAGTGGGGATTTAAGTCTGAAACCAGACAAACATATCAGTTTGGGATAAAGAGACTACATGAAGGTCAATTCAAGTTCAAGCAATCCGACTAATTCAGGAGAGGTTCAAGTAGTCAAGATAACTGCGTGTGCATGCTATTGAGCAGCCTAGTAGACCAAATGGATCCACCATGGCAAACAGCAGTGGAGGAGAGAGCAACGAAGTTCAAAGCTGCCAAGCAATGCTTTCTGTTTTGAACATGGAAAGAATTCAAACATCCAACGGCCAAAAAAGATAATATAGCTGCCATAAACAAATCCAAGGAGAAAGTTTAATGATGGATTGACTGAGTAAGCAAGTTAAAATAAAAAAATTAAATCTTGGGCACAATACATTCGAACAGAAATTAGCTACAAAGATATTAAAACATAAGGCTGCCAATGTGTGTACGTGTGTATGTGAGTGTGTGTGTGTGTGTGTGTGTGTGTGTGTGTTTGTGAGTGTGAGCATATGAGAATATGTCGAACAAAGCAGCAAAGAGGGATAAGGGGGCTTTCAAGCCTGTTTCGTTTGGTGCGGACTTTCAGACTTTTCAGTTTGGTCCGAACCAAATTTGCAGGTGTGAAAGCACCCTAAACTTCCCATTCTGGAAAAAACTGTTGAATTAGCCTATTCTATGAAAAGATGTCTAGATCACTGTAATTTGTACCAAGCAGTTGGAACAGTGTTATGGTCCAGACCAGGTTCAAGTATGGAGACAGATGTGCAATCCAACTGGTAGTTTACTGACAGCAATACAGTACAAGATGAGGATGGAACCCCGCAGAGAATAGCAGGGCAAAACCTCAGAATAATCATAGACAATTCAGCTTAGATGTTATTGGCTAAGGTGGCTGCATTCACTAGCCAGTGCCTTCCAGGATGCTGCTGGGTGTTGCACAGACTTTGCCAGCACTGAACTTCTTCAGAGGATGAGGGGGTTGCTTGAGAGGAATGTGGTCCCAGTCCTGGCTCCAGTTCAGGACTGGAAGCTTGTTCTTGACAAACTGGACAATGACAGCAATCTGGATGGGTTAGTGGGAATGCAGCCCCAGTCTCGGACCCTGATTATGATTGGAAGCTTATTCTTGATAACTTGAGTAGAAGAACAGGAACAGACTTGAAATGAGTCAACTTCAACTTGGTCCCAATCCTGGACCCTGATTAGGATTGGAAGCTTGTTTGAATCAACTAAATGATTGGAATGACCTCTAGGGAAAAGGCTGTTACCTAAGTATTAATTGCATTACACAAAGATGAAAGAGTTTTAGACCTAAATATTGTCTAGGATAAATCCAGCAACTTACACTTGAACTAGAAGGCCTGATTGCTCATTATGCCATCCTTAAGCACAAAGGCCCAGAACGAGATTTGGCCGCGGGGGAGAGACGCACAAGGCGTAAACTAATCATAGCACACATACACTGAATAGACACACAAGCTGGTGAATTGCGAAGAGACACTCAAGGGACTCTCATGAGGGTTGTGACAATTTACTTTGCTTATCTTTGTCTAACATTAAAAATAGTTTGGTGATCTGAAATATTTAAGTATGCCAAATATGCAAAAATATTAAATAATCGGAAAGGTGCAAATACTTTGTCACAGCACTGTAATGTTGATTGTAACATTCAACATATAAAAAAGAAGTTTATAGACTTTAAATTTCTTGATAATTCACAACAAACCCATGAAGTGATATGAATTCCAGATCTTGTACTTTTCACAGTAAACGATAGACAATACCTCACTAAAGGCTGAATGATTTTCCAGAGGAAAAAGACTGATATAACTCACCTTTTAACCCAGACATGTTTTGAACATTTTATTGAGAGGCAGATGAACCAAGCAAAGGGTGAGACAAATTTCAATGGTATTATTTGACTGATAAAAAATGTCTTGAAGCAGTTGGATGTCTTACCTTGTACTGGCCATTTGCACAAAAGCTAATTAAGGGTAGGCATATAAACTAGGTCATAACGCATAACCGATGCAATGCTTTCACATATTATCTATCTGAATGGTTCTAATAGCATGCCAAAATCACTACCCCAGATCATGGTGCCGACCAAATCCTACTGGCTCATGGCCAATACAGCACTTTGCATGCTTTTGCTTTGGCGACACGCCCCGAAACGTCACAAATCGTGAACTTGCGCATCTGAAGAAACTCACCTTGTCCTTAGGTCTTGTGAGCCATGAGTGTGCGGTGAGCACACCAGTCCTAAAAACATAATGTCCGACATCGCACGAAGGTAGCGTCTACAGGTGTATTTTCGTGATGAGTTTTATCGCTCTGAGACACGTTTTGATCTGTAGCTGTTCTTGTTTTTCAGTTTTAATTCCAAATTTGCTTTGCATTTAAAGGGAGACAGAGGGATGTGGTCCAAACAACATTAGTATAACATTATGTTATCCACAATTTAGGACGCGGAAGAAAGCCGCGGTCGTATAGGGAGAAAGGCACTGATTATCGTAGGTGAAATACACGCTCACATCGAAGCTGCAGATGTCCTGTCGATAGGCCTATTTTGTTTTGCATTCATTTAAAGTTTGTCTGAGCCCGCGGAGAGGCGCGCATTCTATGGGCACCTGCTGCAGGCTAATGTTATAACCCTGAAATCCCATCGCAAATTGTTCTTGTTATTATTGTAGAACTCGGCCCAAATCAAATTTTTGAACTATGTCGGACGAACTGATTTCTTTACCGATTTTAAAGCGCTTGAGTTTTGCGGTCGGTACCGTTCTGAGCGATCTTTGCTCCGCTGTGTGGTTTTCATACTTTTTGGTGTATTACCACTCCGTGCTTGGATTTCACAGCACCTATGTGGGTGCCATGATTCTTGCGGGGCAGATAGCCGACGGAATGTGTACACCTCTGATCGGGTATGGGGTGGACCGGCCTCTAGGCTGCGGAAATTACGGGAAAAGAAAGACATGGCATCTGTTTGGTAAGCATTTTAGTTTTGAGTTCACAATTGTATTTATAGTTTTAAATAATTCAGTCGCGTTGGATAGTCTATAGCGCGATATTCCTTGCCAAAATGTAGCCTTCAGGGCAAAGATGTCGGACAAAGGAAACACAGATTAGGCCTGTTGGGCTTTTCGATATTTCAGTTGTTATTTGAAAAGTTTGAATACTATAAAGTTAAACCCCAAATCAGAAAAGGTTCGCATGGTATGTTAAATTAAAAGTAGAAGCAGTGATTTGTTAATCATCGTAGACCTGTATTACGTTGAAAATAATGCAATAGATCTGTTTTTATCTGTTTTTTCACCACATGAATTTTATGGCTTTTCGTAAATGTTGCCATTCCTTTTCACTTAAATGTTTTGGGACTGAATACACAATTTGATTGTGTTTCTGAAGTAATTTCGTGCCATTCTTCCTGCAAGCAAGATGCGGGAGTGCAACAATGCAACCATACAGGGTCTTTGGTTTGTTTTCAGTTTTTAAAAGTGCTACACGTTCTATATTGGGGAATAGTTGGAGCTGCATGCAGACCAGTCCAGCACCTGCACCTCCCCTTACACAGACATGCCTTTGTGTGATGCATTCGGTATGCAGTTTTGAGCCGGTCTGTAGAAATATGCACGAGCGTCTCAGGAAAAGATGGCACTGTGACGGCAGAATACATTGCTCCAAAAGCTCAGTGTACTTTTCAGCATTAATGGTGCCCTCACAAAAATGCAAGTTACCCATGTTAAGGAGAATGACACAACCCCCTTACCACGACAGAGCATGGCTTTTGGATTTGTTGCTGATAACAGCCAAGATGATGATTATTATTATTATTTATTTTTTTTTTTTGGTCTAGAGCAGACAATGTTCTTTTCTTCCAAAAAAAAAAAAAAAAGCCTGAAGTATTGATTTGTCTGACCACAGTACACAGTATAATGTATGATTGAAGATGCCCCTTGAGGCCAGAAAAGTTGACAGCGCATCTGGACTCTTAACATAAGGCTTCCTTTTCATACAATAAAGTTGTAACCCCATATGACAAGTCGGGGAGATTATTTATCAGCGATTGTCATGCCACGCCTACCGCTGCATCTGTAGAGACTTCTTGTGTGCGCTCTCCAGGTCACAGTTCTTAATGGATTTGTTTCATATTTGGCATGGACCTTGTGTGTGATAAGGTCACAAAGCCTTTTGATTATGGAAGCGATTGCTACTGGGCATCCAGGAATACACGTTGACCTGCAGGCGACCGACTTTCTAGTTTTCAGTGGCATTTGGGGATGCAACTGCATAATGGAGTGCTGAAGGTTTGCCAAAGTGATCCTGGGCCCATGTGGTAGTATCATGTGGGGGGAGAATATCCTAAAACATTCTAAATTCAAAGTAAAACCCTAATCTCAATTCAACAAGAAAACTTTTTAAAAACTGCTGTACAAGGAGTAGCAGCGAAGAAGCAAAATCTTATGAATCTGCCAAGAAACCTAGATAAGCCAAACTCTGCAGAACCCTCAAGGCCGGCCTAATGAGCTAACCTTCCGGAATGACCATATCGGTCAGCCTGGTCCCACTACCTGAGCATGCGCACCTGAGTGTTCTGGAACCATCCATGACCCAGATAAGTTACTGAACTTTAGCTGAACCCAAGGTTTTGGAGGCTGGTCTTCGAGTGTCCCTGAAGGCTTAAAATTAATTTACACTATGATGTAATGGCAAACTTGTTACTAAGGGTGGAGGGTTGCTATATGACAATGTACCAATCGGAGTCAATAATATTGGATAAGGTAGAAGTAGTCACGTTTAATCCCACCGAAAGGAACGTGCCAAAAGGCCAATAAATATGAGGGTTCGGACAGCCGGAGGGCAGTCGGCATGGGGTGATTGATGAAGAATGAATGATATGTGGTTTGCACAGACCAGCCTGGGCTTCTTTGTGCTTCTTCTGGATGGATTTACAATAAACCCAATTACATCAGACTCTGGAGAATGGATCTATTTTTTGGAGATAGATTTGCATGGGTCAGTGGAACACTTTGTCCACTTGCTTGGACAAAGTATTTTCCTACAACAATCACTTATTAGACGATTCTTGATGCAGTGTCATCTGACTGATCGGGGATCACGGGTATTCAGCGTAGGCTTCGCCCTTGCCCTATGCAGAGAAATTTCTCCTGATTCCTTGAGTCCTTCAGTTGTGTTTAGCACCAGAGAAGGTGAAATATCCAAATCTCTCCTTATGTTTCTTTAAAGAGCGGAAAGGGTTTTAAACTTTTCAATGATTTTCTCACACATCTATGGGTAAAATGGTGATCCTCGGCCCATTTTTTTCTCCTGAAGGATTAGGCCATTCCTGGATGCTGCTTTTTAGCCAAATCATGATTACAATCACCTGCTGACATCAGCTCTTCCAAATCACATCATTATTCTAATTTTTTTAGCATCATTATTGGTCTTAAATTGCCCCTGTCCCAACTTTTTACCCCTCAGCCCTGAAATAGGCTGTGGGGTATTTTCATCACGCACGGTGTCCGTCTGTCCGTCCGCATTTGATTCCGTGTGATAACTGAAAAAACGGCATCACCGATCATCACGACTTTTGGTGAGAACATCAGGGTGCAGTTAGTGCACAAGCCTATCGATTTTGGGCACGATCCGAAATCAAATATGGCTGTCAGAGCGGCCATCTTTAATTTCCATTCCATTCGATAACTGAAAAACGCCATCACCAATCATCACGATTTATGGTGAGGACATCGGGGCACAGTTACTTTGGACGCGATCCGAAATCAAATATGGCTGCCACCGCCTCCATCTTGAATTTCCATTCCGCAAGATAACTCAAAAAGGCCTCTGTCAATCAAAGCCATTTTTGCTGTGTTGCTTGGTCGTGTGTACCTGCAGAAGCCCATCAGTTTTCACGATGCTTGGATGTTCAGTATGGCTGCCACAGCCGCCATCTCGTATTTTATATTCCATAGGATAACTTCCAAATGCCATCGTCAATTTATATTCATTCCAAATAATCCAGGGGCTGAGGGGTAACGCCTGCTTTGCGGGGCTATTTTTTTTGGAATGTGTTGCAGACTTGTATGGCAGGAATAGATGTATATTTAAGCTGACCAGACAAAAAAAAAAAATCAAGTATCTTTATATTTTCTGTAATGAAGTACTACAAGTCAAAGTAAATTTAGATGTCAATACATTCTGGGTATGTACGTTTTTCAAACCGTCCCACCTTTTTTTCAGTTAGAGTGTAAGTTAATCTTACCTTTAAGGTGAACCCTTGTGTTGGTCTCTTGAAGCTAAAATCATGTTGGAGAATGGAGATGGTGGCAATACTGAGAGGTACTGCATCTTAAAGCTTTGTCATTGGCTTTCCTTGCTATTGGACGGATGGATGAAAGGATGGATTGATAGATGCATCTAGGGGCAGATAATACAGATAAAGAAAAAACAAGTTGTTTTCTGGTTTTGGTTTAATTTCTGTTCCAATGGCTGATCTGAAGACGAAAACAGGAAAAGCACGTGGATTTCCTTTCATTTAATGCTCATGAACACATGTATAATAATTGCTGAGATTAGAAACATCTAGTGTGTTCCTTCCCTCTTCCTCCCCTCTACTCCTTTACACTCTCTCCTTGCCTCTCCCGCTCCTGCCCCTCTTTCTCCTTCCTTTTGTACCTCCCACACCTCTCTTTCTGTCTATCTCTCCATCTGTTTCAGGAACGATGTGCCTGCTTATCTCCTTCCCCTTCATCTTTAACCCGTGTCTGGTCTGCAGCGAGGACACTCCCCAGTGGGCGGGGCTTCTGTACTTAACGCCCTTCATTGTCATCTCCCTGTTGGGTTGGGCCTCCTCTCAGATGTCCCACCTGTCACTCATTCCCGAGCTGGCATCCTGTGAGCATGCCAAAGTGGAACTCACTGCGTACAGGTAAGTGTCAGCGTGGAATTCACTTTGTACATGTCAGCCTGGGGTTCAGGTAGGTAGCGGTGGTTGAGCCAGGCTCTGAGGGTTTGTGTTTTTTCCTAATCTTAGCCAGCTAGGTCAATGGCAAAAGAAACTGTGGTTTTCTGACAGGTGCAACAGAAGCCAGTAGCAGAAGCATTGGTTTTGGAACAGTATTGAGTAGACCTCACATTGTCAGATTAACAGTTGTTATCTGCTGTGGCTTGCTTGGGTGATACAGGGCCATTCTCAGTCACGTGTGTGACCAAAAATGTAACAAATAGTAGAAAAAAATCTCCTTCCAAAAGCATTGGAGGTTCATGACTGTGGACCTTATTGGTACTACTTTCCAAGTCTATCAAGTAAAAAACAACTACTTAAGGTCAGAGTCACCTCACACTGTCAGAGGTTTTTTAACTCTATTTGTTCAAAATCTGTTGAAAAATCTAGAATTTTCATAGTTTTTGGGGTATGGAGAATAGCAAGGAATAAATTTGATACCTTTCATTAATTTTCAAAGTATTTCTTTATTTGATGACATCTGGTCATGTGTGTGACATTTTGGTTCACTTCTCAAAGAATGGCCCTACAGCTTGTTGTAAGTACGTTAATGTGGTAACACAATGGCTGCATTTCGCTTCCTTTCGCTAATCAGCTAAGCAACGTTGGTTAAATGGCCATATAGCTGGCTAACTTTATGAAGTTTACAAGCAAAAAAACTTGCGCTCATATTCGCTCAGATGGGTTTGTGGATAAGACCAGGCCCTAATGTTTAGGGCACATTTCAAGTTTTTTTCAACAAAGACTAGGCATAAAGGCATGCATCTTCTTTCATCACTGCAGCAGCAATTCCTGATGGTGACATCGCAGACTGCGGCAAATGATTTTTGTCTGTTCAGTTCCTGTAGCCTTTTCCCCCTGACCCTTTAAGTGCTAAATTACTTTTTAATAAGAAATTATAAAGAAATGACAAGTTCCAATCATTTTCAGGTGTTTACATATTTTACTGGCCTGCATTGATCAGAATTTCTCGCTCCTCAAACCCATGAAAGTCAGCTCCATTTTTGCAATCACTTTCAGCAAACAACGCATTTAGATATTCAGCATTTTCATCGTTAAACTCGAGCCGTCACTTGACAAGTTCTCGAGTGCTGCCATTTTGAAACGATACATGGTCAAAATCCACAAAACAAAAATATTGTGATGATTGATTCATAGTATGATTATGCAGTTCAAAGAAATTGTTACAGTGCACGCTACTGAGTCCTTAGCAACCAATCCCCAAAGTGGCTGCATAAATACTAAAATCTGATTGGTTATATACACAGTGAAACACAGCTACCTCCCAAACATCTTTTGCCGCGACTAGCAGCTGTGGCTGGAAACAGTCATGCAGTTCCTGACTTCCTCGCGGCAATAGCTGCTGTCAGCAGCGGTTATGATTATTGTTATCCTGGCTATAGCCGTGACTAGCGGCTAAGGGTTAATAAATGTTGAAGCACTTCAGTGGATGGAGGTGTTGGCGATCTGTTTAATTACCTTGCTTTGATCATTCCAAGTCTCCAGCTTCCAGAGTTGCCTGCATTTTGTGGAGACCATTGTGGAGACCTCTTTATATAAAACTGGCTCCTGTGTGTGTTTCGTGACAGGCACGCGTTTACCGTCATGGCGAACATCACAGTGTATGCTGTGGCTTGGCTGCTTTTCCACTTTGAAAGAGGAGCGAGGGACGTTTCCCTCGCTGATGCCCTGGGCCGGTCGGATATACCCATATTCAGGGTAAGGTCTTGTTTTGGCCATGTCGGTGTATTGCCTATGGAAGGGATCATCAATCATGGTCTTTGGGGGCTGAGAACTGCTGGTGTTCCACCCTAACAAAAGGCAAAAAGATTTAGGATGTGCTAAAAGTCTTAGTAAATCAGGACCTAAGTGTTTAGTTTGTTGGTTAATTCCTTGCGAGAGAAGAAAACCAGGGCTGGGCTTGGACTTGTGGGCCAAGTTTGGTGATTCCTGGTCTTGGCTATATTTAAAGGTCCCCTATTATGCCTCCAGCTGCACTGCTAATTAGCCATTATGAGCCAGTTCAAAATCTCCCCTTCCTGACATTTCAAGGGGGAGTGGCCACCCAGAACATTGAAATCTGATTGACTGCCCAGCTGAAGTTGATCCGCTTTTCTTGCCTCTGGTTGGTTACCTCCCCATATGACGTCAGGAGGATTTTGAAATGGCTTGTAATAACAAATTGGCTGTGCACCTGGTGACATTATTAGGGACCTTTAATGTCAAGATAAAAAAGACATCTCAGTCCATTTTATGTTTCATTTTTTTCTTTATTTTTCCGACATTGAGAGTCATTTTTGGAGTTTCATTTATATCCTTTCAAGGTTTTGACTTGTACATTGAGGGGAAAATGGGCCAGTTCTGTGCTGCTTGTGTAAAATGTGTTTCCCCTTCTTGTCAGAACCTGGTTCTCATTGTGCTGTTCATCGGAGCCATGGCCGCGCTGCTGTTCCATGTGGGCACGCACGAGAGAAGCCGCTTCAGAGAGGTGAGCGGCTCGAGCGAGGGGGAACGCCAGCCTTTCATTGCCAGCTCCCAGAAGAGCCCTCCTTCCACAGCCCCTCTCCAGTGGAAACATTGGCTGAGCGAGCCCGCTTTCTACCAGGTGAGACACGTCTAATGCCTGAGTATTTATGCACACTTGGTGATATAAAACACAAGCCGAACGCTCTTCTCTCCTGCTACGGGACGTTTGTCACTGACAGTCGGCTTTAAAATTAACCTCTCACTTTGTCGGACTGTTGTTTTATTTTGGTGTAGGCGCGTCTAGTAAAACAAACCAAATTTACGGCCATTGCCGTTTTGCTGCTCTCAATGTTTACTCTTGTTGGTGACCTTCCTGTTGAGGCCATCAAAGAGCACATCTTTCAGGTGCTCAATTTCTGTTCTTGGCACCCCTCTCTCGCATGCCTCAAAATCACCTTTCTTTAGTCTTGGTAACATCACTGTTGTCTCAGTCAAGAACATACAGGGTGGGGAAGCAAAACTTGCACTGACATTTAAAGTACAAACAATCCCACAACCACTCCCCTGAATTGTGTGCACCTGTTATTTGAAAAAGCAAAGACTATAAACTGTAATCTGAGTCTAATCTCCTTTTTTCAATAAACATGCCAGTTGAGAATAATATACAATCCATGGATGGTGATTTATTTTGCAAATTTTGCTTCCCCACCCTGTATAGGGTGCACCTTATGCATGTATTCATTAGGCAATTTGCATTGGCCATTTATGGTTAATTGTGGGTGGTAACATGGCAGGGTCTGAGGCTCAGTCATGTGCACTCACTTCTAAAAAGGTTGTGATTTTTAAAGGTGATGCTGCACCAGTGTGTGAGACTCAATTGATACATGTATACATGTACACACCTGGGGAGGCACGCCTGATACCTGTAATGTGTCCACTCTAGATGAGGCACTCTAACCCGATGCATGTATATATACGATGCATGTGTATATACAGCCAGGTCAGTAAGTATTTGGACAGTGACTTCATTTTGAAGGGCTTACTAAGTCCTCAGTTCACTGTAGATGTCTGCACACTCAAGTATCTTGACCCTCATGGGGTGGGGAGGGAGCTGTGTAGAAATGGTGTCCCATCAAAATGGTTGCTGCCCAAATATTTATGGACCTCACTGCTCGATTATATCATGTTGTGCTGAGCGAGTTCTACTCATTTAGTTTTGGAAATGGATGTTATCACTATAAAATGTTTTCCTTAGGATTTTACTGTCTCAGTATCTGTTAATACATATTTAAAAAATTAATCAATCATTCAGTTGCTTGTTTATATACTTGTAGCCATGTTGGGCAAAATGCTAGTGTGTCCTGTACAGGTTTTGATTTGTGGTTTTATTGAGATGTAACTGGTACAACTAATGCTCCCTTTACCTGTTTCCAGGTCACTTTTCTATACATGTGCACGCGACTGATATTCACCCTGTCCCAGACCTACATATCTATGTTTCTCATCAACTCCCTCATGCTGCCAAAGGTAGGCCAATGTAGTTGTAGTGATGGTAGTGTAACTGCTAATTCAGAATTTATTTTTTTATTTATTTGGTGAGTGAGTGAGTGAGTGAAAGGGGGCAAATACTTTCTAATGCCAAGTATGCATATTTTCCCATTTATGTTATTTTATTTTACAGGCATTGCGGATTAATGAATATTTCAGATTCAGTTTCCATCAGGGGTCCATTGACATGCCTGGGAGAATGAAAGGCCCTTGTCTAATCAATATAGCACTTCGGCAAATACAGAAACATAATGCAAACCATCATTGCATCCCAGTAATTTACAATAATACTTAAAAGCAATTTAAAAATCTGAAGTTGCTGCAAAAGATGATAATTGGAAGATGGTTTTGCTCCAGGCCACATCATAAATCTTGTGTCAAAAGTACATCCTCTTAACTTGAGTCAGTGCTCCAATAATGAGTGGAGTCTGTGCTGTATGTCCATGATTAATTGATTGAAATGAGTCTGTTTGTCTCCTCTGCAGAAATACATTGCCACCGTCCCCTTGGTGATGTACATCAGTGGGTTCCTGTTTTCTCTGGTGTTGAAGCCAGTCAGTAGATTAGTCGGCATTGGCGTGAGTAGTTACTCCGTCTTGCATATAAGACTTGGGCGTTTTGCAAATTTTGTTCTTGCTTGTTGAGTCTGGGGAAAGTTGGGATATAATCGCGAGGCTCAACCCAGAATGCTGTTCTGTGATTGGCTGAGCCCCACAATTAATGAACATTCATGAACAATGAGCTGAACAAAGATGCACCATGTCATCCTACAGAACTTCATATCTTGCTTCAGCCAATCGCTGATCATGTTCAGCGCATTGTTAATTAATATTTTTGGCTTTCCTGCATCTTTGCTAGGTGGCTGGGCAACGTCTTGCTGGGGTGCAGTGCCGCAAACGAAAACCTTGATGTTCATTGTTGTTTAAAGAAAAATACCCTTGGTCCTGGAGCATGATGTACCAGTTCTTTGTTTAATTCTTTTATGAGTAGATCTGTTTGATCACCTACCATGTTTGGAAAGTAAAAAGGAGCTCAAAAGATCTGTGAAGTGAAATGAGAGCTGTGATTTGGGAATTTAAAGTGAAACATTGATTGTGTGAACTGTGAACGAAGCCAGCTGAAGCCATATTTGTTGTACCTTGGAAGTTTGCTACACAAATGTTGGCACAGTTTTTTATTCAGGCCAGGGAAAATTCTATATGCAGAGATGTCTCTGAATGAAACAATGCCGTTAATGTATGTCTGGGGGGACTGGTCTGCTCTGAAAATTATCCTAGGCATAG
Source organism: Gymnothorax javanicus (assembly GCA_029692085.1). Classification (NCBI taxonomy): domain Eukaryota; kingdom Metazoa; phylum Chordata; class Actinopteri; order Anguilliformes; family Muraenidae; genus Gymnothorax; species Gymnothorax javanicus. The sequence goes on from CM056196.1 coordinate 25,846,601, forward strand.
AAGATTTTTTTTTCTTGTGCTTGTTGAATCAACATCTTTATCATGCAGCTGGGCAAAACAACTTAATCTAACTGCTCTGGAACAAATGCTTTGTGATTGCTTGAAAGTATGCAGGAACAATTCCCAGGATAATTCCCGTGTATTCGCGTCTTTGCATTGACTTTGAATGTAATCTGTCGTGCGAAAAATTCGTTTTGCATGTGGTGTGACAGCGGCTTAATATGGTTGCAAATGATGACAACAGAAAAACCTTTTAAATGCGATGAATGGATAATTTGGTCCAAAATTACGTTTAAATGCCAGAAGCTGTACACTGTTTTTATATCTGCTTTTTATATCACTTTTCTGAAGTTTTCAGTCAGAATTGAGTTTTTTTGTATACAGTTGTCATGGATGGGAAAGTTGATATAAGAACCCTGCTAATCTGTGAGAATTTGTGAGTGTTTATTGCAGGTGCACTAGCGTGCGCAATACGATTCACAGGTACATTACCAATCAAAGGTTTGGACATAATTTACTCTCATTATAGTGCTCAGGTTTTGTTAAATTTTAGCCATTGTAGTTTGGTAAATGACCTCAATGCACAAAAGGCAAGAAATAAAATTTCCCGAGTTAAAAAACAATAGTTTAGTTCACAGGTGAGTGTTCAGAATTTTCGAATTCATTAAAAAAACATTATTAGGCAAAATTAACAGAACAATGTCTTTCCAGTTTCTAATAGGGGTGTAACGATTCTGAATCGATGTTTTTTTAAAGCGTAGTAACACCACCTGCTACCATGGGGCGAACATCCGAGCTTTCCCTTTTCCTTTATTAACCCCCGTACTGTCCTGAATGAAAGTGCTTAACATCAGAGGGCATGGGAAATGCTTCCGGAAAAAAACTTGACTGACATCAGTATTTTTCGGCTACGTGCTGAGAGGAGCCAAGCAAATGAAAAAAAAATCGTCATCCTATTAACCAATTAGGCAACTCTAAGAAACGTAAACCTGTTCCCGTTTACTTTGCTTGATTAGCAATCAAATGGTGGATTCGTTTACTCTTTAAGTTGAATGAGTAGAGCTGTTTATTAAGACAACATGCTTGATTGCTGCATTTTGAAATTTAAATGGGCATAGAACAGCACTGCTTGAACACAATTGCCATTGCCACGGCATTTTGTGCGACTGTGATCATTTATATCTCACATTCATGTTTCATCTGCTTTTCAGAATGTTTTCCACCTTGTGTATTTTTTAAACGCTTAAACTCCAGGGCGATCTTCTAACAAATCTGTTTTAAATTAATCTTGAATAATGTCCTAAAATGCTACAATGAGAGATGTAATTCAGAGGAAGATTTTTTTCTAATTATTCAAATTGGTATTCTTTCAGTCTAACGCCGTAGCCCAGTTAGGTTTGTCTGCTTTTCACCATCACATCTTAATCGTTATAGGCTACTGGCTAAATTTCTTGATTGTTATTTAGGCCAAGTGCACGGGAGCAGATTTAAGGAAGGGCGGAGCGCCTGCAATGGAGGCGTTGCACTGGATGCAGAAACCGTAGTGTAAGTCACGTGATCCCCGAAGTAACTCAGGAAGAATGCTTTGATTGAATGGGGATGCATCGATTAATTATTATTTATTTATGCACAAAGAAATATTTCCTTGCTCTGAAAGGTCGCATGTATAACCGGATATTGAACCTCAGGTCCAAGTGCTCCGCCTTATCCACGACACTAGCTCAACAGACTATATATTCACTGGTCGATTTAGCACTTGTATAGCTGTGCTGTGTTTGAACTTGAGCACATTGACGCAAGGATTCTCAGTCATAAACCGGCTTTGAAAACAACAGTTGAATATTTAGCGGTTAATTATCGCGAAAATACAAAAAACAAACCATTTTAAACGATTATACTGCTGAGGTCTTCCAGTGCATAGCATAATGGCGAGAGGACTCTCAGATAGACTGGCTAAAACAATAGCAAGCGCACATTTACCCACAAACAGCTTTTATGACAAAATACCAAGGGTAAGAAATTTTTTTGCTCATCTCTGTAGCATTTAAAGTGTATGCCTGCTGTTCTTTGAGTATGGTGACAATTTAAAATGACAAGGCTTATATCGTTGGAATTTGTGGACTGTCCTTTTTCATTTGAGGTATCGTTTGTATGCATAGCACAAATTCAGCAGAAATGCTTGCGATAGAGCACTTGTTTTATTTAATGTTTTGCTAGATGCTTATTTACTTGCTGGGTACTTGAATTGTGTTCGGTTTAGGTAAAAACGGTCATCACGATCTTTTCGCCGAGTTTCTTCGCTTTAAGAGGATATGCCGCATGACGAGGTTGCTAATAGGAAGCATGCTGTATTTATTATGCAAATTAATTTCCCCCATTACGGGGGCGTTCATACTTAAGGTTAATATTTGTATAGAATATATATTTAAAAAAATCTAGAATAAGAATGGTTTTTCTGCCTCATTTTGCTTTAATTCAAACTGTGGCTAGAATAAGAATGGTTTTTCTGCCTCATTTTGCTTTAATTCAAACTGTGGATTTTCTGTGTATCTGAAGTTTTGACTGACTCTTTAGTTGGGCTGTGGTAAAAATGGACTGGGCTATTGTTCCAATAGAGTACACTGTTTTGATGTCAATGCTGTTGATTTTAAGTTCAGGATGTCAGTGAACAATGTAATAATTACAGCCTTTCAAAACTGTGTGGCAGTCTCTCATACTTGCGGACCTGGCTGAATATGTGCATGCTCAAATGCTAATCACCCTCCCTTTTTTTGTAGATGACCTATTTTATTGGCCTCTTGCTCATCTCTGGGTTTGCCTATTGGATTATGGTGGACCAGGAAATAGCAGAGGCCATCTACGGGCCGGTTGTACTGCTGGGGGCGGGGTCAGCAGTTATTCTGGTGATGTCACTCTCCATGACAGCAGAGCTCATTGGGGATCAAACGGTAGGTACCTGTCACTCCCATCACAGTCCTCAATACAAAATCCAGGCTTGCTCGGTAAAAATCCTCCTAGGTAGTTTCCTCCAGTAACATAGACTCTCTAAATTAGTTTTGTTTTTAACCATCCCCCCTCCTCCCCTTCTTTCTTGAGAGACTTGATGCAGAACACTTCTAGGTTTAGTTTGAAGTAGTCATAAGTTTATATATTTGAATCCTGGATGGTTAAGCTTTCAAAAAATACGTCTCTCTCCCGAGCTGCCAGTAACTGTGGTAACATTATGTCCTGTCAATCAGAAAAAATAAGTGATGCGTTTTGGACTCGCTGAAGTGAGTTTTTGGAGGGAAAGGGTTAAGCAAGGTGGTAGGACCATTGTCAATGGAATGAAATCAGGTGGTTGGTTTAATGGGTTGGAAGAAACATATGACAGGACTTTTAGTTTCTGACCTTTCCACCTATGGTCCTGACAGGATGAAAACAGCTGGTTTTCTATTTTTGCTGTACCTGGGAGTCTGGTTTGAGGTCAGTCAGACCTGGCCATAGCAATAAGTGTGTGGGTAATTAAGCGTTCTCCATAAAGGCCGCAGCTGGCTGTTTACGTACGGCTGTTTTCCGTTGTACCGCCAGGTGTGTTTGTCAAAGTCTGAGCCAAAAAAAAAAAAAAAAAAAAACTGGGCTCCGTTTCAAACGAATACTTGACAATGTACCGACCAATCTAGGAAGACTGCTAGCGAGCCTCACAGGGCGGGAAATTATGCAGTTGACGACGTTACACTGGCTTGCTAGCTTGGAGATAATGGTAGTGTAATGTTAAGTGAAGCACAGGGGCTTGTCATGCATGATTGTGGACTGACTGCATAAGTTCAAAAGCAGATTGCTTATAAGCACAAAGCCAATGTTGGTAACAAATCAAACATTTATTACAATGGCTTTAGATGAGCACTAGCTACATACCATTGATTATAGAGAATAGACAAGGTAACTACTAGTTGTCTGGAACAATGAATAAAACGAATCACTTAATTTTCTGCAAAATTCTGTAACCAAGCTAGCTAGATAGCCAGTTAACGCTATCGAGGTCATTGTGGACTTCAGTGGGAGCATCACAAACCTTCTGCAACACGAATTTACCAACATTCGCAAAAATGAGTTAAAGTTAGAATATGTAACCAGCTGGCTCATGCGACTCAGCTAAATAGTTAGCTAGCTATTATTTCCATAAGCTTCAAATAATGGAAACAATTAAATAAACTCAGCTTCACCGTTGCAAGTAGTCAAGCAGTACGTTCATTCCAACACCGCGTTATAAGGTTAGAATAAAATTACTTGCTGGTAAACAATAGCCAGCAGTGGCAATGTCTTCACTTATCTCGGTTTGCAGAAAGCATTGATGTCAATGACTATGGGATTACTTTGCTTGTATTCTGCAAGTGCTTAAAATCTCCGCGAATACAGTTCCAAGTGTCTCAACATCTTGGCGGCTGGGGGCCACAGACTCCCAGAGTCCCGGATAATTTTTTGTCGCGCTTCGCCTGCACATACCTGTAATTTACAGTACAAACAGGTGATTTCAAAAGTGTGGAGAACCCTGGTAATTCCCTGGGGAAAAGAGAAACCCCGGGCTGGATTTGGATTTGATGGACAGATTCGTATATCCCTGCTGTTGGAATTTCCTGCCACCTCTAGAGGTCTCATTTCTGTCCCCCACCATGAACTGAATGGGGATATAGGAATGAGTATTCTTTGTCTGTCCATCCGACATGCTTATTTTTCTTGTCTGAACTCCTAAATCACTCAGTATTTTTCCACGAAATGTGATACATGGATACATCGTATCGCTTCCATGTGTCTTTTCATACCTTCATCTCTCCTCCTGCCAGTCTGTCCCATCCCTTCACTGCATTTTCTTTCCTGGCCAGATATGAGTCATCCCATTCTTTTCCGGGCCAGAACTCCTATACCTTTCATGAAAATTTAATTGAATAAATGCGTAGACATTTGCGTAGACGTGCCTTTTCATACTTCCCTTCGTCTTCCAGCCCGTCTGTCTGTCCGTCCACCACGTTTTGTTTCAAGGCCAGATATTGGCCATCTTCGCAGGGAGTATTTTATTCTCGTTTCATTTGTCCCTGATGCACGATGAAGAACCCAATTTAAACCTTTACATTACATAATGGGCATCTGGCCAAACACAAAGTGCATCAGCAGATACAAAGTTTCTGAAAAACCTGGAGAGAGGTAACAAAGTACCTGGAGTCTGTCAAATCAAATGTGTTTGTGGTTGTAAAGCAGGTTGCCTTTTTTGACTTTGTGTTTTGAGTAATTTTTTTTTTTTTTTCCAAATTTTGATTGAAAGCAAAGTGGGGCCTTCGTTTATGGGGCGATGAGTGTCATGGAGAAGGTGGCCAACGGCGTGGGGGTGGTAATTATCCAGAGCCTGCGCCCCTGCAGGTGAGAGCAGTAACGCTTTAATTCTGCACCCCTTTAAATGTATGCCATACTCCTCTCCTTTAAGTAAGAGTGGTACCCCTTTAATTGTACACCCCATTAAATGTGTGCCATACTCCTCTCCTGTTAGTGAGAACAGTACCATTGTAATTCTCTCCCTTTAAATGTGTGCCATACTCTTATCCTTTAAGTGAGTGCAGTGGCCCTTTAATTCTGCCCCCTTAGTGTGCCATCCTCCTCTCCTTTAAGTGAGAGCAGTAGCCCTTTAATTCTGTACCCCTTTAAATGTGTGCTGTACCCCTCACCTGTTGGTGAGAATGGTACCCCTTTAATGCTGTACCCCTTTAAATGTGTGGCGCACTCCTCTTTTGTGAGAGAAGTATCCCTTTAATTCTGCACTCCTTTAGATGTGTGCCATACTCCTCTCGTGTCAGAACAGTATGCCTTTAATTCTGTACCCCTTTAAATGTGTGCCATACTCCACTCCTTTAAGTCAGAGCAGTAGCCCTTTAATTCTTGCCCCCCTTAAAATGTGTGCCATACTCCTCTCCCTAAAATGAGAACAATACCTTTTTAATTCTGTACCCCTTTAAATGTGTGCCGCACTCCTCTTCTGTGAGAGAGGTGCCCCTTTAATTCTGCACTCCTTTAGATGTGTGCTGTACCTCTCTTTTGTTGGTGAGAATGGTACCCCTTTAATTCTGTACCCCTTTAAATGTGTGGTGCACTCCTCTGTGAGAGAAGTATCCCTTTAATTCTGCACTCCTTTAGATGTGTGCCATGCTCCACTCGTGTCAGAACAGTAGCCCCTTAATTATGTACCGCTTTAAATGTGTGCCGCGCTCCTCTCTTGTAAATAAGAGCAGTAGCCCTTTAATTCTGTACCCCTTTAAATGTGTGCCATACTTCTGTCTTGTGAGAGCAGTAGTCCTTTAATTCTGTACCCCTCTCCTCTTCTGTGAGAGAAGTAACCCTTTCATTCTGCACCCCTATAGATGTGTACCATACTCCTCTTCTTTAAGTGAGAACAATGCCCCTTTAATTCTGAAGCTTTTTAAACATGCACTGTCCCCCTCTTCTCCTGTGTCCTTGTGAAAGCAGTATCCCTTTAAGTCTGTGCCCCTTTAAAAATGCACTGTACCCTTCTCTCGTCTTTTCCCCTCTTCAAAATGTGTTGACTTCAAAGTGTGTTGTGTGCATGTGTGTGTGTGTCTGTGTGCGTTTCACACTGTTTGCAGCTTGTTATTATGATGTATAACAGTAACTTGCTTTGCGCCAGGTGTGTTTCATGATACTTGTTGCTGGTCATTAGTGTGGTGTTCACTTACCTTGTCCCTGGTGATTGTGTGTGTGTTTGTGCATGTTTATGTGTGTCTATATTTGTGTATGTATGTGTGCATGCATGTGTTTGTGTTTATTTCTGCATACCTGTGCGTGCATTTGCGTGTGGTGTGTTCATGGAGAGTGTGCTTATTGTTTACACATGCTAATTATTGTGTCTGCATGTGTGGTGTGTGCATTTATGTTCATATGTGTTTGGGCATATTTTTTGTGTGTCTGTTTCAGCACGGTGCAGTGCTGCCCTGACTGCGCCTGGTTCTACCATGATGTCATAATGATTGTCACAGGGGGCGTGGCAGTCATGGCTGCCATCTTTCTCTGCACCATCCTAATCTCTCCAATCAGGATCCGCCGTCGTGAGTGTCCTCTGCTCCCTGGCAAACTAAAGTCGTATTTTTTATCGCACTCAACATGAAGACACACACTAGCACTTATAATCCATTGCAAACGTATTTTGACTGCGGTGCAAATTTTCATGTCTGCCTCTGTACTCTAGTCCTGATAATCATGTAGTCTAGATTGACTAGGCGACATGACTCTGGTAATGCAAAATACAAGGGAATTTCAGAATTTGCCTACCGCTGGTGTTGCACACGGTGCAAGCACTTTGTTTAAGTATTCCCCAGGCAAACGCCAATTTTGCTTGGCGGAATAGCCATCTCAAAATTTTATGGGAGATCACATGACATTACATTTGACCAGGAAATACTACACAGCGACATCCTACTTCAAGAAATAAACAGTGCCGATGTGTGCACAAATCATTTTTCATTCAGATGGGATAGGATTTTTGGGGCCAAGCCTCGTAAATGAGGTGCTCACAATGTATATGACATCAGCTGGTGAATTCTGAAAATCCCTTGTTTTTTGCATTACCAGACTCTTGGCATCAAGTCAATGTGGACATGATTATCAGGTCTGCTCTGTACTCCAACACATCAAATTTCAGACCATTGAATGGGAGTTTGAAGTAGAGACTGACAGCCTAATTTATTATCCCCCACCGAGCATTTTGCGTGAAGCAGGGGATATAGTATTAGGCTCCGTCCGTCAGTATGTCTGTACGTACGAATTGGAATATCTTCAGAACTGTTGACTGGATTCTCTTCATATTTCACACCTAGGTTGATCACAGTAAGAGAAAGGTGCCAGTAATGTTTGGTGACCTTGACCTTCATTTCAAGGTCACTAGGTGACTTTAATGTTTTTTTGACATTTTACCCTTGTCAGCGAGATATCTCAAGAAACGTTCACTGGATTTTCTTTATATTTGATCAACAAGGGCCCTTCATCTGGTGACCTTGGCATAATTTTCAAGGGGCGAGACATTGAATATTTCGTATGTTTGCATGTTGACCTTGACGAGATATCTCAAAAACTTTTTACAGGATAGAAGGTCATCTAGTAAAGGCGACGATTTTTGAATATTTTTCAACGACAAATTGAATATGTTTACCTGCATGTTAAACTTGTCAGCGAGATATCTCAAGATCAGTTCACTGGACTTTCTTCATTATCGACATCAAGCTCCATCTAGGGAAGGCGCAGGGCCCAGTCGATTTTGGCATAATTTGCAAGGTCACGGCGACACATTGAATATTTCACAAGGTGACTTTAATGTTTTTTTTTTTGACATTTTACCCTTGTCAGCGAGATGTCTCAAAAAAAGGTTCACTGGATTTTCTTCATATTTGACACCAAGCTTCATCTGAATTCTGTTGAATGTTTATTGATAAGCAGTTTCTTTATTACTATTTTTACTATTTATACACTGTGACATTCATGTCAAGGTCACAGTAAGTCTTGAAAATATTTTTGCGTTTCAACAACCACAGTGCAAAATATCAACGGATGTTGACTGGATCATGTTTCTGTTGACATTTAGCTTCATCTTATCCTATCACCATCACTTCATACCTCCTTAATTTTGAATTGATAATTTGCGGCGAGGGATGATGTCACCTTAGTGACAACACTTGTATTTATTTGGATCCACGCCTGGTGTGCTTTTGAGTAACTGCAGCTGTTTTTCTAATGTGTCACTATGGAAATGCTTACAAACTGCACTGTGTGTGCCTGTGTGCATGCAAAACGGCATGCACAAACACACACATACACAAACTATGTCACATGATGTCTGTGACCAGCAAGCACTCTGGAAGGTTGGGCTTGAGGGTGATTTGATTTGTCTGTTTAGCACTGTAGCTGTCTTAGCTGGACTGCTGGCATATTTGACGCAACCAGGGTGAATAAGCTTTGTTGTGTCCATTGCTTTGTGTTCCACACTCTCAGGGAATCTGCTTTAGCCTGGTGAAGTATCAAAATGCCCTGTAAAGAATGAAGATTATCAAGATGGACCAGGCATTGCACTAGATATTACTTTGAAAAAAGCAATTGCTTGCTCTTTCCAGCCATTGCTGAAAATTGATTCCCCATGCGTGTAAATTTTTACATCAAACATGGATATAAACATGACTATAAAATACATTTCTCGTACTTGTTCATACCTTAGCCAAGTCCCTAAATTGGCAGGAGGGTATGCTGCGTTCGTTTTGTGGTTAAGTACCAGAACGATGAAAGAGTGCACTTGAAACAGACCCGATGAGTCCCACCTGCTTCATACGGTGGGAGTGCTGATCTGGGACCAGTATCCTCTGTCTATATCTTGGCCTCATCCATGATGAAATGAATTGAGAAAAACTGACTCAGGACCACACTGCTGTTCTGTAATGGTTTATAATTCAGAGCTAGTGGGTGTGTCTCGGACCAAATGCTTGCTTGCCCGCACTATCGCACAGCTGAATACGCTCTCTAGTCAGTGCTTGCTAGTATAATGGATGTAATGCAGTTTGAGAAACAGCCAGGGTGTGTGTGACGTATGCTGAAGTGTACTGTTCAGTACTTCAGTATTAATCTAGTTATTTAAGTTAGTGTCAAGTGTGCTTAGATGTGCTTCTTATTTGCATGGGCTGTCCTCTGAGTAAATTAACCCGTCTTCAACGGATGTCTTGTGTTTCTGGGCTGTCGAGCATAGAGGACAACAAAGGCCAAGTGTTTCAGGATCCGACTCAACTGAGATTTAAAAGCTGTGCGGAGTCATGGGCTGAGGAAGGAATCAAGAACGAAGTCGCTTTCACTGCCACCATCACTGCACTCTCAGGGACTGGAGCATAGCAGGGGCCTTTCGGACAGAACCGGAGGTGAAGACGGTGTAAACAAATATTTTGGTGCCTGATTGGATTCCCTAACTTTTATTTTCTGGCGTGACCTGTGATGGAATCCTCATAAATTTACACAACCCCAACACCTCACCCACTCACACACAAGCTCTCACACTCTTACTACACCGTTTAGCTGTGTTCATATTGGCCATAACTCCACCTTTAGCACCTTCTTGTTTATTGTTGTTTGGTAGTTAGAACAGTCGACACGGAGTACAGAGTAGCCTACATTCCAATATTTTGAAGAGACTGAAAATAACCACTTTACCACTCCCCCTTCATTTTTAGGTGACTCCATTGCCAAATTGAGATCAGGTGAAAGTTTGAGAACCTTTGTTTTAGTTGCTGCTTCTGTTGAACCATATGTTGGAATCAGAAGGGATTCCATGAAACTCAGGGGGTTAATTACACTATATTGCACTACTGTGCATTTATGCACACTCCCGTAAACTAGCCTGGGGCCTGTTCCACAAAGCAGGATTGCCGAGTTATCTAGGTAACTGCTGAAAGTAAAACCCAGAACAGCTCTTTTCACTTTAGTTCATGTTCCAAATTTGAGAAGTTTTCAGGATTTACTCTGCCATTATCCAGCTAATTGAATAAATCCTGCTTTGTGGAACGACCGTTTGGATTGTTGAATTCATGAATTGTGTGTTTTGAACTTCCTTGTGAAGCCTTAGCTGGGGTTCAGACTGAGAAAGTGGTGACAATTTGAGAATGGTAGCATTTATCAGTGTGGTATGAGTGAGAAAACTGTTTTGTTTACAAGTGTATACTTTACCATTAAATAATAATATTGTCCAACTGCTTTGCACAGTTACGTGTCTCTCCCCCAAGTGGATAACACCTCTGAAATCACATTTAAAAAATTATTAGTAAGGGGCGGGGGGTCCTTGCAATTCAGATGGAAAATATTTGACGTTTAGGAGAAAGCAGTTTCATCAAACTTGTAGTTCACAGATGCCATCATGGACTAAGGAATATTACACTTCATACTGGGTCGATGAATTTCGTTCAGCAAACCAGGGAATGACGAACCACATTTATATTTATTCGTCATATTATTTACACTATTAGCTCGCTGTTAGGATTATGTTGGAATTTGCTCGTGAACACGAATCACTTGGACTGAAGGCGGGTGAGATGATTATTACATAAGTTTTCTTGAATATTTGCTGGTTTACCATTGGTTAGGCTCGCATTCTGTCCAAACACTGTTTGTGTGAGATCTGTTGGCTAAATAGCAATTAATTGCAGTACGGACTGACTGCAGTCCTCCAGCATCATGCCCCAGACTGTCCTCACATGGATTACAAGTGTGGGACTTTTCATCTTCATGAATTCTCTTGGATTTTTAAATTATATTTCTGTGAAAAAACTGCATGTGAAGGTTTTTCCTCCTCTGCAGCTTCTCCGGTGGTCATTTTAAGTGAAGTCATTGAACAGAAGACTTCTCACATTGATTTAATTTGCACCGCTTTTCACTGATGTGAATTACCTGGCGGTTATTGAAATCACATTTCTGGAGTGAACCCTTCACTCACTACTGCATTGGTAAGGAATTTCACTCTTGAAAATTATTTGGTGGCAATTTAAGCTGAATTTTCAAGTAGAATGATGGTTACATTGATCAAATTTAAATCAACAACTGAAAAATAATACGTATGAAAAGCCCTATGAATTTTATCTGGGAAAAAAAGACTTCTCACACTGATCACATTTGTAGATCCTATCACTTCCATGACTTCTCTGGCATTCACTGCATTTAGATTTTCATAACACTTCTTGTGCTGTTAACATTTGCACGCTTTTCTCCTGTGTGCATTTTCCAATGGGAAACTAAGCCTTATTTACGAACGAAACACTGGTTACACTGACCACATTTGTATGGCTTTTTGTCCGTTCAAATTCTCTGATGGCTATTTATTTTTCATTTCTACCCTAAAGACTCCTCACACTGATGACATTAGCTTTTTATTTGTATGAATTTGTGGGTGCTTATTGAAATTAGATCCATCTGACCAAAAAACTTCTCACAGTGAGGGCACTGATGGGGCGTTATACCTATATGGATTAATCGTGGATTCATGCTGTTTTCCCTGGATTTTTAGAATCAGTGTTCTGCCTTAAACCGCATTTCCACCAAACGCAAAATTAAATTTTTCCTCATTTGCTGGAGTTTGACCGCGGGATCATTAAAATTTTTTTTGCTTTAAAGATTTGCTGCCCGGTTAGCACCAACATTCACTTCTACGGGAGAACAACTTGGTAAAGGATTGACATGCAGATTCACACTGCCGACTAACAGCAATGCCATTTGAGCCTTGTTTGAGAGGGGAGATGTATTGTTTTAGGCTCGGTTCCCTTTCGCGTCGACGTTCCCACTTCATTTCGGAGCGTAACTCCAAAACCGTTTGCATGATCTTAATGAAACTTTGCAGACTGACTACTCAGGTCCTGAAGTGGTGCCTTTTGGTACGTGCCTGTCTGCCCGTCCGGATGTGATCAATATTTGGCCGGAGCATAACTCCTAAACCGTTTGCATGATCTTAACGAAACTGTGCATACTTACTACTCAGGTCCTGCAGTGGTGCCTTTTGGTATGTGCCCATCTGTCTGTCTGTTCGTCCACTGGGATAGGCAGGGAAGGGGGCCGAGGGGGGAGACGTATGTTTTTACGAGTAAAAACACGTTCTAGTTATATTGTTTGTGCATTGCCAGTCAGGAGTGTTAGTAATTTTGGAGCCCGCAATATGTAAATGTGGGTGACTAGGTTTCACGGAGAGTGGCCATGCATTAATCTAGTCCACACAGTATGCACCCTTGGCTTTGATCAGATGGGTGTGTTGTAGGGTTTCTAGCCATGAAATAAGAAGCACCCACTTCTTGATCGATGTAATTTCTGACATTGGATCCGAAGACCGGTCTGCCTCATCAAATTTAAATTTCCTTCAGTTCTGTAAGTGTGTTTTCAAATGTAGCTTAAGGGGAGGAGAAACCTTTTGGAAAAAAATTGTCATTTTTGGATAGAAATCATTCATACTTGGTGTATTGACAGTATATGACCTGAAATACACAAAATATGAATTTGACCTAATTTGCATAATTAGGTCAGGTGATTCAAGATGGCCGCCACCCCGATTTCACCATTATTTCTTTGCCTTATATCTCAGGACTGAAGCAAGATATTTGAATCCGGTTTTTTTTTTTTTTATTAGATTTAGTTATGTTTACACCTTGTTCTGAACTAGAATAAAGCATTTGCACACAATACTAGAGATTTAGTGGGGTAAAAGAGGATTTTGCCATTTTTCGCCCCCTCAATATGAAATATAAATCACCATAACTCACAGACCCAAAGCGCTAAACCAAAACTTTTAGTTCAGTAGACTTCCTGATATGTACACAAACTTCTGTCAAAATTTCATGAGAAAAGCTCCACAAATAAGTGAGATATAGTGCCTTAAATGATAGCAATCGGGGAAAAAATCTGGTTTTGAGAAAATCCAGGTTAAAGTCAAAGCACACCTACAATTCATTGTAACAGTCAACTTAGAACATTAAAATGCCCCTGAAGCATAAACTTCTCCCTCCTGCTCCCTCTGATTGTCCTGTTCTTGAGCAGATTGAAGTGATTTGCTCTTTCTTTTGGCTTTTTCAGAGTCTAGGTTGGCCTTCTCTGCCCCCCTAACGCGCGACGCATCCTCCTGCTCTTAATTATGAATGATTAAAGTTTTAATTAAGACCAAAATTAAAATTTTGATAAAAATTGTGAAAAACCATAATTTTTTGGGTTTCTCCTCCCCTTAAGTAGTTCCCAAGTGTATGGATAAATGCATCAGCCATGCAGCACATAACACTTATCAGAACTGCAAAAAATCACATGAATACATCATACTTTTGTGCAGCTAATCGGAACGCCTCATCAGCTGGCTGCAGTGAGACTTGACATGGGCATCTGGGGTGGAGTCCAACCAGCACTCTTGGAACACCTTGGCCATTTCTGTTTGCATATAACCTCGGATGTAATAAGTGCCATTTTGGGCACTACTTTCAAGTTCATGTGACTATCTTAGAAGTGATGGGGCATCAGACAAGGGACATTATTTTCTTTCCTTATACTTACCACCAATACTCAAGCAAAATATTCCTCTGGAAGTGATCATAAGTAATATTCACATTTCCCTTTCATTCGGGTACTCTATAATGAATACAATTGCCGAATGCAATGGAACCAATCTGTTATTCGCATAGTGAAAAGACGAACTGCAAATCACAATTCCAATGAAGTTGGGATGTTGTGTAAAACATGATTGAAAACAGAATGCAACGATTTGCTAATCTCATAAACCCACATTTTATTCACAATAGAACGTAGACAACATATCTGATGTTGAAAGTGAGACATTTAGCCATTTCATTAGAAATATTCGCTCATTTTGAATTTGATGGCAGCAACATATCTCAAAAAAGTTGGGACAGAGGCAACTTAAGTCTGGAAAAGTAAAAGGTACTAATAAAAAACAGCTGGAGGCACATTTTACAACTAATTAGGTTAATTGCCAACAGGTCAGTAACATGAATGGGTATTAAAAGATCATTTTAGAGAGGCAGAGTCTCTCAGAAGTAAAGATGGGCAGAGGCTGACCAATCTGCGAAAAACAATTTCAGACAAATGTTCCTAAATGTTAAATTGCCAAAATATCCCACCATCTAAAGTACATAATATCATCAAAAGATTCAGAGAATATTGGATTCTTGTGATCTTCGGACCCTCAGGCAGCACTGCATTAAAAACGGGCATAATTCTGCAGTGGAATTTGCTGTAAGGGCTCAGAAACACTTCCAGCAATCATTGTCTGAACTGTTTGCCATGCAATCCACAAATGCAAGTTAAAGCTGTATTATGCAAAGAAGCAGCCATATGTGAACACGATCCAGAAATGCCGCCATCTTCTCTGGGCCAAAGCTCATTTAAAATGGACTGAGGTAAAATGGAAAGCTGTTTAGTGGTCAGATTAATCAAAATTTAAAATTCTTTTTGGAAACCATGGAGGCCATGTTGTGCGGACAAAAGAGGAGAGGGACCATCCAGCTTGTAATCTTCGCTCTGTTCAAAAGCTTGCACCTCAGATGGTATGGGGTTGCATTAGTGCCTATGGCATTGGCAGCTTACACATCTGGATAGGCATTATCAATGCTGAAAAATATATAGAGGTTTTTCAACAACGTCTCTTTCAGGGAAGGCCTTGCATTTTTCAGCAAGACAATGCTAACCAACATACTGCATCCTTCACAACAGTATGGCTTCGCTGTAGAAGAGTCCGGGTGCTAAAATGGTCTGCCTGCAGTCCAGACCTTTCGCCAATAGAAAACATTTGCCGCATCATAAAATCACAAATCTGACTAAGAAGACCCAGGACTATTGAACAACTAGAATCCTGCATCAGACAAGAGTGGGACAACAACCCTCTTCCAAAACTCCAGCAATTGGTCTCCTCACTTCCCAGAGGTTTACAGACTACTGTTTAAAAAAAGATTTTTCGTGAAGAGGGGATGCTACACAATGGTAAATATGGCCCTGTCCCAACTTTTTTGAGTTGTGATGTGTTTAATGCCATCAAATCTCAGAATTCAAAATGTTTGGCTGCTCTCTGGATATTCAAAATCAGAGTCATTCAATAAAGCAAAAAACTTCATTTTTAGAAACACGGCTAGAATGAAATGGAAGAATGTCTCACAATTTTTAAACATCTGATATGTCGTTCACGCTAAAAATACAGTGCTGGGTGACCTGAGAGACGTTCTATGGGGAATAAAATGTGGGACTTTTATGTTAAAAGACAAAAATTTGGGTTAAAATCATTGCACTCTGATTTTTTACTCTGTTTTTGACATTTTACACAATTACCCAACTTCATTGGAATTGGGGTTTGTATATCGACCACATCATATGACCACCAAAGTGGCAATATCCATAAGCAAAATGGACAAGACGGTACATTTTATTTGGAATGCTAGATGGCTGAGTAATTTGTGTTGAATCATCCAGGCCAGACACCCAGCTGACTGTGATGATTTGGTGGTCATGCAGTTGTGTGGTACAGGGCATAGTTATTGTCATATCGTCGGCCTGCTGGTAAAACCCCGTATCTTCAAAATGATAAACTGTACAGGACAGCATAAAAAATGTTTAGTTTTGCATGTAAGAATGCAGTTGAGCTGTGTTCGGGTAGGATGTCTATTTTTCTTCCAAGAATGTATCCAGTCAATAAAATTTTGTTTATGTTATTATCGTGGACATACGAGGTTTTATCAGCAGGCTGACGATATGCTGGCGACTACATAACTTAATATGTAGAGTAACAGGTGGTATCCGGTATATACATTACTGACACATTATGTGGTAAAGTAGTATACGATTTTGAACATGGCCGTTGTTGCCTTATTAAACATTCAGCATGCGTTAATATCCATTTTTGGATGACAAAAATGCATCAAAGACATTAATAGATAATGCTATTAATTAAATGGTTTATTGATGTTCACAAAATAATGGCGAGTGCCTTAACAAAAGTAAGCAAAGTCAATTTAGCTACGTGTGCACCTTCCCCAACACAAGGGAATGGTATCGATCTGAGCCAGCCTTTTTTGATAGATTGCGGCTACATCGCCATATAGGATTAAGGGGACTTATAGTTAAGCAAACATTTATCCAAGATGTTCACTTTTTAAACTAAGAATTATTATCAAAATAATTCTATTAGAACTTACAACACTTTTTGTAGCATCTCATGAGCGGTTGCCATGGCAACGGCTGTTTTGATGAATATATAGATATTGAGATAACTAAATAGTGTTTGGTTATTATTTCAGCAGTAATGTGAAGGAAAAAACATTCCTAATGTCACGACAGAGCTTTTTTTCCCAGGTTTCTATGTTCTAGTATTGATTTTGACCTGCCTTAATGGTGGGAAACAGCTAATTAAATATGCATATTTTGATTTACTCATATTCAGAGGTAAATATTGCAAAAAAAGCACTGTACAGACATAGATCATCGCAAAATGAAGAAAACTGCCAAATATGAAGTTAATTGGAAGTACAGTTGCTGAGAATCTGTATTTTTTTTTTTGCAATCAATTTTATCAAGGTTTTAAAGTGCTTTTTAGTGTAAAAGAGTAATTACAGAGCAATTTTAAGACCAAATCGACAAAGTGAATATATGTCCTGAAAGTAGACTATTTGAAGGACCACTTCATGTTCTTACCTCAAAACTAAAATTTTGAACTAAAATTGGTATTTGCTTAGCTATAGGTCCCCTGAAGTCCACTCAAAAAACCTACTGCCATTTACGGAGCGCGGATGAGGTTGCAATAGTCCGTCCATATATTGCATGTAATAAGAAAAACCGGGTACACCATCCCAACTTTTTTTGATTTAGGTTTGTACCTAAAAGCAAATACAACTGTCTCCTGCCACCTTTCCCAAACAGAATGGATGGCATTTATTGCAGAATCGGGTATTCGCCCAATAAAATGTGATCTCTGGTTTACCCCAAGGGTGAGCAGTTTTTCTAAACACCGTGTACTTCAGAAGGATCCAGTTCATTGAATTCACTGCTCCTGAAATACCCATCCAGTGCATTTTCTTCTGCTATCATTATAAATAAATGAATAAAATAAAAGATTGCTGAGTAATTTGTGTGGAAATCATCAAGGCCTGACACCCTCCATGTCTTATGTTGCTGAAACTGGATGTTGTACACTGATGAAAAAAGTACTTTTTAAACTTTTTTTTTTTTGGAGAAACATTTAATAGTTAATTTATTTGGGCCAAATCGGCCATGTTGACTGCAGTCGATTTAATTTTTCTTGAACTCTCAGTAACTTTGAAATTATGACTCATTTGAACCAGCTTTGGCAGCACTACTGATAAAAACAAGAACTCCAGAATAATAACCAAACACCCCTGTATAATCTTCTGAATCCCACAATTTGCATATTTATTTGGACTGTATACAATAAAATTTGACAATGTGGGACAAGAAATATGGAGCTGAATTTCTCAAATTAATTTCTGTGCATTTATTCAGTTCTCATTGACAATTGTGAAAGCAATTTTTTTTCTGTCAAAAGATTTCAATATCGGAGCATTGGGATATTTCAAGTTCAACAGCTAATTTTTTAAGAGGCCCAAGAAAAAACCCACTTGGTTTAGGGACCTGGGAATTTAGAATTTTTCCATTTTCCCATAAACCTTCAACAACAACAAAAAAAAAAAAAAATCAGGCAAATCTTGAGACTGTCATGTACCATCACTGCAAAACTGATCTTCGAAAAATGACTTCTCACATTTCTAGGAGGGAAAGAATTCCGTATTCAATCAGTACTTTTTTGGCTTACCTTGATGTTTGGATACCCAGAGAAACATTCGGGTGTGTAAAAAACGTCAAGTGTACATCCAGTCTGGAAAATTTTGAGTTTAATCTCTAGTGCTGCTATATGTGGTAATAGGATATAATGGCGGCAGCCATGTTACTGATGACACACGGGGTTGCTAGGGCATGCGCAGCATATGCATTCGCAATATTAAAGAAGAACATTAAATTCTTAACCCCCTTCTCGCAAATAAAACCCCTCAAATATATTGGCGCCCCCTTTTAAAATTGTTCTGGCAAATAAAAAGCCAAAAAAAAAAAAAAAACTGGAAGTTGAATACGGAATTCTTTCCTCCTAAGACTTCTCCTTTGTATGAATTCTTTGGTGGCGATTTAAATGACATCTCCGAACAAAACACTTCTCACACTGGACACATTTGTAAGGTTTTTCACCTGTATGAATTCTCTGGTGGCGAGTTAAATGAGATTTTGTGGCGAAAGACCTCTCACACTGATCACACTTGTAGGGCTTTTCACCTGTATGAATTCTCAGGTGGCAATTTAAACAAGGTCTCCCTATGAAAGACTTCTCACATTGATCACATTTGTAGGGCTTCTCCCCTGTATGAATTCTCTGGTGGCGTTTTAAATGACATCTCCGAGCAAAACACTTCTCACACTGATCACATTTGTAGGGCTTTTCACCAGTATGAATTCTCTGGTGGCGAGTTAAATGAGATTTTGCACCAAAAGACTTCTTACACTGATCACACTTGAAGCTCTTTTGCCTGGTATGAATTCTCTGGAGGGACTTTAAATCAAATCTCTGAAACCAGGACTGCCCAGGTTTTTCCTCTTTATAAGTCCTCTGGTAATAATTTTCACATTCATCACATCTGAATGGTTTCTCATCTGACTGAATTCCCTGCTGGCTATTGAAATCTAATCTTGGAAAAAACACCTTCTTGCACAGATCACATTTGTAGGGCTTTTCACCTATATGAATTCTCAGATGGTAATTGAAATGAGATCTCGTAACAAAAGACCTCTCACACCGATCACATTTGTAGGGCATTTCACCTGTGTGAATTCTGTGGTGGCTATTTAAATCAAATCTACGAAAATAGGACTTTTTACACTGATCACATTTGTAGGGCCTTTCACCGGTATGAATTTGCTGGTGGCGATTCAAATGGTATCTCTGAATAAAACTCTTCTCACACTGATCACATTTATAGGGTCTTTCACTCGTACGAGTATGAATTTTCTGATGCCTACCAAAATTATGTTTGTCAAGAAAATACTTCCCACAAAGAGAGCACTCGTAGGGCTTTTTACGGATAAGGAATCCCTCATCCTGAATTAATTCGGACAGCTTTTCCCCTTCATTTTTGACATTCACATTTAGCCCTCCTGTACAGTGCCATGGTTCAGTCTGATGGTTTTCATTTACACCAGCTCCACTGAGCACAGGATTCATGAGATGTCTCACTAAAACTTCCACATTTTCAAGTTTCATTTCATGAGTTTTTATGCCATCATCATCAATGTCTTGCATAATACTAATGTGTTTGGATATAAAATGGCTTCTATTATCAGCCTCTGTTTTAATTTGGTCAGGGTGCATATGGGCCACGTGTGGCAGCACTGCAAAATCAGGGGTCTCTGACTTAAGATCCCAAGTGTTGTTCAGACCCACTTCAGTTTCTGTTTTTAGGAACGATGGGTCTGTGTGGAGTACATCGTCTCCACTGTGTGCTATTGCACACTCTGGCTCCAGTGTGATGAGTCCTGGTGTTGTGCACTTTGTCTCTGACTTGGCCATGCAGACAAACTCCAGACCATGGAGTTCCTCCACCTTCTTCCTGTTGTTGTACTGCCCTCAACTCTGGTCAAATCGTCTCAGTCTCGCCTCCGCCAGACTGCTGCTTCTCAAAGGTGTTCAGAGGCACAGCTCCTGAGGGAAAAGATGGATGGGATTTGATACAAAACAAATTTTCGCAACACACGGGTGCATACATGTGATTATGAATTACGAATTAAAACCCCAAATCAGAAAAGGTTGGGACAGTATGTCAAAGTAAAGGTGCTATGTATAACTTTCTTTACATGCATTAATCAATTTCTGTAGCCAAAGTGTGAATGGACAGTAACTTGACTCAAAAAATGTGACCTTTCCCGACTTTCTAGGTTGCCAATGACAGCTTGTGGATGGATTTAAATTTGGAAATATCAGGTCCGATATTCCTTGAAAATCCAAAGGGAGTGATTTTTATGCCTGTTCCTAAGTGCCTTGCCTGCCTCTGTATGGCTCCCCTATGGTAGCTAGCTCACAATATTAGCTTAGAAACGGAGTTCACTGATGTCAACAAAAGACTAGGGACAGTAACCCACATTTCCGTCATCTGGTAACTTTTGTGTTTTACTGGAAAAATTTGTTGGAAGTCCGACATATTTAAATCTCTCCGGTTGTAATGTCCCATGAAATCTCTCTAAATGTAATTTGAATTGTATTAAAACAGGCTAAAAATAAATTGCCACACATCCTTCTAGTTTAAAAATAAATAAATAAATCGTTTTTCCCTGAAGGTGTAGGCTTTATCCATGCTATGAATGAAAGAGTCACGTTTCATTGTTGTTTCAATCTGAAAAAGCATGCACACAGATTGAATTCTGTATAGCCTTCCTAACAACCATAAATGTTGGTGTGAGATTTGTTTGGCCCGTCATATCTGCTTGGGTCTTGCATCAGCGTGACCACTGAACTTTGTGTGTTCTGTCCCCAGAAAATATTTTTGAATTCAAAGTAGGTTAACTGCGATTCTTGCTGTAGGATCAAAACTCAGCCATTTTAAAGGTGGAATAAAAAAGCAAGTTTGGACTCTAGATAGTACATGGGGTACTCTTTATGAGGTAATGGTTATTTCAGACTCTCCATTGGGTGAGAAGTGAATAATATAGCTAACAAACTAGAAATTTGTGTTGTACGTGCCCTGTATAACCTGGTCATAAAAACATATCAGATGAATACCACTCTAGATAACACACTGAAAATGAATCATATTGCGGCTAGCTCATGCAGTTCTTCATTTAAGAGCACCAGCCAAATACTGATTTGTCAAACATTCCCTTTAATTTGCAATAGCAAACACGTCAAAATTGCCCCATTTATTTATTTATTTTTTTTAAATAGTGCCATGGGCTCTGTAGCTCACTTGGTTTATTTCAGGCTTTAGTTTCATGTAGGCTCACAAGTGGTAGTATTTTTTATGCTTGGGTCCAACACTGGGACAATGAAGACACCTTTTGTAATTTGTGCAGGAAAAATAATTTTTATAAATATATATATATGTATATATATATATATATACATACATACATACATATACACACACACACACACATACACAACCCCAATTCCGAAATAGTTGGGACGAAGTGTAAATTGTGAATAAAATCAAAATGCAATCACCTTCAGATCACATGAGCCAATGTTATTTACAATAGAACATAGATAACATTTCAAATGTTGAAACTAAGACATTTTACATTTTTATCTACAAAATGAGCTTATTTCAAATTTTCTGGCTGCAACAGGTCTCAAAAAGTTTAGACACAGGCAAAAAAAAGGGCTGAAAAAGCAATTAATATATAAGAGAATCAGCTGAAAGAACATTTAGCAAGTAATTAAGTTAACTGGCATCAGGTATGTAACATGATTGGCTATAAAAGGGATGTCTTAGAGAGGCTGAGTCTCTCAGAAGTAAAGATGGCCAGAGGCTCTCCAACCTGTGAAGGCTTGCGTAAAAAAAAAAAAAAATTGTGGAATACTTTAACTAGAGTACCAAGGGCCCTGAAGTTTGCCGGCAGTTACAGCCCCAACAGGAGAAAAGTAACTAGCATCAGTCTGCGGATTCAGCAGGAAGCCAACACGAATTCTTGCGAAAGCAAATCGTTGTCTACACGATACTGGCGTTAAAAAGCTCTAGCTCGGACATTAAACCCGTTTAATTTTTTCACGAATTTCGGCAGTGATGGCGAACGGTCCCGTACCACTGTGAATCAGTTCACGGTGTATGCGCGCTTCAGTGAAACAAGAGAACTGTTTCATTTTCACACTTCCGTGGGCCAACGCAGCTCAGTGAGAAAGGGGTTTTAGTTACCATTATCGGGCAACTCGACAGAGCGGTCACACTTTTTCACGAGTGACAGACAGCAACATTTTTTTGTCACGTTTGTACCATTTCGCAAAAATATAACCTTTAAGAAGTCTAGATCATGAAATCCGATTACACCGTGTCCCAAAAGTTCATGCACCCCAATGGGCAACATGTCTGTCTCCAAAATGGGTTGCACCTGGTCAGCCAGGTGTTGTGAGGTTGTTTATTTAGTTCATCTGTTTGTGAGAGGCCTATAAATTTCTTGGTTGACCAAGGAACCAAGAGAGAACTGTCACTGAGAGAACCTTTTTGGTAGTGCTGCCACGATGGCCAAACAAAAACCTGGAAAGGCTGCTCTTTCTCTTTTCTCTTGCGCAGGGCAGGGAAAACTTGCAGGGAGGTAGCTCAGGACCTTGGCAGAAGCATACAATGGGTCAAGAAGTGGTGGCAGAGACACCACAGTTGTGATTCCCTTGAAGACGAGCCCCGTGCAGGTCGCCCCTCAGTCCTGAGTTCCAGAGCCAAGGACCTCATCCGAAAGGCCAAGGGAAAGAGACACCAATCCTGCTGCTGACTCAGCCGAAGACTGAAGAATCTTGGGGAAGCAGTCTCTAAGAGTACCATCCATTGTTTTCTGACTGAGAAACTGGGTCTGAGAGCATACAGAAGACAGTGGATTCCTCGCCTTACCAAACTGCAAAAGGAGAAGCGGCTGGCTTTTACAAAGAAGTATGCCACAATGCCCCCAAGACACTGGGAAAACTGGGTTTTCTCTGATGAGTGCCCACTCCACTTATTTCCAACTCCCAACAGCCAAAACGACCGCATCTACACTGACGATCGAATAAAAGTGCCACCTTCTGAACAAGTCAAGTTCAGAGCCCACTGCATGGTCTGGGGGGCGATGTCATCTTCAGGGCTGTTGGAGTTGCATGTTGTAACCCAGGGCATCAGCATCAATGCTGAGTATTATGTCAAGAACATTCTCCAGCCAGCGCTACTTCCCATACTCACCAGAAAAAAAGAAATCGGGCCCCGTCACTGCTAGGAAGATGTTCAACAGGCGGGCGGAAATGGTCTTCGTGCAAGATGGTGCCCCCACATATACTGCTCGTTCAACTCAGCAGTGGTGTTGTGAGCAGCTTCCTGGCTTTCTGTGCAAAGAGGAATGGCCGCCCAACTCCCCGGACCTCAACCCAATAGAGAACTCCTGGGGTATCCTGAAGAGTCGAGTCTTCCACAGCCCACCTCCTACCACCATGAAGCAGCTCAATGTGAGGGCTGTGCGGGAGTGGGGCAACTTTGAGCCTTCCATTCTAAACAACTTAGTGCATTCTATGCCCCACAGGCTGAGGGCAGTAATTAAGATGCAGGGGGGATACGCTGGCTTTTGAATAAACACATTCTGTTGAATATTCATAATCTGGTTGACTTTTTCTGTGGTGCATGAACTTTTGGGACACTGTGTAGATTTTTTTCTTACCTGGACTTTCACTGATGTCTGCAGTCAATTTGTGAAGTGCGCCATCTTCCCAACTCACTTGATTCTAGCTCTGCTTTCAGACAATGATTTTTTTACACAACACTAAGGCTGTAACCGATTAAGGCTCAAGGTCAAGTTCGAACAACCGAGAGTGTTTGGCGTACATGATTCCCTATAGGTGCCTCATGCATATCTAAGCTCGAATTGTGATATTAAGCAAGTTATAGCACATTTTTGCCATTTGGCCTTGACCTTGAGGCCCAAGGTCAAATGTGACTGACTCACAATGTTTGGCATACCCGATTCCCTATAGGTGCCCCATACATACCTAAGCTCTAAATACTATATTAAGAGAGTTATAGCATATTTGCCATTTGACCTTGACCTTTCAGCTCAAGGTCAAATTGGACCAACTGACAACGTTCGGCAAGCATGATATGCTGCACATGCTCATTGCATACCTAAACTATAAATGCAATAAGAAGCAAGTTACAGCACATTGTGCCAAAACACCCCGAAAATTACTAAGTCCAGGCACGTTGCCTATGTGGCGCTATGAAGGAGCAATTCAATCAAAACGCCGTTTACACTGTTGAAGCAGGTCATGTCATGATACTGATTCCATTGCTGCAATTAAAAAAAAAAATTTAATCAGACAGTTTTTGAGAAAATTGCACCTAAGTGCCAAAAATGGCCATTTTTGACATAAAAATGGCCGCCAAGTCTAAACGATTCAATCAAAAAAATTTTTGCTCCGGCATTAACTTGATGACCCATTTGATCACATCCCCAAATGAAAAAAAAATTCATAAGACCGTTTTTGAGATACGGCTTTAAACGGCTGACGCCGACGACGCTGCCGGACGCAAAGTGACGACAATAGGTTACTGGCCTACGGCTGGCAACCTAAGAACAATGTTCCTCAACGTCAAATTGCAAAGGCTTTGAAGGTCTCAACATCTGTGTGTAAGGGACAAGGCCGAAGACCTTCACTGGATGCCCGAGATCTTCAGGCCCTCAGATGCCACTGCATCACTCACCGGCATGATTCTGTCATTGACATTACTAAGTGCGCCCAGGAATACATCAAGAAACCACGGTCTGTAAACACAGTCCGCCGTGCCATCCACAGATGCCATCTAAAACTCTATCATGCAAAAAGGCAGCCATTGTTGAGTATGATCAGGAAGCGCTGCCGTGTTCTGTGGGCCAAGGCTCATTTAAAATGGACTGTGGCAAAGTGTCCTGTGGTCAGACGAGTCCAAATTTGACATTCTTGTTGGAAATCATGGGCATCGTGTCCTCCGGTGCTAAAGAGGAGAAAGACCAGCTCTCCTGTAATCAGTGTTCAGTTCAAAAGCCAGCATCTCTGATGGTATGGGGATGCATTAGTGCATATGGTGTGGGACACTTGCATGTTTTAAAAAGCACCATGAATGCTGAAAGGTACATGAAGGTTTTAGAGCAACATATGCTCCCCTCCAGACGACATCTATTCCAGGGAAGGCCTTGTGTATTTCAGCAGGACAATGCAAAACCACATACTGCAGCTATTACAACAGCATTGCTTCGTAGAAGAAGACTCCATGTGCTGAACTGGCCTACCTGCAGTCCTGATCTTTCACCGATTGAGAACATTTGGGGCATAATTAAACGAAAAGTCCGTCAAAGGAGACCCAAAACTCTCCGGCAGCTGGAAGTCTGTATTAAACAAGAGTGGGATCAAATTCCAATGGCTAAACTCAAGAAACTTGTCTCCTCAATGCCCAGACGCCTTCACTCTGTATTAAAAAGAAGAGGGGATGCTACACCATGGTAAGCAGGCCCCTGTCCCAACTTTTTTGAGACCTGTAGCAGCCATCAAATTTGAAATGAGCTCATTTTGTGGATAAAATTGTAAAATTTCTCAGTTTCAAAATTTGCTATGTTATCTCTGTTCTATTGTGAATAAAATACTGGCTGGTGTGATTTCAAAGTCATTGCATTTTGATTTTATTCACAATTCACATTTTGTCCGAGCTATTTCGGAATTCGGGTTGTATGTATATATAACTGCAAGCGGTAATTATGGGGTCCAAGCAACTTGAGTTAATCATCAGTTTTGAAGCAGTAAGGCCAGGTCACGCGGTAACAGAGTTACAAAATTGGTGTATTTTGTATCATAACTCCAAAACGAAGTAAGATAGAGTTACAATTTAAATGGCTTTGTGTAGGTCTTCCCTAGTACTTCAAAAAATAAAATAGCCGATTTTGTTCATTTGATTTATTTTGGGTGAAAACGGCAAAAAACTGGTTGGTAATGGCTAAGCAAAATGCCAATTTTGGTTCAAAATTTTAGTTTTGAGGTAAGAACATGAAGTGATCCTTCAAATAGTCCGTACTATGGAGTCGTGTTCTGAAGGAAACATTTGTGACGAACACTGTTTTCAAGGCTGGAACAGCTATGAGTGTGGTGACTTTCAATGATGGCCAATGAGGAATTGCCTCCATTTTTATGAAACTTGGCATAAATGCAGGGGTACACTCAATGAAAGGCTATTACGAAATGAACAGAAAACGTGAAACAGAGTGAAAAACACGCACTAGAACTTGAAAAAAGAAATGAATACACGCTCCACAGGCTGGTAAAACTAGGGATGAAACACAGATTGAAGAAGAGGGAGTTACTTAAGAGGCTGATGCCTTTTAAGGAGGTAAAAAAACAAGAGGCCCATGGGGCTTAACGGTCACCTGAGTTGTATAAAAATTGATGTTATTGATGTCAATGAACCAAATATACCCAAAAGTACCATTTTACCATGGAAAGTATAGTAAACTTCACCCCCTCCCCAGGGGCAAACATGGAGCCTGGGGGCCATGAAATTAACAATTTTGATAAAGCACCTCAAGACCCTTCCATCTATGAAGAGTACTGGTTTCCAGCCTCTCTCGGTCTGGAGAAGAAGATTGTTGAAATTTTTGGCAATATGACCCCATTTGGGCCCCACTCCTCAGCCCCTGGGGAAGAGACAGGGTCAAAAATGTCATAGTATCAAATGGTCATCTCTTGGTTATAATGCCAATCAAGTTTTAATGATTTCCAGTGGAAAATGAACAAAATATACCCAAAAGTATCATTTTCCTATATATTGTAAATTTCACCCCCTCTCCAGGGGCAAACATGGAGCTCAAGGGTCATGAAGTTCAAAATTTTGATAAAGCACCTCAAGAGCCTTCAATTTATGAAGAGCATTGTTTTCCAGCATATCTGGGTCTGGAGAAGAAGATTTTGAAAATTTCAGCCAATTTGACCATTTTTAGCCACGCCCCTCAGAGCAAGGAAGGTTCCTGCAAAATTTTATTGAAATCGGACCCGCGGTTTCTGAGAAGAAGTTGAAAATGTATTGGCCACTTTCAGCCCCGCCCCTCAGAGTCCCTGAGGGTGGGCACCATATAATTCACTATTTTGGCGCATATTTGACCAAGAAGGTTCCTGCAAAATTTCATCGAAATCGGATCGGCGGTTTCTGAGAAGTCATCGAAAATGTATTGACCACTTTTAGCCCCGCCCCTCAGAGCCCCTGGGGGTGGGCACCATATAATTCACAATTTTGGTGCATATTTGACCAAGGAAGGTTCCTGCAAAATTTGATTGAAATCGGATCCGCGGTTTCTGAGAACAAGTGGAAAATGTATTGACCAGTTTTAGCCCCGCATTTGAGAGCCCCTGGGGGTGGGCACCATATAATTCACAATTTTGGTGCATATTTGATCAAGGAAGGTTCCTGCAAAATTTGATTGAAATCGGATCCGCGGTTTCTGAGAAGAAGTGGAAAATGTATTGGCCACTTTCAGTCCCGTCCCTCAGAGTCCCTGGGGGTGGGCACCATATAATTCACAATTTTGGTGCATATTTGACCAAGGAAGGTTCCTGCAAAATTTTATTGAAATCGGACCTGCGGTTTCTGAGAAGAAGTGGAAAATGTATTGACCAAAATTAGCCCCGCCCCTCAGAGTCCCTGGGGGTGGGTGCCATATAATTCACTGTTCTGGTACATATTTGACCAAGAAGGTTCCTGCAAAATTTAATAGAAATCGGATCAGCGGTTTCTGAGAAATCGTCGAAAATGTATTGACCACTTTTAGCCCCGCCCCTCAGAGCCCCTGGGGGTGGGCACCATATAATTCGCGATTTTGGTGCATATTTGACCAAGGAAGGTTCCTGCAAAATTTTATTGAAATCGGATGCGCGGTTTTTGAGAAGAAGTGGAAAATATATTGGCCACTTTTAGCCCCGCCCCTCAGAATCCCTGGGGTGGGCACCATATAATTCACTATTTTGGCGCATATTTGACCAAGAAGGTTCCTGCAAAATTTAATAGAAATCGGATCAGCAGTTTCTGAGAAGAAATGGAAAATGTCTGCAGAAGACATCTCTATATCTGCAGAAAGGGGTCAAAAGAGCCGTTGCCATGGCAACCACTGATGTGACACTACAGAAACTCGTTTTAAGTTGCAATTTCTAATAGAATTATTTTGATAATAATTCTTAGATTAAAAAGTGAATATCTTGGAAAAATGTTTGCTTACCTATAAGTCCCCTTAAGGCTGCGCTTTTACACATCCTTAATAGTATAAAGCTTCATGTTTCATTGATGACAGTTAAAGTGAGTATAGGGGTTAATGAAATTAATTTGGCTGATGCCAGCCATCTTGTTTGAACTATCACTTTGTTCTTCTGGATATTCATTGCAACCTTCACCATAATGAAGCACTCAAAATTTGAAGTTGCTCGCACAATTGGTTTAAGAGTTATGACCATTTGTTTGCTGTAGTGGTCATTTTCAACAGCCTATTACAGGAAAATCAAGTGAGATTAGCCAAATCTAACAGCGGATTCATAAATTTCAGGTAATTTTACTCATGAGCACCCAGTGACATTAATTTTGGAGCACTGGAAAGTGTATTTGTATCCCTTCAAAAATGCTTAATGCTTAATAGTCATTGCTACATTTGCGAGTGACTAGACACCCCTTAATTTGGTACTAAATGAAAAATTGGAACTTAAGATTTGTCCATTTAAAATTATGGCAAACACCCATGATTTTCCCCCCCCCCCAAGTTTTTCTGAGATGGTGCGGTGCAGACC
The DNA here is from genome assembly GCA_029692085.1 of Gymnothorax javanicus. Classification (NCBI taxonomy): domain Eukaryota; kingdom Metazoa; phylum Chordata; class Actinopteri; order Anguilliformes; family Muraenidae; genus Gymnothorax; species Gymnothorax javanicus. The sequence goes on from CM056196.1 coordinate 25,875,705, forward strand.
CTGATCCACTTGAGTTGTTACCGACATCTGGTGAAAATTTCATGTCAATAGCCCCATTAGAAGTACATTTACTGAGATTGAAAAATGTTGAGGCGTTCAATACTTATTCACCCCGCTGTATGGTTCATGGTGCTAGTTGTGTTCGCAGACGCCGAGTTGGGGTGTTTTTGCTGCAGGGTCACGGTAACATGCTGTGAGAAAATCTGCAGCAGTCGAATTGGAAAACATAAACAGACGACACCACGTGTTTAACGCCGAAATTACCTTCATTCGCTGAAGAGTTCTGAAATGCCGCTTTTGGTGATGCAAAATTACCGTCGCTCTGTGAACTCAAGAGGCGCAGGCTCAACACTGAGTCGTATTCAGCGGAGTTTAATCTCATAACGCTTTTAATCCCCAGATTGAGAGAAAACTCCGCAGCACGAGCTCAGAGATTTCAGAACGAGTTTGAGCGGAGTCAGTGTAAAGTTTTATAATCTCGGGCCCTAATCCTGAGAGTTGCTCCTAACAACTCAGTTTACATCCAGCATACACTTTAAACTGCACAACTAAGCTAACGACACGGTACTTGCTCCCAGGTGACTGTGTGTCAGGTGTGATTTGATCTCATTCTTCCAGCAAACAATATTACGGTGTGCTACGGGGTGTCTTCGTTAGCGCACGCATTTTGCTTTTCAAAACGCACCACAAAGTTTCATTGTACTACCATTAGCTAGCTAAAGTAGTTAAAGAAGTGAAAAAGTGTTAAAAGTCGATTCGCACCTTCAGCTACACCCCAGGTTATGTTTGTTAACATTTTTAACAACCGACTCGGGGATCTAGCCAACAACGCTTCTTAGGGCCCCTTGCTAACAGCCTATAGCTCGCCATTCCAGCAAAGTCTGCGGGTAATCGAGTAAACATTAGGCCAACTAACGGCAATGTAATTAGCTTCCGTTGAATGCCAAAGAATGCCTGAAGTTCTAAAATGAAATTAAGAATTTTAATCTTACCCGCATTCATTCCGATTCATTTTCCTTTCAAGGGTTGATGCTTTAGCAAGTCAAATATTTCAATGATCAGGAGAGCAGTTCGGCCAACTTTAACTGAGGGCTTTTATCCAAACATTACATTTTATAATTCCGCCGCTATGAGCAGGAAAGTTCTCTCGCCATATATCGAATGTAAGTATGCACTTAGGCAAAATCATACCGAAAAAATTGATATTCTAAGGTACTGATGTTGAGGCATATGGTGGGGCTCTGTGGCGTCAATCGAATACAGCAGTGTGAAGCTAGCCTCAATAAGGATCCAGCCTCAATAAGACATCCGGTCGAGGCAGTAAACTTTATTTCAAAATAAAAGCAAATATTAAATTTTCCCGTTTAGATCTTAGACCGTATAAAAAGATGGACGAAGCAGCTGTGAGTCACCCGTTGGTTTCAGCATACCATTTAGGAAGCCTCGATTTCCCCAGAAACTATCTTGCACTTATTCTATGAATGCATTTATGTAAAAATTTTCTAGATTAATGTTGAGTATGTTTTTAGTACGTTATGTGAAATTAAGATAATTTTACAGAAAAAGATGTTATTTCTTTATTTTGAGGAAAAAAATGAACAAAAATCTTATTTTCATTTTGAATCTTCTTATTCTTTTGTTAAATTTCATATTCATAAATGCTAATGGTTTGATAAAAAACCTAGTATTCACCAATTTAAGTTTGAAATTAAAGCATGCTTTGAAACACTAAAAGGACTAACAAACAAGAAAGCTATGAGGACTTTAAACAAGTACAATGCCTTAAAAACCTCTTTGTAGTATAAGATTGTTTATACCCCTCTTTCCCTCTTGTTTTTTCATCTGCTTATTATTATAATAATTGTTCTATTTTTGCAATCTGTACCATAGTATTTCTTGAGAATTAGCTATCTTATTCAAGTTCAAGTACAGAAGAGTGACATCATATGACAGAATATCGTTGACTTCATTCAAATGTTTACCTTCATGAATGTTCTCTAAATAAAAATATATATATTTCGCTAGCTATGACTGGCTACCTATCGCCATTTCCCCCCACAATAAACATTAACGTTACACTGATTGCCGTCTTAACTTTAGCTAGATAGCAAGATTATCACTTTACTTGGCTAACCGTTCAACGGTAGATAACGAAATATAAGTTTGACTTACCGAATAAAACTACAAAGATCCTTTAGATTGGATAGTGCAGACCACTCCAGAGCAACTCGAGTCATCCTTTTTTTTTTTTTTAAAATCAATCTGTTGGGCCCAAAACACACAATCGCAGTTAGCCTTCCCTCTGAAAAATTGTAAACGTAAAGACACTGGGTGCGTTCGAGCGCGTATGCAAGTAAGGGCCGGTTCATACTCTACGCAAGGTACGCGAGCGAACGCGAGCACAGGTCCGTTCCATTCAGTTCACAGAGAAGCCTTAACTCGCGTCCCTTGCTGCGCTGTGCCTCGTTAAAAAGCAGTACACTGCTCATGCAATAGGGGGTAGCAAAGTCTTCTCCTTCTCCTCCTCCTTCTTTTTTCTTTTTAGTGTGTTGAACACAGCGTATGGTGCATTATTTGCTTTATCTCCCCTATTGGAATCTCACGGAAATACACGCGTCGATGCGTCGCGTTACAAAAATTTGGACGACACACTTTACGCAAGGACGCAAGATGGCTACCTTGCGTTGCTCGATGCGTTGCCTTGCGTTCGCGCTCGCGCACCTTCCCTAGAGTATGAACCGGCCCTAAGCCGGCTGCGCGAGATTCCCGAAAAATTACGTGAGAATCTTGCCAAAGTTGCGCGATAAGCCCTCCAAACCCCGCGATAGCTGCAGCTATCGCGGCGTTTGAGGGCTTATCTTTAACTTCGCAAGATTCTCTCGTAGTTTTTCGGGAATCTCGCGCAGCCCGCTTTATTTTGCAGATGCGCTCGAACGCACCCTCTATTATAAAAAAAAAAAAAAAAAGAAGTCCGCTGCGGGCGGGGCCAACCAGTCAATGGGGCCAACGAGACTCGTGAAGTACAGCTGCTGTCAATCACATCTCCCACGCCCATTTTCTATAGTATCAAATAAATGGTTAACTGCAAACAAATTAGAAAAATGAACTCGTGATCATATATCAGCATGGTATGAACTTCTTAAAAAGGCAGAAACCATCTTCAGAAAAAAATTATTTTACATGTACTAGATTTTTATTTTGTGAAGCCTGTGTCCCATTCACTATTATGAAGGAGGCGGACTTATAAATTGTACTGCAGCCAGCCACTGGATGGCGATCGAGACATTTTGGCTTCACTTTTCATGAGCCGTTCAGCTGTCCATCTTTATATACAGTCCATGTGACGTGCCGTCGGAGGTAAGTTAGGCGACGGAGAACCCTTGCCGTTAATGAGTTTCCATTCCTCTTCAATGTATTCATCATCCTCGCTCCATCTACGCCTGTGCACCATTTTCCTACAAACAGCCGCCACGTGCCCATAATCCTGACTCCAGTAACTCCGCAGAGGAACCATTTCATGCGCCCTAACCCTGTAGCAGACATAACTGAAAAACATCCTTTGTGGCATCTCCCCTGAATATATTATAGAATTGAGCTCCTGAGAACAAAGGTGGTCTAACTCCATATTTGTCTTTAGTTCCAATCTTAAATTGATTCCTAAGTGGTCAGTCTGTTTTGTGCAATAACTCAGTGTAGTTCCAGTACTACTCAATAAATGGGGTATATTATCCACACCTTAAGAATGCACAAAGTGCGCAGTGCAATAATGGGACAAAATGAAAAAAAATGAGTTGGCTCACTCTTGCTCAAAGGGGCTCAACTGAAGTGCTCTCACACTCTTCCTCAGTTCAGTAGCTTTTAAGCCACCTTTGCCCACAAATACCAACCACCTCTGTTACGCCCCAGTCTAGGGGAAATGTGGGCGCAACATAACAGGACACATAGGGATTTGATGTGAAGCAAAGTGAGCGATTTAGTTGGCTCATACACCGGGGTAATTATAATTATTTTTTCATACACTGGGGGGTGGGGGGTTGCTGAGATGCGTTTTCGTTTGTTCAGCAGAGGGCATGGCAGTAATATTGCGCACTCAAGCGCGCGTCTTCCAGTACTTCCGAATTTCTCCGAGTTTTTTTTTTTTTTTTTTTTTTGACCAGGCGGCACAGCCTTCTGAAGTTAAGTGAGAGAAGCCGCAAATTATTTTACGGAATTGTGAGGGAAAAAAAAATAATAAAATAAAAAGTTGACGCACTAGTCAAATCTGTGGCTGGAGAGCGCGGTGGTTTAATTATCTCGGGTTTACAGAATGATATACTTACTATACATCTCGGGTACAAAGTAAACATGCAAAAGACCTCGATCACGATCATTATGCGGGCTACTGTGACTTGCTTTAACATAAATTGAGATAATGGTGTTCAAAAGCCATGAGGAAAATAAATAATTTCTTCAATGACATTACGCAGAGGAAAATGGTTTGTATTTTTTAATCGCATTGAATACACATCTATTATCGAAGTCAAAATATGCTTTGGTTATTAAGACATAGCCAAGTGTACTCTTTCTTGGGTTAGGAAGAACGCTGCCATTATTAAGGTCAGACTGGATAACATGAAACTTGATCATTTTGTTCATTCTAATTCATGAAACATCGCGCTTAAAGAATACCGTTAATGTATACCGAAGTGCGGGATATATAGCCAACACTGATACGATATCATAGCATATCTGTGCACGTAGGAAGCTTACTTTTTCAGTTGAGCTGTTTATTATGCATAATTTCACAGAACAGGTAGCCTATTCAATCCAAAAGGTTAAAGACATTCATTCATCTCGAACAAATATGAACAGTTACGTTGGCAATTTACCTTTTTAGAGTAAAGGAGCTTCAAAACGGACCATTTAAATTTAAAATGGACATTTAATTTCATTTTTCCGATTAAATGCGTTCGCCAATGGGTGGGAGGACATATCTTGCGATATGCCCCAGAGCAGTGAACACTATTTGCGCCTCCTTTTGAAATCGTTCTGGGAAATATAAAGCAGATAAAGAGATTGGCTACGGAATTCTTTCCATGTTGACACTATTTTATTAAACACTCGGACTAGTTTGAAGACAAGTTTACGAGTCCGCCTTAATTTTTACTTTTGTGTGCACCAGTAGACTACCGCGATTTTCGAACCCTGTTATTATCTTGTAAGTGCAACACAGAATCTCACCTTAAAAATCTGTCAATGGGCCCTGATTCTTCCGCTTATGGCAAGCCGTTTTAACATTTAATAGCTAGACTGGATATGTATTACAGATATCTGTAATTCAGTTCTTCCTAGTCAAAAAGAACATTTCAGATATCCACAATGACATTCTTCCTATCCACAATTGTCATTTCAGATATCCACAATGACATTCTTCCTAGGACAAATGACGTCACTTTTGCCATTCATGTGTATTGGGCTTTCAATTTCAGATATCCACAACTACATTCTGGATATCTAGAATGAACATTCCGAATATCTGCAATTGAATTCTTACTAGGAAAAACTCCTATTTCAGATATCTTCAATCCAGTTGTTACTAGCCATAATTTTCATTTCAGATATCCAAAATGAAAAACTATCCCAGATATCCAGAATGTAATTTTGAATATCTAAAATACATTGTGACTAGTAAAAATGTCATTATGGATATCCACAATTCGGATTATGACTAGTAAAAATGTAATTTCAGATATCTACAATTAGAATTATGACTAGCAACAATACAATTGCAGATATCCATAAAAGTATTGTTGATATCTGTTGACTGGTAGACAGGACTAGTTTTTCATTTTGGATATCTGAAATGAAAATTATGACTAGTAACAATTGGATTGAAGATATCTGAAATGGGAGTTTTTCCTAGTAAGAATTCAATTGCAGATATCCAAAATGTTCATTCTAGATATCCAGAATGTAATTGTGGATATCTGAAATTGAAAGCCCAATACACATGAATGGCAAAAGTGACGTCATTTGTCCTAGGAAGAATGTCATTGTGGATATCTGAAATGACAATTGTGGATAGGAAGAATGTCATTGTGGATATCTGAAGTGTTCTTTTTGACTAGGAAGAATTGAATTACAGATATCTGCAATACATATCCAGTCTAGCTATTAAATGTTAAAACGGCCACTTACAGTTTTTAAGGATTTTTAGATATCTTAAATTTAGTTTTGACTAGTACAATCAAAGTTGTAGATATCTTAAAATAACATTTCTACTAGTAAGAATGTTATTGCAGATATCTTTAATTACCATTCTGACAAGTCAAAATTACATTTTGACTAGGAGAAATGCTATTATGGATATCTAAAATGTAATTACAGATAGGAGTGTGGTTCGATTAAATGTTAAAATGCCATATCCGCAAGCCGTCTGCACTTCAGCTACACTCGTGTCAAAGCATAATACGTGTACAACAGGTGGATTGCTATGACGACCACCGCAGACGATTCCCGCGAATTGGCTATGTCAGGGAGCGGGTCGAAAACGAAAGTTTGCTATTCTGACAAAGGGGGCTGGGGGGACATATTTAGGGTCATTTATGTTTTGTTTCTTGCGGTTTTATTGGACACTGGATGCATTTGTTTAAACTGATCATTGAAAAAATAGTGCCGTGTGGAAAAAGCACTTTCTGGACTTAGTGGTGGTCGGTGGATTCCGAGTGCTGGTCGATGCGAGTGCCGACCACCGCCGACCAGCATCGGCAGAACCCTACTAGTATATCCAACAAGCTGCTGACGTTGTCAAGCAATATCCCCCGCAACTCACAAATTATTTTTTCCTGAAGATTGTCACATCTGTTAGCTTCTCTTAGATAGTATACTTTGTTAATAATACTTTGGCAATTCAATCAATGTTATGAAAAACAAAATCAAACACTTTCGGAGTATATAATGAAAACCATGAAATATTTTCAAAATTGTTTATCATCACAAACCTTTAACATGTCTTTTTACACTACAAAGACAACATATCTCCAAGATACCTCAGATAGCCTGGACGGAACACATAAGAGATTGCTTACAAATTTCCTACATAAATGTGAGTTTTTAAAAAGAAATTCTCAAAATTGTTTCTCCTGACATATCTGTATGTGTTTCTACACCTACATGACAAAAATGATGATAAATGGATGATTAGGAAGAAAGTTATAGCCCCGACAGGACACATTACAGATTTCTTACAAATTTGACACTTTTGCCCCAAAACGCAAAAAATTGTAAAAATATCTTCAAAATTGTTCTTCATAACACACCTTTATGTGTTTCTACATCTCTATGCCAAATATGATGAGTATCGGGTGATTAGGAAGAAAGTTACAGCCCGGACAGGACACATTACAGATTTCTCACAAATTTGTCACTTTTTGCCGCAAAACGCAAACAATTTTAAAAATATTTTCAAAATTGTTTTTCATGACACACCTTTAGGTGTTTCTACACCTCCATGCCAAATATGATGAGTATCGGGTGATTAGGAAGAAAGTTACAGCCCGGACAGGACACTTTACAGATTTCTCATGAATATGTCACTTTTTGCCCCAAAACGCAAAACATGATGAAAATATTTTCAAAATTGTTTTTCATGACACACCTTTATGTGTTTCTACACCTCCATGCCAAATATGATGAGTATCGGGTGATTAGGAAGAAAGTTACAGCCCGGACAGGACACTTTACAGATATCTCACGAATTTGTCACTTTTTGCCCCAAAACGCAAAAAATTATGAAAATATTTTCAAAATTGTTTTTCATGACACACCTTTATGTGTTTCTACACCTCCATGCCAAATATGATGAGTATCGGGTGATTAGGAAGAAAGTTACAGCCCGGACCGAATTTGTCACTTTTTGCCCCAAAAACGCAAAAAAAAATGTTACGGACAAATATGATGGACGGACGGATTTAACCCCATTTTAATACCCCCCGCAACTACGTTGTTGCGGGGGATAACAACTACGTTGTTGCGGGGGATAATAAACAGGAGAAAAGGTAGTTTAAAAAAACGGCTGTTCACCCCGACGGCTTCCTTAATCAAGCATGGCAATATATATATCAGGTTCTTCAAAAACTCGCGAAGACGGTAACAGCACAGTTGGAATATTTAAACGGTTCACTTAAGAGCATCGCAGCACAACAATCCAAAAAATACTACCAGAGGCACAATTCTACAAGACAATAACCGACATTGCATGTAGTTACGAAAAACTGCCAAACGCTTAAAAACAGGACGAGGAGAATCGGCGCTGCCCTGCCCACACCGATCCTCCTTGTCTCCTTGCGAAGCCGGAAGATAAGTAGGCCAAACCCCCGGATAACTGCCAATCTGCAGCGGCCAAATCCCCAGAGATCAGTCAATCCGCGCTGGTTGCGGCACCTGTCAAATGGCAAAGATTGCACGAAAAAACAGAGTTCCAACTTTACACACAAAACAAGGGGCTCCTCAGAGCCTGTGCTCGGGCTGGGTCTAGGCCTGGGCCAATCCATATATATATATATATGGATATATATATATATATATATATATATTTGAGGCCAGATTTGCACCTCAAAGGCTGGGCATTTCTGAGATACTGCTTTTGTTCCAAATCATGATTACGGCCACCCACTGACATGAGCCGTTTCAAATTACATCTTTATTCAATTTTTTTTTTTTTTTTTAATAAATTTGGCATCTCCAATCCCACCCGAATCTGAAATGCCCAATTGGTGAACTATGTACAAAGCTTGCTCGTATGCGACCCCTTGCTGCCAACTCAGGAGAGAGAGAGGACAGTTCACGGCTCTCCTCCGAAGCACGTGCCTGTCAGCCACTGCTTCTTATACACTCATTGGTTGAATCTTCGCAAGTTCAGAACGAGGGCGGTACCCGGACATGAACAGACTTAGAATCTTCCTGACGAGCGCCCGTCTGGCCAACAGGAGGCGCTTGAGCAACGAACAAAGCTATTTATTTATTTCCCTTTCCCGGCAGTCCCTTCCCAATTTGAAACCCTGTAGTGCGATGGCCAATTGTGCGCTACTCTGAAAAAGCTGCCGACCACTGCCAGTTGGTACGACCGGGGCTCGAACCCGCGACGTGACAGTCACTTCTGCAAAAATGACCGAGTGAGCTATCCGGCAGCTCAGTTTTTTTTTTTTTCTTTATATGCCCCCGTCCTAACTTTTTTGGAATGTCCTGCAAGCCTGAATGGCAAAAATGGAATTAAGCTGATAAGACAAAACACAAAATATCTTGTCTTGGTGTGCAAAATGAAGTACTTGTCAAAGTCAATTCAGAAGTCACTGATTTCTGTTTTTGTGTGCATTTTTCATGCAATCATGACTTTTTCAGGGTGCGAGTTGTTCAGTATCATGCTGTATGCCTGATCTTGAACATGGAATTGTACTTTTTGCACCCTGCACTGTGAATGTTTACATGTTGTGTTCAATAAAATCATGAAAACATATAATTGTTTGTGAGGTATTAGTTTAAGAAGACTGTGCTTGTCTATTGTTGACATAGATGAAGATCACATCACACCAATTTATGACCAATTTATGCAGAAATCCAGGTAATTCCAAAGGTTCACATACTTTTTCTTGCAACTGTAAGTGAAGCTAACGTGTTACTGGTGGCTAGCAGGACCGCTAACGATAGTTAGCACTAACAACTGGCCTAAAATGCAGGCTTTGTAAAATATCTGAAGATAAAGCCTGGATCGGTAGCAACTGTCCTTGACTCACAGACGCGGAAGCAGTAGCTAAGTTTTATCATCTTGTGTTGCTTTACTGCATAAGCCTACCTAACGTGATAGCCGGTTGAATTTGGCTGTAGCACTGTGGCTAACGTAGCTAAATTACTGTTGCTAATGTTTGTGTCCTAAATATGCAGAGTAATATCAGGGGACATTCAACAGAAGGTGTGTGAACATAAACCTCATTTGACAGTCAGACAGTTTATTCAGTAATAGGCCTCCGGCCCAAGATACTCCTTACATGACAAAGATATTTTACAGGGGCTTCAACATTTAATAATTTGGATGCTTGGTACAACTGTTCACGGCAACGGAACTTACTGTCTGCAAAACCTGTATTGCAGGGTAACGTTTGTCTCTGTCGTTATGATGACCGCTTGGTTACTACCGTATGTTAGTTTGCGTTCCACGCTACTTAAAAAATGCTCCTGGTTAATTTATATGCACTAATTCAGATTGGTATGCTTGTGTTACTTTGGTTGGCATCAAGGTGGTAGTTTCACCATAACGTTACCGGACTGTAGCCACTACAGTTGAAGCTAACTGGAGAGGTGTTGTGCGTGTCTGCAAAGTTAGGCTGATAAGGCTGCAGTTAGACCAGACGGAGGCTTTGCGGAGCTTAGGGTACGTGTTTGGGTTTGTTTACTGTTGCTGTGAAACGATCGCTTTACTTATCCATGACTGGGGTCAGCTGGGTACTTTGCCATTGGTGTGGGTTTAGCTCATTGATCCTACCGCAATGAAAGCAATTGCAAAACGCACTATAACGTGTCTGGTATATCAAACGATTTCTCTGCATCACCGTGGCAGAATTTCATCCACCTGTTTCAATTGTTCTGGTGAATAAAAAGCCGAAAAAAAGTGGAGATCGGTTACGGACTTTTTTTGTGGTAGAAGTTATCGATTTGCTTGCTCCGCTTAAGCAACACTTACACTGTGTGTGTTTTTGCTACGAGCTCATTTAGGAGCTTGGTGTCGGAATTGTGTTTCGTTTTGGTAGAAATAGTTAACAGGAGCTTTTAGCAAAGTTTCCTCCGGATAGATAAGTGGGTATAAAACATGACTACATAACAGTACAGCTACAATCACATGCATGCAAGGCAAGACAGTACAAGCAAAACACTTAAATTTCAACTTGGCACTCATTGAAATCCTGCTGTAAACGTTGCTGCAATACTTCAATTGCTTCCTCCTCCCGTTTGGGGTCGGATTCAGGATCAAAGAAGTATGGTCTTACAGCAATACATGCTGCGGAGCACTGTCCAGAAATATCTGCCATCTGGGTTTCCTGGTTTCTCGGGCCTGCACCCTTCCCCGCAATTGAAGCGGCCAGACAGCCAATCAGAGCAGTGTCTCATTAGCATAGCCTCCCCGCCCATTTCAAAACAGCTCGTGTTTCAGGATGGCACAGACGGGGTGAGAGAAGAGGTCTCACTAGGCCTGGAGGTGTGTGGTTTTTTTTGTAACTGAATTCTTAACATTATTTTAAAGACCCATTAGACATATTTTAAACAACTAAATACAGCATAATAGGGGACATTTTATAGCGCAGCAGCCAGGCCAGGTCTAAAGTTCAGGGGGTGTCCCGGTGGGAGGGATCTCGATGCCGCGGCTCCACCCCCAATCACGACTGCGCAGACTCTGACTCCAATTGTGCAAGATGGCAGCGCCCGGCGCCCGTTTCCGGGATATTTTGGCTCCATTTTTGATCAATGGGAGTGGATGGGGATGCGTCGTCCATCTTTATAAACAGTCCATGGGTTAGACCAAATTACCCAGTTTTTCAGAAAACAACCCATAAAATGAGTTAAAAGATCGACCCATCATTTTTTGTGCGCGAGAATCAGTACACAAGGTCTAAATAAAACATCAGTTTGTCTTTGGTATAAAACCTTAATTAAACTCCAAATAAAACTCGATTTTTGTGTTAAAATAAATTATTAGTGCACTGTTTCTAAAAGTGAAATGAAATAACACCTAAATACAACATACTAATAATGTATTGTCAATGACTTGAAAGTAGTTTTTAAATACTTTTTATATATAAACTAACTTTCAACTATAATGAAGGGTTATACTTGTTTAAAGCACACTTAATTACTGCTGAAAATTTGCTATAATTGAAGTGCACTGTTTGTAAGTATACCAAAATGAGTTGAACTGAAATACACGTTAACAAAATATACTTATAAAGTATTAAAAAAGTACTTAAAATAAGCATATTTTCCATGAGTAGACTTCCATTCTACCCTAAGTACAACCCCAATTCTGAAATAGTTGGGACAAAGTGTAAATTGTGAATAAAATCTAAACGCAATGACTTTCAAATCACACCAGCCAGTATTTTATTCACAATAGAACAGACATAACACAGCAAATGTTGAAACTGAGAAATTTTACAATTTTATCCACAAAATGAGCTCATTTCAAATTTGATGGCTGCTACAGGTCTCAAAAAAGTTGGGACAGGGGCCTGCTTTCCATGGTGCAGCATCCCCTCTTCTTTTTAACACAGAGTGGAGGCATCTGGGCATTGAGGAAACAAGTTTCTTGAGTTTAGCCATTGGAATTTGATCCCACTCTTGTTTAACACAGGCTTCCAGCTGCTGGAGAGTTTTGGGTCTCCTTTGATGGACTTTTCGTTAATTATGTGCTAAATGTTCTCAATCGGTGAAAGATCAGGACTGCAGGCAGGCCAATTCAGCACACAGACTCTCCTACTATGAAGCCATGCGGTTATAATAGCTGCAGTATGTGGTTTTGCATTGTCCTGCTGAAATACACAAGGCCTTCCCTGGAATAGATGTCGTCTAGAGGGGAGCATATGTTGCTCTAAAATCTTTATATTCCTTTCAGCATTCATGGTGTTTTTTTAAAACATGCAAGTGTCCCACACCATATGCACTAATGCATCCCCATACCATCAGAGATGCTGGCTTTTGAACTGAACGCTGATAACAGGAGGGGTGGTCTTTTTCCTCTTTAGCCCAGAGGACATGACGCCCATGATTTCCAACAAGAATGTCAAATTTGGACTTGTCTGACCACAAGACACTTTGCCACTTTGCTACAGTCCATTTTAAATGAGCCTTGGCCCACTGAACACGGTGGCGCTTCTGGATCATGCTCAACAATGGCTTCCTTTTTGCATGATAGAGTTTTAGGTGGCATCTGTGTATGGCACAGCAGACTGTGTTTACAGACAGTGGTTTCTTGAAGTATTCCTGGGTCCATTTAGTAAAGTCAATGACAGAAATCATGCCGGTGAGTGATGCAGTGGAGTCTGAGGGCCTGAAGATCATGGGCATCCAGTAAAAGTATTCAGCCTTGTCCCTTACGTAGAGATTTTTCCAGTTTCTCTGAATCTTCTGATGATGTTATTGTAAAACCTCACAGCAATACCAACGACGGAAATTGCCGAAGGCGAAGGCTCAGCGCGAACTTCTGGCTTGTGTGTGAAATTTTGGCTGGTGTGAATCATAATAAAAAGGAATCAATTTTCTCTGTTAGTTAGAACAGGGCACAAAAGCACAACAGTTATGATTAATCTGACTCCATCTTATTAATGACGAATATAAAATTTCATTGTAAAAGTGTTGAGTTTAGAATAATAATACCATACTTAGTCTTTTGCCAATTTTACACGATTGCGCTTCCGGACCCACACAATCGCAAAACCTTAGTTCGGCGAGCCCTGCATTGGTTAGCCAGCAGCCACCGTAATACGCGAGCACCTTTCCCTCGCGACAGTTATGGACCCGAGTCAGCTAGTATGATACTAATAGTACCTATCGGGCTCCTTAAGGAGAATTTGACAAGAACCGGCGTATTACGCCGATGGGTCCTCTTAAGCCAAACCTCCAGAGCCAATTCCCCGCCAATCCCGTAAGCAGTCAAACGTGGCCCCCGTTCTAACTAACCAGAGCTCCCTAAAAACTTCGTCTGCAACTGGCCTCTGACAGTAGGTCTCAGTCAGCACCCGTTTCCCCTAAGTATTTAACCGTAATTTTGGCTAAAGGAACCAAGATGGATTTAAAATCATAAAAACCACACAAATGACAAGAAGACGATTTATTAATACGAAAGAAAATTTTATTAAACAGGTAGGTAGGTCCACATAGTAAATTTAATAAGTCCGTTACTTAATTTAGAAAAGAATAATTGAATGCTAGAGTCTCTTACCAAACCTGTTTTGGCTACACACGACACACAGAGATGCACGTGCGGGAAGTTGTCTGCAATCTTCCATAATTAAAGAGGCTACACACGGCATAGAGATGCACGTGTGGGAAGTCGGCTATGATCTTCCTAGAATGGATTGTCTCTCTTTGCTTTCAGCCAAATCACATCTTTGATCCAGGTAGCATGGCCATAAATTACCTGGAAGGGGGGTCGAATCTGGATTTTGGGTTTCCACCATTTGTAGGAGGTAATAAAACAATTTAGCAGAGAGAGAAGAACAGAATGATTACCCGAGAGGATTCTGACCAATTTTCAGGAGTTTCCAAAAGGGAATGAACCATAATTTCAATGGGAATGAAACATACTCCATTTAACTCCTTGGATTCTCCTGAGAATAACAAGACCAAACATGATATGAATATGTATTAATATGATGCAGTTGTCATGAAAAGCTCTTAAACTGAATAACTGCATAGACAATGAGCACAGAAGTTATTGAATAGTAATATATGGAATATATGAGAAAGGTTTGACATTACTATAGTGTCAGAAAATTTAAACAGATGAATTAAGGTCCAGTTTCATAAAAGGCATACCCAGGGCAGGACAACATGTTTGCAGGGGGAGAACTGTGATAGTCCCCCCCTCACTTCGCCAGAGTCCTGCTGATTGTCCTGGAACGTCATAACCCCCCCCAGTCTTCCACAGACACAACCATAAACACCACATTTCCCCTGACACCACTCAGCAAAGATCCTGGGGAGTCAATGGCCCGCTCACCCTAAGGAAGGTCTAACCGTTTATTGTCATACTGCAGGCAACATCAGTCCTTTGAAGTTTAGGGTGAGCCTCAGTTCCTGGGCCCCACCAGTTTGTCAGCTTTTTGCTGCGTCCCAGCTGGATTTCCCATCTTACATTATGCACTGTCGATGATGAGACCTTCAAAGCCTTTGCAATTTGACGTTGAGGAGCATTGTTTATAAAGTATTCCACAACTTTTTTTATGCAAAACTTCACAGGTTGGAGAGCCTCTGGCCATCTTTACTCCTGAGAGACTCAGCATCTCTAAGACATCCCTTTTATAGCCAATCATGTTACACACCTGATGCCAGTTTTCTTAATTACTTGCTAAATGTTCTTTCAGCTGATTCTCTTATATATTAATGGCTTTTTCAGCCCTTTTTTTTTTTTTTTTTTTTTTTTGCCTGTGTCCCAACTTTTTTGAGACCTGTTCCAGCCAGAAAATTTGAAATAAGCTCATATTGTGGAAAAAAAATGTAAAATGTCTCAGTTTCAACATTTGAAATGTTATCTCTACTGATGGACTTTAAAAACTTATAAGTCTGACTAGACAGAAATAGTATAGTTGGATTAGGGAACTTTAATTAGATGATTACATAATTGATACGCAGTTGTCTTTGAGTAAGGAGACACAACAGTGCTTGAGGTCATGACTTTGTTTGTGTCTGTGGAGCAGGATTTGAGGAATTAGTGATGTAACCTCGTCCAGCTTCACTGATCACAATTGCAATGCTGTCAAATGCCTTAAAACAATCCTTGAGGTCATTAAAGGCCAGAACCCGAGAGCATTTGTTCAAAGACACTACATGCGTCATGCCCCGCCTTTCCAGACCCCAACGTGATCAAGCCATTGGGCTGGGGATGGCTGGAACATCCCAAAATCGCATCACCCAGCGTTTTGGGGTAAGCCAAGTTAGCCAACCCACCATCTCTAACCTTGTGGCTCGTTACCAGGAGACTGGAAGCACCAATGATCGACCCCGACCTGGTCAGCCTAGGGTCACGACCCCAGGCCAGGACAATCAGATCCGCCTCGTCCACCTGAGAGATTGGTTTCGAACCTGCACCAGGACGGCTCAGGAGACCCTAGGAATCCACAGACCAAGGATCAGCAGAAGAACAGTGAGTCGCCGACTTGCAGAGCGAGGGATCAGAGCCCACAGGGCATGTGTTGGAATGCAGCTTGATGCACAGCGCAGGGCTTCCAGGCATCGCTGGGCTGAAGAATATGGTCAGAGACGAGTCCCCAACCGATTCTGGAGGAATGTTGTCTTCAGTGATGAGTCCAGAGTTTGTCTGTACCGACATGATGGAAGACAGAGAGTCTACAGATGACGTGGTGAGAGATACGCGGCCCCCTGCATTGCTGAGACAGATCGCTTTGGAGGAGGCTCGGTGATGGTCTGGGGTGCCATTTGGTACGGCTGGAGGTCTGACCTGGTCACAATCAATGGAAATCTTAATGCAGCCCGCTACTGTGACCTTGTCATCAGACCCATATCGTGCCTTACATCACAGACCACCCTGAGGTCACGTTCATGCAAGACAACACACGACCTCACTCAGCACGTGACCCAGCAGCTCCTGGCCCAGAATGGTGTGCGAGTCATGGAATGGCCACCTTTCAGCCCTGACATGAACTGCATCGAGCATGTGCGGGACCTGTTGGATTGGCGGGTTCGGCAACACACTTCAGCGCCCAGGACAAGGGCGGAGCTCCAAGAAGCCCTTCTCCAGGAGTGACAGGTCATTCCCCAGCAACAGCTCAACTGAATGGTGCTGTCCATGCCAAGACAAGTGATGGCTTTGTTCCAGGCACGTGGCGGTCACACTCGGTACTGAGATTGGAGTTGATCTTTGTTGCTGATTTTGTTGTTATGCCTCGGTGTGCGCATGCGCACAGCGAGCATACGGTACTCAGTCTGTGTATTTGTTTGTCTGTCTGTTACCATCATAACTGCGACAGCGTGTGCATCCAAGCTAAAGTAACAATGCCAACGAGTGACAAACACTGTTCTCTTGATTTTAAATGTGCCAGAATTTTGATTTTTTGTAGCACTTCATGTTTCAGTATACACGTTTTGTGTACATAATGTTAAGCCACACCCACATGATTTTGGCACAAGGACCGCACTCTATTGACTGTTTATGTATTCAAGCTTGCTTTTATGTTACTGTACAACTATTGTACATCAGTAGTGGCTAAGCAATACACACCGAGGCATCAGCACCTCTGGTGCTTTTCATTAAACTTGTCATTGTTGATTCTTTTGTCGTTTTTTTTGTTGATGTTATCTGACATTTTATCAAAGTTGTTCTTATGGGTAATGTCAATAAATGGTTACAAATTTGAATCTGAGTTTGGCTACAATTCTGGTTATAAGTTTTTAAAGTCCATCAGTGTATGGTCTATAGTAAATATATTGGCTCGTGATCTGAAAGTCATTGCATTTTGATTTTATTCATAATTTACACTTCATCCCAACTACTTCAGAATTGGGGTTGTAATTGTATTGTAGTATACATTTTAAAAATACATTTAATTTATGATTTAGTATAAGTGCACTTTTTATAAGTACATTGAAATGCCATTTCAAAGTATTGCATAATTAGTGTACTTAATTTTAGCACAATTAAATTCAATTATGACATTTTTTATTTAGTGCACTTTTTAAAAGTACATTGAAATACCACTTCAAAGTATTGCATAATTAGTGTACTTTATTTTAGCACAAAAAATTCAATTATATGACATTTTTATTAAGTGCACTTTTTAAGAGTACATTGAAATACCATGTCGAAGTATTGCAAAATAATTAGTGCACTTTATTTTAGCACAATAAAGTTCAATTATATTACATTTTTTAAGTGCACTTTTTAAAGTAAATTGAAATACCACTTCAGAGTATTGCATAATTAGTGTACTTTATTTTAGCACAAAAAATGCAATAATATGACATTTTTTATTAAGTTCACTTTTTAAAAATAAATTGAAATACCGCTTCAAAGTATTGCGTAATTAGTGTACTTTATTTTAGCAAAATAAAGTTCAATTATATGACATTTTTTACTAAGTGCTTTTTTTAAAAGTAAATTGAAATAACACTTCAAAGTATTGCATAATTAGTGTACGTTATTATAGCACAATAAAGTTAATAAACTTTTAGAAAATACACTTTGTAAAATTGCAATTTAAATACGATTAAAATCAAAAAGTTCAAGTACACTTTAAATACCTTTGGTATAGTTTTGATATAGTTACATATCTATCATGCTTATGCTTTTTTTTTTTTACTTGGGCCCTGCCACACCCAAATTGGGGGTACAGGGCTGAAATGCAGTACATGTTGTTTATGTACTAAAGATGTTGCATATTATTTTTGACCAATTTTCTGTATATTTCTGACTGCTACAGGTTATGGGTAGAACTGCATGGAAACAAAAGATGATGACAAACAACGGTGTTTACATCATCTTAAAAATTCAGCTGGTCAACTTCCAATTGAGTTAATAATAATGTAAAAAATATTCGGTTGGTACCCCCAAAAAAAAAAAAAAAAAAAAAAAGGCAATCCTCGGATATCAAAGGCAGTGAGCCATTTTTAAAGGTTCACTCAGAAAAATTTTTGGCTATTTTTTGAAGAAATAGATAATATGTTGCAAATTAATATGCATCACACATTTGTAAATGCTTTCTGTAACTTTTTATCATTATTTGAAAACTAAAATTTGGCTGGTTTGTACGGTACTAAGCTCCACCCCTCAAAAAAGTCGTTGCACGGCCCTCGTAGTCATATGACCTGTGACGTGTGAGAAGTAAGTTGCAAACGTTCCCAGCTGATCGACCAGTGGTTTGTTCTATACTGATAATTGATTTCGCCTTGATCAATCCTTGATTTTGTTGATTTTGAGATAACATTCATCAACATGCCAAATAGGTGTGCAGTGGTAGGCTGTAACAACACTCCAAACGATGGTGTGAGTTTACATCACTTCCTAAAAAAGAGATGCCAAGTCTCACGCATTCGGTGGAGTCTCTCGCCTCTTAGTGGCATTCACCTTCCTGTGCCGTAGTCCGCAATTATTCAATCAACACGCACTGGAGAAATTCACTTGCGGAATTGAAGTCATTGTGCATTAAGTTAATCAGTTTCACGTGCATTATGGTGGATTTCCCCACTCGTGACACGGAAATCGATGATGACTCGGGAATTCTCACGCTTGTCTTTACTGAGAGATTGAAAGCAATGGAATTGCATAAAGACGTTTCAAATGGTCTTGTTTCATTAAAACAATTTAAACAATCATGAAACAGATGCATTGTTTCCAATCCCTGAGCAAAGAGAAGCATGAGAAGTCCGGAGTCATAATCGCTTTCCATGTTGCTTGTGGTGAGGTCCACCTTTATGCAAGTGAAACTTAAATGCACAAGGATTTTAATTCCGCGTGAGGATCTCATTAATAAGCGTTCATTGAATAATTGCGGACAACGGTGAATAAGCCTAAAAAAATGCGTAGGACCTACGTTGAATGCGTGAGACTTGGCATCTCTGAGATCCGTTCTTGTGCTTACTCCCCACTTGCTCACCTGCTATCCCACGGCTCAGCCCCACTGTACGGCTTCGGTGTAAATGTCTATGTAAGAGTGCTGTGAAGACGAGCTGACAAGTGAGCTTGTGTTTACGTTGCTTTGTTGTTGTTAGTCACTTAGTATCGTTGATCATTGTTGTTGATGATGACATTCTAATATTGCATTTGTGTTCGTTTCTGAAACACTGGCCATATCGTGATCCTAGTCACCGGGGACTACTAGGACTTCGGTACGGCACTTATCTGAAAGCGAAACCCAAACATAAACACAAGCGACCAGTCCATGCGAGTATGAAGTTGCCGTGTTTCTCAGTCGCTTCTATGTTCGAAGTCCAAAATTTGCACTCATTTTGTGTAGTATAAAATGCAAGAACGCGTAAAACGACTGTACACGCGTTTACGACCAATGCAAACTTTTCGTTTTGCAATCCCAGATGAGATCAGAGCTTTGTTCACGGAAAAGTTTAAAAACCCACAAAATCTGGACATTTTGTGTCAAATCATTTTATTGAGTATGTAGAAAATGTATTGATAAGAATATTCGTCCCAAATAAGACAACTATAACTTGTCTTTCTTTCACAAATTGGCTGTTGAAATGAGGAGTCAAACAAGTCATTTTGTGTACAAGCTCCGGTGCAACTTGCTTCTCATACGTGGCAGCCGATTAGCCAATCGCTCGCGAGTTTTAAGCACTGAGATATATAATAGAACCAGAGAGAATGAGGAGGTACCTTTGCTTCAGCCAGTTAGCATGTTAGCTTCCTGCTTCCGCGTTTCCCAAGGATGCAATTTTGTGGCCAAAGACGCTGAAGCTCCATAGACACCAATTGAAAAGTGCGCATTTTTTTCTCGCCAAATAAAGCGAAAACAAAAGCAAATGTATTCGGTAATCCTTCATTATTTTGCTCTTTGTCTGACGCAACTGTTCGATGTTTTCAAGAGGGCCTGTAAAAAAAGAACTGCTACTTAGAGCTTGATGACAGCTCGTGCACCAGTTTGGTTGTCCAGCTGTTGCTCTGACTGCAGCAGTTCAACCAATGAGTGTATAGTGCGTGCGCGTTCCGGATTAACAGTGTTGCTCGTCATTTCCCCTCAAACACATTCACCAATCCGCACAGATGACACATTTTCTTGGCCATTTGTGCTGTGTAATCAGATTGGCAATCTTATGAAATGGTGGCGGAAATAAGCACCCATGGAACACCATTTTTATAGATGGCGTCGGTCAATTCCGTACTTCCTGGGCTTAAGTAGCTAGCCTAGCATCTCCCATTGAAAGTAATAAGGGTGGTACTTCCTCGCTCTCTCCAGTTCTATTATATTACTTCCATGGTTTTAAGGAGAGGTCTCAAAGTGTCTAGTTTCTTCATTTTTTTGCCAATATGACATACAATTATGAAAGTTAAATGCTGGATTCGTGAATTACAGGCAATAATACATGTCTACAGCATTTTTTTTTCTAACTTAGTAGACCTTTAATGCTTCCAATCCATAACACTGTTTATTTAAAAAGGACCCTGTTCACCCACTTCACAGTCCCTGAATCACCTATGCATTAAAATATTTGCTTTGGTTATCTTTAGAAAGGAAACAATGTGAGACAAGTGATGGCTATCAAAATTTATGCCAGGCTATAATATTCATGTGAGAATTTATAACTGTGCAAGTAAATCATGTTTAAAAAAAGCAGATTAACCACAAAACGAGGAAGAAGAATTGGCAGGACATTATGCGTTTCATTCATTTAATGGAAGTTTCCGCTATGAAAACTGATGTGAGGTGTGCCAGTTTTGTTAAGTTTCCTCCAACAAATGTATTTTTTAAGAATACATTCATACAAGTCACTATACAGTGGGCTCCAAAATGAATGGCACCCCTGACTGGCAATGCACAAACAATAATATATATATATATATATATATATAGCAATATAACTAGAGAAACGAAATATACCAACAAGTGTGAAATTGTTCATTAAGGTTTTGATTGAACCAACCAAAATCACAACAATCACTTAATATTAAAAATTTTGACTAAATCAAGGTTAGATATTAATTGGCACCCTTCATGTAGTACTCTGTGTCACCACCTCTGGCAAGAATAACACCATGGAGTCTTTTTCTGTAATTTTTGACAAGGTTACGGCCCACATTTGCTGGGATTTTGGACCATTCTTCCAAGCATATCCTTTCAAGATCCTTCACATTCTTGAGTTTGCGGTTATCAACTGCCCTCTTCAACTCAGCCAGCAGGTTTTCAACTGGATTTGGGTTTGTTGATTTTGTTGTTACAGAACCATTTCTGTGTGGATTTTGAGGTATGCTTTGGGTTGCTGTCTTGTTAGAAAAGCCCACCGACAGCCAAGTCGAGGCAACCAGATATATTCACAATAGAAAAAAAAAAAAAAAAAAACTGGCGAGCGTAGTTGGGCTGAATGGCCTGTTCTCGCCACTCATGTTATGTTATGTAGATTGTCAGTCAAAACATCCTGATACTTGGAGGAATTCATCATGTCATTAATCTTATCCAGTGCCCCTGGACCTCTTGAATTAAAGCAGCCCCAAAACATGACTAACCAACCATCATACTTCACTATGGGTATGAGATGCTTCCCTTTGTATGCATCTCGGTTTCTATGCCAAACATGCCGACGCTGAATCTGACCGAAATGTGCAATTTTGGTCTCATCTGACCAAAGCAACATGATCCAGTCATAATTTAAATGATTTTTGGGTAACTCCAAACGCTGGCTTCTGTGTCTTCTGGTCAGAAAAGGCTTTCTTCTGGCAACCTTTCAAAACAGCCTGTCATTGTGGAGGTGGCGCCTGATGGTGCTTTTTGAAACCTAGTGACCCCTAGATGCCACCAAGGCCTGCAATTCCTTTACAGTGATTCTTGGGGATTTTGTTGCTTCTCTCTCCATCCTCCTCAGTATCCTAGCAGGCAAAATGCAGCTGCAGCCTCTACCCTATATATTTCATTAGTTCCATATCTTTGGAATTTTTTAATGATTGCCCTGACATTGCTTAGTGGTCTATTTAATTGTTTGTGAATCTTGTAGCCATTGCCGGTTATATGAAGGTCTATAACCATCTGCCTCTTTTGAACTGATGGTTGCTTTATTTTCTTCAGGGAGTTGGATGACAGAGGGATGTTGCATGTGTGTTACCACATGTTCATACCCTAGTGAGACAGGAAGTGATGTAATGACTCAGTATAGTTCCTTAACACTTAGGCAAGATAAAACTTCAGTGAAATGTAACACTTGGTTTAATTTTGGTCGATCTTATTTACAGTATTCTATAAGGGTGCCATTAATTCTAAAACCTTGATTTGGAGGAAATTTATTGCTAATTAAATCAGTAAATGATTTTGGTTGGTTCCATTGGAAAATTAACATGGTCCAGCATTTCTAACATGTAGTTATTCAAAGTTTCTCAAGAAATTATATATTTTTTTTTGTGTGTTTTTTGTGCCTGCAAGAATATCTCCTTTTTCCTAAAAGCTTAGAATCAAAATTTTGCAACAAGTAAATTCATGTTAGATGACTGGATTTGGCTAATATGTAGAGCTGAATGAGCTGACGGATACTCCATAGGTTTTTTGAAACTGGTTCTTAGCCAGTAGTAGTAAGTTCATGTGAGTGGATTTTCTGATGGCATTTTAAATATTTTTTCCGTGGAAAACACATATCACACTGAGTGCAGGCGTAAGGCTTTTCACCTGTATGAATTCTTTTGTGGTAATTTAAATCACATCTCCGAACAAAAGACTTCTCACACTGATCACATTTAAAGGGCTTTACACCTGAATGAATTATTAGATGGTAATTAAAATGAGATCTCACAGCAAAAGACTTCTCACACTGATCACATTTGAAGGGTTTTTCACCTGTATGAGCTCTTTGGTGGCTTTTTAAATTAGATCTCTTAAAAAAACACTTCTCACACTGATCACATTTGAAGGGCTTTTCTCCTGTATGAATTCTGAGGTGGGTATTCAAATCAGATTTCGTAACAAAACACTTCCCACACGGATTACATTTGTGGGGCTTTTCACCTGTATGGTTTCTTCTCATGTGCTGATTTAAACTACCCCTTGCAAAGAAAGACTTCTCACACTGATCACATTTGAAGGGCTTTACACTGGTATGATTTTTCAGGTGGCTGTTCAAATCAGATTTCTGAATAAAACACTTCTCACACTGATCACATCTGTAGGGCTTTTCGCCTGTATGAATTCTTTGGTGGTAATTTAAATGAGATCTCACAGCAAAAGACTTCCCACACTGATCACATTTGAAGGGTTTTTCACCTGTATGAACTCTCTGGTGGCTTTTTAAATGAGATCTCTTACCAAAACACTTCTCGCAATGATCACATTTGTAGGGTTTTTCTCCTGTATGAATTCTCAGGTGGTTATTCAAATCATAGTTCATAGCAAAACACTTCCCACACTGATTACATTTGTGGGGCTTTTCACCCGTATGATTTCTTCTCATGTGCTGATCTAAATTACGCTTAGCAGAAAAAGGCTTGTCACACTGATCACATTTGAAGGGCTTTTCTCCTGTATGAATTCCCTGCTGGTGAGTTAAATAAGAACAAGTGCTCAAAGACTTCTCACACTGATCACATTTGGAGGGTTTTTCACTTATTTGAACTCTCTTGTTGATATGTATACAAACAAAATACTGGCCACATTGATCACACTTGTTGGATGTTTCATTTGCATGGATTTTCTTATGCTTGTTGAAATATGATTTACTAACAAAACACTTCCCACACTGAGAGCACTCATAGGGCTTTTTACCTGTAATAATTCCCTCATCTTGGATTAATTCTGACTGCTCTTTCCTCGGATTTTTGCTATTCAGATTCGGCCTTCCAGCACAGTGCCCTGTTTCAGTCTGATGTTCTTCATTTACACCCTTGAGCTCAGTATTAATGAAATGTCTCACTAGAACTTCTGCAGATTCAAGTTTCATTACATCAGTTTTTATGTCATCACAATTACTGTCCTGCAAAACACTGATGTGTTCATGCTGATAATCTTCTCCATCATCAGCCTCTGTTTTAATTTGGTCAGGATGCAAATGGGTTACATGAGCCAGCTCTGCAAAGTCTGGGGTCTCAGTCTTGATAAGATCCCAAGTGTTGTTAAGGTCCAAATCAGTTTCTGTTTTGATTTGGTCAGGGTGCAAATGGGATAGATGTGCCACCTCTGCAAAGTCTGGGGTCTCCGTCTTAATCAGATCCCAAGTGTTGTTAAGGCTCAGATCAGTTTCTGTTTTAATTTGGTCAGGGTGCAAATGGGATACACGTGCCAGCTCTGCAAAGTCTGGGGTCTCCGTCTTAATCAGATCCCAAGTGTTGTTAAGGCCAAGATCAGTTTCTATTTTTATCAATGATGGGTCTGTGTAGTGTGCGTTATTGTCTCCGCTGTGTGCTATTGCACACTCCGGCTCCAGTGTTTTGAGTACCGGAGTCAAGCACTGTGTCTCTGACTTCGCCATGAAGACAAACTCCAGACCACAGAGTTCCTCCTGCTTCTTCCTGATCCTGTACTGCTCAGTGAGCTCAGGTCAGATTGTGTCAGTGTCACGTCTCAGCCAGACTCCTGCCTGCACCACACTGCTACTCAAAGGTGTTCTGAAGCCCAGCTCCTGGAGAGAAAGGATGGATAGGATTTAAGCCTAAAAGTCATAATGAAAGGAAACCTGGAGCAGAACAACAGAACGTGCAGTCACGTGCATAAACGTTAGGACAAAGATGAATCACAACCCCAAATCAGAAAAAGTCAGGACTCCAGGTTAAAGTAAAGGTGCTAAGAGCAACATTTTTTATGGATCGATTTTTACTGCTGATGTGTGAACAGACGGTAACAAACCTTTCCTGACTTAGTAAGTGGCAGATAACAGCTTGAGGACTGATTTACATATATAGGTGTTGAATCAGATTTTCCTTGAAAATCCAAAGGAAGTGATGTTTGAGCATGCTCACAAGTGCCTTGCCAGCCTCTTTGTTGCTCCCTTATAGTTGTTGGCTACAACGTTAATTTACAAATTGAGTTCACCTATGTCATCAATCAACCGGGAACAGTAACTGGGAAATTAACAATGGTAAGCTGGATTGATACAGCAAACTGCTACAATAAATTACATGACGGAACCACAGACTATGTTCCAGGATAATGCCAAAAACATCAGTTGGGCCATTCCATAGGAACTCGATCAGAGATTCCAAAATGACCAGTTAAGATTTAGCTCAAAACAATTGTGGAAGTACCTCTGCATGCATAATGAACAAAAGCAAAATTTCAGGCATAAACTCCCAAGAGTTTCTGATATGACCTTCAAATATTAGTGCCATGCCCACTTTTTTGCACTCACAAATTGCCCATGTTAATTTGTAAGGGGTTTTGGAGGCCGGTATCTTTGAAACACATCAGAGTTTGGGGCCCTAAAAATTTGCTACGTTGGGTATTTTGGGCCCAGGCTTTTGGAATCGGTCAACAAAATTGGTCTCCCTCTTATTTTTGAGTTATTATCCTCTGAAATAGCCTATGACTCTCTTCATGGGTGAAAACAATAAATTTGATTTGCAAGGGTTCCCTGTTGGCCAAGGGTCATTGACTGAGGGCTAATGATGCTGGATTCCTATACTTGTAGACATGTCTGTCTGTAATAGAGAGATTGACTATCCTCAAACCTTTATATGGAGTTAAGAGCCTCTGAAATGGGTTCCTGGCTCCTGCTACCAATTTTTGGCTGGCAAACTAATCATATGAGCACATACCCATAATAATGAAACAGTTTCTTCACGATTGTACATCACTAATCTATTTGTTCCAAAATTTCAACTTGTTTATGATTTGATAACATCATAAACTACATCAGCTGTGCAAAAGTAAACCTTCTGACACAAAAGGGCTTATTATAAATGTTGGCAACTTCTTCTGGATGAGGGCAGTATCCTGAGGAGCAAGCCTATAAAACCTGTCACTCTGTTCTTGCAGCTCAGGCGCAGAGACAATGCATACAATGTTCTGGAATGGCAACCAGCAGGCATTCTTACAAAAAAGAACTGGGCCACGACTGAAGTAATTAGTTTGATTGCTGCATGACGCTGAAGTTGATCTGAAGGCTCCACAATATAACCTGCAAATTGGGGGTGTAATGGTACACAGGAGTCTTGGTTCGGTACATACCCCGGTTTTGAAGTCACGGTTCGGTACTTTTCCGGAACAGCGGGGGTAAAAGAAAAGCAAAACTTAAAATTGCTTTCTATTTATTGTGAAGCTGTAAATGAAACATGTATGAGTGTTTTACATACCAGAGGCTACTCAACAGAAGCTAATAGGCCATACTAGTGAACAGTAGTTAATTGGTCATAATTTCCTGAACAAAGGAGAGCACATTCTTAAAGGTCCAATGAAATCCACATAATTTTGCCCGTTATTACATGTAATCATGATTACCTTTTTGTATTTTATGCTTGTTTTGTCCGTAAAATCACTCTTTTGAGAAATAATCGATAATTTCCACCCGGTTTCTGTGGATTTCCCAACTTTCTAAGCCCTGCCCTTTACAAAAAAAAAAAAAAAAAACAACTTTTGCGCGAACCTGAATCACGCGACCGTATACGTCATCTACAGAACCAATATTTGCTAGAGTAGAGAGAAAGCTCTATTGTGTTTATGCAGTGATTTCCTATGCGCTGAGTTGGTGATTTGCTCAGTATTTCTGCTGAAATCTCAAAAATGCCCATGAGGTGCATTGTTGCAGGCTGCAGCGACACTTTGTAGAATGTAAGTTTCCACTTATTTCAATAAGATGCTAATTTACTCAAAATTTGGACATCGAAAGTGAAGCTTACAAGGGAAAACTGTCAATAACAGCCTGTAGCCGGCCAAAACAGCCGCCTACTTGCCAATCTTCAGCCGTCTATTTTCATCTCATTTCACAGTTAATTTTCACAGTAGCCAAGAAGGGTAACAGCACAGCACCTTCAGAAATGAAACAAGTTCAACAACACATACAAAACTCCTGAACAAGTGCAACAAAGGAAACACACCACAGAAATTAAAATAACTGCATTAACTGTAAAAATGCTTCAAATACCTAAACAATGGAAGGGAAAAACACACAAGTCCCAAAAACAAATGCAAAAAAAAAAAAAAAAAAACACTGCATATCCAATCAACACAATAGAAGTACCCCAGGCTTCTTGGGCAAGCGATGAGTCAAACAGTTTCATTACAGACCCAAAAGTGTGTGTTTTTGAAGTGAGAAGAAAAGTGAAGAGTAAGAAGGAGGCATCATGGCATTGATAAAATCTAGTCTTTTTTCATCAGAATGTTCATTTTGGTGAACAATCAGATATCAAAGTTAAAAGCACAGTGAATCAATATCAACTTATAGATTAAAGTTGACAGCTCATTTCGGAATTCGGCTCCAGAACATCGACAGGGTACTCCACACTTTTGAAATCACCTGTCCGTACTAGAAATTATAGGTGTCTGCCGAGCACAGTGTGGCGAAAAATTAGCCGGGGGTTAAGATTTTCTCTTGGCTCCGAATAATTCTTCACTTGAGCAGTATGTCACCATGTAACCTAAGGTCGGTAAAATGAGGCGGACGTGTTTTATGTTTTATCTTCAATGAACAAAAGGCAAGAAAGACCAATCAGAGGGTTTATTGGAGGAAAATACATTCAAATACTGTCTTATTGGCTGACAGGTCTCTGGGCTTGATATGCCAAATGCTGTTCTCATGCAGTATAAGAAAATGAATCTACTCAGCATTGTGTTAGCCAGCCGCCCGTCTCCCCGTCTTTGAGACGGGCAATGTTTAGCTGAGACGCTGAGACAGGTGAGTCTGATTTGAGACGGGTCCGGCCGTTTCCAGCATTAAATTGCCTATATGTGAGACGGACGAGCATTTGTATAGATAACAATAGTTGTCCCGAAAATCTGCACAGTCAATTTGACTTTAATTCTTCAGTGTTACTGAAGTGCCGTGGGCTGGGCCGTGAGCGACATGGGGCTCAAATGGAAACTCATTAACATATGACCAATCCGCGCACTTCTGTCTTATTATCTATGCATGGCGCCATGGCGTGTGCGACCAACTGGGCATTTGTCCACCTCTACAAGAGTTGAATAAAGTTGTTTTAGAGGTAGGTCAGCAATTGTATTGATAACATAGATGTCCAAGAGCATTTTATTCACTGTTATGTGATTCAAAACTGTTATGACCTTTGCCCTAGTATTCGTTCTGCCTAGGCCTTAATTGAATGTTTCCACTTCCGGGGGCGGGGCGGTGCTTTTTAAGGCCGCCGCGTGCAAGTGCCAGTTGGAGACTAGCTCTTCGACCTTTGCACTTAGCGTTCCTGTGCTGTGAGTATCTCGTTGTCTTCTGAGTTGGGCCAGTTCGCTTTTGACCTACGATTCTCGCCTTGCCCTGTTTCTGGTTTGTTTAGATTGTTGTGGTTTACCCTTGGCTCGTTGCATTTTGACTTTGATTTTTGCCTTTGCCCTTCAAACTGGTTGTTCGGTGGAATCCCGGTATTTGACTTTGATTCGTTTGTCTGACTACTTGCTTGTCTCGCCCTTCTGTACGCTGTTCAGTTACTCTGGTTGGTTAGAGTGTTCCCTGCTGGATTTCACGATCCTTCCATTGGGATACTTCTTTATCATTTTGTTTTGTTATTTTCGGAGGTGACTCTGGGTGGAAACTTGTTTCCGTAGGGGGTACACGATTCGCTCGCTCAATCTTCGCTTTTGGACTGAGTGTTCGGGAGTTACGCGTTTAAAAGCCGCCCCGTGCCTGGTAAGCCTTCAAAGACCAACAGAAGCTTTAAGTAAGCTCTGGTTAGGTAGGCAGTGTAGAGACTGGAGTTCTGTTCAGCGTGCAGTTTCCTTTTGTGTCTACCGCAGTTTTCTCTTCCCATGCTTCCCTCATTTATCTACCTGCGGCCGCCCTACCCAGACCGGGTCATAACAAAAATGCTCTGCCTTGCACTGATTTGTTAGATTAAATGCCTCTTTCTAAGCCCCTTCAAGTAGTTTTTATTCATATTGGTGTACGATAGTCGGCAACTTGTATATCAGAAACCAGAAAATTGAGTAAATGTAGCCTGAAGGAAATATACGTACATATATTACAGTAATCGTTGCTCCACTTATTTATTTTCGAATCACATCACCAGCTTTCCGCTCTTAGAAGTTCAACAGTCGCCAGATCCCTAGCCGATCCCCTTGATGTGGCGCAAGACGTATCACTTCCTTATTGGCTCTCTATTGAAATCAGAGCCCACAGGACATACAATTCAATTTACTGGAGGCACGTTTCATACAATCGGTAGAATTGAGTGAATATTCCTTTTATTAATTTGAAATGATAATATAAAGGCGAGATAATATTCCTTCCACTACAGCTTACATAAACTACGTGTAAAAGCAGACAGTTCTGCCACGTCGAAACTGCTTGTCTCTTGATCTTGTAGATGACGATTCCCAACAAGTTATTTTAATCATGTTAATGGTATTCTGAAATTGCGAGGCGAGCTAGGAAACGTAGATTTCTGCAATAGGGGAGACCGAGGTAACCTTGTCATAATATTGTATTTGGCTCCATAACTCTTTGTTGCAAAAACTTAGAGAAATACCTTTACGGTATATGTGTAGTGCAGAATGTCGCCTGCAAAACTTGTATTGATACAATCTCAATATAACGCATATTTATGTTACAATATTCAATTTTCGATATATCACAAACATGCCAAAACAACCCCATACCCTGGGTTAATTCATCAGATGGGTGCGGTAAAATCGTCATAGTTGGTAATCAGCTGAAGCTGAAGCTTATTATTATTATTATTATTATTATCCCCCGCCACGAAGTGGGAGGGGGATATAGGTTTGAGCTCCATCCGTGCGTCCGAGATAAAGGGGACAGCATTTCTCAGAAACTATTAGAGATAGGACAACCAAATTTGGTGTGTAGCTTGAGACCATAAAGGCCTTGATGGAGTTCGAAAATGAGATGCGCGCGATCATTTTTTCCAGAGTTCTTGCCCCTGATCCGTATTTTTGGACTCTGTCCACGGTATCTCTAAAGGGGACAGCTTCTCTCAGAAACTGCTACAGCTAGGATAACCAAATTTGGTGTGTAGCTTAAGACCATAAAGACCCTGATGGAGTTCGAAAATAAGAAGCACACGATTATTTTTAACACAGTTATTGCCCTTGTGGCATTTTTGGGAGCCTCTGTTCATAGTGTCTTTAAAGAAGACATTTTGGCAGGGTATGTTGTTGACCATGTCTACTTATTATTATTAGTAGTAGTAGTAGTAGTAGTAGTAGTAGTTATTATTATTAGGCTATTATTATTTTTGTTATTAGTAGTAGTAGTAGTTGTTATTATTATTATTATTAGGCTATTTTAATTATTATTATTATTATTATTATTTATTATTTTTATTTATTATTATTATTATTATTATCTTGTGCATGGTTATCATTTTTATATTACAGTTTATTCACAAGGTTATGTACCCAGGCTGTTATACCGTTGTTAACACCGGTTTCATGTCACCCATATGTCTTTGGGTTCAAATTTGTGCTTGCCATACAGCTCATCCAACTTGGTGAAGAAATCACGAACTGATTGTTCGTTGTTGGCCGTTGCTCGGGCAAGAGAGGCTGGTTGAGGCTTCCTGACAGCTAAGTTGTGTACAAGTGGGGCAACTTCGGCATACCTGGAGCTACTAACCCTGACAAACTAACCCCATGCTGCTTGGCCAGTGTAGCCCCGTGTGGCCATTTTGAAAATCAGGCCGCATCTCCCATCTCATGATCACAGCAGGCCTTTATCGTATGAGTTGTTAATAACTCTAGTTACATACGTTTATGAAACAGTAAAACCACCGTGGAAATCTTTGTTTTCAAAGAAGCTAGACACATTTCTTTCAGAAACTTAAAGTTTACAGTTTGGGTCAAAATTCAAGTTTCTAGGCAGAAAACACTTACATGACACTACCGGTCCTCCTTCTTTCCAAGCAATGATGTCGTTGGGATTTCACATAATTTGTACATTTTCGTTTCCCCGTCAGTGCGTTTGGAATGAAAAAACTTGGGTGACGGACCTTACCCCGTGGCCGAAGTAACCCCAGTCTCCCCTACAGCCAAAACAGAAAACAAGGCTTCCAGTTGCAAGTTTCGTTATTCCAAGTTTCTATATATGCGGCTCTGACAGGAAAAATGCTTAGTCATATGTTATGTTATATTTGAGCTCAGAATCGGAGTGGGGGGGAAAAAACTTTGCAGGCCGGGCTATCCCTATTCTGAACTGAGAGATCGCCCCGGATACTGCTTCGCGCTGAGCTGGCGACTCACGGATGAACTGGCCAAGCTGGGAACCCCAGTTGAGAGAAATTCCACTGCTTCTGTCAATGACATAATGTCGAATGACGGCTACTTCCAGCACTGCTGTTTTCCAGCTGAGATATCTATAAATGTTAAAGAAAAAGATTTTGTAACTGGTGTGCATTCTAATACTCACTGAGTTACTTTAGAAAAATATATGGTGCTGTAACACCGAGAAATGACAGAATAACTGACAAGGTAGATCGGCGGATGGGGCGCAGAACTTGATCTCCCTACACGATCTAATCACCGACTGAATACTGATGTCGGGGAAATGGCCAGTCTTTCCACTAGAGCCCATTCCTGGAGAATCTCTGTTCTAAACAAGCTAAATAAACTTGTGGCATCACCGACTGTAATAAAAAGTACTGTCTTCAGGCTTGTATTGAGTCTAAGGCATTTGAGACATCCTTAGGTTTTTCCCAGTATTCTTCGGGATATTTCAAATCAAGGCTGTCCGCACTTGGCGCATGCGTATCATCTAAGATCACTTAAGGTTTTCCCTGCGACAAAGTACAACACTGAATTCATTTAGGTTTGAGCTTTCAATAACACCATGATTTTCTTTTATAAATAGTTCCCGGTCGCACTTTAGATGAAGTGTTGCTCATAAAGGTTTTATACAGCATGTATAATGTCTTCATAAATGAGACATAATGTCTTCAAAAATCACATAGACGCAAATATCATGCTTTGTAAAGGGTGAGATAACACATCCCTATTCAGCATGTGATGCCAGATGTGACAATGGCAATGTAACTTTGCTGACAATGTCGCCCTTGATGGCATTTAGCCACTAGCTAAGTGACATTGTCAGTTATATCACATCTGGCATCACATGCTGAATAAGGATGTGTTATTTCACCCTTTACAAAGCACGACATTTGCTTATGTATGATTTATGAAGACATTATGTCTCATTTATGAAGGCATTATACACGCTGTATAAAGCCTTTATGAGCAACACTTCATCTCAAGTGTGACCCAGTTCCCAGTGAACCAACTACACTAATGCACTCATGTTTTGATGCAAGTACAGCTGTATATTTGTGTTTCTTGTACAATTAAATGTGGTGTTTTGAATTTAAGTGGTTTCTTTGACTCTTTCTTCTGTGTCAATGGCACAAATTACCCGTCCGTTATTTCTTTTGTTTGCAAAAAGCTGGTTCGATGGGATGAACCACTACTGTAGGTGGTTTCGTCTTGGCCAGGTTGGCCTGGTCGCAGGGGTGAGACACCCTGAGATTCCATTCTGGCTAACACTAATGCTACTCAGATTTTTTTTTATTATTATTAGTAAAATGGTTGAAGCTGGAGCACAAACATCCTCTCTTGTTGAGCCAGAAAAACAAGATGTAAATGTGTATATATGAGTACCAAGTTGCAGTACATGATAAGAGCACAGTGAAATTTACACAGCTGACGTTTGGTGTGCCTCTCATTGGCTGGGGACACCATACCAGCCTAGCCTCATGTTATACACAAAATTTGGTAACAAACCCGTTTCCAGAATAGCACTGGTGCCTGTATAATTCGTATCGCAGTGCTTCATTTCAGTGCCCTGT
The DNA here is from genome assembly GCA_029692085.1 of Gymnothorax javanicus. Taxonomy (NCBI): domain Eukaryota; kingdom Metazoa; phylum Chordata; class Actinopteri; order Anguilliformes; family Muraenidae; genus Gymnothorax; species Gymnothorax javanicus. The sequence goes on from CM056196.1 coordinate 25,909,054, forward strand.
AACATAGCTTAATACCTGTGCTGTCAATCGAAATCTTTGCCCACTGGTGTTCCGAACCAGATGTTACAGGAAAAAGAAACTAGAAAAAAGGTATATGTCATTATGGATAGATAACGTTTAGATACATTAAACTTAATCACATATAGTAGGGTGCAAAAATTTGGGCACCCCTGGTTTAAATGTCTGTTACAATTAATCTCCAAGTGATTGAAAGCAAACCTGAACACTAAATGCTACAAAGTTACACATGACACATTTCATCACATTTTAAAGCAAGAATAATTTTCATTTTTAAATTTTTACAATTTCAAAATAATAAACTAAGGAAAAAGGCCTTGTGCAAAAGTTTGGGAACTCTGTCAGCAAGTACTTTGTAACTCCTCCTCGGGCAGCTATAATAGCTTGCAAACGCTTCCTGTAGCCAGCTGAGAGTCTTTCAGTTCTTGTCTTTGGAATTTTTCCCCATTCTTCCTGACAGAACACCTCTAGCTCAGAAATATTCCTCAGCCTTCTTGCATGCACGGCATGTTGGAGGTCTCTCCACAGATTTTTAATAATATTCAATTCTGGGGACTGTGATGGCCATTCCAAAACCTTCATTCGTCTTTTCTGGAGGTACTTCATGGTGGATTTCCAGGTATGCTTTGGGTCATTGTCTTGCTGGAATACCCAACGTCTCTTCAACTTCAATTTCTGGACTGAGCTTTGAACATTAGCCTCTAGAACAGGGCTATTCAACATTATCCTGCAAGGGCCGGTGTGGATGCAGGCTTTCATTCCAACCAAGCACTTACACACCTGACACCACTAATCAACCCCAAGAGTCTTGGCTAAAGAGATTGATTAGTAGTATCAGGTGTGTAAGTGCTTGGTAGGAATGAAAGCCTGCACCCACACCGGCCCTTGTTGAATACCCCTGCTCTAGAATGTCTTGATATTTGGTGGAATCCATCTTCCTTCCACCTGCACAATATTGCCTGTGCCCCCAGCTGCTACACAACCCCAAAGCATAATGGATCTACCTCCATGCTTAACAGTTGGCAACGTGTTCTTCTCTACAAATGCTTCAACCTTTGTTCTCCAAACATACCTTCTTTGATTGTGGCCAAAAAGTTCAATTTTGGTTTCGACAGTCCGACGCACATTGTTCCAACAGGCTTGAGGTTTCTCAAGGTTTTCCTTTGCATACTTCAGACGCTTAATTTTGTGTTGAGGTCGTAGGAAAGGCTTCTTTCTTGCAACTCTGCCATGTAGGTCTTTGTTGTTTAAGGTACGCTGTATTGTTGTTCTGTGAGCAACTAGATCTTTGTCTGCTACTCTTTTTTGCAGCTCTTTTGCAGTGATGTGTGGGTTCATCTGAGCATTTCTCACCAGATCTTGGGCCATTCTATCTGAAAATTTTCTTGGTCTTCCAGATCTTGCCTTGACTTCAATTGTTCCATTTATTTTCCATTTTCTTACGATGTTTCTGACAGTAGAAATGGGTAGTTTGAAATGTTGCGAGAGTTTTTTGTAGCCCTCTCCTTGTTGGTGGAAGTGAATTATCTTGATTTTGACATCCTTGGACAACTGTTTAGAGGAACACATGGTTTTTAACACCAGGCACAACAGCCACCACAGTTGAATACTTTAGAAGGTGTGGATTTACTTCAGAATATATAGTTCAACCTTGGAATTATATTCACCTGACTCATTGAAGCCCTAACGAGTAAATCACCTGGGTTTGGGCCTTAGTAATCATCTTCTTAAAACGTAACAAAGAATAATCCAAAAGGGTTCCCAAACATTTGCACGGGGCCCTTTTCCCTTATCATTTAAAAACTCAGAAAAATTAAAATGAAAAGAAACCTTGCTTTTAAATTTGCAGAAAGGTGTCTTGTTTAACTTTGTAGCATTTCGTGTTCAGGTTTGCTTTCAATCACTTGGAGATTAATGGTAACAGACATTTAAACCAGGGGTGCTCAAATTTTTGCACCCCACTGTAGCTGTAGTACCAGATAAAAAACCTCTCTGCATTTCACCCCGCAGCAGTTCAGCGCGAAAGATCAAAGAGCGGGGCGGATTGTAAAATGAAATCTCTTATTGGCCCAACTGCGGGGCAAAAAGCAGAAGTGCTTCTCTTATCCATCCCACCGCAATGTGAATAGCAGAGCTGCTTCTCTTGTCGACCCCGCTGCGGGGCAGATAGCCAATCTCTTTCCCCCAGTTCACCACACAGCGGGAGGAATAGCCATTCAGTTTCGCTACATATTAACAGTGTGATGAAACGCAAAGCTGTTTTTTATTGAGTACTACAGCTATGTGATTAAGTTTAATGTATCTTGACGTTATCTATCCATAATAACGTATACCTTTTTTCTTGTTCTTCAGCTCAAGTAACATTAACGTAAGGTGGTCCAACCTCATTCGAAAATTCTGTAAAATGTTAAGAAAGTGCTCGCGCTGTTGTGGTAGTCATGACATCAGGAGTGTTTGACATTCTGGCAGTATTCCATTCGCTTGCGCTCGTAGACTGAGCGGGAGACCATAGAGTACTAAAGTGATGACGTCACGCTGGTGTCGGAAGTAAAATTTCCCATTCATTTTACCCTTTGATATTTTTTTCAGTTCATTTTTGAAGCACTTTCCATTGTTTTCCAGCCTCCATCGATTTCGAGATTTTACGTCATATTTATGAGTAACAAAAAATGTCGTTTTTCTTGACCAGAGTCTACAAATCATTCAAATCATTTTAATTTTTCGCCACCATGCTAATCCTATTTGTAGTCTAAAAACTACACATCCCATGATCCTCCTGATTCCCGGGCAGAACGAGTTTAAAATGCGTTACAAATTACCTGAACCTTGTCTATTTGCCCTTTGGGCTTCTTTTATAGCTATTCAGAGTTGCCAACATATGCGCTGTATAATTATGGCTGCTTGGAAAGAGTTTTGGGCTTTTTTTTCCTGAAGTTGCTTAAAAAAAATTACAAACCTTTTCAACCGGGCTGCGGTTTTTTGGGCTCTAAGTTAATGTTTTTAAAAATTATGGCTGCTTGTTAGAGAAGTGTATGCTCATCAAACACTTGTAGCTTACCAAATGTGAAATAAAAAACACAAACAAAGGATTTTATACATTTATGGTTGCTATCTCCCCCCCCGATTCATTGATTGACACTGTCTGCTCACAACCTCAGGAGTAAAGTGAGAGGGCCCCCGCCCTCATCTAAGATGCCCCCCGAGCAATTAATGAAAGATAACCCCAGCATCCCATGCTCAACAAAGTCAAAGAGATTCCACCCCAGGTCTACACCGTCTTAGTATTGTCTAATTTATGTTGGGCTTGTTTTTGAAGCTGTGGTTGCATATTTGTCTTATCAGAGTTGGCAACCCTATAGCTATTTGTTTGCTTAGCTTGGTGAGACTGTGAATTTGTCAGCCACTCTACGCTCTACTTAGTTATATTTACTTGCTAGATATCAAGTTTTACAACTAGCGCCAATTTACTTTAAAAGCCAAGCATCTTTGGCCATCGTTTGTTTGGTTAAAAACTCGCTAGCTAGTGAACGAGCTAATCAGCTTTGTCAACGCATAACTGACTGAGCTATGCAGCTAATTCAGGTATGCTTGCTCATTTAACACTAGTGAAGTGCCGAAATAATTGCAATTCATTGTTTTTACCGATTAATATTCACCATGTGAGGCAAGCCGAGCAAGCAAACTGACTTCTAGCTGGCTAACTTAGCCAGCGAGCTAGTTTACCAACTTCGGTGGATGACTAACATCATTTTAGGTGGCAATATGTAAATGCCAACTCGCGAAATGTTCCCGGGTTGACGCCAGCTAAGTAGCCAATAATGGCTATTCACCATTTTTATTGACTTTACTAGCTCGCTAGCTAGGCTAGCGAACTAGCGATTTCGCTAGCTTGGCCATTTATAGTCAGTGTATTTTAATGCTAGCTACCTGGCTAAATGACAGTAAGTGACATTAAACTAATCATTTACTGTTTCTGTTGTTTCAGCAATGTGCACAAGATGTAATGAGCTCACTAGCTGACTAGCTAGGTGGTTCGCTAGCTTGCTAAATGCTAGCTTGCTAAATGACAAAATAGCTCATCGTGATCCATTCATTTCTAGGCATGTAGCTAGCTAATGGTGGCCCCCTATGTGGTAACAGATGCACGGACATAGACAACGGCAATTTAAGGCACTCATCGGCTACCGTACTGTCGTTGTACGTTGTGAACATTTGCGGAAACTGAGGTACCCCATTGGCTGGGAACAAATCACGGGGTACACGCCAGCTTATGCAACGGATATGTAGTTCGCAGAAGTGGACTACAAACTGGGCTACAAGTGCAAAAGCATATAATTTTTGACAATAAACAACGAATCTGATGTGATCATTTGTATCTCTATACTCCATAGGCTAATCTCGGAGCGAGGCGGCTCATAAAATTAATACGAGTAAGAGCAATGCCAGAAAGTGTCAAAACCCCATTATAAATTCCCATAGGGATTTTACTTCCAAAACCAGAAGCTAAGTAGCTGTGACGTCATCACTTTAGTACTCTATTCGTTCTGAGCCCACCGCTGTGGTCGACTGCAACTCGGAGTAAAACAAAAATATCCCATTCTGAAGTAGCGGCGGGAATAATTTAGCAGAGGCGTGGCGCCACTACTAAATGAATAAAGCGGAAACTGAGGTTATCTTATTTTCTGTGTTTGGCAGCTGCTACGGTGTTAATTTTTGCCTGGATGATATGTTTATTCTTTTCATATTTTATTATGAGATTTTGCTCCGCATTTGAAAATCACGCAGCTTTGCTTCCAGTCTGTTTGTCCATGTATGCAATTGGTCATTTGCTTCAAACACCGTCCCTTTTATGTGAACGCGCACATACTGTACCTAGAAGTTACCGAGTTGATCACCGGCTTCGTGGTATCGCTTATCAGGAATGCGGAAGTCTGGTTAAGTGCTGCCAGATAACGGAAAGATACCCCGGGCATGTTAATCCAGCTTCGTGGTACAGGTCATAGGCTTCGTTTGCAAATATTTATTTCGGTGATGGTGAACAATTCCCTCTGGCTTTGGCGATGATAGTCCAACGACCAAACAACGAAACAACGGCAGCTTTGATCTCTTGCAACTTGACAACGGGTCTCGTTAAGAATTAAATAAATATTTAATATCGCGAATGCATATGCTGCGCATGCCCTAGCGACCCGGCATGAGTAACATGGTTGCCGCCGTTGTAAGCCATTAACACGTATAGCAGCACTAGAAATTAATCTCTCAATTTCATTGACTCAATGTACGCTATACGTTTTTCAGCACACGAATGTTACTCTGGGTACACAAACATCATGGTAAGCCGAAAAAGTACTGATTTCATTCGATTTTGGCCGAGGTTGAATTCGAAATTCTTTCTGTTCTAAAAATAAAATACGATTTGAAATCTTACCCGTATTTATTCTGACTTCTTTTGCTTTCCTGGGTTGATGCGTTAAACTACTTCATATTTCAATGTCCGATGCGCAGCTTAGTTAACTTGCCCTCGTGGGTCGTTCTTGCCCGTTTTTTTCTTCTTCTGATAAATGGAAAGTTCAATTCACTTCTTGTAACCGTGCATACCGCCATATAAATGTTAGATATATCTATGCATGCCGCCTGTCAGTACACCGCCGCCAAGGATATTTTATATCCATGACCGCCACCAGCTGTATCGGCTACTGGTTCTTCTTCGTCTTCTTTTAGTTTTCTTGTGAACTTATGTTTCATTTGTGCATACCGCCACCAACTGTACTGAATACGAACTGTATTCTAATGAGGTGCTTTACTTAATGAAAAAAAATCTACTCACTTAATTCTATTTTATGTCCTTACTTGTCCTTGCTTCTCAAGAGTCTGACCACCAAATCCTCTTTCCAAAATTATCTGTATATTCTCCCTCTTAACATCTAATACACCCAAAATCTCTCTTGCTGCATCCAACACCATCTTGATTCTCTCCATTTAACTTTCTATCTCGCAAGCACAGTTTAGGACCATTGAAATAAAAGCAAAGAAACTTTTTCTGCCCATCCTAATGTCATGTTCCACAGTCATGCTCCTTTTTTTTCTTTTCCACTGGCTGCACACTGGCCTGCTATTTCCCCATCGTTTCCTTTTTGCTCACGACTCTTTTAGTTGCTTCAGCATGTGAAATTTCACCCCATGCTCTTGTCCTTATAACCTCTCTTTCCATTTTCCTTCTTTCACATTGCACTGAGCCCAAATCATGATTTCCCCAACAGTGAAAGCATGCTTTTGCCTTTCTGCACTCATCTTCTATGCACCCCTACTGCCCACACCGTCAATACCTGTGCATCTCCCGTCTACAAACTGCCGCCACGTGCTCGTAGTCCTGACACCGGAAACAACGCAGTGGAGCCTTCTCATGTACTCTCACCCTATAACTTACATAATCTTCAAATATTCTCTCTCGTAGTTCACAATTGAACTCAAGTAGCACTGACCAGCTTTCTTGCGCCTTTCCCTCCCAATAGCTTCTCAGCCGCTTTACCCCACACAAACCCCTCCAACTTCAAAAAAATCATCTATGCAATACAAGGGGACGCCACTGATCACGCCCTTATGGGTCGGATTTTTCCTCAAAGGAAAACTAATTACACTTGTAAGGCCATATTCTTTCATTTTCAATGCTTTATCCTGCTGTTTGACAGTGCGACATTCAACAACCACTTATCCTCCCCGACACACCCTCACTGCTTTCACATCTCTGATTTCTTTTCTCACAAATTTCAATAAATGTTTCTTCTTCGTTTTCGTTATCACTTTTATCCTTTCCTTTTTCTCTCCCTCCGCCACATCACAATCCACTTTTCCAAAACCATTCATCCGTAATCCAAAATCTACACCGAAAGCCGTGCAACTGAAATATTCAAAAACCCAACAGTCCGTAAAGGAGGTTTTGCAGGATATAGGCAAATTTGCCCACTGCCCAATTTGAACCATCTTCTGGTTGTATGTACCTACTTGTGGGACAGTCCAGAAAATTGATTTGAAATGTGAAATTTGCATACAGAAAGTGAACTGTGACCTATTAAGTCATTTCAAGATTTTTCTGGGGCAAGGCCTCGAAAAGTCCATATTTAAACCCATAACTGATTGTTCTGAAAAACCAGATGATTTTTAATGGCTACACAACAACATGTCGGACATTTTGATACCAAACATAAGTATGTATGTGAAAAACTGAAGAAGTTTCAGACAATTTTCCATTGAAAAAATGCATCTGTCTTGACCAAAATTGATGCAAAACGTAAAGTTCATCTTGAAAAACAACCAGGTTCCTATGAAAACACACCGAAGCTATTTTCACAAAAGTTGCCTCATATAGTTGGCTAAATAATGTGTAAGTGTCGTTAAATTGCAATACCGGTAACATGGATCCAGATTGCGAAAATTGGAACCATCCCTGTATTTAGAAATTATTACTATCTCCTTTGGGTGTCAAAATAGGTCACTAAATAATAAACATGGAATGCTTGTTATAGTTACTCATCCAGATTAAGAGTCTTAGAGTATATGTACATGATTGACGAGACATTGGCCTTCCGGATCATTCTGGATTATAAATACAATACATCTAAAACACATTTGTCCTTTCAAGCTTAGACAAATATAGATTGTTATTATATATAGTATATAGTTGTATGTTAAATTATTAGGATATAATAACACTTTCAGGATCACCTGTAATTGTGATAAGATCAGTTAATTGTATTCAAGCCATTTTTATTATATACTACATATTTCTCAGAAAAGCCATTTAGATGTTTTCATAAACTGTTGTACATTGTATAGGTTCTATATCTCCCAGGCCTTGTTTTTACTCCACTGAGCAAAGCGTAGTCTCCGCTTGTGGTCACGCTTCAATAATTTTGTGAACCACAAAGCATTCAACATTGTTATGCCAGGGGTAGAACCTTCTCCAGAAAGAGCCACTGTGGGTGCAGGCTTTTTACACACCTGATTCTACTAATCAAGGCCCTTAACAAACATTCCAGAGGTTGATTAGTGGAATCAGGTGTGTAGCAGCTTGGTTGGTATGAAAGCCTGCACCCACTGTGGCTCTTTCTGGAGAAGGTTCCCTACCCCTGTTGTATGCTCATGCTTTACATACTGCCGCTGTTTCATGTGATACATTTTATAAATCATATATACAGTGCATTTGGGTTGCAAAAACACAATTATGCCAAAGAAATGTGTGATAAACAATTGCACTACAAGTTTCAAAGATAGTGCAAAGTGTAGTAAGGGTGCTTGTAACCTAAATGGACAACAAAATCAATGGCTATACTCATTGTTGGTGAATGAGGGGATAACTATACAAGACAGTGACAAGATATGCAGCAAATTTTATTTCAAATATGTCAAAAAATGACCAAAACCAGGCACAGACAATGACACAACAGATGATGTTACTACATCAAACCATGACATTGATGAAACAGAGACAGTGTTTCTTCAAGAAATCTTGGCAGATGAGGAAGACCTTATCCAAGGAAATCCTCTCACTGTATCCTGTCTAACAGTTGATTTAATGTTTGGAACATCATCACATCTAAGGTGTTCCATTTGTAAACAATACGATGACCAATGCTTAACAATTCCAAAGCTAGTTCGACATTCACTGATCACAAAACATAGGTTGTGGTGCCAACCTGATGCTTGTGTTTGTGCATCACATCTCATTGGTAATCACTTGCATCCTGATACAATAGTGTCCACTGAAGGCAGAATTTCTTTGAAAGAAAAATTGGATGACCGTATTTCTTCCCAGGTCATAAATGATCTGTTGGAGGTCATTGACGCTCTCTCCAAAAAAGAATCTTCTCCTTCACTTCAATATTCTCATCTATCAGATTCTGATTGTCATGCATGGACAAGATGGACACGTAGTCAATTCGACAGTGTCCACGACCTCTGCAAGTGTAAGATATCTCTGTGTGACGGTATATCTTCTGAAGATATTCTTCTGTGCTTTTGGGTCAAGTTGAAAACCAATCTGTCTTAGAATCAACTGTCTGTATTGTCTACGTTGTCCTTGTCCACACTATCAAGACACTTTCACAAAGTTGTAAATGCTCTCAACGATACTGTTGTACCAAAATATTTGGGTATCTCACATATTTCTCACGATGAAGCCAGGAAACATAACACAATTTTTACCAAGTCTTTTTATGACGATAATACCACACTGATATTGGACAGTACATACATTTATCTCAAAAAAAGTCCACACCATCAGTTCCAAAGGTCTTCCTATGGTGATCAGAAGAAATGTGACTGTCTCAAGTTCATGTCCATTGTTTTCCCAGATGGTTATGTCTTGGATACTGAGTCTCTACTATGGTAGCGTCAATGATGCATCAATAACTAAATTAATTCTTGACAAGTTGGAGGCACTGAAGAACAGGCTACATGCCAACGATATTATCATAGTTGATTGTGGGTTTCCAGACGTATTAGATGTTTGAGCCTCCATGGGTTATGATGCCAAAATGCCATCATTCATGCCATCTGGTAAGGTTCAGCTTGATTCCTCTCAAGCCAATGCAGATCGGCTGTGTACAAAAACACGATGGGTGGTAGAGTCCTATCATGGTCGTTTCAAACAATGGCGTTTCTTTAAAGAAAGGATGTTGTCCATTATTATGTTCCTGTTATTGGTAATCTCGTTAAAATAATTACAGCTTGTCTTAATGGAATAAGGGGGCCAATATATGTGACCAATCCAGAGCGTGCTGCCAGAGACACACAGATGGCACAAAGAATGCTGGCATATCAAGAAAAAAATAACATCTTGGCACAAAGAGTTGAAGGAGATCCCACCATGGGAAAAAGGGCGAAAAAGGACTGGGTCAAACTAGAGGCATCCAGTATCACATTTCCAAAGCTCAATCTTGATTATCTGGAGACATTGTCATGTGGATCATATCAGCTCAAGCTATCACCCGGTTACGCTGTCGAACATCAAAGCAATGATGGCGACTATGAAATCTGGGTTTATCAACATGACAATGACCTTGTTCGTGGTCAGATCCATTCACGACATAAGAGGCAGGCAAAGAATAATGTATGGGTACAACATGGGTTTAAATATGAACTTTTTGAGGCCTTGTCCCCCAAAAATCTTGAAATCACTAAATAGGTCACAGTTCACTTCCTGTATGCAAATTTCACATTTCAAATCTATTTTCTGGACTGTCCCACAAGTAGGTACATACAACCAGAAGATGGCTCAAATTGGGCAGTGGGCAAATTTGCCTATACCCTGCAAAACTTCCTTTACTTTAAATCTCGCGCCAGCTACTTGTTCTATAATCTTACTAGACTTATCTTCAATTTGTAAAAAAAAAAAAAACATCCCAACTCAACATTTTCGATAACTAGATTCTATGTGTTTGCTAAGTGTGCTACTAGTTGCTAAGTGTTTACTTCCCACCAAACTCATCAGTAATTCCAAGAAAGTCCCTTGCAGCGTTAACTACCACACTAATTTTTTCTGTCTTTGTTTCTATTTCACTAGCTCAACTAGAGCTGGACCTGCGAGACCCCAATAAATTTGCCAATGCATTGTCTATCTTTGAATACATGTTTTGTTTCTTGATAAATTCTGACTAATTTCATTCCCACCACATATAATTCCTCCTCTACTCCTTTTTCAATTTCCTTTGTTCCCCTCCATCCTCCCCTTCCCACTTCATTTTTTTTTCTCCCAAGTAGTTTCCTAAGTCTCAGTAATAGCCTGGGTGGGAGAAAAATATCCTCAGTCCAGGCCAGGGTTTTCCACAGTTGAAAATTGAAACATTTCAGTTGATGAAAAGTTGACAGATGTGCGCGAGAAGTCCTTGCGGCCGGGGTCCAGGGCCCGCTTAAGGGCCCTGTAAGCTCTATGGTTTCCAGATGCTTTCTGGTGCAAACTAGACCTATTTTTGAACATAATATGTTGGCTTAAGAATCAAGATTTGAGGAAATAATTTTGCAAATTCATGTATTTTTCCTCATTAAAATGTGATGCAATGAATTGCTTTCTTTCTGAGTGATTAAATTTATGTAAATGTGTGATTCACACCTTGACAATAACAAATATACACTGAACAAAAATATAAACGCCCCATGTCAAATTTTTGAGTTTTTATTAACAAAAAACTGGAACTGGGATTCGTCTGTGAATAGCACTCTTAGTTGGCTTCTCGCAGGTGGTTATGGACTGTCTGTGGTGTGATGCATCTGTTTGTTATGGTTCTGTGTTTTGATGCCATGCTCATGTTCATTGTCATGTCTTTTCTTTATTCTTTTTGCTTATTATACATCCCAGTTTTCTGTTCATGCCATTTCAGTTTTCATTGCACTTGTCACCCCTGTCTTGTGATCAGTTTGGTTCAGTCCGTCCTCCCAGTCTGTGTGCCTACATGCTTCAGGTGATTTCAATGGTTTCTGGTGTTTCATATTATTACTTCAATTCTCGTTTACTTCCTTCGCCTTGCTTTCCTTGATTATTAATAATACTAACATTTATATTTTGTATCATAGTTTACTAACCTAACTAATCCATGTATATATTACTAACTACTAATGAACACTTGGCTTAATTTGTAAAGCTGCACCACTACTAATTACCACTAATTCAATCTCAGCTATCATCCTGTTCTAGTCTCCGCCTCTTGCTTTACTTTCTCTGCATCTTTCTGCATTTCCGCGAGATCTCTCGCACGTGCTTAATTGCTATCCTGCACTCTTTGTCTGTGCACTTAGAACTCCTTGACTGGAGCTGTTTATCTGTCATAGGTTGTCTGCGTGGATTCTGTCGGTGTCTTGGCTTTTGCCAATTGTTGTGGTAAAGGGCCTCCCCATGTGTGCTTACCTTTGTAATTAGTTCTTATCCAATTCACCTGTTCCCTGCATAGCATGTGACTTCCCTCTTGTCTATTTTAAGTCTTCACTGCAGTTCATTCTCTGTCAGAACGTTGATCAATACTCATTTGTGCAGAGCTCCTTGTATGCCTTTTGTTTATTGCTTCTTCACAACTGTTTTGTCAGACCTTGAGATTGCCTTGCCCTTGCCATTCTTGTTTTGTCTATTTGGATTTTGACCTATTTTTTTGTACGACCATGATTTCTGTTTTGGATGCCCTGTGTATGACCTACCCTTCTGGATTCTGACTACGATTTTTGGCTTACTGTTTATGTACCGTTGTACATCTGCCTTACTGGTTCTGACCCCTGCCTGTTATTTCGACTTTGCTTTTTGGATACTGTTTTTGGCTTGGCAATTCCTGTGTCTTCTGGTCCCGACCCATTTTGCAATAAAGGCTTACAATTTTTGGAATACCTGTTCTCGTGAGTGGTTCCTGAACGCACCGTCACACTGTTGTGCAGACCAGCGGTCTCATCTGCTGTGCGTGTTGCTGATCTGAGCCGATCCCGCAGGTGGACGAGCCGGATGTAGCAATCTTGTGCTGGTGTGGTCACACATGGCCGACGTGGATGAGGTCGATTTGCAGTACTGCCCGTCTGTTGGAAACGAACACTCAAACAACCTATCGTCCGATCGTTAACATTCAGCTGCACAGCGACCGCTCTGGTGGACATCCCTGCATCCAGCATGCCAATGGCACGTTCCCGCATGACCTGAGACATCTGAGGCATGATGACTTTTGACAAAATTTGACATTTTGGGGTGGCCTTTTATTGTCCCCAGTATAAGGAGTGTCTGGGTACTGCTCATTCTGTCTGATCACCGTCTGGAAATGCCACACCCATGTACTGAGTGAAATCACTGAGCAAATGCTCACTGACAGAGATGGATTAAAAAATGGTACACAAATCAAGAGAAATATCCCTTTTGTACAAGTAAAAGTCAGCATATGCTCACTTAGAGTTGTTAACTCCATGTGACATCAATATTTGACATGGGGCGTTTATATTTTTGTTCAGTGTAGATTCTTCAATAAATGATCAGAGACTTAGAATAGATTTCCCAGTAGTTCCTTCTTCCTAGTAGAATTTTTGAAACATCAAGATCAATACAAATATACATATTGAAGGTTATTAAAAAAAATAACTTGAATGGCTAAGTGACTTTTGAGAACAGGCCTGGTTGAGATCCCCTTTCTTCTAGGTTTGAAGAATCTCACTTAGACAGATGAAGTCAATGTTTTAACAACTGTACTTGTATATTATATTAGTACTATATCCACCCGGAAACTGGTCTCGTTTCTTTTAGTGGACAATGTTCTAATTCTGTTAGGAACCATATCTGCCGAAGTGCCGAGGCCCGGTACTAGTGAGTAGTGACAGCATAGACAGTTCCGTGTCGGCTACTCGGCTTTGGCCCTTGTGAAAAGTTTGATCATAATTTCTCCCGAAGTCATAAGTGAAAGTTTATTACTATTAAAAATATTAGTCATCTATTTTTTTCTGGGCAATACGTGTGCTTAAAAAATACAAAACACTGCTCATGTAAAAAATTCAATTTAAAACATGGACGGATAGCTCATAAAAATCTTATCATTTGTTTGCATATTCAGCTTTTTTAAAATCTTCCTGCATGGGAAGGGACTGCTGGGTAGGGTTTAGTTGCCTTGTTCGTTGGCGCCTCGGCCCAGCGTCAGGAAGATTCTAAGCCTAACGCCCTCGTTCTGAACGAGATTAGGCCTAACTTTCATGCAAGCCTTTTTTGCTGGGCATTCCAGCAGCTCATGGCTATAAGATAATCCAGGGCTATAAGATAATGGGGCGAGGTAATGTATGCGGCAAAGTGTTGAAATATTACCTCACATCCATTGAATTTGAAAATGGAAATGATAAATGCCGTATCTTATAACTTTATTTTTGTTTAAAATAGACACTTTTGGTCTCATGGACCTTTGGTCAACTGGGCTATAACCCCTATCGTGCGTAAGCGTTGGGATAGGCTACATTAATTATTGACCAATGTTATTCGCACTCATACGTGCGGCCAATGCAGAATTTTATTCTTGGCCATACTTACTCGCTGGGCCAGTTGATGACCATTCCAGTTTTTAGAAAGTACCGCTTAAAATAAGTTTGACCGAGAAAAAAATTTTAGCTTTGGACACACTTAAAATAAGTGTGGGCAATGGAGCAATGTGCATCTTGGCCACACTTATAAGTGCGTCTAACGCGAATTTCGATCAATTTTTGTGCTTGGACGCACTTAAATAAGTGCGAATAGTCAGTTCGTTAATTTTATTTTTTCATTTGAAGGTTGGGCAGCTAACGCTTAATTCCCGTGGTCCGATCTCATTCAAATTAATGTGAAAGATACACTAACCTGCAACTTTAGACGTACGTCCTTCTATCCCGTAAAGACGCGGGTCACCTTCGCGGAGCAACAGGAAAAATTAGAGCGCTGTCTGTGTTTTATTATCGGAACTATTCAGAATGTAACAACATGGACGTGTAACAACTAGACCCGGTCTCCCCTACATGTGCATAGGTCAAGCAAGCTATTTAACTGCGCTAGCGCTCAGAATGCTTCGCCACGAATGCGAAGCTGCGAACAGGCCGTCCCTTTTCTCTTCCAGAAGAACCCCGATGCGGGTTGGAGTACCGGCACGGTAGCATTCCAGTGCCTAGGTGTCCGGCTATCTTGTCGGCCACCCGTCCGCTAACGTGAACTGGAGCCCCGAGATAAAGCACGCACGTTTGAGCCATTTGTTTTCTCGATTTCTTTTGGAGCTTTCGTCATTTCTGCCTTACCTAACGTGACTGAAACTTAGCTCTATGTATTTTTTTATGTTATAACGGTTTTAGTATGTTTTGATTGTGAAAATTTGTGAGCCAGTCAGTGTTGATGATCTATTTAAAATTGTTATTTTGTACCCTGTCACTCATGATTTTAAACATGTCGCCAATTTTTTAAACATGTCGCGCAAAATTTCAAACCTGTCGCGCTTACATGTTAAAAGTCATTGTGGTAAACACTGGTCCAGGCTAAGTGTTCCTCTCACACTTGTAAATCCATTCTCAAGGAATGGTCACATTCTCCAGAGTCTGATGCAATTGGGTTTATTGTAAGTAGCAGAAAGTGTGATACAAAAAGCCAGGCTGGTCTGCGCAAACCAAGAGGCATTCATTCTTCAACAATCACTCAACACGGATTCACCTCCAATTGTCAGGACTCCTGTTTTATTGCTTATTTCAGGGCGTGGATAAACCTGACACTTTTCACCTTATCAGACATCATTAGCTCCTGATTGGTTCATTGTCTTAAATGAAATTTTACACCCTTTGTTACAAGTTTGCCAAAACTGCCTTTGATATAGAATCTAAATTGCATTTTAGGCCTCTAGGGTCGCTTGTGCACTGCATGCATCCTCCTTAAACTCAAGGTTCACTCGAGGGTCAACTTCCCTCTGGGTTTCCATCATTTTGGGTACCCAAGTTGGCTGGACTCTTGGTTTTGCCTGGAATAAACCGGTTCATGCTAGTGAGGCCGCTTATTAGCTGACTACCAGTATGGTCACTTGCTTACACAATCGGCCTTGAGCAAGCAGCTGGAGCTTCTTTATCTGGTTTTGATAACAGATTTTTGAGTTTTTGCTGCTTCACGGTTCTGCACTCTCAGTAATTTTGAAGGGCCATATGAACCTGGCTGAGTTCCTCTGTTGAACTGTGATGATGGTAATACTTTGAAACAGTGGTTCAATGTCGTTCCTGGGGACCCACTGTGTATGCTGGTTTTTGTTCCAACCACAGTCATAATCCCAGGATTTCAACAAGCTGTTAATGTCTCAATAGGGTGTTTTTCATGTTTAGAATTATTTCGCTCTTTAGCCAAATGTTGCATAGAAACATCTATACATGCTATGCAGAATAAAATACCCAAGAAGATGGTGTGTTTACTTCTATACTCAAGAAATTTCAAGTAATATAACATTTCAAACAGATAAAATTAGACACTGAGGAAATCAGTAAACCCCAAATTAGGCCTCTGGATACAACTGTTTCAAGTTCTTCCAAAAAATTTCAGGTGAACTTAATTAGATTACCATAATACGAAAGTGGTTTGACTCTCTACCATTTGCTTGTCGAATAAATTTTTCGTGATGTACCAATTAGTTTTCACCAATTCTGAGCCAACTAAATTTTTAATTTGGTTACATTGTTTTCTCTCATTCTATGCTGTTATTTCTAATGCATCACAATGTCAGTTTGGTATATTTTAATCTTGATGACGAACAGGTATATCTGTTAACTTGTGAGTTAAGAGGGCAAATAACTGCTCTAAACATGAAACACACTTAAAGGTGCTCTAAGCACAGTTGGGTGACGTCACTTCTGTTGACATCTGAAGTATTACCAAACAAAACAGAGAGCTAGCACTCCCTCCCTCCTCCTCTCCCCCTCCCTCCCGTGTTTCCTGAAACTGTCATGAACAACAACAACAACAACAACAACAAAAAGAAAAAACCCAAACCCCCCCCAAAATCCCCTGTTGTTGGTGATTGATTGGATGGTCCAGGCTGGACCAGGGGCCTGTACCATAAAGCTGGATTAACATACCTGGGGTTTCTCTTAGGCCACGTTTACACATAGCCGGGTATTTACGGAAACGAATATTCCCCCCCTCCATTTTCAATAACAACATTGTACACACAACATCGTTTTCAAAAATGTTGTCATTTACATGAATCCGGATAAATATGCCGTCGAGCGCCAGCATAACTATGCCAAACCTATGAGTGGCAGTGTAGGGAGAAGGATAAAGCCATGCCAGCCAATCAGAATTCTTAGAATTGACAACAACGAATAAGACGCGCGACTTCCTGTTCCTTTCAAAACAATAAGGCTGCGTCCGAATAGTTAAAAAATTACGGCCTATCGTCTAATTCCTTACCATTTTTCTTTAACTTCTGTGTAAAACGTCATGAGGTAAAGGAAAGGTGTAAAGGGGACTCTTTTACAGCTTAAGAAGTGAACCCTGCGGATGTAGCGCTCAGAACCTGAATGAATGTCACGAGTAGGTAGAATGTGACCATGGCATTAGATTACCACTTCGTTAGCCTAATAGCATAGCGTTTTATTTCAATGTTTTTTAAGTCAAAGAAAAACACAATTTTTAGCAAAGGCTGGCTGGTATTTTTATTGATATTGCGACAGTAAGCCAAAAATGATTTATGCAAAGGCGTTATGAGGCTAACGACTTGTAAGCTGAGCCATACTCGAGTTTAAAGAGAAAAATGAAATGATAGCATAGCATTTGTACGATCTGGACAACTTGCATTGGATTGCTGTGTTCACACAAAGCACCATCACTGGATGACACCATTTGCAAAATGCATCACATACCATGCACATTTATAACTTACAAAACCATCCAACCAGACTCATGCAATTATGCATTGCCCAACACCCACACCTTATAACAACATCTCTGACTGACCACGCCCACCTACACCTCCAGACAAAAATCAATGCTCCTCAAACAAAGACAATTCAAACCTGGCCTGAGGGCCTTCTCAGCTACAGGAGTGTTTTCCCAGGCCTCGGATATTATTCAACCACCATAACCTTCATAGGAATATACAGACACTGTACTGGAATATATCAAGTAATTGAATAGACACTGTAACTCAGAACCTAGGGCTATATCAAAATGCTGCTTACAAACATAATTCAGGGCCGGATCAAATGAGTTGTGAGGGGGGGTTTCCTGGCGGGGGTCCAGGGGGGGATCAAGGGGCAGCACCCCTGTGGGGGCTCAGGGGACGAAGCCCCTGAAAAAATCCAGCATTTTTGCCATTTCTGAGGCAAAGAGGGTAATTCCATGTCAACTCAGCCACCCATGTACATGACACCTCTCAGATTTTACTCAAACTTTGTCCAAAAATATTTTATGGTAATTAAACAACAAAGCAACTTCAAGTTTCATGTCAGTATCTCCGAAGGTTTTCAAGTGAAAATTTCTTGAAATTTGGGTGAAAACGCCTTTTTGACTTATGTGAATTGGCTATTTGCTTTGTAGCATTTGAAGGACCATAACTTCTCACGTATTTAGAGACAGGCTGAAATTTCATGTGCTCAGGCATTCTGGCCCATATATCAGATTCTGCAGCCAGAATCACCAAGTGAGAGATCAGAGGGTGGGGAGAGGAGGGCCCCAAACTAATTTTTGCTGCTGCAAGTGATTTTTTCTTTTGGGGTCCCAAGATTCAGTTCAGTGAATGTTACTGTTCGAAATGTGTTTCTCCCTCATATTTGGGAACTTTCCCACCACTAAACTAAGTTTTAGTATAATAGTACCTTTGGTGGGGGACTTGTGGTGGTGGGAAAACCACTTTGGACCAAAATGATCCTCTCAGACCCTGGACTTCAGACACCCAGATGACCCTGTGGGCACTGGATGATGGTAATGGCATTTATACTAGACAAATATACATATTTAAACATTCATTTAATGAAATAAAAACCTTGATTATCAACCTCTATATGAACATATTTTTCGAAAAAGGCATTCTGAGACCCCTTTTTGCTACATTTCGGGTTCAGAAATTAGTCCATAATTTCTTTCTATGTGTAATCCTGTTTGACCTTAAACTCTCTAAAATCGAAGTTATAATTACATTACAGATGCTCATCAATAAAAACCTGGTAAGCATCCAAAATGATGCAGAAAGGGACTTAAACCCCTTGTACACCATAACACGACCATGACCTAATGTAGTGGGAAACCAGGTTACAACATACTGCCAATAATTGTTCAAGACGTGGTTTCAGCACATAAGCAACGTAATTTATTGGGACACGTGGTAGTATTCTATTGTGACCAGGAAAAAGGAATACCATTTATTCAGAATCCTTCAGGTCCTTTGTCCTACAAATTGAGGAAGCAGCAACATGATTTTTTGATGGTCATATTCCGCAACTTTGTACTGGTGCGCACTACGTCCATGAATTTCAGGTGCTTCTATACAGTGGATAATATGCTGGAATGGCACCCAGCATAGAACCTGTTCCTGGTCAGATGGTCAAGAAGGGATATTGTTGCCACTTTTCATGAATTTCACATAGATGTCACCATGTTGCTTCTTCCTCACATGTCTTGCATCACTTGGAATCCTTGCAAATTTATTCTGATTGGGTTCCAGCGAATTGACACTATCCTTGCTTAAGACATACAGTACTCGGGCCCTTATTTTAACCCTTAGCTATATCTCATTTAGTAGGAATCATAAAAAACATAATTTATTGGGACAAATGGTAATATAACATGGGATGCCTGATCTTGCATGGAGTAATCAACCTTGACCATGTTGACAGTATGTTGTAACCTGGTTTCCCACTACATTAGGTCATGGTAGTATTATGGTGTACTAGGGGTAAAAGTCCCTTTTTGCATAATTTTGGATACATGCCTACATGTATTAATGTTATTATAACTGATTTTTGACAATTTTTCTACGTAATCCTGTTTCTGGACTTAGAAATTTCTGCCGAATAAGGGTCTCAGAATGCCTTTTTTCGTAAAATGCGTTCATATAGGAGGTTGATAAACAAAGTTTTTATTCCACTAAATGAATGTTTAAATATGTATATTTGTCTAGTATAAATGCCATTACCATCATCCAGTGCCCATAGGGTCATCAGGGTGTCTGAAGTCCAGGGTCTGAGAGGATCATTTTCGTCCTAAGTGGTTTTCTGACCCCCACAAGTCCCCCACCAATGGTACTATTATCCCAAAACTTAGTTTGGTGGTGGGAAAGTTCCCGAATAGGAGGGAGAAACACATTTCGAACAGTAACATTCACTGAACTGAATCTAGGGACCCCCAAAAAGTGAAAAATCACTTTCCGCCTTAAAAAAATTTGGATTTTGGGGGCCCTCCTCTCACCCCTCTGATCTCTCATGGTGATTCTGGCTGCAGAATCCTGATATATGGGCCAGAATGCATGAGCACATGAAATTTCAGCTTTCTGTCTCTATTACATGAGAAATTATGGTCCTTCCAAAATGCTACAAAATGAAATGACCAATTCACATGTCAAAAAGGGGCGTTTCACCCAAATTTCAAGAAATTTTCATGCGAAAACCGTCGGAGATACGGAAACTTGGGATTTTTTTGTTTGGTACCATAAAGTATTTTTGGACAAAATTTGAGCAAAATCTTAGAGGTGTCATGTACACGGCACTAAAATTAAAAGTATGGGCAAAATGGACTCACTGTGTTTTATATGTTATAGTATTGGATTAGCAAGCAACTTTATACTGTATAATGTAGTTGGCTGGAGTAGAGCTAATTTGACTCATACTGTCGGATAGCTTAATTTACTCTGGATAACAATCCATTACGTTTCATATGTAGAGCAATATTTACCGCTGAAATATAGTGTTTCCTTCATAAATATTCTCAGAAAGTACTTGTATATCTGTTTTAAGGTAAATAAGGTCGTACACTACCTCCTTTAACAAAACGCGACTGACCTTGTTGCTGTGGAACTACTGCACACGCTTCGGAGCTTTGTAGATTGTTCATAGCTACGCAGTCTGTGGCAACAGAATCGCTAATGTAGCCAAATGCGCTAGTGTTCGTTATTTGTGGCCACTGCTTCAGGTCGTTCTCCCATTCATCGATAGTAGAAGGCAGCGGTACTGTAACGTTATCCTGTCTGAGGGCTAAAAGATGATGTTCCCTCATATATTATTTTCCGATCGTTTAAAAAAAAAAAAAAAGGATTAGCGTTCATCATTACTATGGTAAACTGTTCAGTGACAGGATGCAGCGGAAGTCGCACCCATAATTCGCGCAAGGGATCATGGGACGTAGGAGTAAGGTGGATAACATGTAAAACACAGTGAGTCCATTTTGCCCATACTTTTAATTTTAGTGAATTGAGGTTCGGAGTGCAGGACTATTGTTTGAAACAGAGTTGGCTGTTTTCATACTGTAGTAGACTACTGCTACTTCTTCAGCCTAATCTAAAACTGTACAGGATGAAACGTGAGTTACACTGACTGGCATTACCAGAGGAATATAACAATCTTCTCTCCGCCCTACACGTGAAATCATACCTGGAGCTCTCCCGGAACTGGTGTCAAAATGCTTTTGAGGACCCGGCGTCTCCTCTGCGGCGGTCTGTCTGAGGCTGCATCCGAATGGTCTTTTTTGCTTAGGAAAGTTCCTAACTCCTAAAAAATGATCCGGAAATAATTACGTGGCAGCCATGATAAGTGGATTCAAATTCTTCAAACGTTAAGGAAAGGTGTCTCAGTGCTTCCTAATTAACCACCTTTAGCATAGGGTACACAAAACCATCCTTTTCGTATAGAAAGGAGATAAAGCTATCCCACAATTCTGCGCAGCTGCAATATTTAAAGCGGCAACTACTCATCCGACCAATCGCGTCAAGAAACGTATATGATGGGCAGGGGACTCATGATCACGTTGCCTAGTGTAAGTGCATTCGTAACTGTGCACTTGGTTCTGTAGCTGTTAACCGCTCCAGTTTCTTTGCTTGCTGGCCAGCTATATCTAACAAAATCATCTACAGCATTCACCGGACATGTAAAAAACTTTATTTTTATAAATAGTGCATGACAAAGAAGTTATTTTGTAGAGAGTTAAATTAGTAGGCCCTATTATTTTGTTTCATTATCAGTGACATTTTTTATTATTATCTATTTAGTTTACATCCCTGGTCATTATGCCTTAAATGCTGAGGATATACATTCTTAAAAGTATTAAATGATCTCAAATCACAAACATGACAAAAGAAAGGTGTGAAGTTTTATTTATTCACATATCTCATAAGTGTCTATTAATTACATGTAGTACACTAAATATGAATGTGACTAACACTCTAGCAGGCTTTCAGAATAAACTGCCAGCTCATACTAGGAGCTGATAGGAATTCACCCATCATTGCTGCCAATTTATAAATCTGAAATACTCAGTCTGCAAAGTAATTATATTTGCATGCAAAATTTTTTCCCACTTGTGTGGGTGGGGGGGAAACCCTCCTCCCCCTCGTTCGTTTTGCTCACTCGCTGAGCTCCCTTGATGTGCCCAAATTCAGGTAATCTAAAGGCCTGTTGCTGTATGTGACAAACAGTGTTCTAGCTTAGAAACCGTGTGACAAGACTTATAGCACCTTTAAGACAAATTAACAGTTTGTTAAAATCCTGAAATTACCACTGTGGTTGGAACAAAAGCCAGCATACTGTGGGTCCCCAGGAACGACGTTGAAGAACACTGTTTTAGAATATTTAAGAATATTTTACCACCACACTAACTAGCTATGTAAATGAGGACATGCCTCTGGCTGGTGCAGCCCACAATAATGCAATAAATGAAATGTATTTGCAATGGCAATGTTTACATTACATAACATTACAGGCATTTAGCAGACACTCTCACCCAGAAAGACTCACAACACAAAGTGCACTTTAGAAGGATCAAAAATGCTGAAAAGCTTAGGTGGTGGTTGCAGTCCAAGTGCCAGTGGCAGCCATGAATTTGGATTGTGTAGTAATTCCATCACAAGGAAGAGGAGTATAGCCTGAAGAGATGAGTCTCAACTGGTCTGTCACCCGCCATGCCCACTTCTGAGTGTGGTACAAGGCTAAAATTAAATGCCAAACAAACTCCTAAAGATGCATACAAAGTCTAATCAAATTCAATCAATATTTGTGACCACTAGAATTATGGGTCATTCAAATTGGTGTCTATCTGGAAGGAATATCAATGGTCATAATACAGACATTTTTCAGATATCGTCGAAGTCCATCATTTACATGTGGAGACATGTTGTACACTACGAACATACTAAGTTTCAGGGGTTTATATTATGGAGGTCTAAACAGGACAAATTCAGTTTTTCAAAATGACCACCCTGCCACATCCAAATTGGGGGTGCAAAGTTGAAATGCAATACATGTTGTTTGTGTGCTTAAGATGTTGCATACCATTTTATCTTCTTTTGCAAATTTTCTCTATATTTCTGACTGCTACAGGTTATGGGTAGAATTGCATAGAGACAAAAGATGATGACGGACGATGGTGTTTACATCATCTTAAAAAGTCAGCCGGTCAACTTCCAGTTCAGTTAATTACAATGTCAAAAACATTTGGTTGCTAAAAAAAAAAAAAAAACAGCAATCCTCGGATATCAAAAGCAGTGAGCCATTTTTAATGCATCCAATTCCTAACACCATTTATTTAAAAAGGACTCTGTTCACCCACTTCACAGTCCCTGAATCACCTATCCATTAATATATTTGCTTTGGTTTTCTTGAGAGTAAACAACGTGAGACAAGTGATGGCTATTAAAATTTATGCCAGGCTATAATATTCATGTGAGAATTTATAACTATACAAGTAAATCATGTAAAAAAAAAAGCAGATTACCACAAAATGAGGAAAAAGAAACAGCAGGACGTTATGCATTTCATTCATTTAATGGAAGTTTCCTCCGTGAAAAATGATGTGAGGTGAGCCAGTTTTGTTAAGTTTCCTCACACAAATGCATTTTTTAAGAATACATTCATACAAGTCACTATACAGTGGCCTCCAAAATTACTGGCACCCCTGACTGGCAATGCACAAACAATTAAAAAAAAAAAAAAAAATAAAAAAGCTCCCGCAGGGGAGCTCTTTTAAACAAGTGACCACATGATTGGTTTTCAACAGCTCAGGATAACTACATTTTTAATTCCTTGAAAATGTATTCGGCGCTCAAAGGGTTGAAAGGCTTTACATCAGAATGAATTTTCAGATGGTAATATAAACGAGATCTCCTGTCAAAAGACTTTTCACACGGATCACATCTGTAGGGCTTTTCACCTGTATGAACACTCTGGTGGGTTTTAAAATTAGATCTCTCAGCAAAAGTCTTTTCACAATGATCACATCTGAAGGGTTTTTCACCTGTATGAACTCTCTGGTGGGTTTTTAAACAAGCTCCCACAGTAAAAGACTTCTCACACTGATCACAATTGAAGGGTTTTTCACCTGTGTGAACTCTCAGGTGGGTTTTTAAATAAGATCTCTTTCCAAAAGACTTCTCACACTGATCACATTTGAAGGGCTTTACACTGGTATGATTTTTCA
Source organism: Gymnothorax javanicus (assembly GCA_029692085.1). Lineage (NCBI taxonomy): Eukaryota > Metazoa > Chordata > Actinopteri > Anguilliformes > Muraenidae > Gymnothorax > Gymnothorax javanicus. Next base: position 25,933,181 of record CM056196.1, read on the forward strand.
GGTGGCTGTTCAAATCAGATTTCTGAATAAAACACTCCTCACTCTGATCACATCTGTAGGGCTTTTCACTTTTTTTAATTTCCTTATTCTCTTCTTATAGTGTGTAATGGGCCCCTTTCCTGGGGTCTATAGTTACACCCTAAACATTGTTGGCATTGTATCCAAGGGCTCTTTTCAAGATGGTAACCGTTCCTTTGATTGCGGATATCTGTACTTCCTGGGTACTTGGGCAACCTGGATGGCCTCCATGTATTTCTTCAAATTTTTCTCTTTCAAAAGCCCTGTTGCACCTACCACCACTGGTATTATATCTATTTCTTTTTCAATGACCAGGTTGATTTTTTAGGTCATTTTTAAGTCGGTATTTTGTTATCTTTTCCCTTTCTGCTCTATTAAGCCCATAATCATTAGGGACAATGACATCTATAATTTTGGCACTTTTCTCCTGCCTATTCCAGATGACAATGTCTGGCTTTATTGCACCTCCCTCTATGAACCTTCCAGTTGGAATCACTTTGTCGTAGAAGATTGTCACTTTCCCGTTGGAGACCACTGGTGCTGGTTCATGGTCCCATATTTTTTCCTTTATTCCTTTACCTTTACTCCCATGCATATTTTCCAGTGTAGGTATTTGCAGATCTTATTATGGCGGGAGGTATAATGTCCATCCGCGAGGAGGATTTGGCAGCCTGAGACTAAGTGGTTTACACTTTCAATTGTTGTATGACAGAATCTACATAGATCGTTCAGTGATATTCCTGCCATCTTCTTGAATCCATTTGTTAAAAGACCCTGATCTTGGGCTCCAACTATAATTCTCTCTCCATCAAATCCCAGCTCTTCGTTCTTCAGCCACTGTATTGATCCTTCTTTGTCGATGTAATCCTTTTCCAATTCTTCTTGTGAATCGTCCTGGTGACGTTGCTGCTTCCATCTGTCCATTCTGAGACTCTTTCCATTTTGCTGAATTTTGCCCGTGCTTTTTTGCTAGCTTGTTTGCCTGTGTCAGTTTGTTACCTTCTCTCTCTCTTCAAAGATGTCTCCTCCAAATTTTCAGCCAGTTTTATGACAGACGTCTGCTGGGGTAGGATCTCAGCATGATGTTGTGCAACCATTCTTCATTATGTCCTCATCAGTGCTTTTCAGGTACTGTCCCATACTGACAACTGTTGCTCTGTAAGCCTGGTTGATCTCTGTAAGGCCTAGTCCAATTCCTCTCTTGGAGATATATTCTATCCATACACTGGTTTCTGCCATTAATTGACTTTGTGTAAGGTGAGTGTCTTCCTGGTCTTAATATCTAACTTGTCCAGCTCACCTTGAGCTCAGTCTATTATGCCAAAAAAGTCACCACAGGAATTGCAAACTGATTTATGGCAGTGATCTTGTTTTTTGGTGTTAGTTCTGATTTGCAAATATTGCAAAACACTTTAAGTATTCTTTCTTGACTTTTTCTCTCATTTTCCTATGCTCTATCGCTGCATTTTCTTCAATTCCCAAATATTTGTATGTGGAGTCCTCAGCCAGATCTTCACCTGTATGAACTCTCTGGTGGGTCTTTAAATTACATCTCGCAGCAAAAGTCTTCTCACAATGATCACATTTGAAGGGTTTTTCACCTGTATGAACTCTCTGGTGGGTTTTTAAAGTAAAAAGCTCACTGATCCACAGTATGAAAAAGTGCAAACTTCTCACACTGATCACAATTGAAGGGTTTTTCACCTGTATGAACTCTCAGGTGGGTTTTTAAATGAGATCTCTTTCCAAAAGACTTCTCACACTGATCACATTTGAAGGGCTTTTCTCCTGTGTGAATTCCCTGCTGGTGAGTTAAATAAGAACAAGTGCTCAAAGACTTCTCACACTGATCACATTTGGAGGGTTTTTCACTTGTTTGAACTCTCTTGTTGATATGTATACAAACAAAAAAATGGCCACAATGATCACACTTATAGGGTATTTCATGTGCATGGATTTTCTTATGCTTGTTGAAATAAGATTTACTATCAAAACACTTCCCACACTGAGAACACTCATAGGGCATTTTACCTGTAACAATTCCCTCATCTTGGCCATTCTGACAAACTTTCCCAGGTTTTTTTGCCATTCAGATTTGGCCTTCCAGCACAGTGCCCCGTTTCAGTCTGATGTTCTTCATTTACATGAATGAGCGCAGTATTAATGAAATGTCTCACTAAAACTTCCTCAGATTCAAGTTTCATTACATCAGTTTTTATGTCATCACAATTACTGTCCTGCAAAACACTGATGTGTTCAGGCCAATGGTTTTCTCCATCATCAGCCTCTGTTTTCATTTGATCAGGGTGCATATAGGTTAGATGTGCCAGCTCTGCAGAGTCTGAGGTCTCGGTCTTGATAAGATCCCTAATGTTGTTAAGGCTCAGATCAGTTTCTGTTTTAATTTGGTCAGGGTGCAAATGGGATACATGTGCCAGCACTGCAAAGTCTGGGGTCTCCGTCTTAATCAGATCCCAAGTGTTGTTAAGGCCCAGATCAGTTTCTGTTTTTATCAATGATGGGTCTGTGTGGTGAACGTCATTGTCTCCGCTGAGGTGTTGAATCAGATTTTCCTTGAAAATCCAAAGTAAGTGATGTTTGAGCGTGGTCACAAGTGCCTTGCCAGCCTCTTTGTTGCTCCCTTACAGTTGCTGGCTTACAACGTTGGTTTATAAATTGAGTTCATGTATGTCATCAATTAACCGGGAACAGTAAATGGGAAATTAACAATGGTAAGCTGGATTGATGCAGCAGTGCATGCCACGAGATGGGTGTGATCGTGCCGACACCTGTAAACGCCCCTCGAGTCCTCCCCACGGCCACGATTTAACCCGCCCGTCAGTCACTTCACGGGCGCGCAACTTTTGAACTCAAGCGTTAGCCCATTTGACCCACCCCGGTAACGACTATGACAATGACGACAATGTCATCATCAAAACTAGTCATCGCAACATTCTCTCAGATTGAGGTAACCAGTGCCAGCTGTGAGGAAGCATGCTCATATTCAGTTCAGCATATCCGACCCATCATCATAGCCATAACTAGCTATCTTGGACCTAAGTAAAGATTTCAGAGAGAGAAAACAATCCTTCGTCTTTATCATTCAGGTCTTGTTCTAGGTATCGTAACTGTAACCCGTGTGTACATGCAATGTTACACTTCACCAAAAATGAATTTCTGTTTGCACATTATTATTCTTTTCCTGTTTTATCTATGCATATATTGTTTTGGGGAGTTTTCTTTTGTTCAGTAGAATTTTTGTATTAATGCCGTTTGACCTTTGACATTTTGGGCGACATAACTTTCTCCAAATTTGCGGTCTTCTCCTCAGTATTCTGCCCCACCAAGGCAAAAGGAAGTAAATCCATCAACAGCCATTTTGAGAAAAATGCCAAAGTTTGTTTTTGCTTCTGCTCTACACAAAGAATATCCACTTGCATGTGCCGAATCTCAGTCACTAGGGTGAATTTCGTCATGATCATGCTTCTGCGAAATCAAGTACCACAGTAGGTGTATGTTATGGTCTCGGATCGAATTCGACAAAAAATGGGTTTACTTCCTTTTGCCTTGGTGGGGCAGTATTAAGCTCTGCTGTGGAGAGGTAAACAAGTGCTCTTTTCAACAGTATAGTAAAATGCTAAGCGGAGGCAAAGATACTTCTTTGCAGAGGTCAAAGATATTGTTCATTATTGTTTCGATGGTTACTTTGGTGTTTATACATTTTTATTTTTTTATTTTAATTTACCTATGTAAGTCCAGCACATTAGGTGGTTTTTGCGGTTGCCTTTTCTTCCATCTCTATTTTAAAGAGCATATAGAAATTTGCTAATTTACCTATCATAAGTCCAGGCTAATGGAGCATTGGAAAAGGTGGTTTCTCATGACATGCAAAGTTGCTGAACTGATATTAATGCGTTGCACGCTGAATTAAATTCTTTTCATCTCTATTTTAAAGAACTATTCATCTTCATGTGATGAAATTAAATGCAAATTTCACCACCCGGTCAATAAAATCATAAGGAAATCAATCATTTTCGACACCCCCGCCTGAAGTTGCTCGAAGATCAGACATCAGAATTCATCTTCATGTGATTGAAAGCAAACCTGAACACTAAATGCTAATAAAGTTAAACATGACACCTTTTGCAAATTTAAAAGCAAGGTTTCTTTTTTTTTTAAGTTTTCAGAGTTATTTAATGATAAGAAAGGAAAAAGGGCCCTGTGCAAAAGTTTGGGAACCCTTTATGATTATTCTTTGTTACCTTTTAAGAAGATGATTACTAAGGCCCAGACCCAGGTGATTTACTCGTTGGGGCATCAACGAGTCAGGTGAATATAATTCCAGGGTTGAACTATATATTCTGAAGTAACTCCATGCCTTCTAAAATATCCGACTGTGGTGGCTGGTGTTAAAAACTGTGCGTTCCTCTAAACAGTTGTCCAAGGATGTCAAAATCAAGACAATTCACTTCCACCAACAAGGGGAGGGCAACAAAAAACTCTTGTTTCAAACTAACCATTTCTACTGTCAGAAACATCGTAAGAAAATGGAAAATAAATGGAAAAATTGAAGTCAAGGCAAGATCTGGAAGACCATGAAAAACGTCAGATAGAATGGCCCGAGATCTGGTGAGAAATGCTCAGAAGAACCCACACATCGCTGCAAAAAAAAGAGTAGCAGACACAGTTCTAGCTGTTCACAGGACAACAATACAGCATACCTTAAACAACAAAGACCTACATGGCAGAGTTGCAAGAAGGGTAATTCCATATGAAGTCAACCAGAGGTCCCCGAGTCACCAATTCAGATTTGGCTCAGATTTATTTTGGGAATACCTCTATATTCATAATGAACACATGCAAAATTTTCGGCTCCTACTCCAAGGGGTTTCCGAGATATGGTCCCCCAAAAATCAGGGGCCATGCCCCAAGTTAATAGTGAACGTTAATTTATCGGGATTTTGGAGGCCAGTATCTTAGGAACCAATCATAGGTATGGGCTGAAAATTGCTAATGGGTCATTCCATGTCAATTCAACAAATGCCTCCCACCTGACCATCTCAGATTTGTCTAAAAAAATTATCACAGAAAGGTAATATACTTAATAGGATGTGTGCCAAATTTCAGTTAAATATGTCAATAAGTTTTGGCAGAAAAAAATAATAAAGATGGTAGTGTTGTGCGAATTTTCACACTCGTTTTTGCAACGTCAAATAAAAGGGAGTTTTAGGAGGCAATATCTCCTGTTATACTTATGCCATTGCCTCAAAATCGTCCACAGTGTAGCATCTAGGCCCAGTAAACTAGGCAAGCACATTTTCAATGGCTTTTCTCTTTTTCTTCGGGAGCTGTGGCAGTTTGAAAATGCTAATTTATTTGACGAAGTTGTCTGTGACACCAACTTTGAAGCCCATTTATGACCAAAGTTATGCAGGTAGAGAGCTGATTTTTTCTGGGCAAGCTCTCCTCACATAGTGCTATTGGTACAATAAACAGCAAGCATGTCAATTTCATGGTTTTCCAGAAAATACACAGCAAAATCCTGAAAAAGCCAAAATTTCATGAAATTTGACATCAAATTGCCGAGGTGTGACAACCTGTAAATTCTTGAAATCTTCACCATCTTAAAGCTTACATTCTTGGCTATCTTTGTTTCAAAGGTGGTTGTGGTGCAACTCTTCATTAAATAGTTATGAATTTTTTAGTAACACCTCATAAACACTCATTTTTTAACTGTTTTTTTAATGTTAATACAAATTTGAGATCTGATCCTAACAACCATTCGTGTCTGAAAGTACACACCAAGGTGTTCCCTGTTCCTTTGGGGTTTCTCTGTCTTTTTCCAGTGTAGAACACTGGATACAATGTGCCTCAATTTCATGTCCCATGGGATAACAAAAACAGCAGAGGGGATTCAAACCTGCATATGTATTTCTCTGTCAGAAGATATATTGAGCACAAACATGAATTTTCCTATATAATAATTATGTGAATCTGGCAGAGAAATGGGTACTTACAAGTATCAACCTTTTTACATCCTGGGCTATTTCTATTATATAGCATTTATCAAAATTAGGAACATTTTAATTAAACTGCTATTGTATGAACAATCATAAATGTCTATTTGGGGAAATAAACAATTTGTAAGTCCTCCAATGCCATCCAATGGTTGAGATTATGTCATCATTCATCAGTTTTGTTAACATGTTTCAACATGTCTCAGTGAGAGGCAAGTCCTAATCTGAGCACTCTTGCCACCGATGACATCAGATTAATTTTCATGCACCCACATAGACCAGCAAGAAGTTTTTACTGGCCACACAGAGAGCATGTTTGCTGGGTACCTGTACAACATGTCATCACTAAGATGCCAGCACCCACAACTGCCACGGGACGCAGATATAACCTAAATGAGGAATCTGTTAATTAAGCAAAACTGTTTATGATGAACTTGAAATGAGTAATCTAATGTACACTGTATTGACCATGATACATTTGAATGTTTGGACAAAGTAATGATGTGGCTATAATGTATTTTGCTCAATAAATTTCATATATACAAGTTTGATATGGCATTTCCTGACCTATATATGGTACTATAACCAATGAATGTATCTAAATATTGCAGATCTTTAAGTGACTTTCTGTTATCTGATCTTATGATTACAGCCTCAGAAACTCCTGCAATATGCAAGGAATCACATAGAAACAATGAAAAACGAGCGTTTACAAGGCGTTACTAAAAAATTCATAACTATTTAATGAAGAGTTGCACCACAACCACCTTTGAAACAAAGACAGCCAAGAATGTAAGCTTTAAGATGGTGAAGATTTCCAGAATTTACAGGTTGTCACACCTCGGCAATTTGATGTCAAATTTCAGGAAATTTTGGCTTTTTCAGGATTTTGCTGTGTATTTTCTGGACAACCATAAAATTGACATGCTTGCTGTTTATTGTACCAATAGCACTATGTGAGGAGAGCTTGCCCAGAAAAAATCAGCTCTCTACCTGCATAACTTTGGTCATAATTGGCCTTCAAAGTTGGTGTCACAGACAACTTCATCAAATAAATTAGCAATTTCAAACAGCCACAGCTCCCTAATAAAAACACATTTGCCATTGAAAATGTGTTTCACAAGTGTACTGGGCATAGATGCTACACTGTGGAAATTTTTGAGCCTATGGCATTGATATAACTAGAGATATTGCCTCCTAAAAATCCACTTTTATTTGACGTTGCAAAAAGGAGTGCGAAAATCAGCAAAATGTTGCCATCTTTTTAAATTTTTTTTTTGTCAAAATTAAAGATATTTAACTGAAACATTGCACAAATCCTATTAAGTACATGGCCTTGGTGTGAGAATTTTTTAAAATAAATCTGAGATGGTCAGGCGGGGAAATTTGTTGAATTGACATGGAATGACCCTAATTGAGTATTTTGGGTGCAGGGTTTCAGAATCTCTCATCAAAGTTTCTCCATCTCTTTTCATTTAAGATATCGGCCTCTCAAATATGAAAATTTTTATGGATGGAAATCAAAAATTCCATTTTCAAGGGCCCCCCATGAGGCCAGGATCCCTTACAGAGGCTAAATTGTGCTGGATTCCTTCTATTTGAGGACAGGTCTGTCTGTACAAGGAATATTGACTGCCTCCAAGGCATAATAGTGGAGTTAGGAGACCCTGAAATGGGTCCAAGCTGAAAGTGTCACTTTTTTGACAATTTTGGATTGCAAGTCCACCATGTGGGCAGTTACCCACGGTAATGAAACTTGTTTTACATGAATGTATATATCTTGGCTTTATTTGATCAAAATTTGATCAAGGAAACCCCTTGGAGAAGCAGCCTAAAATTTTGCATGTGTTAATCATGAATATAGAGGTACTCCCAAAATAAATTCAAGCCGAATCGGAGTGGGTGACCACGGAAGATTCTTGTACTTTGGTTGAGTTCATATGAAATGACCCAGAAAGAAGCCTTTCCTATGACCTCAACACATAATTACGCTTCTAAAAGTATGCAAAAGAAAACCTTGAAAAACCTCAAGCCTACTGGAGCAATGTGCTTTGGACTGACAAAACCAAAATTGAACTTTTTGACCACAACCAAAGAAGGTACGTTGGGAGAAAAAAGGGAGAAGCATTTGTAGAGAAGAACACGTTGCCAACATATCTGTTACCCCTAGCCTGACATCAGTTACACAAAGATTACCCAAACACATCATTACAAAACACTGCACAATGGCTTGAATAATGTTTACCATTCTGAGATGTTTGATGGGAATTTACAGATGAAGCATAAAAATAGGCAAACAGGACAACATGACCACACGAGTATCCGTTATCGCCCTTGCATGTCAGTTTTGTACACAGTCTCGTTTCCTCTTGCGGGTACTGTCAGGAGCACACTCCTGGCAAACACACACCGATGAAATATGCCATCTTGTTTATAATCATTAATGACAACAAAAATTTTCATCTGAGTTTCAATCATGCACAATAATTTTTATTTAGTTATGGAAAAAAAAAACATTTGAGAAAATTTTTAATCAGTTTTCATGAACAAAATGAACACAATAACCCAATCATCAGAGGCCACTCCATAAAGTTGCATACTAAATAAGACTCTCAGAGCCAATCACTATTTACTGCACTTTCTTAGCCTCATCTACTTGTTGGCAATATGAATCCATCACTTCAATCTATTTAATAGCAAGCAGGTGAAAACAGGCCTCTTCCACTAACCAATCCCAGTAATATACTGAGAGGCATTAAAAACACATAATAAAACACACTGTTTTAAGTAGTGGTAAATGGTTTCTGTCGTAGTTGCAAAACATGGTCTCGGGAAACTGTGCTTTTGGTAGTGAGACTTGCCCTCACTGTTATCGTTACATTGGCAGTCAATTCAGCAGTTCTTATGCATTATCTGACATGGCAGAGGATGTTTTATGGAATGTGTTTTTGTGGCGTCACAGATGACGCAATTTGTCGGGGACGACAGCTGACACGTGGTCATTCTGAGTCATTCCTGCAGTCTGGATACAGTCATTTAATGGACATTAATGTGTCCAGAATCTTTTCTTTGAGACTGGCCATCATTCAACATTCAAAATGTTTGATTTTTCCAAGTTTCATTTGTTTGTGGCATTTGAAGTGGGAATGATGTGACTTCATGTGTTTTTTTTTATTGGCCCTGATCTTCAACTTTTCATGTGCAAAATGATTTCTCCCAATGTGATTCACGACCATGATCCAGGGAACTGTGCTGCATTTAGATAATCATAATGAGGTGTTAAACCAAGAAAGGATTCGAACCCAGACACTTGACATTTTGCAATGCTTACCATACCTGATGGTCATCAGGTCAATCAGCAAAAGGAAAAACTATCCATTTTCAAATTAGAGGATAAAAACAACTTTGCATTTTTAATGCCTCTCAGTATATGATAGGCAAGACTTGAGTGCCCTGATATTTCATCAGATGGGTGTGACAATGGTACCCTTAAATGTGTATATTTTGATACCGGTTTGTAAAATTTGCATTTTTGAGAGCCTATAAAACCACAATAAAAGGATTAAAACTTCTTTGATTGGCAATGAAGGGTAGTACAGTGCCAAGAGTACAAGTCCTGAAAAAAATCATGGGGTTACCTTTATTATGTCCTGAGTTCCAGCTTGTTAAAAATGGAAAAAATGCTAATTTTGCCAACCAAGGTGCCACGCCCACTTTTTTGACCCTCCAGAAAATCAAAATTAGTAGGCCCATTGAGCGAATATTTGGCATTTTGTCATTTGGCACCCAAAGCAACATTCTATTAAAGTAAAAAAAAAAAAAAAAAATCCATGACTATGCCCATGGAACTTGCCTGAAACTTGTTTGATTTCATATGGAAATGCCGTATACAGTGGCCTCAAAAATTACTGGCACCCCTGACTGGCAATGCACAAAAAATATATATATATAATAAATATAATTATATATATATATATATATATATATATATATTATAACTAGAGAAATGAAATATACCAACAAGTGTGAAATTTTTAATGTTTCGACAGAGTCAAACAAAATCACAACAATCAATTAACACAAAATAAATTTCAACTTAATCAAGGTTAGATAATCATTGGCACCCTTCATTTAGTACTCCATGCCACCACCTCTGGCAAGAAAAACACTGTAGTCTTTCTGCAATTTTTGACAAGGTTGCGGCACACATTCGAGGGGATTTTAGACCATTCCTCTAAAGCAGGGTACACACATAAAGATTATCTGGCTGATTTTGCCCCGATTTTGCCCCGATTTTGCCCCTCCTGACCAACAACGACAATCGGAAGATTATCTTATGTCTTATAAGATTATCCGATAAGATTATCCTGTGGTCTGAGGTGTGTTAAGAGTGAATTTGTCCCGATAATCGGGTCTGAAAAGAGTCGGGCCCGACGATCGTAAATATTAAAGTTGTTCAATATTTACGACCAAAAATCTTCACGTGTGTGGGGAAAGCCGATGACTCCCGAGTCACGACTCCGTGAATTGTGACGTGAAACTGATTGTAGTCAATCAAGAAGCGAGCTGACCACCATCATTCCCTCCTCTCGTGTGTCCTCTTCCATGTTGCGTCTTGTGTTTGTTGTTGCTATGTTTCTTCTTCTTCGTTTTTTGTCAGATCACGTTTGATCACGCGAGATTTCTGTCTTGGAGGACTAGATTCTAGATTGGTGGTGGAACAGAATTGTTGTGTGTGTGGTGTGCTGCGTTGAGATTACACCACACACAGTACGATGAAAACTGTTCAGTGCCTGATTTTTTATCTTTATGTGTGGGGTCTGTAGCAGATAAAAAATCTCTTCAGATTTAAAAAATCCTTGTGTGTGTACCCCGCCTAAGCAGATCCTTTCAAGATCCCTCACATTCCTGAGTTCGCATTTCTCAACTGCCCTCTTCAACTCAGCCAACAGGTTTTCAACTGGATTGGGGTCTGGCAAGCGCAATCATTGCAGAATGTTGATTTTGTCTTTACAGAACCATTTCTGTATGGATCTTGAGGTATGCTTTGGGTCACTGGGCTCTACCTTTCACACTGCCCTACCCGTTGCCACTACCCGCTACCCATGAATTACGCATTTAGCAGCTTCCACTACCCCTAAACGGTATCTTGCGGCCACACTACCCGCTATACATTATGCCGAATCCTTTATTTGCGCCTGGAGGTGTGCTCGTGGGCGTGTTCATGCGCTTTCCCTACAATTGCCATCTTGACCACAGAGGTTAGGGAAAGCGTATAGCGGGTCCTCAAACCACCCGCTACCCATTTGGCCATTGAAGACACGGCTTCTCTCCCCCTATGCGATCTAACAGCGACAAATGGGCTACATTCAGTTCAGAAAAATAATTAATTATAATTAGGTTTATGCACTGGCACTCAGCGACGTAACTTTTCTTTTCCAGCGAGAGCTGCATTTCAGAACTCTTCAGAAGATGAAGGTAATTCTGGTGACAAGTAGGCCTAAGTGGTTTCGTCCGTTTACATTTTCCAATCGGACAGCTGTCTATTTTTTTTTTTTTTTTTTTACAGCAAGTCGCGTGACCGTGCTGCAAAAACAGGAGTGCGTTCTTGTCGCCGAAATTACCTTCATTCGCAAGAGTTCTGAAATTCCGCTCTAGCTGAAAAAAAAAATTACCGTTGCTGAGCGCCAGTGCATAGACCTATTTATAATTAGATTATTTTTCTATACTGAATGAAGCCCATTATTTTGTCGCTGTTAGATCGCATGGGGGAGAGAAGCCGTGTCTTCAATTGCCACTTGATTATTCTTGAATTGGAAAACGTGTTAATAAGGGAAAACCATCTAGAATTAGCCAGGACTAATTGTAGTCAATAAAGGGACGGATATTTTCTCCCAAATTTTCAGGTCTAGCGCCGGCCCAGAGTATTATTTCCCACCGAACGAGAATGCGTGACAAAATTGCGCCTCTCCCGTCAGGCAGTGACGAAATTGTGTCACCTGGTTGCAGATGATGTTTACACCGCTGCCAGCTGTCCGTATGCCTTGCCCGTTGCTGTTAGGGTTACTGTGGCACTATTTTTCTATGCTAGTGGGTCAATCCAACACCCACTCAGCTCAATTGGAGGTATGACCCAATCATGGCGAAACGCATTTTTTTTTTTTTTTTTTTTTTTTTTTTGAAGTTTCCATCACAAAAGGGGTAGGCTTGATGTCCTCATGCACGAGCAATTTAACTTCGTCTTCGGAGAAACGTGGCGACCTTCCTCTCTTCATCACGGGTTTCGGTTTGAGGATTTGGGAGAGCACAGCCCGCTCCAAAAGGCAATGGCACCTGGCACACTGATTGGTTTAACTGGCGTGACGCCCAAACCACGCCTATGCATAACATAACGGGTAGCGCAGGTGTTTTAGGGATATAGGCAGGTGTGCAAGATAGCAACTTTTGCGGGGGAACGCCTCTTACGCAATGCTAAATCCCCAAATAACGGGTTTAGGGACTCCGGCGTAAGATAGGGCCCACTATCTTATTGGAAAGTCCACATACAGCCAGGTCCCAGCCCTCAGGCAGAGGCAACCAGATTGTCAGTCAAAACATCCTGATACTTGGGGGAATTCATTACGTAATTAATCTTACCCAGTGCCCCTGGACCTCTTGAATTAACACAGCCTCAAAACATGACTAACCAACCATCATACTTCACCATGGGCATGAGGTGCTTCCCTTTGTATGCATCTCGGTTTCGACCATAGATATATGGATAAAATTGCAAAATTTCTCAGTTTCAACATTTGCTATGTTATCTCTGTTCTATTGTGAATAAAATACTGGCTGGTGTGATTTGAAAGTCATTGAGTTTTGATTTTATTCACAATTTCCACTTGTGAATAAAATTTTGCAACAAGGAAATTCATGTCAGATGACTGGATTTGGCTACTATGTAGACCTGAATTAGCTGGGGGATAGCATAGGTTTTTCAAAACTGGTTCTTAGCCAGTTGCAGTGAGTTCATGTGAATGGATTTTCTGGTGGCATTTTAAATATTTTTTCTGTGGAAAACACATATCACACTGAGTGCAGGCGTAAGGCTTTTCACCTGTATGAATTCTCTTGTGGCAATTTAAATCATATCTCCGACCAAAAGACTTTTCACACTCATCACATTTAAAGGGTTTTACACCTGAATGAATTATTAGATGGTAATTTAAATGAGATCTCACAGCAAAAGATTTCTCACACTGATCACATTTGAAGGGTTTTTCACCCGTATGAACTCTCTGGTGGGTTTTTAAATTATATCTCGAAACAAAAGACTTCTCACACTGATCACATTTGTAGGGTTTTTCTCCTGTATGAATTCTCAGGTGGGTATTCCAATCAGATTTCTTAACAAAAAACTTCCCACAATGATTACATTTGTGGCGCTTTTTACCTGTATGGTTTCTTCTCATGTGCTGATTTAAACTACCCCTAGCAGAAAAAGACTTCTCACACAGACCACATTTGAAGGGCTTTACACCGGTATGAATTTTCAGGTGGATATTCAAATCAGATTTCTGAATAAAACACTTCTCACACTGATCACATCTGTAGGGCCTTTCACCTGTATGAATTTTTTGGTGGTAATTTAAATGAGATCTCGCACCAAAAGACTTCTCACACTGATCGCATTTGAAGGGCTTTTCTCCTGTATGAATTCTGAGGTGGGCATTCAAATCAAATTTCTTAACAAAACACTTCTTACACTGATCGCATCTGAAGGGCTTTTCTCCTGTATGAGTTCTCTGGTGGCACTTTAAATTAGAACGAGAACCAAAAGACTTCTCACAGTGATCACATTTGTAGGGTTTTTCACCTGTATGAACTCTCTTGTGAATGTGTATATGAACAAAATAATGACCACATTGATCACACTTGTAAGGCGAGTCACTTGCATGGATTTTCTTATGCTTGTTGAAATACGATTTACTTACAAAACACTTCCCACACTGAGAGCACTCATAGGGCTTTTTTTCCTGTAACTATTCCCTCATCTTGGATTAATTCTGACTGCTCTTTTCCAGGATTTTTGCTATTCCCATTTGGCCTTCCAGCACAGTCCCATGTTTCAGTCTGGTGTTCTTCATTTACACCACTGAGCGTAGTATTAATGAAATGTTTCACTAAAACTTCCACTGATTCAAGTTTCATAACATCAGTTTTAATGTCAGCACAATTACTATCCTGCAAAACACTGATGTGTTCAGGCTGATAATTTTCTCCATCATCAGCCTCTGTCTTAATTTGGTCAGGGTGCACATGGGTTACATGAGCCAGCCCTGCAAAGTCTGAAGTCTCCGCCTTAATCAGATCCCAAGTATTGTTAAGGCCCAGATCAGTTTCTGTTTTAATTTGGTCAGGGTGCAAATGGGATACATGTGCCAGCTCTGCAAAGTCTTGGGTCTCTGTCTTGCTCAGCTCCCATGTGTTGTTAAGGCCCAGATCAGTTTCCGTTTTTATCAATGATGGGTCTATGAGGTGAACATCATTGTCTCCACTGTGAGCTATTGCACACTCAGGCTCCAGTGTGATGAGTCCTGTTGTCATGCACTTTGTCTCTGGCTTTGCCATGAAGACAAACTCCAGACCACAGTGTTCCTCCTCCTTCTTGATGTTGTACTGCTCAGTTAACTCTGGCAGAATTGTCTCACTGTCTCGTCTCAACCAGACTCCTGCCAGCATCACGCTGCATCTCAAAGGTGTTCTGAAGCACAGCTCCTGGAGGGAAAGGATGGATGGGATTTTAGCCTTAAAGTCATAATGAAAGGAACCCTGGAGCAGTACAAGCTTTCAGGACACGGCGTGCAGTCACGTGCATAAATCTTACTACAAAGATGAACAAGACAGTCTGGTCGGCTGCGAACACATGGGTGTGGCCACCGAAAGCCCGCTTCTCCCCTTTTTTGCACATTAATTGGCCAATACTGTCGCCATGGCAACTGAAATTGATAGGCATTATAAGTATATCACATGTCAATACCAAATATGAAAGTAATCTGTCCGAAATTGCAGCCTGTACTGCGTCCACAAGCAAATCTCTGTTTTGCCACTAATGTGCGCATTATGCGGCCAATACTGTCGCAGGGTTTCCCACACATAGACCTTTGTGTGGCGGGCCGCCACTGAATCAACTCGGACCGCCAGAAATTGATTCCGCCCCAACGCGATTTTCTCTCCTGCATTCTCATCTGTGTGCGCGCAAAGAAAGAAATAACAAGACTAGGTGCAACCTAGCATATGGCTGGGCCGCCGAGTGCTGTATGAGAATGTGGGCCCAAGAAATGGGTGCTAAATGAGGCAAAGCTCATCCAGTTATATGAAGTGCAAGTTTAGTAATTAGATGGAGGTGCTAAATTATTTACAAAGTGGGTGGGGAGAGTGGGAGAGTGTGAGAGTGAAAGTGTGTTTACTTAAAGCGTTATTCGATGTTGGTGATGGTTAAATATGGTTAACTATGTGACAAAAAAATTTAAATGCAATTAATTTTAATGAATTGATTACCTATTGAAAGCTCTCAAAAAGACCTTGTAGTTGACACCAAGATCATGAGAATTGGCTGAGAAATAAGAAAGTTTTGGAATTTTATAGTGCCCCTAAATAGCGAATTGTTTGGTATTTACTTCAGTTGCTGTGGATAAAAAAAGTGTGTTGCGAAGTGAGCAATTTAGGTCAATTTTACCTCAAATATGGTAGACAGTCAAAAAATGATATAAGCAATGTTTAAAAAAAATGCAATAAAATACAAGAATTCAGGAAAGAAAGCATGAACGATTTTCATAAGCGACAGTTACAACCTGACCAAGTATTGCATGTTGTCACATAGCTAATATGATAACAAAGATGTATAAAGTACTGGAAAAAAAAATTTACGAAAAAGTAGAAGTACCATAATTGAAAGTTACTTTAATAAAAGTTGAAGTCACCCATAAGCACATAACGCGTTGCTGAATACCTGTTGCTGAATGAAGATTTCCTGCCTCAAGGTCAGAGCGCTAAGGGGAAAGGTGAAATCCAGAAAAAAAACATGACGTTGCACATTTATGTGTCACAGTGCGTTACCATACCAAATTTGGTGAAGCTGCGATCAGTAGTTGCTGAGTACTGACCCGTATAAGATTTCCTGCCTCAAGGTCACAGCGCTAAGGTCAAAGGTGAAATCCAGCAAAAAACATGACGTTGCACATCTATGTGTCACAGTGAGTCACCATACCAAATTTGATGAAGCTGCAATCAGTAGTTGCTGAGTACTGACCCGTACAAGATTTCCTGCCTAAAGGTCACAGTGCTAAGGTCAAAGGTCAAATCCAGCGAAAAACGTGACGTTGCATATCTGTTTCACAGTGAGGTACCATTCCAAATTTGGTGAAGCTGCGATAAGTAGTTGCCGAGTTCTGACCCGGACAAGATTTCCAGGGTCAAGGTCACAGAGATAAGGTCAAAGGTCAAATCCAGCAGAGAATGTGACGCTGCACATCTATGGGTCATAGTGAATTACCATACCAAATTTGGTGAAGCTGCGATAATTAGTTGCCGAGTACTGATCCGAACAAGATTTCCAGGGTCAAGGTCACAGCGCTAAGGTCAAAGGTCAAATCCAGAAAAAACCTGACGTTGCACATCTATGGGCCATAGTGAGTTACCGTGAAACTGCAATCATTATTTTCTGAGTACTGGCCCAGACAATGTCATGGACGGACAAGAGACGACAGACAGACGACAGACAGACACGCAGGTGACGACAACACCCCTCCGGCTGAAGTCGGCCGAGGGGTAAAAAATAATCGAGTAAAAACCTTAAAGTAGCTCACATTTTAAATGTACTTAAGTACCAAAAGTATCTTGTCAAAACTTAAATATCAAAAGTGCAAGTACAAGTACAAAGTATTTTTCATAGTACGCATAGAAAGGAGCAAAGCAACCATGCATTGTTCTCTCCTTGTGCTCTTTGATCAATTTTCAGGTGAATGAAAGATACAGTATTTAAAAAACAAACTGGCAGTCTCTCCTTCATATATTTCTTCTACTTCTTCTTCTTAGAGTTTACTGGCGGATTAAAAAACCACGATAATTTACTCTAATTAATGGAATTACATGGTATCACACCATGTTGAATTTTTGCTACAGAAAACTGATTTTACTTAATACTAATTGGGTTACCATTAGCACACTGTAGCTGCAGTGGTTGCTACAGAGGACAACGATTTTTTCTGTAGCAAGAGATATATATATAAATTTTATTTTTTTTTTTACTTCACCCCACGGAGTGGACGTGAATTACTGTTTTTAGCGGCTCTGTGTGTTTGTTTGTTCAAGTATGTTGATCAGTTGCGTTTTCTTGTGTGTGTGTTTGTCTGTTTGCAGTCTAGCAGCCTCATTCCTTATTGGATTTCGATGAAATATTTTGAACTTGTAGAGGTTGATGATAGCTCACCTACAAACTATTTTGGTGAAACTAGGTCAAAGGTCAAGGTCACAAAAAATTCCCAAAATCGAAAAAAATCCCTATCTTTAGTATGGGGCGAATTTTCAAAAATTCACATCTCCCTGAAAACTGAACAAATTGGTCTCATGTTTGGTGGAGCCATACAGGGTCACGACATGTAACGTCAGAACAATTTATGTCCGGATCTGATCCGGATTGCGGAAATGGTGGCGTCTTGAATTTAACATACAATTTTCTATTAACACTCACCAACTATATACAGTTCTTTTATTGTATTTTTTTACTTTAATTTTAATACTTTTATTTTAAAATAAAAGGTCACAGAAAGGTCACACAGGTCAAATCTGACTTTAATCAAACTGTATTATCTAGGGCGTTCACCAAACTTGATGAAAATTACATTTATTTTGCATTCCAGTGATCTTGACCTCGGTATGTTCAATATCATTGAAGCTTGAAAAACTTATAATTATGATTCAGTTGCATTTACACACAAAATCATCATAGTGACATTTAGAAAACCATCTTAAGATCTGAGCTTTCATTTGAAGATACTACATTTGATCTGTTGTGACCTTAAACCATGAGTGTCAATTCCACTATCTAAGATTTGGCCAAGTGTCTTGCAAGGCACGAATTGCACGACTTCTCGTTTGTTCGTCTGTCTGTCTCGGTCTGTCTGTTTGTGTTTCCGCACTTGCCAATATTTGCGTGAATGGGTGAAGTCTGCCATCTAGTGGCTCTGCGTGTTTGTTTGTGTTTCTGCACTTGCGAAAATTTGCATGAATGGGGTGAAGTCTGCCATCTCTGATTGCCTTGTTTTGAACTGCTATGGGTAAGTATATTGAGCAGTTTGCACATCAGGCTTAGCTGAGGAGTTAAATTAAGGCAAGTCCTGAAAAACAAGGATTGGAGTGAACTCGTCCATATTCTAAGAGCTCAGCTTGCTTGTGAATATTCAATAACTGATCAGGGTGTGCCATCTAGTGATATAATATTGTAACTGCGTGCATAAATTTGGAGCTCCATGTCCGCTGGGAAACACATCTGCACAAAGCCAAGCGGTTAAGTTACCCTGGCGAGGACCGTTGTTCTTCTCGAACACGCCAAATCCACATAATCCTTTAATGATGAATTACATTAATATTTTAATGTGTAATGAGTAATGAAGTGGCCAGTGTCAAAGTAACAAAGTGAAAGCATACTTTCTATCTTTTAAATGTAGTAGAGTAAAAGTGAAAGTCCTGGTTTATAAAAAACTCAAGTGCAAATACTCAAAAAAAAAAAAACTACTTAAGTACTGTAAGGAAGTACATGTACACCTCTGTATGATAATTAGAGGTCAACCGATCAATCGGCTGGCCGATTATTAGGCATTTTGGCTTAATCGGCATCGGCCGATGCCAGCCCTCACAAGGCCGAATAAAAATGACTGCAACTCAGGACCGTGCGAAAAAGCAGATTTGGTCCGAAAATGCCTCTTGGGCCAGGCCTATTCTCTCCACACCAATGGGGTGTAGGATGCTGAAATTGGGTTTAAATGAAAGTATTAGCACGGTTCTGCCCAGGACGCTCGGAGTGGTGGTCGGAGAATTGATAGTATGCGCGCGCTCGCTGGAAATTTTTTTGCGTCAATTCGAAGGCAGATATTGCCTCTGAGTCACCAGAGACTACTGTGTTTCTTTGATGTTCTCCTCGGTGCGTAGCGAGATGCCTCTAATTTTCATAGATAGATAGATAGATGCCATATTCATAAACTTGTTTTTCTATTTTGTATCCAAATACTTTTGATTAAATTTCTGAATACGACTTAACAACTGTCATTTATGTTTCAAACATTTCTTCAGTGGCGCCCGTTGGATAGAGAACAAAAAGGGCAATAAACGTCTTTAAACTGCTTATTAGTCTTTATTTGTTTCATTCATTTTCCTTGATAAAATATACTTTAACTCTCCTTTCTCAGGTGTAGCTAATTCTCTTCGTTAAGACGAGAGATAAAACGCTTCAACTGAAGGCAAAAAGTGCGCATTTCAATCTTTGTTTTCAATTAAACAATCGTGAGGCGAGGGTTTGATAGCTTGCTTTGTAAGATGTGGCAAAAGACGCGGAAAATCCACAGTAGTTTTTTCGTGAAGGGTTACCTATTAAGGCACGTGAATTAAACATTTTTATTGAATTTATTATTCACTCGCCGTGACATTTCATTAAAAGGGAAACTGTGTACTTAACCGCAAATGGATTATTCATACTGCTGGAAAACGTGTTAACCAAGAACTATGATTAAAATCGGGTCAATAATCTCATCCGTTTCAAGGTATGTTTCCGCCCCCTCGGTTTTCCGTCCACCGACCGCCACTGTTATTAAACACTGATAGATTAACATGTAAAGAATGTTACAGTCCTCGAAAGAGATTTATTTAGCTTTGCTGTCCTTTATATAACAAGAAAACTTTTCTCTCGACATGCGAAGCACAGCGCCACAGAAATCAATCACCCTGCCCGATTATAATTGCCTGTCTTTCATTAGATTGAGACAACCGCACCGATAATTTCCCCACAGCTTCAGATTTAATTCGCCATGAATACCCAGCACACGCGGGCTCGGATGGCACTCGGCGTTTCCATCACTGTTGGGCAGGTTTTTCAATATCAATGACGACCAGCGCAGACGGGGCGCGGGTCGGAAACGAAAGTTCGCTATTCTGACAATAGCAAGAAGGGGGGAGCATATATTATTTATGTTTTCATTTATGTTCATTTATTTTTTGTTTCTAGCTATTTTATTGGACACTACATGCAGTTATTTTAACTGATCTTTGAAAAAATATTGCCGGTCGGGAAAAGCACTATCTGGAATGAGTGGTGGTCGGTGCATTCCGAGTGCTGGTCGCTGCATGTAGCTAATGTGAGCACTACACTAACACTGTTCATTTTCATTTATGCAAGGATTTACAAATTTTAGTTCTCTTTAAGAAACAAACACGCAAACAAGCTGTTATCTGTTGATAAAAGCTGCTGTTAAGTGCACTCAAATATGTTCACACAACATATTTTTATTTATTTGTTATTTTACAGTTTTGTGTTTTTTTTGATAACTTGAGGACATATTTTTATTTCAAGTGCAGAGTGCATATCTAAGTGAGCAAAAGGAGACAGTGCACTTTTATTTATTTTTTTACATTTTCAAGTTTTTTTGCGTTCAAATAAATGATACACTGATGTTAACCAAGCCATTACTTCCATTTTTTTCTATTTTTCGTCCGACTGGTCTTTCTGTGTAATAATGCATGTATGTTCGCAACCCAATCAAGCACAATCAAGTAATAAACGTGTTTTTTGGTTTGTTTTTTTGACAACCTAGGCTATCATAAATATGTATGCAGAAATGATGTCACATGAATGTAATAATATTCATATGACTATGAAGATATGGTCATGGTCACTAAAGGAGCAACAACTCCGAACAGCGACTGCACGCAATACAGGCAATACAGGAAAACAACAGAGTCAGGAGAAAAGCTGAGTGATAAACTTTCTCACAAACTCTGTAATAGAGCCTTTTTTTTCTTTTTTTTTTCTGAACTAAGAAAATGGTTAGAACGGGAAAAAGCGACAAACAAAGCGACAAACCAAGCCCGCCGGATCTTGCAACAATTGTGGAGACCCTCGAAGAATTGAGAAATGAAATGAGGGAGAAGCTGGACCAGCTTTTTGAAGGAAAACGGTGATCTCAAAAAAAGGAGACTGCCAAGAAAGACGACAGATTCAATCTTTATCAAGCAAACTGGAGGAGCTGGAGCAACAAGAGAAACGTAATGATGTAATCCTGACAGGGCTCAAAATCAAACCCAGGAGTTATGCCAGGACAGCAGCGAAGGACGACAATGGAGGCGAGGAGGACAATGAATCTGTGGAAATGCAGGTGGTGGAATTCCTTCGGACCAAAAGTATTTCTCTGGACCCCAGCAATGTGGATTCATGTTATCTGCTACCGAAAAGGAGTGGAAGCGGAGACCGGAATGCAGCAAGGGCCGTGTTACTACGACTTACAAGCAACAAGCACAAAATCGCTCTGTTGAAGCAAGGGAAAAATCTCAAAGGATCCAATGTTTTCATAAATGAAAACCTCACCAGGCACAATGCAACCATCGCATGGAAAGCTCGCCAACTAAAGAAAGCGGGGAAGATACACAGCACTTGGACGGCTAACTGCAGAATTTTCATCAAACCAAATGGGTCACCGGAAACTACCAGACCGGTGCTGATCAAGATGATGCGGATTTGGAGAGTTTTGACCACTGAGGCAGGTTAAAATCCCTGACAAATCTCTATGAGCAGTTATCTGATAAACCAAGCTGTAGATCAGGAAACTGGTTTTTCAACAACAAGTCACCAAAACTCAGGAATAGACCCTAATGAAGAAATAGATCCGGACAACCATTTTTTCTACAACGAAACAAACGCATGCGGATACTTTACTTTAGACGAATTTAACAAGAACATTAAAATGGAAGGGAGTTTGTCCATTATCCACTTCAATAGTAGGAGTCTATATGCAAACTTTGACCAAATAAAGGAATACCTTCTGTCTTTTGCCAATCCGTTCAACATCATCGCACTATCGGAAACTTGGATTAAAGAAGAAAAGGGCAAGGACTTCTACATGGAGGGTTACAACTTCGTGTGTAAGAGCAGACTGAACAAAGCTGGTGGGGTGTTGGACTATTTATTGATGAGGCCATAAACTTCCAGGTACTAGAATGCAAATCAATTGTTGTGGAAAATGTAATGGAATGCCTTACAATTGAGATTCCTAGGTTGAAAGGTAAAAAATACGGTTATTTGTTGTGTGTACAGAGCACCGGATTCGCAAATTGATGTTTTTAGTAAATGTATGGATGAATTACTTGTCAATATGAACCAGAAAAATGTTTTTATGTGTGGGGACTTTAATATTGACTTGATAAATCCAAATAATAGCTCTATAATAGAGGAGTATATTGACACCATGTATGCCATGGGTATGCAACCATTAATCACAAAACCAAGCAGGATTACTAGACACAGTGCCACCTTGATAGATAATGTGTATACTAATGTATTAGATTCTGAAATATTTAGTGGCATTCTGATAAATGATATTACTGATCATCTACCAGTTTTTGCTATTTGTAACTGCAAATTAGATATAAGGGACCAGGCTAGATTGAAAACCCTGGAACACACAGAAATCAGAATAAAAAAGCGAAAAAAGGCTAAAGAAACTAGAATCAGATATGTTGAACCAGAATTGGGATCATGTATTAACAGAGAAAGATCCAAATAGAGCCTATGAGGCTTTTTCTATGGACAGTAAACTCCTGTATGATAAACACTGTCTAGTCAAAATAACGAACAAACTGAAGCAAAACAAAGAGAGGAAACCTTGGGTTTCAAAAGTACTGGCAAATGCCTGTAAGAAGAAAAAATATATTGTATAAACAGTTTCTGAGAGAAAGAACTGAGAAAGCAGAAATTAGGTACAAAAATTACAGAAACAAAATGACAAATTTACTAAGGAAACATAAAAAAAGAGTATTATGAAAAGCTTTTATTAGAAAATAAACATTACACCAGAAATCTCTGGAATATAATAAAGAACGTCTTTGGGAGGACACCGAGGAGGAGTACCCCGCATTCTTTAATATAAATGGCAAAAGGTAGAGGACAAGGAATTGGTTGTGGAGAATTTTAACAGTTATTTTGTGAATGTTGGGCCAGAACTAGCAAAGGGTATTAAATCCTCACACCTAAGATGGGACTACCTTGACAAGGATGAGGAAATCCAAGACACAATGACACTAACTCCTGTTACCGAATCTGAAATTAGATCAATTCTGAAAAATTGTACAGCTAAGACATCTGTTGATGTAAACCAATTAGATATGAAATTACTGAAAACTCTAACTAACGCGAACTGTAACTCCACTTACGCATATATGCAATCTATCCTTCTCCCTGCGGAGTGTTTCCAGATAAAATGAAGATAGCGAAAGTTATCCTCTCTACAAAAAGGGATAAATATGATTTCTCAAACTATCGTCCTGTCTCGATTTTACCTCAATGCTCGAAGGTCCTAGAAAAGCTCTTCAATGACAGATTGGACAAGTACATTGATAAACACAAACTACTGTGTGACAGCCAGTATGGGTTCAGGAAAAAGCATTCGACAGCACTAGCCCTAACAGAATTTATTGAAATGATTAAAGATTCACTAGATTCAAACTTATATTCTATAGGCATATTTATTGATCTGAAGAAAGCATTCGACACTATAAATCACGATATATTGATTGAAAAACTTTACAAATATGGATTAAGAGGGACCGCATTAAAATGGATCAAAAATTACTTAACAAGTAGGGACTTAATTTGTGCAGATGGGCAATAGCAAATCGAATTGCTTGGACATTACCTGTGGAATTCCTCAGGGCTCGGTCATAGGTCCCAAGTTGTTCATAATTTACATAAATGACATTGTTAAGGTGTCTGATATCCTAAAAACTAATTTTATTCGCAGAGCGACGCGACTATTTTTTGTTCAGGTGTCGATCTCAAGCAATTGGCAAAAGTGGTTAATAAAGAAATGTCTAAACTTCACACGTGGTTTAATGTAAACAAATTATCATTAAATCTTAGAAAGACCAAATTTATGATATTTGGGAAAAAAAAGGCCTAAAGGACGACATAGACTTAAAAGGTAAATGGTACCAGCATTGAAAGGGTAAACGAATATAAAGTCATGGGAGTTATGCTAGATAATCTCTTAAGCTGGAAACCACATGTAAACTTGGTTCAAAGAAAGTTAGCTAGAAGCGTGTCTATTCTTTGGAAAATGCAAAATTATTAAAATACAAGTCCCTTAAAATAATCTATTCAGCACTCATAGCACCCCACTTACACTACTGCGCTGAAGTATGGGGACACACTTATAATAATACAATAGAATCATTGTTTAAACTCCAAAAAAGGCCCTTAGAATTATTCATAACGTTCCCTATGGAACTCATACAAACGATTTGTTTATTAAGGCAAAGTTTCTTAAATTGCAGGATATAATAAAATTCAACTCCTTACAAACTGTATATTTAGGATACCACAAAAGAATTGCCTAGAAATATACAATGCCTATTTCTCCAACGTGAATGCCTTCATGACCTAAGAGGCAGAATGTTGTTTGCAAACTAGAAGGGTCAGATCGACTCGGAGTGAACACTCCTTATCGGTGGCTGGAGTCAGTGCATGGAACATACTTGAACAAGATATCAGAAGGGCAGACAATTTGAAAGACTTTAAGTATCTTCTGAAATGTGCATGTTTGAATAACTATGAACTTATCCAACAAAATGGCATTGGATAAATTAAACAGAACCATAACGGGCATAAACAATAGGGGTTGTTTATAGACACTCAGCTATATTGTGATTAAAACTCTTCATGACTGTCATAAATCTCTATGATTTTATGTTGTGACGTTTAAATCGTAGTATAAATAGACACTCAGCTCTGTTGTGATTTATAAATCTTTATAATATCCTACCCATAATCAAACTGTTTTTCTGGGAGTTGTGGGCGGGACTTTGACAAGCGATTTCGCTTCTCCCGCGACCCTTTCGGTCATGATACATGTTGTGTTGAAATTGTCATGGAATGACTGTACAATCATGCCGAAATGAAAAACAAAAAAAAAAAAAAAAAAAAAAAAAGAAAAACAAAACAGAAATTGAATTTCATAGAATTGAATTAAAAAATCACAGATCAACAATGAACAAGCTTGTTAATTTTTGAATATGGGTCTCTCAGGCCTTGGCTATAAGGAGGGGGGAAAAAAAGCAACACTAACTGCTGGACTGAAAATCTTTTGGAAAGGATATAATTGCCTGAAGTCCACCATAGATCGCCAAAAGATTAGGCTTCTGATCACAGTTTTTTCCCCATTAAGTTCCACTCTGTGGTTCCAGACAGATATGAGACAAAATATTAACACTGCTGCCGGGATCACCAGCACCCCAGCGGAGTTGTGGGGGTTAATAGGACCGCCCTGTTATTTATCATTAAAAAAAAAAAAAAAAAAAAAAAATCGGCATTACATATCGGCCATCGGCTGCCCTGCTATCTAAATATCGGCATCGGCCACTGAAAAACCCATATCGGTCGATCTCTAATAATGTATCCCAAATCCCTTCATTGTACCCGTTTTCTCTGGTATCGGTTGCGAGATTCAATAGGAAGATTAAGGAAATGATCCTGGTACCGGCTGCGGAATTCAAAAGGGAGATAGAGGAATGTAACACATCGTACCAATCTAGCGTGAATCTTAACAATGGTCGTGTTTTTAATTACCCTATTCAGTGTCGCAACCATATATATATATATATATATATATATATATATATATATATATATATATATATATATATACAGAGATAGTAATCTTCATATCTAACGTGTGCAATGATGTACATAATGTACACAAATTACCATATCTGGAATTACCAACAGTATTGCAACAAACTGGTGATTTTTCTACCTGAAGGAATGCTGGTTTGAAAATGATTTTTGGCACAAGTGAAGATGACATGAAGGTCCCCTTAACACAAAAATTTCATTACCATTAATCCCTTCCTAAGTGCTTTTCGGGGGGTCCAAAAATAGAGTATTTAGGGGGGTCGGACCCTTTTCAAAGCCAAATTTCAGCATATTGTAAATGTCTTAGAGTTGTAGGAGAAACCACCTAATGCTCCATTAGCCTGGACTAACGATAGGTAAATTAGCATGCTTCACAAAAGTGCCGTTCACGATAAAATAAAAATGTATAAACTCCAAAGTAATCATCGAAGCAATAATGAACAAAATCTTTGACCTCTACAAATAAGTATCTTCGCCTCCGTTTAGCATTTTACTGCGTTTTACAAAACCACGGAAGAGCACTTTTTCATTTTACGTCTTAACTCTCCAATGCAGAGCTGAATACTGAGGAGAACACCAAGAATTTGGAGAAAGTTACGTCGCCAAAATGTAAAAGATCAAACAGCATTAATATGAAATTCTACTGAACTAAAGAAAACTTAAAACAATACATGCATAAATAAGAGGAAAAGAATAATAGTGTGCAAACAGAAATTGATTTTTGGTGAATGTAACACTGCATGTTCACACGGGTTACACTTAAGATGCCAAGAACAAAACCTGAATGATAAAGACGTTGAATTTTTTTTTTCTCTCTGAATTTTTTTTTACCGAGGTCCGAGATTGCTAGTTACGGCTATGATGATGGGTCGGATGCCAAACTGAATATGAGACGCTTCCTCACGGCTGGCACTGGTTGCCTTGATCTGAGAGAATGTTGCGATTGCTAGTTTTGATAATAACATTGTCGTCATCGTCATTGCCGTTACCGGGATAGGTGAAATGGGCTAACGCTTGGATTAAATAGTGGCGCGCCCGTGGAAGTATTGACATCACGTCATATTGACAACATTTTAATACATCACCATTTTAGAATTTTTTTTTTATTTTGAAATCCACTTTGGATTTCATTCATATTTATCCAGTCATCATAAACAAAGAAAACGAACAATATTGAATGTTCATACATTAATGTTCATACATGCATCAATGTAACGCAAAAATCAATTGAATGTATACAAGTCTATGCAGTCGAAACCACGTCAACTGCCACAGACAGTCCTGACATCATTGCAATAAGGGCATCTACAACTCATCATCAGCTGCGACTTCCTGTACTGCCAAGCGACGCAGATTATGTCCACGATCGGGAAAGGTACCCATAATCTCATCCACAAGCAAGATAGGTACATAAAAGCAATGCTCCACATGGCCAGGGAAAACAATGGAGCCTTACTACCTACCTCGCTACGTTAAAGGGGACCTAATATGCTATTTTTCCAAGTTTAAATTTTGGTCTTTGATTCCCCTGGAGTACTCCTGATCGCGCAAAGTAAAAAAAGGGTACTTATTTCGCTCGTACTGCCATCCTCAAAAAACCCCATTTGTAGTCCATAATAGTCTCTGCCTGAAACGCCTCATTGGGGTGGCTCTTCCGCTATGGCCCCCACTCCCGTGTGCCCACTTTCTTCTGACTGGCCAGCTCTGTGGAGGGCGGATCTAGGCGGAGGCAGCTGAACGCAGTTTCCGGGTCTCAGAGTGAAACGCGTGAGACGCGTCTGCCATCTGAGCTAAGGAATCAGCGGGGAAATTCTGCAATCAAACGCAGTATATGTGTATAGATCTAATGAAATTAACTTGTTCTAATAAACGAACGGCGAAAGTGGAGGACGCAGTGCGAAAGTCTGGCAGCTCAAAAGCGAATTTGCTATCGGCTACAGTTTGCTACGGCAACAGTTGGTGAGTACCGTGGTTTTTCTACTCCTAGCTAGGATGCAGGGGAAGCTAGAATCCACCCCATATAGACACATTTGTAGAACGGGTCGACATGCCCAAGAGTAGACAGAAGACCGTAGAAATCCGGTGGGTCTGAGTTTAGAGGGAAACATGGACAGTGAGGGGCAGCTTAAAGTGGACCAACAGCTTGTGGACTGCTTCGGTGTGTATTAGGACCTGCTGGTTCGTGTGCATAGCTGTGGTGTGTTGTTAGCGTGGAGAAACGAACAGCTTCGCGCTGGTATATATGACGGAGGGGTAAAGCTCCAGGCTAAACGGCCTTTTCGGAAATTGCCTGTGGTAATGGTTTACTTATTGCTTCGAATGACCAGCTCTTCCTCGCGGAAAATGGGCGATTATGTATAGCGTCGAGAGCTAGACAGAGCTCCGGTTATGTCATGAACATAATACAGGTTTTACAGACTGTAAGTTCCGTCTGCGTGAACCGTTGCTTATGTGGAGCTAGCGAATCGATCACTTTTACAGGAAAGAATTTAATATTCAATCGATGGGAATGCGGAGAAATCGTTTGTTATACCGGACACGTTATAGGCTGTGCGCTTCCCTATTGCTTTCACCGGTAGTATCAGAGAGCTTGCCCAGACATTGGAGATGTATCAGGCTGACCCCGGTCATGGATAAGTAAAGCGGTCGTTTCATAAGCACCAAAAGACGCACCCCAAGCTCTGCAAAATCTACGTCTGGTCTAACTGCAGCCCAACTCGGCAGACACATACAGCACCTCTCCGGTTAGCTTCAACTGTAGTGGCTACAATCAGGCAACGTTATGATGAAACTGCCACATTGATGCTTACCGAAGTAACACAAGCATACCGATCATAATTGCTGCATATAAGTTAACCAGGAGCATTTTTAATTAGCAGAGCACGCGAACTAACATGCAGTAGCTGATAAGCGGTCATGACTTTGAATGTAATCTGTCGCGCGAAAAATTTGCTTCGCGTCCGGTGTGAAAGCTGCTTAACGCACCCATAACGACTGTATTCACGTCTTTGCATTGACTTTGAATGTAGCTAATCTGTCGTGCGAAAAATTCGTTTCGCCTCCAGTGTGAAAGCGGCTTGACGTGCCCATAACGTGTATTCGCGTCTTTGCATGGACTTTGAATGTAGGCTAATCTGTCCTGCGAAAAATTCGTTTCGTGTCTGATGTGAAAGCAGCTTTATGGATAGTACGTGACAGTTAGAGAGAGCTCGGTTATGTTATGAACATAATTCAGGTTTTGCAGACCTTAAGTTCCGTTAGCGCGGACAAGTTGCTTATGTGGAGCTAGCGAATTGATCACTTCTACAGGAAAGAATTACCTATTTAATCTCCGCCTTTTTCGGCTTTTAATTAGCCACAACAATTTCTAAAGGGAGATGAAATTATGTCAAGGTAGTGCAGAGAAATCATTTGTAAACCGGTAGAGCTTCTGCGTTTCGCATTGCTTTCACGCTAGCACCAGAGAGCTTGCTCAGACATTTGTGAAGCAACCGGCTGATCCCGGTCATAGATAAGTGAAGCGATCACAAACTGTAGTGGCTACAATCGGGCAATGTTAAGATGAAACTGCCACATTGATGCTTACCGAAGTAACACAAGCATACCGATCAGAATTACTGCATATAAGTTAACCAGGAGCATTTTTAATTAGCAGAGCACGCAAACTAACATGCAGTAGCTGGTAACCGAGCGGTCATAACCACAGAGACAAACCCTTAAAATACAGGTTTCACAGACAGCAAGTTCTGTTACTGTGAACAGTTGTACCACGCATCCCAATTACAAACAAGTATTAAAAGTTAGCTTCAAATGAGGTTTATGTTCACACATCTTCTGTAGAATTCCCCCTGATATCACTCTTGCATATTTAGGACGCAAACATTAGCAACAGTAACTTGGCTCGTTAGCGCTGTGCTACAGCCACAATCAACTGGCTATCACGTCAGGTTGGCTTATGCAGTAATAGCAACTTACAGCTTCTGTGTCTGTGAGTCACGGACAGTCGCGACCGATACAGGCTTTATCTTCAGATATTTTAGAAAGCCTGCACTTGAGGCCAGTTGTTAGTGCTAACTATCGGTAGCGGTCCTGCTAGCCACCCATAACACGTTAGCTTCACTTACATTATTTGCTGTTATATGGTTACTTACAGCTTGTGGCTCCGAGCGCTTGATTGATGCAACTGCTTCAGGTTTGAGAAGCAGCTGAAACGCTTGTCCTGTGTCAAATTATCCTTTACTGACAAAGCCGTCTTTGGTGAAATGCTGAGCACAAGCAGCTAACGTTCCTTTTGGCCATGGCTGTTTGCTGCCCGCAAACAAAGAAAGCTACCCACTGATTTCTGGTGGCATCGTCTTTCGGAAGAGAAATATTTGTTTTTCTTCGCGTCCAAAAGTAAACGGACAAGTAGCTTTGGGAGAGATACTGACAAAATTGCACCTCAAATGATCTGCGGTTCTTCTTTTGTATTTCCAAAAGTGTAGACGCTACTAAGGCATAGTATGATCTGCCGTTGTTAGTGCCTGCTAGAATAGTTTCCGGTGTCGGCAGGTCCAGCGCAGTGGTTGGCTCTGGCTAGGTCTGTACTAATTGGACGGCGCAACCTGACGTCAGGTTTTGCCCAGATCTCTTGAAGATCTCGGGAGGAGCTGTTCAGAGAGGAAATCACGCTCACGAAATCACTTTCTTGGATTACGGCAAAATCCCTGTATCTTATTTTTAGAAACTTTTCAGAGGTTGAGCATGGACAACCAACATTATAACATTACTAATATGTATTAAAAGAAGATTCAGCATGTTAGGTCCCCTTTAAGCTGCTTTTCCACCGAACGCGAAATCAATTTTTCACGCGACAAATTGTATTAAAAAACAATGCACAGACGCAAATACACGCAAACTCGCGTGTATTCCCATTTTTGCATTGACTTTGAATGTAATCTGTCGCACGAAAAATTTGTTTCGCCTTCGGTGGAAAAGCAGCTTAGACTAACTGTAGACTTCGGCACGACGTACAGCAACTTGTCAGATAAGATCTAAAATGTTCGCTGATCTGCTGTTTTTTAGTATTTGCAGGACAGCACCACACAAGCACACAATATTTGCAGTTCACATTTTAAATGATCAGATACAAATTCTGAATGGATAGGAAACCTTTAACCAGTTGAAATGTGGTGGGCGCGGTGTTCGGAGGCTGCATCTGTGGTTCGAGGGAGTGATGCAAGGGTGAATCAATCATACGGCTCAACATGTGCACGAAATAAAAATGGGTTCTACTAACTAAAAATCAGCCTACGTTGCATACCGAGAGTTTCCCTACAGCTTCG
Source organism: Gymnothorax javanicus (assembly GCA_029692085.1). NCBI lineage: Eukaryota > Metazoa > Chordata > Actinopteri > Anguilliformes > Muraenidae > Gymnothorax > Gymnothorax javanicus. The sequence continues at coordinate 25,964,470 of CM056196.1, forward strand.
CAATAACTCTGCCCCCAGCCCCTGACGTGATCGGTGCTCATCTGCTCATTGCCAGTCTGGGGCAGTTTAGTGGCCGTTTTGGTAAGCAACCGGAACCAAGGCCAGAGAGACAGGATCCGGAATTCGATGAACGCGCCTTTCCGTCAAAATAATCCTCTTTCGTTGATTAAGTTCGTAAGACAAAGCTTCTGTTAGCGGCTTTAAAGAAGTTATTTTATGTACCTGACAAGTTTCTTGAAGAACCTCTTCTAAAACAGACTTTTGTACGTCCATGTTTAAATGCATAAAATGTTTCAAAACCGGACCCGGAAATCGATGGTGCGCCAGAATTTAGGGTGCCTTCGAGCATATCTGCAAGTAAACCGGCTACGCGAGATTCCCGCCGAAGTTGCGCGATAAGCCCTCCAAACCCTGCGATAGCTGAAAGCTATGGGAAATGTAGTTTTTCACATACCCGAAATTACTTTTTATTTGTGCCAGATTTGTTCTTATGGAGGAAAATTTAAAAAATAGTGAAATCCGTGACATTACGGAGCACCCATGCATTACGCAGGGGTGGAGGAATAAAGCGTAAGTCTCTCAATTCGCAACTTGCGGGTTTTTTCACTTGCTTGCGGGTCCGCGGGTTTTGCTATTCAAATACGGGTCACTTGGGAGCTCAGCTTTTATATTAATATTAATAGGCATTTAATACCTCGAATGCATATCCTGCGCATGCCTTAGCAACCCGGCGTGTCATCAATAACATGGCTGCCGCAATTGTATGCCATGAACACGTTAGAGCAACACTAAAAGTTAAACTGAATTTTATTGACTGGATTTACGCTTAACAGTACATCCGAATGTTTATGTGGGGACTCAAGAATGAAGGTAAACCGAAAAAGTACTGATTTCATTCGATTTTGGCGGAGGCTGATTACGGATGTCTTTCTGTTCTAAAAATAAAATACGATTTGAAATCTTACCCGAATTTATTCGATTGCCTTTTGCTTTCCTGGTTTGATGCGTTTAAATAGGCAACTTCATTATTCAATGATCCGGAGAACTGCTTAGTTTACTTTACCCTCGTGGATCGTTCTTTTCTTCTTCTTCTTCTGATTTAAAGACATATTACACACAGCTTAAAAGGTTCATTACCGCCACCCACCAGACTGGAGTGTGGATCTTAAGAATAGGCTATAATTTTAAGCATATGAGTAGGAATGGGAAATCTGACACCGAGGCACCGAAACCCGTATCACTTCGAGTGAGCCCTCGCTGCGGAGTGCAGGACATCAGTCCCCGCCCCCCTGATGTCCGACCCCTCCCTCTGATGTCCCGATACACGTTCCCTACCAGTACCGTTTAGTAACGGTAATATCTCTAAACGTTGTTGTCAAATGGCCCAAGCTTATCCCGAATTTCTGAAGAGCGGGGCTGCGTCCGAATAGTCTTTTTTTGCTTAGGAAAGTTCCTAACTCCTAAAAAATTATTTGGAAATAATTAAGTGGCAGCCATGACAAGGGGATTCGAATTATTTAAATGTTATGGAAAGGTGTCTCAGTGCTTCCTAATTTACCTCCTTTAAGCATAGGGCACACAGAACCATCCTTTTCGAAAAGAAAGGAGATAACGCTATCTGCGCAGCAGCAACATTTAAAGCGACGACCATTTATCCGACCAATCGCGTAAAGAAACGTATATGATGGGCAGGGGACTGCTGATTACGTTGCCTAGTGAAGTGCATTCGGATTCTCTAATTAGCGCGGTTGTCTTCCTAAGTCGTTTGGAATTCCCCTTTACACCTTCCCTTTATCTTATGACGTTTTCCACAAAGGTTACAGAGAAGTGGATAGGACGTAATTTTTTTTACTATTCGGACTCGTATTTCAGAAAAATGACAAACTGGTCACCCGCAGCGGTACTTAGTCAAATTTCTGAAAGCTGAAGGTATCACCGAATTACTTTTTAAAATCGGATTCCTTGCTCCAGAACATTACGACCACCTAGCTGAAAAGGGTGACACCGGTTCACCCCTTTCCCCACCACCCCCGAGCCTGGCCCGCGGGGGCCTTTTCGGGGGAGTCACCTGGAAGAGAAAGGCGCGCCTAGGGGGGGTCGCTGGGCCGCGGGGCAGAGCGGGGCAGGGATATTCGAGGGGGGGCTTTTCGGCAAATAACTCCACGCTGCAGCATGCTATCGGGACTAGGTTTGGAGGGGGCGAAGGCGGGGGGAAGCCCTTCCAGGGGACCCCTGGCTGGACCCGGGGCACGGCGGTGGTCGGCCGCAGCGGGCGTGAAGGCGTGCCGGGTCCGAATCGCCGCCTGCCGGGGCACCCCCGGGGGGCTGGGCTGGACGGGACTAGGCCCCTTGAGGAGGGCTGCGGCCCCGCAGAGGCCCGGGGGGACCCGTGGAAGGCGGCAGTGCCCCGTTGGATTATTACCCGTATCTCCGCCCTGCGGCCAGCTATCGGGACGGGGTTTGTGGTAGGGCAAAGCTGGGAAGGAGCCCTTTCGCGAGGCCCCTGGCTCGACCCGGGTCGCGGCCGTGGCAGGGCCCAAACCCGCCCCGTCTGATTATTTTTGGCCGCCACCTTCCCCTTCCACCCCGCGCGGCTTCGGGCGGCCGGGCCTGCTCCCCGGTCGTTCCCAGGGGACCTCCCGGCACCCCGGGCTAAGCTTGCCCCCGCCCAAGCTCTCGGGGCCCCGCGCTGGGCTGGGGTCGAGGCCCTGTCCTTCCGGGACCACTGCATGTCCTCTTCTCGCTTTCATGCCTTTTTACTGTTTTCCTTTCGTGTCCCGCTCTCTCTTGTGTCTCCTATCAACTCCTGCGCTACTTTGGTATCATAGTTGTCATTGTGAAGCACTTTGTATTCTGTTCTCTGCGAGAGGGATAACGTACGGCGAGTCGGTCATTATTGCGGAAAACCCCTTCAGGGCGACTAGATTCAAATATTACATACATTCATACATATATGTGTGTGTGTGTGTGTGTGTGTGTGTGTGTGTGTGTGTGCGTGTAAGGGATAAAATATTTATAAAGTAAAATTTTAATTGTATTTTAACATATTTACGCATTGACTTAAATACATTTACAATTTCCATAGAGTACGGATGAGTATTTGTACTTCTTGCAGTCGTCCAGCAGATGGTGTTGTTCTTGTCATTGCCATAGACCACACCTATTGGATGTCCGTCCCCACCTCTTTGTCCGACCCCGCCCCATTCCGCGGCCTGCAGTCAGGGATACTTGATCACTTCCGCAAAGCAATCTGCTTCGGCACAATGTATCGGGGCGCGTACCAAAGTTGTAAGGTCACGTGACTGATGTTGTAATGGGACATTTGACACAGGGGCACCGGTGCTTGTATCATCCCCGTAAAGCGTTACTGGTTCGATTAAGCTTTAAAGTGTCGACACTTTCATTGCTTTGACACGTCGCCATGGATAACAGCAAACGTTCACGAGTTTAGGAGAAGTTTGACTTGATCTCGCCTAACAAGGTAAATTGTCTTAGGCTTAGGCTACTATCTGTTTACATGAACTGAATGAATTATTAATAATAAATAATAATAATAATAATATAATGGAATGGTTTCATTATTTTCAGGTTCGGTGTTTACTGTGTCCACAAATGTGGTCTTACAACAGCAACACATCTTTTATGTTGAGGCATCTCCGGGCAAAACATGAATATGATGATGTTGCTTCTGCTTCCACGGCTCCACCCAACCATGCTAGTGCCAGTTCTTTATGCACTTTATGTGTTTTCTGTTATCTGAGCTGTGGTCATCTGCTGCAATTACTTTCTTTGCTATTAGTTTTTGCAAAACATCGATAGAAGTCTTCAATACAACTACTGTAGAGCATTATGCAATCTCAGATATGTATAACCGTTCGGGTTAAGATCTATAGATCTATGAGGAGAATCGAACCCCAGTGGCCTGCATGCTGAGCTGCCGCATTCCTGCTCTCCCAAGGGAGTATTGAACTTTCACCGCGAACTATAGTATATAGTCTTACAATCACGCGTATCAACTCTTCAATTCCACTCATTAGAGACATCAACAATAGAATGTTTATTCAAGGATAGCCAGACGCTACAGCTACGGTAAGCTTCATTTTATTTTCTGGATGTAGTACATTCAATCAAAATTTTGCAGCATTGACTAAACAAGGTTTAGATAAAACATACAGGTAGGCCTAATAGTTTTTATTCTTAAGGGGACAGAACACTTTGTCTCCCCGCTCTGTTTACCTAAGTGTCAGAGAAGAGCCATTTGGTCGGCATTTGGCTTCGTCCATGCTTGATGAATCGGTAAGAGCCGCCATTATGTCTGCTAACCACCAGATGTCACTGTTTTGTATTCGATGCTTTGATGCTCTGAACCATTTACAATACAATCAGGAAGAACCTTCCAAAGCCTCGTGGGGCTTCATGCACCCAACCCTACATAAGAGTCATAGTTAATAACTACAGTGCCGTGAAAAATTATTTGCCCCCTTCCTAATTTCTTACTTTTTAGCATATTTTTCACACTTAAATGTTTCAGATCATCAAACAAATTTTAACATAAGACAAAGACAACCCGAGTAAATACAAAATGTCGTTTTTAAATGATGATTTCATTTATTAAGGGGAAAAAGTTATCCAAACCTTCCTGGCCCAATGTGAAAAAGTAATTGCCCCCTAAATCCAAATAACTGGTTGTGCCACCCTTGGCGACAACAACTGCAATCAAACGTTGCGATAACTGGCAATGAGTCTTTCACATCGCTGTGGAAGAATTTTTGCCCACTCTTCTTTGCAGAATTGTTTTAATTCAGCCACATTGGAGGGTTTTTGAGCATGAACAGCATGTTTAAGGTCATGGCACTGCATCTCAATTGGATTTACGTCCAAACTTTGACTAGGCCACTCCAAAATCTTCATTTTGTTTTTTTTAAAGCCATTGAGCGGTGGACTTGCTGGTGTGTTCCGGATCATTGTCCTGCTGCATAACCCAAGTGCGCTTGAGCTTGAGGTCACAAACTGATGGTTGGACATTCTCCTTCAGGATTTTTTGGTAGAGAGCAGAATTCACAGTTCCATCAATTACAACAAGTCATCCAGGTCCTGAAGCAGCAAAGCAGCCCCAGACCATCACACTACCACCACCATGTTTGACTGTTGGTATGATGTTCTTTTTATGGAATGCTGTGTTAGTTTTACACCTGATGTAATGGGACACACACCCTCCAAAAAGTTCAACTTTTGTCTCGTCAGTCCACAGAATATTTTCCCAAAAGTCTTGGGGATCATCAAGATGTATTTCGCAAATATGAGACGGGCCTTTGTGTTCTTTTTGGTTAGCAGTGGTTTTTGCCTTGGAACTCTCCCATGGATGCCATTTTTGCCCAGTCTCTTTCTTATTGTTGAGTCATGAACACTGACTTTAACTGAGGCAATTGAGGCCTGCAGTTCTTCAGATGTTATTCCTGGTTCTTTTGTGACCTAATGGATGAGTCATGGATGCACTCTTGGAGTAATTTTGGGAGGCCGGCCACACCTAGGAAGGTTCACCACTGTTCCAAGTTTTCTTGATTCGCCGGAGTCCCAAAGCTTTAGAAATGGCTTTGCAACCCTTTCCAGACTGATAGATGTCAATTTCTTTGTTTCTCATCTGTTCTTGAATTTCTTTAGTTCGCAGCATGACGTGTTGCTTTCTGAGATCATTTAGCCTACTTCACTTCGTCAAACAGATTCTATTGAAGTGATTTCTTGATTCAACAGATCTGACAGTAATCAGGCCTGGGTGTGGCTAGTGAAATTGGACTCAAAAAGTGTGGTTAATCACAGTTAATTCATGATTTAACAAGGAGGGCAATTACTTTTTCACATAGGGCCAGGTAGGTTTGGATAGCTTTTTCCCCTTAGTAAATGAAATCATCATTTAAAAACTGCTTTTTGTATTTACTCGGGTTATCTTTGTCTTATAGTAAAATTTGTCTGATCAGCTGAAACATTTAAGTGTGAAAAATATGCAAAAAAGTAAGAAATTAGGAAGGGGGCAAATACTTTTTCATGGCACCGTATATTACAGAAAAACTTAAACTAGAAGAATTAAGTGAGAGCCATACTCTCACAGTCCATTTCAGATCAACACACCCCATTTTAGTGTTTACGACGGTCGGTTGATGCAAGTGCTTGGATGAAGATGTTACTGGTGTCGATACATCCTGGTTTTTAATTGAATGTTGGCCATACCCAAGGGCAAATTTAAGCAAATTCCCTTAGTGTGACATGGCCAGGAATTTTGTCAAATGTACCATCGTTTACACACGTGGCCGTTGGAAATCTCCTATCTCGGCAGTATGACATCAATTTCAACAAATTCTTTTTTTATTCATTAGGAAAATGTATCAGCTACAATGTGCACCGATAACACAGGATTATAATCATTCATGACACTTTGTGGGGCCCCAGAATGGGTAGCCCCTCCCAAAAACTAAAAAATGTTAAAAATATCTTTTTTTTTTTTTTTTTGGTCATGAAGAAAATTGATATCGCAGGTTTCTCTGGTGGATTCATGAACCCCATGGGGTGGTTTATCACTGCTGAGAATTATTTTGAATTCAGTGGTTTGGGCCAGAGAATGCTCTGAATAGGTCTCCACCTTTGTCAATACAATGTCAATCACTGAATACGTTTTGTTTCTTGACAAGTTCCTACAAATTTCATTCTAAGCACATGTAATTCCTCCTCTACTTCTTTTTCAATTTCCATATTCTACCTCCATCCTCCCCTTCCCAATCCATTTTCTCCCGACCAGTTTCCTCAGTCTCAGCAATAGCCTGTGTGGGAGAAATATATCCTCAGTCTGGGCCAGTGGACTAAGTGTTCCTCTCACGCTTGTAAATCTATTCAAGGAATGGACACATTCTCCAGAGTCTGATGCAATTGGGGTTTATTGTAAGTAGCTGAAAGTGAAATACAAAAACTCAGGCTGGTCTGCGCAAACCAAGAGGCATTCTTCAACTATCGCCCGACAAAGACGGACCACCGATTGTCAGAGCTCCTGTTTTATTGCTTGTTTCAGGGCGTGGATAAATCTGATACTTTTCACCGTATCAGACATCATTAGCTCCTGATTGGTTCATTGTCTTAGGAGAAATTTTACACCCTTTGTTACAAGTTTGCCAAAACTGCCTTTGACAAAAAATTCAAAAGCATTTTAGGCCTCTCGGGTTGTTTGTGCACTGCATATACCCTCCATAATCTCAAGGTTCACTTGAGGGTCAACTGTCTACTTCGTTTCCATCATTTAGGATACTCAAGTTGGCATGGACTCTTGATTTTGTCTAGAATAAAATGGGTCAAGCTAGTAAGGCCACTTATGAGCAAACTACCGATATGATCATTCCAGCAGACTTGCTTACACAATTGGCCTTCAGCTAGCAGCAGGAGCTTCTTGATCTGGTTTTGATAACAGATTTATGAGTTTTTGCTTCTTCGCAGTTCCACACTCTCACTCAGTAATTTTGAAGGGCCATATGAACGTGGCTCAGTTCTCTCTGCTGAACTGTGATTATGGTAATACTTTTATTTTAGAATATTGAAGAATATTTAACCACCACAAACTAGCTATGTAAATGCAGATGTGCCTCTGGCTGGTACAGTCCACAATAAAACAATTAAATGTATTTGCGATGACACTGTTTGCATTACAGGCGTTTAGCAGGCGCTCTTACCCACAGGGACGCACAATACGAAGTGCATTTTAGAAGGACCAAAAGTGCTGAAAAGCCTAGAAGGTGCTTGCAGTCAAAATGCAAGTGCAGCCATGAATTTGGATTGTGTTGTAATTACACCACAACAAACAGAGGTATAGCCTAAAGAGATGAGTCTTTAGACGACGCTTGAAGGAGACCAGGGTCTCTGCTGTTCTGACCCCCGTAGGGAGGTCGTTACACCATCCACCATCACTAATGTTTTGAATTTGATGCAAGCCAAGACAGGGACCCAGTGGGGGTCAGCAAAAAAAGGGGGGTGTCTGGGTTACGTGAAAATCAGATGAGATGCAGCATTCTGTACGAGCAGCATAGGTCTATTGCAGATGCAGGGAGACCAGGCAAAAGAGAGTTGCAATAGTCCAGGGGGAAGCATATCAATGCTTAGACGAGAGGCTGGCTCGGGTAGGAAGTAAGACAGGGGCGGATTCTCCCAACGTTGCACAGGAAGAATCTTGGATCAGTTCTGCAGTGTTCTCGGAGAGGGACAGTGATCACAGGCGAGTGAATACAGGATGCAGATATCCCATGACCTGTGCGTGTGTCAGATCTGAAAATCCATAGCTAAGCAGAGGCTGGTCATCAGTCATAGAAAAATGCCAGGTTAAAATTAACCCTTTGATGCATAGAGTACATACCGTAGACTGTACAAAAAGATCGATGCAGCACCCGGGTCTGAAAAGTGAGGCCGATAAGGAAATCTCAAAAATTTGCATTATATTTAATGGTCGGCAGACGGCGACGTCGATGGTTGCAAAAAGAAGTTCAATGCTATTGAAGTCTATGAGAAAATGACCCTACTTTGCCACCTGATTTATTTCATTAATGATTTTCCACATCATTTAATGGTATCTATCGCAAGTTTCAAGTCTCCTTCGATATATTGTGGTGTTGATTTTTGTAAATTATGGTCCCAAGTAGACTAGTACAAAGGATAAAGCCAGAATATGTTTTAGGGGCGTGGCTATCCTCTGGTACTCGTCGAATACGGTCAGATCCAGAGCCACGGTCCTCCCCGGATCTTCAATTCACGCTCTCGTCCAATAGGAATCACATCCGGTTGCAAAATGACAAAATGGCGCAATTCAAACTGCCAAAATCGAGGCTTCCTAAATGGTATGCTGAAACCAATGGGTGACATCACTGTTTCTTCTCCATCTTTTTATACAGTCTATGGTACATACAAATGCCTTGGACCATTTGTTGTGATTTGGTGCAATATTTTGTGTGTGTGTGTGTGTGTGTGGTGGGGGGGGGGGTTGCAAGAGGTGGTCTGTCTGTCCATTATTTTGGACATTATGCTTGTGGGATGCACACTGTCATCCAGTATTTTGGACATTATGCATGCGGAGTGACAGAAATAATGTGAAGTTGAAGAAAACTGGTCATTGAAATGCATGATGATCTATCGGTATTATGGACATTGCATATTTGAGCTATTTACTCGGCATGCATAATGTCCAATATTTTTGATAGAGCCTAGACTCAGATGTACTCCTACAAATAGACGTGCATTACATAGGTTATGTGTTTTCAGTTTGTGTTATATAATGTATTTCCATCCCCAAACAGAAAAAAGTCTGATCAAAACTTGAGGGCAATTCCGCCAATTAGTAAACCTATAGGTGTAATTTTCAAAATAGTGCTACACATCTCTGTAATACATAATTTTAAGGTTTATAGCCCTATTTTTCAAAACCAATGAGTAAACCTGAGTGGAAGATGTATATTTATATAAATATCAGTGTTTTTGTAAGATGGAATAAAGGAGTCTGGATATCTCTGATTGATGCATAGTTAAATAATTGTATTTTTTTTTCTATCTAAGATTATCATTGTTGCAAATTTTTGTTCGAGTGATTTTTACATGAGGCCCTAGTATTTATTGCATTGATAAAAAATCAGTTTGATTTAAAATAAAAAATTAATTTGCGTACTAAGTATACACACTTTTCACATGTACGTCCGACACCAAAAATGATTCTTTATAACTGTCCCATTAATATGCACTGTCAAACTAACTTGATATCCTGGAGTAAATGTGTATATAATGTCTTTATTATAATGGACTAGTTTATTGTCATCAGGTATTTGCAACATGCTGGGAATACTGGTGTCAAATTTTGTACGTCCGACACCGTGTACGTCCGACACCACAGTTTCCAACAGTTAAAAGCTCATGGACACTGTAATTAGTAACAAGAATGGTTCTTACTTTCATACCACCTGTTCTGTAATTGGAGGAAAGCATTTCATAGGGATAGGAAGAGGAATAGGAACTGATCAGCTGCCATCTGATAGCTGGAATAGGCACTAAGTTGTGCGATTGTATCTTCTTTTTGCCATCACCTTTGTACAGGAGGGAAATTTGATTTTGAAGCTGATTTTGAAATACCACAGATTTTAAGACACTGGACTTGAAAAAAGATGAGTACAAGAAAGTGAATGTGTCCAAATTGTTGGTTATAAATCATGGCATATGAACATCTGGTAGCTATGTGGAACTCTAAGTCATTCAGGGCTTTGCGGCGCGTCCTCCGATCGCGTATCGCAACTTGGCTGGATTGCGCTACGGTAGTCAAAATAGGTGTATTGCTTTTTCTGATACACATTTTGGTCGCGTCCTTGTTGGGAAGTCTTATGTTGATGACGTAGTTCACACAATGGCACATATGTGCCATTTTGAATTTTTCGATTTGATGAACGGGAACCAACTGAACTTTTCACGCAGACATTTTGTTTGAGTTTGTGCTCACGAAAGCAACGATCGTTTTATTGAATGCAAGTAAAATAATCATTGAAACCTGTAATATATTCATTTTCATATATTTCCCCATCAGTGTGCTGAATGTGAGCGATTGATAGATCAAGTAGTGAGTGATATTTGAGTCTCATCACAGCACTCCAGAAGTAAAAAAGCAGTTTTGCTGACTTAGGGTGCGCATGTTAAGGCTGCTCATGTAAAAATAAAACTCTGTCTACTACCAGTGGCATTACCAAAATGCAGGTTAACACTCAACCTATTTCCAAGCGAGAATCGGGAAATTGATTGAATTAATTTACTGAGCAAAGTGTTATGTATTCAATAGGGCAAACTGAATATTTGATACCAGATGTGTTCAATTCCTGCAGTGTTATTAATTTGTTGAGTTACCTTACTTATAAGCCAACTTGCCAAGGTTTGAAGTTGTGTTTTGTTCATTATATGGGGATCGAGTTGGCTTAAAATTACATTTAGACCCTGGACGTCCGACACCAAAAAGGTTTTTATATATGTTATTTTTTAGTCACCTACTCATAAACCCACTTGCAAGAGATTTGAATGTGGTATTTGGTTCATTAAGATATGATAAAGTTTAAAATATGTTTGTTGGAGACGAGGATCCAATTGATGTAAAATTACCTTCTGACCTTGTACGTCCGACACCAAAAATGGTTTGATGTTACTTTTTTAGTAACCTTACTCATAAATGTACTTGAGGAGGTTTGAAGGTGTGGTATTTTGTTCATTTTATATGATAAAGTTTAATATACATTTGTTAGAGATGAAGATCCAGTTGGATTTTAAATTACATTCAGACGCCGTACGTCCGACACCAAAAATGTACGTCCGACACTGTGTTTAGTTGTACATTACATGCTCATAATAAAAAGTATGGATTCCTTTATGTAATCCTGTTTTAGTGTACTGTCTTGGGGATTCAGTCATGGATTAATATTTGGAAAAAGTTTAAACACTTCACAGAGATCCTAAAACAAATTATGTACATGTCATTAAGTCTGAGCACGTCCGACACAAAGGTATTTTGGAGCAACATCTCCTACACTATGATGAGGATACCTCAGGATACCATACCAGATGATTGCCATAACCAGGATGTGTAATCTGCCCAAATGACAGTTATCTCCTCACTTCACTGTGCTCTTAACTGATTTATGAAGTGTCTGAAATGTACGTCCGACACCACGGAACTGCCCTCGAACAATATAAGACTATTTCTGACTTTCATCAACTTACCTCTTACTTGTGGATGCAGCCACTGTGATTGTTTGTGGTAAATCATGTGACTAATCAGAGAGGCACCTATTAAGGAAATTATTATCTGGAAATGTCCAGTAAAATGTACATTTTGCGTTTTCAGGGTATCTATGAGCCTAGAGAAAATAAACCCCACTTAAATTATGTCCAAAATATTGGACAATATGCAACAACTGGTTAACATGATTTATTGTACAATGTAGAAATCCCAAAATGTTAAACAGAAGAAATGTGGTGAGAGAAATGACTTTAAGTAAATGTCCTGCTGGAGCCCATGTTAATGAGTCTCCCAGAACCATTCCACATTTCTACCTAGATACCTAAAGGTCAAAGGAAAAACAAAGTCATCAAAACAGAGGCCCAATGAAGAAAAAAGTAAAATCATCAATAATCATATGTACCACATGCCTACATATCAGTTACCCCAAGCCTGACATCAGTTACACAAAGATTACCCAAACACATCATTACAAAACACTGCACAATGGCTTGAATAATGTTTACCATTCTGAGATGTTTGATGGGAATTTACAGGTGTAGCATAAAAATAGGAAAACAGGACAACATGACCACAAGAGTATCCATTATCATCCTTGCATGTCAGTTTTGTAAACATTCTTGTTTCCTCTTGTGGGTACTGACAGGGGCACACTCCTGGCAAACACCTTACACACCGAGGAAATATGCCATCTTGTTTATAATCATTAATGACAACAAAAACTTTCATCCGAGTTTTCAATCATGCATGATTTCTATTTAGTAATGGAAAAAAAAACCTTAATTGAGAACATTTTCAATCAGTTTTCATGAACAAAATGAACACAATAACCCTATCATCAGAGGCCACTCCATAAAGTTGCATACTAAATTGAGACTCTCAGAGCCAATCACTATTTACTGCACTTTCTTAGCCTCATCTACTTACTGGCAATATGAATCCATCACTTAAATCTATTTAATAGCAAGCAGGTGAAAACAGGGCTCTTCCACTAACCAATCCCAATATTATGATAGGCAAGACTTGAGTCATCGTCTGTGCATCCCACAAAGAACAGAGGAACAAACTCCATTTACTGGTAATAGCAACACAAGAGGTTCAAGTGCACTCGAAACTCAACTGGTCTGCCACGTGCCATGCCCATTTCAGAGTGGGGTACAAGGCTAAAATGAAATGTCAAACACACTCCTAAAGATGTTTACAAAGTCTAATCAAATTTGATCAATATTTGTGACCACTAGAATTATGAAGAAACAGCAGGACATTATGTATTTCATTCATTTAATGGAAGTTTCGTCTATGAAAACTGATGTGAGGTGAGCCAGTTTTGTAAAGTTTCCTCTAACAAATGGATTTTTTAAGAATATATTCATACAAGTCACTATACAGTGGACTCCAAAATTACTGGTACCCCTGACTGGCAAAGCACAAAAAAAAAAAAAAAAAAAAAAAAAAAAATATATATATATATATATATATATATATATAGACAACCCCAATTCCAAAATACATGGGACGAAGTGTAAATTGTGAATAAAATCAAAATGCAATGACTTTCACGTCACATGAGCCAATGTCATTTACAACAGAACATAGATAACATTTCAAATGTTGAAACTGAGACATTTTACATTTTTATCCACAAAATGAGCTTATTTTAATTTTTCTGGCTGTAACAGGTCTCAAAAAAAAAAGTTGGACACAGGCAAAAATGGGCTGAAAAAGCAATTAATATTTTAGAGAATCAGCTGAAAGAACATTTAGCAAGTAATTAAATTAACTGGCATCAGGTGTGTAACATGATAGGCTATAAAAGGGATGTCTTAGAGAGGCTGAGTCTCTCAGTTATGGCCAGAGGCTCTCCAACCTGTGAAGGCTTGCGTAAAAAAATTGTGGAATACTTCAAAAACAATGTTCCTCAACGTCAAATTGCAAAGGCTTTGAAGGTCTCATCATCGACAGTGCAAAACATCATCAAAAGATTCAGAGAAACTGGAAAAATCTTTGGCGTAAGGGACAAGACCGAAGACCTTTACTGGATGCCCGTGATCTTCAGGCCCTCAGACGCCACTGCATCACTCACTGGCATGATTCTGTCATTGACATTACTAAATGGGCCCAGGAATACTTCAAGAAACCACTGTCTAAACACAGTCCGCCGTGCCATCCACAGATGCCACCTAAAACTCTATCATGCAAAAAGGAAGCCATTGCTGAGCATGATCCAGAAGTGCTGCCGCGTTCTGTGGGCCAAGGCTCATTTAAAATGGACTGTAGCAAAGTGTCGTGTGGTCAGACGAGTCCAAATTTGACATTCTTGTTGGAAATCATGGGTGTCGTGTCCTCTGGGTCAAAGGGGAGAAAAATCACCCCTCCTGTTATCAGCGTTCAGTTCAAAAGCCAGCATCTCTGATGGTATGGGGATGCATTAGTGCATGTGGTGAGGGACACTTGCAGGGCTCTCGCTGTTTTTTTTTTTTTTTTTTTTTTGGAGTCAAGGGTCAGTGACTCCTGTGACTTTTTTTCAGGGGTCAACCTTCTGAACTCGGGGGTCATAAATGTTTTTTTTTTTACAACTTTTCAGGGGTCAGATATGGACACACTTATCCCTCTTTCTTCAAAATGATTTCCTCACTTCTATCGCAATTTGCTTTGCCTTTGCATGTGCTTTGTTTTTTCAATTAACCTGAGTACAGCTTCAAGATCTATTCAAGAGTAAGAGTGTGACTGACCACTCCATTAGTGGCTAAAACAGAGTTGTTGAAGTTGGACTTGGGTTTAGCATTGGTTTGCTTAAAGATTTAAATAACTCCAGCAACTAACCATTTCCAATGTTGAGTTTAAATTGTTGTTGTGTTCAATTTTGGCTCTTACTTCTCCTGTCCCACACGGATGAATCTTTGGATTACTGGGTGACCAGGTAAGCATTAATGTCACTCAGTAGGTTCGCAGGATGAGGTTTCCAATAACACTAACGAATAAAGAGAGCCTAAACCCACATCTCAAGTCCATGTTGCAGAGTTGCATAATCAGATCATGAAAAAAATTATGTACACAGCCATTCAGAAAATATGATACTCCATCATTGATGGTTGTATATTCCATTCAGTATAAGTAAATCACATTATGAATTTATCAATTCAAAAAAAGTAGAAATGAGATGTGAGTCTCTGGGTTTTTAGGGCCTGTCCACAGGAAGCTAGAAGCATCTAATTTATATACAAATTCAATGAAGTTCAGCGTTCAGTGTTCTCGACGCAAAAACACAGTGAACTTTCAGCTTATTTTCCGCTCCGCTCAAGGCGCTTTTGGAGCAGCGCAGAACTCGTCAATGTCGCTTCTCTCTCACCGACGAAGCAAAATCAAGAAGAGGGAGGCCTCACAATATCAACAGATATGGTGTTTCAAATTATTTAACAACAATTAGGTTTGCTAAATATTCTGTTTGGGGAACTCGAGGTTTGCTGAAAGTTAGTTGGTTAGTATTAATGTTTTCTAAAATGAAGTTTACAGCCCAACAGCTGTGGCAAAGTACACTGTTATTGCGTAGGTTCCCATTTACTTTAACTGGGGTAACTAGCCAGCCTCCGTTGCAGATGTCTTATGTGGTTCGCTTCCCTTCCAGGCCCCCACGACTGCATGTGCAAATATAATTAGCTAGCTCAAGAAATTTCAGAGCTTCTCTCTGTTAGAAAATAAAAATCGGCTCCAGTGCGCGGACATCGTTGCGTGAGTGAAGCGAACCACATAAGCCGTATGCAATGGAGGTTAGGTGGCTAGTTAACGTTTGCCGAAGGATAGTTGCGAGTAACGTAGCTGCATGGGTCCATATGCGACTGTATACAGTTCTAGTTACGCTTTTGGGAAATAAACATTCATTGGCTCAGTTGCTGACTACACGCGATGTCTTTTAATCGTGCTCGTGCTCCTTTCTAAGGTAACGTAACGTTATACTTAGGGCCGGTTCATACTCTACACAAGGTACGCGAGCGAACGCGAGCACAGGTCCGTTCCATTCCGTTCACAGAGAAGCCTGAACGCGCGTCCCTTGCTGCGCTGTGCCTCGTTCAAAAGCAGTACACTGCTCATGCAATAGGGGGTAGCAAAGTCTTCTCCTTCTCCTCCTCCTCCTTTTTTTCTTTTTGGTGTGTTGAACACAGCGTATGGGGCATTATTTGCTTTGTCTCCCCTATTGGAATCTCACGGAAATACACGCGCCGATGCGTCGCGTTACAAAAATTTGGACGACAAACTTTGCTACGCAAAGACGCAAGATGGCTACCTTGCGTTGCTCGATGCGTTGCCTTGCGTTCGCGCTCGCGTACCTTGCGTAGAGTATGAACCGGCCCTTAGACTTGACATTTGCAACGATGGATTGCGGAAGTGCCAAGAAGACGGTTCCTCTAACTTAGCAACAATAAGCGCTGGAAGGGTGTGCCCTGGAAATGAGGTTATGGGCGCTTCCAGCTCAAAAAAAAAAAAAACGCTGGCTGTGGACACAGGCCCTTATGCTACCAACTGGTGATATCAGAATAAAATAAGCTGGAGAAGGCGAGACAACTATGAAAACAACGTGTAGAAATTGCTAAACCACTTTAATTCGAGTCAATTAGACTACATACAGTCTAGTGAAGAGAGTGGGCGGGGTGTGGAAGCTTTGGAGGCTCACGATTGACTGAAGTATCCAAAGATAACCATGTGCTGGTCATGCTGCATTATGACGTCAGGACTGAAAGACGCGGCACAGGACGACAGATGCTGCATAAATTAACTTTATTTGAGCCCGTGGAATTGGGATATACTTCGACGGCGCTGTTTTGCCATACGTTTTCCCCAACTCCGGCTGGTCAAACAATTTTGAGCATCATTCCCTGATCGCCACGCATTAAACACTGGAAAAGGGTCAAAAACTTCGCAGTGCATCATTTATTCAAGACGAGGACTCAAAGTTCTACAAATATTCGTGCGTCGCACTGACTCTTGCAATTCTCTATTGTGCTTCAAATCTTGATTTGGAGCGTATTTGACCCGAGACCTCAGGTCATCGAGAGCCCTGACTTGCATGTTTTAAAAACACCATGAATGCTGAAAGGTATATAAAGGTTTTAGAGCAACATGTGCTCTCCTCCAGATGACATTTATTCCAGGGAAGGAATATGTATTTCAGCAGGACAATGCAAAACTACATGCTGCAGCTATTACAGCAAGGCTGATCACGGGCATCCAGTAAAGGTCTTCGGCCTTGTCCCTTGCGCACAGAGATTTTTCCAGTTTCTCTGAATCTGTTGACCATGTTATGCACTTTCGATGATGCGACCTTCAAAGCCTTTATAATTTGACGTTGAGGGACATTTAAAGTATTCCACAATTTTTTTAATTCAAGCCTTCACAGGTTGGAGACCCTCTTGCCATCTTTACTTCTGAGAGACTCAGCCTCTCGAAGACATCGCTTTTATAGCCAATCATGTTACACACTTGATGCCAATTAATTACTTGCTACATATTCTTTCAGCTGATTCTCATATATTAATTGCTTCTTCAGCTCTTTTCTGCCTGTGTCCCAACTTTTTTGAGACCTGTTGCAGCCAGAAAATTTGAAATGAGCTCATTTTGTGGATAAAAATGTAAAATGTCTCAGTTTCAACATTGGAAATGTTATCTCTGTTCTATTGTAAATAACATATTGGCTCATGTGATCTGAAAGTCATTGCATTTTGATTTTATTCACAATTTACACTTCGTCCCAACTATTTCAGAATTGAGTTTTTATATATATTATATATATATACATATATACACACACACACACACACACACACACACTCAATTTTTAAAGTATTGTTTGTGCAAAGTCAGTCAGGGGTGCCAATATTTTTGTTGCCCACTGTACCTGCAAGAATATTTCCTTTATACAAGCTTAGTATCAAAATTTTGCAACAAGGAAATTCATGTCAGAGGACTGGATTTGGCTACTATGTAGACCTGAATTAGCTGGGGGATACTCCATAGGTTTTTCAAAACTGGTTCTTAACCAGTTGCAGTGAGTTCATGTGAATGGATTTTCTGGTGGCATTTTAAATATTTTTTCCGTGGAAAACACATATCACACTGAGTGCACGCATAAGGCTTTTCACCTGTATGAATTCTCTTGTGGCAATTCAAATCACATCTCCGAACAAAAGACTTCTCACACTGATCACATTTAAAGGGCTTTACACCTGAATGAATTATCAGGTGGTCATTTAAATGACATCTCTGAGCAAAAGACTTCTCACATTGATCACATTTGTAGGGCTTTTCACCTGTATGAACTCTCTGGTGGGTTTTTAAATGTGATGTCTCAGCAAAAGTCTTCTCACACTGATCACATTTGAAGGGTTTTTCACCTGTATGAACTCTCTGGTGGGTTTTTAAATTAGATCTCACAACAAAAGACTTCTCACACTGATCACATTTGTAGGGTTTTTCTCCTGTATGAATTCTCAGGTGGGTATTCCAATCAGATTTCTCAACAAAAAACTTCCCACAATGATTACATTTGTGGCGCTTTTTACCTGTATGGTTTCTTCTCATGTGCTGATTTAAACTACCCCTAGCAGAAAAAGACTTCTCACACTGATCACATTTGAAGGGTTTTACATCAGTATGAATTTTCAGGTGGCTGTTCAAATCAGATTTCTGAATAAAACACTTCTTACACTGATCACATCTGTAGGGCCTTTCACCTGTATGAATTCTTTGGAGGTTATTTAAATTAGATCTTGAACCAAAAGACTTCTCACACTGTTCACATTTGAAGGGGTTTTCACCTGTATGAACTCTCTTGTGGATGTGTGTATGAACAATATAATGACCACATTGATCACACTTGTAGCGCGATTCACTTGCATGGATTTTCTTATGCTTGATGAAATAAGATTTACTAACAAAACACTTCCCACACTGAGAGCACTCATAGGGCTTTTTACCTGTAACAATTCCCTCATCTTGGATTAATTCTGATTGCTCTTTTCCAGGATTTTTGCTATTCCGATTTGGCCTTCCACCACAGTCCCATGTTTCAGTCTGATGTTCTTCATTTACACCACTGAGCGCAGTATTAATGAAATGTTTCACTAAAACTTCCACAGATTCAAGTTTGATTACATCAGTTTTAATGTCAGCACAATAACTATCCTGCAAAACACTGATGTGTTCAGGCTGATAATTTTCTCCATCATCAGCCTCTGTTTTAATTTGGTCAGGGTGCACATGAGTTACATGAGCCAGTTCTGCAAAGTCTGAGGTCTCCGTCTTGATAAGATCCCTAGTGTTGTTAAGGCCCAGATCAGTCTCTGTTTTAATTTGGTCAGGGTGCAAATGGGATACACGTGCCAGCTCTGCAAAGTCTGGGGTCTCCGTCTTAACCAGATCCCAAGTGTTATTAAGGCCCAGATCAGTATCTGTTTTAATTTGGTCAGGGTGCACATGGGTTACATGTGCCAGCTCTGCAAAGTCTGGGGTCTCCATCTTAACCAGATCCCAAGTGTTATCAAGGCCCAGATCAGTATCTGTTTTAATTTGGTCATGGTGCACAAGGGTTACATGTGCCAGCTCTGCAAAGTCTGGGGTCTCCGTCTTAACCAGATCCCGAGTGTTATTAAGGCCCAGATCAGTATCTGTTTTAATTTGGTCAGGGTGCACATGGGTTACATGTGCCAGCTCTGCAAAGTCTGGGGTCTCCGACTTAATGAGATCCCAAGTGTTGTTCAGGCCCAGTTCAGCTTCTGTTTCTATCAATGATGGGTCTGTAATGCATACATCATTGTCTCCACTGTGTGCTCCTGCACACTCTGGCTCCAGAGTGAGGAGTCCTGGTGTGATGCACTGTGTCTCTGACTTTGCCATGAAGACAAACGCCAGACCACAGAGTTCCTCCTGCTTCTTCCAGATTCTGTACTGCTCAGTGAGCTCAGGTCAGGTCGTCTCAGTGTCACGTCTCAGCCAGACTCCTGCCTGCGTCATTCTGCTTCTCAAAGGTGTTCAGAAGCACAGCTCCTGGAGGGAAAGGATGGATGGGATTTTATCCTTAAAGTCAAAATGAAAGGAACCCTGGAGCAGTCCAAGCTTTCAGGACATGGCGTGCAGTCACGTGCATAAATGTTAGAGCAAAGATGAACTAGGCAGACCGATGGGTGTAGCCACCGAAAGCCCGCTTCTCCCCTTTCTTGCGCATTATTTGGCCAATACTGCCGCCATGGCAGCCGAAATGGATAGGTGTTATAAGTGAAGTATATCACATGTCCGTACCAAATATGAAAGTAATCTGTCCGAAATAGCAGCCCGTACTGCGCCCACAAGGAAATCTCTGTTTTGCCACTGATGTGCGTATTATGCGGCCAATACTGTCGGTATGGCAACCAAAATCGATAGGTGTCCTGAGTGAAGTATAACACATGTACTTACAAAATATGAAAGTAATCGGTCAAAAATTACAGCCTGTACAGCATCCACAAGTAAGAGTGTATGTTTCAGCACAAAGGTGGTGTTGCGTCTGTATGGGAAAATTGCCCATGAATTGTTTTTGATTCCTTACCAAATTGACTGTGTGGAGAGATGTATGTGGGCCTAGAAAATGCATTGTTTTTTGTATCATATGTGCTAGGACAGATGTGGGCCAAATTTATATGAGCTCCCCCCCTAAAACCAACATATGGAGATAAATCAATGAATAGCTCCCAATTATCACAGTGCTAGTTCTAAAATTTATAATAGTTATTGTTGCTGCCATCCCAAGGAACATTTTGACACCAAACATGGCTTAATTGCTTTGAAAAATGAGACCCAGGAGGAATTGAAGCCATAAATAAGCATAATTTGGCTATATTTTTCATCACAAATTGAAAGTTTAACATAAAATTAATATAGTTCCCAAAGTGATCCACCGTAAATATTTGGTAAAAAGTAGGTGCAGTATGCCAAGTTTGTTTGCACAAAGTTTCAAGAAATTCTTTTACCAGTAACAATGTAGTAGGACGGCTGCATTTACACCATCCTTGGAAAATAGAAGAAAATCTTAAAAGCTATTTTGAGGCAAAGACAAATTTGATCATGAACACAGTGAATGAATAGGTCACAGTGGATCCAGTATTCGTCATTTAGGGCCTTTACCATCATGGAAATAATTTCAAAAGGCAGAGATTATATCTGGATCTCTTCTGGATCAG
Source organism: Gymnothorax javanicus (assembly GCA_029692085.1). Lineage (NCBI taxonomy): Eukaryota > Metazoa > Chordata > Actinopteri > Anguilliformes > Muraenidae > Gymnothorax > Gymnothorax javanicus. The sequence goes on from CM056196.1 coordinate 25,985,461, forward strand.
ATCTCCCTTGAAAAGATCCAGCATGTATCATGTGTATTGTGTATTATAAAGATGAAAGATTTATGGTCAGCAATATGTTGTGGTTCAATTAGTTGAATATCTAATCTTAAGTTGACATCTAAGCCACTAATTATATACTGTCAAAAAAGAAACTTCACACTCGTTTGGAGGTCGATAAGTTGAACATACAAGAAAAGTGGTTTTAAATAATGATTCAATTCCATTCTGTACCCATTAAGGACAGTGTACCATAAAAATCATGTTCATAATGTAACCAGTTCCACCGGAAATGCTACGGAAATGTAAGAGAGTAAAAATGGTAAGTTAAAACTTGATGAAAGCATGTCAGTAGCGCGTATGCCCTCCATGAGCGTTCACAACTGCGACGCAACGTCTCCTGATGGATTGAATGATGCGTCTGAACACAGCTTGGGGGATGCGTCGCCATAATTGAACCAACATGGCACCAAGTTCCTGCAAATTCTGTGGAGGGTTCCTTACTTGACGGAGTCTTCTGCCCAACACATCCCATACATGTTCTATGGGATTAAGGTCGGGAGACCTTGAGGGCCACTCCATGACATTGATGCCAGCATTCCTAAGAAAATTCGCGTTAAATTGGCCGTATGAGGTCTGGCATTATCGTGTTGGAATGTCAGACCTGGGCCATGAGCTGCCATGAATGGCAAAAAGCTCTGGAATGAGCACTTGATCTCTGTATCCTGCAGCAGTTAGGTTTCCTTGAACGACCATCAGTCGGGAATGGGCAGGACCATTAAAGGCACCCCAAACCATAACACTACCGCCCCCAAAACGGTCCATTTCCTGCACACAACACTGGGCGTTGCGTTCACCGCGTCTCCTCCAAACTCTAACTCTCCCATCAGCGAAGTGCAAAGTGAATCTGGATTCGTCACTAAAAACGACCCTATTCCAATCACGCCGAGTCCATCTCAGATGTCGTTGTGCCCAGAGAAGCCGTTGACGTCGGTGTGACTGGGTTAAAATTGGTCCACGATATGGCCGATGTGCATGGAGACGAGCAGTGCGCAGGCGATTACGTATGGTTTGGGCAGTCACACGACATCTAAACAATTCATTCCTAGTGGACGTTGCAGTGAGAAATCGATTACGCAAATGGCGAAGACGATTTGTCGGTCTTCTGCTTGTGTCGTCACACGTGGTCTACCCGAACGAGGTCGGTCTGCTGTGGTGCCAGTTTGTTGGAGACGTGTCCGAAGATCATGGATAGTCCGTCGACTGCATCCCATAACCCTGGCAACGTCAGTGACCGACGTTCCCGTATTCAGCATGCCAATGGCACGTTCACGTTGAATGTTTGACAGTCGTGGCATTGCAAATCAACGGAAAATTGACTGTAAGAACTTGTTTTTCCGAGATGTCACTCTACCGTGCTAATGTGGGCTCAATTGCACGTGTCTCATAAGGTCACGTGACTAAGAACACGAGGAAACGTGCTTTTACCTTGATGTATGCTCGCACGTGCTGCATGCTTGTGCACGTCGGAGTAGCTGTGTGTCATGATGTCTTTGACAACGCATTCACCCCTAATAATAATAATAATATCTCTTGTATTAAGTTTCAAGAAAATATTTAGAAATTTATGAGAGTGAAGTTTCTTTTTTGACTGAGTATATGTTTCTTTTCATTTTTTGAGAGGTTGTTGAAATGTATATGTGTAAGGCTGAATGTCTTTGGTTTGAGACCTGAAATAGCCCAGGTAGTATAATACACTTGCAACATGCGCACACATGCCATCTGTTCTTTTCCCTGCAGGGCATGTGCAATAATAGTCTGTAATAGGGTCATTAACTAGAGTAACATCAAACTCAATCCATATGTTGTACTTCGTTTGACTCCTGTGACGTGAATGTATCTGACAATGTGTAAGGTTATCAAGGTGTTTGTACACCCAAACTTCACAGTCTCCCTCATCATAACAGTGTTCAGCTATGTATCCTGGTGCAAGTTTGATCTGATAACATCCACATGCCAAAGTTTGTAAGTATTCCAGAGAAAGTTCAGGAAACTCGACATCAGCACTGTCCGAGGATGGTGTACATACAGCCGTCCTACTACATTGTTACCGGTGAAATAATTTCTTGAAACTTTGCGCAAATGAACTTGGCACACTGCACCTACTTTTTACCAAATATTTAGGGTGGATCACTTTTTGAACTATATTATTAAGCTATGTTTGGTGTCAAATTGTTCCTTGGAATGGCAGCAACAATAACAGTTATACATTTTAGAGCTAGCACTGTGATACTTGGGAGTTATTTACTGATTTATCCCAATGTGTTGGTTTTATGGGGGTGCTCATCTAAGTTTGGCCCACATCTGTCCTAGCACATATGATACAAAAAAACGAATTCATTTTCTAGGCCCACATACATCTCTCCACACAGTCAATATGGTAAGGAATCAAAAGCTTTCATTGGTATTTTTCCCATACTAACGCAACACCACCTTCGCGCATTATCCGGCCAATACTGTCGCCATGGCAACCAAAATCAACAGCTGTCATAAGTGAAGTGTATCACATGTCCATACTAACTATGAAAGTAATCGGTCAAAAATTAAAGCCTGTACTGAGTCCACAAGGAAATCACTATGTTTTGTGACTAACTTGCACATTATTCAGCCAATACTGTCACCATGGCAACCAAAATCAACAGATGTCATGAGTGAAGTGCAACACATGCCCATAGCAAATATGAAAGGGATCAGTCAAAAATTGCAGCCTGTACTGCGCTGACAAGGAAATCTGTTTTGCCAGTAATTTTCATTTTATGCAGCCAATACTGTCGGCATGGCAACCAAAATCGATATAAGTCATAAGTGAAGTACGACACATGTCCATACCAAATATGAAAGAAATCGGTCAAAATTTACAGCCTGTAGAGCGTCCACAAGAAAGTGTCTACGGACGCAGACACAGCGGCGGAGACGACACACTTGAATCCATAGTAGCCGCCCAACTTCGTCTGGGGGCTACAATTACAACCCCAAATCAGAAAAAGTCAGGACTCCATGTTTAAGTAAAGGTGCTAGGAGCAACTTTTTATTTATCGCTTTTTACTGCTGATGAGTGAACAGACAGTAACTTGACTTTAAAAATGAGACCTTTCCTGACTTAGTAAGTGGCAGATAACCGCTTGTGGACTGATTTACATGTAGAGGTGTCAAATCAGATTTTCCTTGAAAATCCAAAGGAAGTGATGTTTGAGTGTGCTCATAAGTGCCTTGCCTGCCTCTTTGTTACTCCCTTATAGCTGCTGGCTTTCAACACTAGTTTATTAAGTTCACCAACGTCATCAATCCACGGGGGACAGCAACAGGGAAATTAACAATGGTAAGCTGGAATGATGCAGCGAGATACATGAAATAGACAATGATCCAGGATAATTCCAAAAATGTCAATTGGGTCATTCCATAGGAACTTGACCAGAGGTCCCACAGTGACCAACTCAGATTTGGCAATGAACAAAAGCAAAATTTTAGACGGAAGGCGGTTGAGGACAGTCCAGCAACCTGAAGGCACTCTGCTGCGGGAAAAGACTGGAGTGGATGAGATTTGTAAGTTGTTGGAATCAGATTAAGCAGAAATCTGAAATGTTTAACATTCAAACCCCTAAACATTTGAGATTTCCATTCATTTTGATTCTGACAAATTGTTTGTGCTCACAACATTGAGCTCATGCACCCAAAGTTTAATTCAGAAGCAGAGTTGATGGAAATCTCAAAACATTTTAAATAAACATTTGAGAATTTCATGAATTCTGATTCCAACAGCACAAAATTTCACATCCCAAGTCCAATTTTGCATCCTAAGTCCAATTTTTATCAGGCCTCTTCATTACACAGTTGATACCCTTAAAAAACGGTCCCTTATCAATTTTGAGTTGCCCAAAATGGCTATATTGATTAAACTGTTCAGAAGAGGGTTGACCAGTATCAATTTTTGGGAGTGGTATTCAATGGTAGACTCACTTGGAGGGATCATGTGAATTCTTTGAGTAGCAAGCTAAACCCAAGACTGTATTGCCTCAGAAGAATGCAATCATTTGATGTTAATGACTCTGTAATGCAGTGGTTTGTGTGTCAGTTATCTAAAATGCGTGGGATTATTGCATTGTGGGTTGGGGTTGTAATGCCACTATGAAAGACAAACATAAAATTGATAGGGTGTCCAAGACAGTAGGCAGACAAGTTGGCCTGGAGAGGACAGTGGTTTCTATGTATAATAATCATCTACATCAGCTTTTTGGGAAAATTATAAACAACCAGCAGCATCCTTTACACTTAAAAGCGTAGTGGGAGATTGCGGATGCCTGCTATTCAGACAAATAGTTACCTGCTGTCTTTTAGACCACAGGGAATTAGGGAATACAATAGATTACGCAGCAAATTTAAATAGTGAACATGTCCATTTGAAAGCCTTTGGGTCCATTATGTTTTCTTTTTATTTTCTGCTTTTCAACTGGTGCAATACCAAATTATAATCTTGTTTATCCTTAATGTTTGCGTGTAAAGATGGGAGTTTAAGCTTTGTACTTTCCATGTCTTAATGGATTAAATAAACTTGATCCTATCCTGATCCTGAAAAAGTAAAGAAATAAAGGGTTTAAAGGGACTCCTAATACCAGTTTTTTTAAATAAATTCCTTGCCAAAAGCTCAAAAGAGGTTTAATTTAGCTTTTATGGTGCACAAGGTTCCCATTATTCGAAGCTGGAGTGGAGCCTAATACACACATGTATGTATATATACAATCAAATGTTTAATGGAGAGGCCTGTTTATGCAGAAATATTTGAGGTTTGACCTTTTCCTTGAGCATGCGGTTGGCACTTTGTCCGATTTTAAAGGCCATTCGAAGTTACGCAGAGTCCATGAGTGACTAAGAAAAAAAAAGACCGAGGTAAAGTAAACTAGGTGCAACCTAGCATATGGCTGGGCCGCCAAGTGCTGTATGAGAATGCGGGTCCAAGAAAAGGGTGCTAAATGAGGCAAAGCTCACGCAGTTATATGAAGTGCAAGTTTAGTAATGAGCAGGAGCTGATTAATTATTTATAAAGTGGGTGGGGAGGGTGGGAGAGTAGGAGATTAGGTGGGATCCATGACATTAAAGGAGCTTACATTAGATTTTATTCAACAATTTCAAATTTATTTTTGGCAAATAGCATTGTCATAAACATCTTTTGAAGAAATTAGAAAGATGAAAAGAGCAACACTCATAAGAAAATTACTTGAGTAAAAGTCTTAAAGTAGCTCACATTAAATGTACTTAAGTACCAAAAATATTTTGTGAAAAAAATATACTTAAGTATCAAAAGAGCACGACGTATTTTTCATAGTACGCATAATCAATTAATCAATTTTCAGGTGAATGAAAAATACAGTATTCAAAAAACAAACAGGCAGTCTCTCCTTTATATACTTCTTTGCCTTCTTTGAGTTTACTGGTGGTTTAAAAACCACTGTAATTGACTATAATTAATGGCAGAATTACACAGTATCAATACCATGTTGAATTTTTGCTTGAGAAAACTTATTTTTCTTAGCTACTGATCGGGATACCACTGGCTCACTGTAGCTGAAGTGGTTGCTGCAGAGGACAATGATCATTTCTGTAGCAAGAGATAATTTTTTTTGAACTGCTGGACAGATACTATGGGCAAGTATATTAAGCAGTTTGCACATCAGGCTTAGCTGAGGAGTTTTATTCAGGCAACTCCTGAAAAACAGGGATTGGAGTGAACTCGTCAATATTCTAGACTGTGTTCGAGCTCGGATTGCTTGTGAATATTGAATAACTGCTCCTGGTGTGCCATCTAGTGATAGAATATTGTAACTGCGTGCATAAATTTGCAGCTCCAAGTCCGCTGGCGGACACATCTGCGCGAAGATACCCTGCCGAGCACCATTGTTCTTCTCGAACACGCCAAATCCAGATAACCTTCAATGATGAATTACACTGATATTTTAATTAACAAAGTAGCCAGTGTCAAAGTAACAAAATGAAAGTATACCTTTTATCTTTTAAATGTAGTACAGTATAAGTAAAAGTACCGGTTTAAAAAAGAACTCTAGTACAAATCCTCCAAAAGACTACTTAAGCCCCGGAGAAAGGCCGTCTTCTGAGGATACGTCGTGCCAGCAGCGAACAGCCCGCGAGGTGAAATTCCCAAAAAGTGATTGTGCGGATGAGAGATGAGATGGCTTAGCCGCTTCTCCTGGCGTGGTTTACAGGTGGCCAGTTGGCAAACAAACGAAAAACAACCCCTCTTGTCGTGAAGCCACCCTGACCTACCTCCCTCTAGACTGATCAGGCCTGAGGATAAAAAAAAACTTCTTCCCCAGAGCTCACCCCCAACACCGTCTTATTCATTTGTTTTATTTTTCAACTTCTGCTGCAGCGCTTCACAACAACCCAACTTTCTGCCATCGCCCCCGTTTGAACTCCCCGCTCTCTCTCTCATATTGAAAGGTAGCCCCACCCCAACTGAAGGAGCATCAACTGCACATGTGCAGACGCAACAGGTGCCAGTCATCAAGTGCTAACGTGATGCTAACAGTAGAATACCTTCTCCTAGTCTTCGCCCAGCTTACTCCTATGCTACCTGCGAATCACCCATTTGATAGCCATAGCTACCGTTTCTTGAACAGCCGAATTGTTCCCCGCACTTTTTGTGCAAAAAACTGAGAAATAAAATGAACTGAAGCGATTTTTATACAGCGGTTGTTCGTAATGTTCACCAGCTTGCCGGAAAGCAGTTACCTTACCAGCTAATTAACTTAACGTGAGTCAAACAATAAACAGTGTATGTGAAAAGAACGAACATCAATTTCCCAAGACATATCACTGTTAAATGACATTACAGTACAATAAAAACAGAAATAATTGAGCTTGGGATTCGCATGTCTCTTTATGTAGCAGCACAATATTAGCAACATTATGCATCTTTCCCTTTTAGTGTATCTCTGATAGGCCTATGTCTGGGGCAATGGATGTGTGCGCTTTTCACAAACATGTTTTATTGTTTGACTCACGTTAAGTTAATTAGCTGGTTAGCAAGCTAGTGAACATTAAGAAAACCGCTGTATAAAAATTGCTTCAGTTTATTTCATTTATCAGTTTTCTGCACCAAAACACGGCTGTTCAAGAAACGGGCAGCTATTGCTATCAAGTAGGTGAATCTCAGGCAGCACAGGAGTAAGCTGGGCGAAGACTAGGAGGAGGTATCCTACTGTTAGCATCATGCTGCTAAAATAAAAAGACCCGTTTCGGCAATAAAATGAGTGAATCGCAGGCAGCATAGGAGTAAGCTGGGAGAAGACAAACACTTATCCTACTGCTAGCATCGCGCTGCTACAATATAGAGACCTGCAAAATCCATTGCTCAGTTGTCAGTTTTATTGAACTGAAGTTTTGAGCATCCAGTTTGCCCTTGCTGACTGGATGGCAATAGCTACCTGTCTCTTGAATAGCCGAATTGTTCCTTGCACTTTTTCTGCAGAACATTGAGAAACAGTCCATTATTACGATCGAATCCGATATAACACAAGGTAATTAAGACTGTTATGAACCATGTAAAAAATACTTGACTGGTAGTTTCTGGTGACCGATCGCAATCTAGTCAGGTTTAATTAACTGGACTCAAGTTTCATACAGTGGTTGTTCGTAATGTTCGCCGGAGGAGAACTGCAATGTTCGCTTGCAGGGGAGTAGCTAGCTAGCTTGCGAACCAGCAAATTAATGTAACGAGACTCGATCGAACCGTGTTGGTGAAAAGCACACACATCAATTGCCCGAGACACATCACTGTTTCCACTTTCCACATCTGGCTATTGCCGGCGAGAATATATAATTACAATGATATTACAGAACAATAAACATAACGCGTTGCTGAATACCCCTCGGCCCGGACAAGATTTCCTGCCTCAAGGTCACAGAGCTAAGGTCAAAGGTCAAATCTAGCAAAAAACCTGACGTTGCACATCTATGTGTCACAGTGAGTTACCATACCAAATTTGGTGAAGCTGCGGTAATTAGTTGCCCAGTACTGACCCGGACAAGATTTCCAGGGTCAAGGTCACAGCATTAAGGTCAAAGGTCAAATCCGGCAAAAAACCTGATGTTGCACATCTATGGGTCATAGTGAGTTACCATACCAAATTTGGTGAAGCTGCGATCATTAGTTGCTGAGAACTGGCCCCGACAAAATCATGGACGGACGACGGACGACAGACAAGCAGGTGACGACAATACCCCTCGGCCGAGGGGTAAAAACGAAAATCAATGAGCTATGGATTTTGCCATTGACATGGGGTTTTTGGTCGCTGATTGGACAGTTCGACTTACTGTGACGGTGGGTAACATTCTGATTGGCTATTCAGTGGGCAACGTGCTGATTGGCTATCTACCCACAGAATTCGTAACTCGAGGTTCGTAAATCTGGCTTGTGCTTGTAAAAATAAGTGTCGCACGCGAAGGTAGGAAATTTGAGCGTATCCACAACTTCACTGTCACACGGGAAGGTAGGAAATTTTCACATGCACGAAACTATTTCACAAGCTCGAAACTTTTTTGCACGCGCACAAAACTATTTCACGAGCTCAAAACTTTTTTACATCCGCACAAAACTTTTGGCCCTAATTTGATTCCATACACGGCTACCCACCAAGGCGCGTCCGCATACGCAAAATACAGTTCCTAACCCAAGCGGTCACAGAGAAATGGCCTGGACAATAGCTGGACGCCTGTCCGCCCGCCCGTCTGCGAAGCAGACAACAAAAAGGTATTTTTAATTGCGCTGAAACAAGAGTCAGCAAAAAGAGAGCCGTGGGGCAATCGATCACATCCATAAGTGTGGCAACACATCTTATGTATAACATTCTATCTACTTAATTAACCCCTAGTGAAAATATTGCTCCATTGACATCGCCGGACCTCTCAATGAAAACTAAAATTAGGCAAACATCGATTGATAAAGCTGGCCGAGTAGCCACTTCAAACATATAATAAATGCAATCATGCTACGGTAAAGAATCTTGAAAATGGACCACTTTTGCATCACTATATAATATTGTGCTTGCTAACAAAATTACACTTCATAAATTCAATTTCAAAAACCATTACAAGTCTGCAGTACTTCATTAGCTACATCATGCATCACCAAGAGCTTGCGAGTGTGAGCATGAGTGCTGACGACATTACACTTCACAACCACCAGTGTCAGTAACGACAATGAATTTCTATAAGTTGCACATAGCGCCTTTTTAAAACTGTATTTTGATAATTATCGATGTGATGCTTGCTTTCTGTATCTTTTATCTTTATAATTTGGCAAATTATCTATTATTTCATTTTGTGACGTGTGCGTGTTTGAAAACCTACTCAACTCCAAAAGAAACGCAAGGGTGAGATATGTACTGTATTTGCGGCAAATTGAAGAATCGATTGATCTTTATTGCTTTTCCAGTGAGGCACGAGTGGAAATGAAGAAAAGCGCGTGGTATTGTAATCCTGACGCGCGCCACGTGAACGCGCCAAGCACTTCAGTAATAACAAACATTAAGCTGTTTGTGATGTGTACAGTGACACTTGACTTGTTCTTTTGGGTGCGCATGCTCTAGCAACCCGGCGTGTCATCAGTAACATACCGGGGTATCTGTCGCAATTGTATGCCATTAACACCTTAGAGCAACACTGGATGTACGCTCAATGTTTTTACACACCCGAATGTTTCTGTGAGTACCCAAGCATGAAGGTAAGCCGAAAAAGTACTGATTTTATTCGATTTTGGCGGAGGCTGAATACGGGTTTCTTTCTGTTCTAAAAATAAAATACGATTCGAAATCTTACCCTAATTTATTCTGATTTCCTTTGCTTTCCCGGTTTTTTGCGTTAAAATACTTCATTATTCAATGATCCGGAGAACAGCCCAGTTAACTTAATCCTCGTGGGTCGTGCTTCTTCTTCTTATTCCTGTTCTTCTTCATATTCGTGTTCTTTTCATTCTTCTTCTTTTGATTTGATTGTTTTGCAGAATATCTTAAAAGGTGCATTACCGCCACCCACCAGACTGGAGTGTGGATCTTAAAGGGATAGTTCACTTTTTAAGCTTACCGGCCCTATGGGCCGATAAGCTATTGTCGTGGTGTGGCGTCCGTCGTCCGGAACATTTTTTATCTTTTTTTTGGCCTGATGAATTTTTGTGTAAATTTGCCATAACATACTACTAGACCATATCTCCAGACGTTTTTTTTTTTCGGATTTTTGATTGAATCATTTTTGTCCGTTTTATGGGCCCTTGAAATTTTGGCCCCAGTGTTAAAGATAGGACTGAGAAATTTAAAAAAATTATTTCTCAAAAACCGCGTGATAAATTTTTTTCTAAATCAGGCAATCAACTTCCTTTGGTACTGTCAATGTACAGTACGAGCATGATTGAATCGGCGGAAGTGGGTCTAGTGAGGGCTCTGTACTTTATGAATATGCAAGATGGCCTATGGAGGCCAAATGGTCGCAGATAGAGATTAAGTTTGTATTATTGACATATAGGAAGTCATATATGACCTATACATTGGCTATGTTAAAGTTGACCTCAGATGACTTTGAAAGGTCAAACCTGAGGTCAAGGAAAATATTAACAATGTTAAAAGATAGGACTTGAAATTTCAAAAAATTATTTCTCAAAAACTGTCCGATAACTTTTTTTCTTCATGTGGCAATTAACTCATCTTGATACACTTTATGTACGGTGTGAGTGCCATTTTGATTGAATGGAAGTGGGTCTAGTGGGGCCGCTGTACTTAACATTGGGCCTTACGGAGAATGGGCAAAATGGCCTGTGGAAGCAAAATGGTTGCAGATAGAGATTAAGTTCCTATTATCAACATATAGGAAGTCATACATGACCTATATCTTGGTTGTGTTAAAGTTGACTTCAGATAACCTTGAAAGGTAAAACTTGAGGTCAAAGCAAAATGTTATAATTTTCAAAGGCTTCGAGGCTTGAAAATATTGACGATTGGGACTGTTCACAACAGTGTACCGCCTAAATCTCTACCCAGCACTATGCGCTGGTGCGGCTACCTGGGGGAGATCAGAGAGCTTTCTACTGCATCTAATGTACATAGTGGCAATTTGTAGCTCATACAACCCCACTTCAAAAAAAGTGAACTATCCCTTTAAGAATAGGCAGTAAGTTTAAGCATAAACATCATAAGGGTCATAGTTATGACAAAAAACACAAAAAACATGCATTATAGGAATGCTCCTACCAGTACCCCTGACCAAGGAACTGGCTTTACAACTGGAGTTGGTCCCCGGGCGCTGTTCTGTGGCTGCCCACTGCTCCTAACTATAGGATGGGTCAAATGCAGAGGACGAATTACCCCACGGGGTTCAATAAAGTATATCTTATCTTATATCTTATTATTATAGTTAATCACCATATTACGAAAAAACTTAAACTAGAAGAATTAAGTGAGAGCCATACTCACACAACCAATTTCACATCAACACACCCCATTTTAGGGTTTACAACGGTCGGTTGATGCAAGTGTTTGGATGAAGATGTTACCGGTGTCGACACATCCTGGTTTTTTCATTGCATGTTGGTCATACCTTAGGGCAAATTTAAGCAAATTCCCTTTGTGTGACATGGCCAGGAACTATGTCAAATGTACCATCGTTTACACACGTGGCCATTGGAAATCTCCATTTCAGAATATATTTTTTGAACAAATATCTACCTATCTCAGCAGTATGACATCAATTTCAACAAATTCTTTTTTTATTCATTAGGAAAATATATCCGCTACAATGTGCATTGATAAGCACATGATTATAATCATCAGTGACACTTGGTGGGGCCCCAGAATGGGTGGACCCTCCCAAAAACTAAAAAATGTTAAAAATATCATTTTATTGTCATAAAGAAAATTGATATCGCAGGTTTCTCTGGTGGATTCATGAACCCCATGGGAGTGTTTATCAATGCTGAAAATTATTTTGAATTTGGTGGTTTCGGCCAGAAAACGCCCTTAATGGGTCTCCACCTTTGCCAATACAATGTCTATCACTGAATACATGTTTTGTTTCTTGACAAGTCCCTACTAATTTCATTCCAAGCACATATAATTCCGCCTCTACTACTTTTTCCATTTTCCTATTCTACCTCCATCCTCCCCTTTCCACTGGGTCATTCCATGTCAAATCATCAGATTTTCAAAACATCTGTCACCATGTAGTCATAGATTGCTTCCATATTTTCACATTAGATAAATATGTATTAGTGATGAACAAATCCGAAATTTCAGCTCATTCGGACCAAAAATGAATTTTTGGTGAATTATTTTCTAAGGGTACTGTCCATCAGTTTTTGTCAATTGACTTTTTTCTTGTATCTAACATGGCATAACTTTATTATTACACCTATAGCTTTGAAACTTTGCATCTAAGCTAATGTTATACTGCTTAATCAGAAAATCCAGTCCGATTTACTTTATCTTTCTTGGTTGTGGAGCTATGAGAACACCAAAAGTGCCTTTTGTTCAGGCAGTCCATGTTTAGGTCCCCAGAACACCCCCAATATAAACCCTACCATAGGCTCTCTTTGGCAATTTTTCCATTCATTTGTGTTTGCTGAATATAAATCAGGCTGAATTCACCATGAATTCATCACCAACTGCAGTCAGTACCTTGCCAAATGTGGAAAAAAAAGCTAAAATGCCACCTGTTCAAACCCCCATATCTCCAGGGGCACACCTTGGATTTTCTTCAATTTTTTTTAACTGATTCCTCTATTATAGTAGAAAGACCACTCCAAAAATTGTTGATGTGTTTTGACCAATATAAATTTTGCAGGTGTCTGAACAGGGGTGGGGTAATCTCGAGAATCGCGTGGCACTTTCAGCTTCTTACACATTTAACTATGCAACATTTTAAGTGTTTTCAATCATTAGTCAATCACATCCTAAATTGTACTAATTCCTGTATTATAGTAGACATAACAGAACAAAAATTGTTGATGTGACTTGAACGACGTACATTTCAGAGCTGTCTAAATGGGGGTCAGGCAATTTTTGAGAATCACACTTCTTTGCATCAATAAAATTTACTGACACTAATTCTTGTAAACTGACTGTCAAATTAAAACTTTGTTTTCCATGCTATGTTAACAGTGTTATTGCTTCCTAAATGCAGCAAAGTGCGCAGCAATGTTGTCTGTCCCAGTTTTGTCCAACTTATACTGCTGGGCTGTGCGTCCAGTGACATCCGGAGTTGGAACAGTTCGGAGAATGTTATTGAATGGCACCCAGCATTTTTCAGAAGAAGTCCATGTTAATGCTTGTGTCCTCTTGTTTCGCTTCATGAAAGACAATAGCAATAATCAGAAATTATTGATCAAAAACTGGTTCAGGCCTCTCCCTGCCAACATGATCTACCAACCTGCATATACTGACCTTTCTGTGAATGTGTCATGCATTGATGAATGAGAACTTACAATTATTGTGATTCAACAATCATTAACATTGTATAAGAAGCTGAAAATGCCAAGCGATTCTTAAGATTACCCCACCCCTGTTCACCCCTGAGCTGAAATTTCGGATTTAACAGTGATATATATTTATGCAGCTGCATACAAAAAATTAGCAAAATTGAGAAGGTGGTGGTGAGACCCATTTGATGATCTGACATGGAATGACCCCACTCCATTTTCGCCCGACCAGTTTCCTCAGTCTCATGAATAGGCTATGTGGGAGAAAAATATCCTAAGTTCAGGCCGGTGGACTAAGTGTTCCTCTCACACTTTTAAATCTATTCTGAAGGAATGGACACATTCTCCAGAGTATGATGCAATTGGGTTTATCCTAAGTAGCTGAAAGTGAAATACAAAATCCCAGGCTGGTCTGCGCAAACCTAGAGGCATTCATTCTTCAATTATCGCCCGACAAAGACTGACCACCGATTGCCAGAGCTTCTGTTTTATTGCTTGTTTCAGGGTGTGGATAAACCTGATACTTTTCATCGTATCAGACATCATTAGCTCCAGATTGGTTCATTATCTTAAGAGAAAGTTTAACACCCTTTGTTTCAAGTTTTCCAAAACTGCCTTTGACAAAAAATTCAAATGCTTTTTAGGCCTCTTGGGTTGCTTGTGCACCGCATACATCCTCCTTAATCTCAAGGTTCACTTGAGGGTCACCTATCCTCTGGGTTTCCATTTTTCCAAGTTGGCTGGACTCTTGATTTTGTCAGGAATAAAACGGATCATGCTAGTAAGGCCACTTATGAGCAAACTACCGATATGATCATTCCAGCAGACTTTCGTACACAATTGGCCTTGAGCAAGCAGCAGGAGCTTCTTGATCTGGTTTTGATAACAGATTTATGAGTTTTTGCTTCTTCACAGTTCCACACTCTCACTCAGTAATTTTGAAGGGCCATACGAACCTGGCTCAGTTCTCTCTGCTTAACTGTGATTATGGTAATACTTTGATTTTAGAATATTGAAGAATATTTAACCACCACACAAACTAGCTATGTAAATGTGGATGTGCCTCTGGCTGGCACAGCTTGCAATAGCACAATTAAATGTATTTGCGACGGCACAGTTTACATTACAGGCATTTAGCAGGCGCTCTTACCCACAGGGACGCACAACACAATGTGCATTTTAGAAGGACCAAAAGGGCGATTCCATGCTAGAAACTGAAAAAATGCTTAATTTGAGAAATGTTTTTTACTGACTGGTCTATTATGATTTGTAACCCTGAATACCAAAGTCATTTAGAACAAGTAAGTTTTCTCAGTTACATGACTGCAGAATAGTGACTTGGGGTGGAATTAAAGAAGACATGAAATTTCATCAAATTTTTAATTTTCCACAATTTTCAATCAATTGCCCTAATTTCCCGCTAATTGATATCACTCAACTTCCTACTCTTTACGAGTCACCTATCTAGAGCAAAGTCTGTCCACTTGCAAAGTGACGGTCACATGAACCTTTGCTTGACGGAGAAAAATATGATAAATGACGGGCTGTTTATTGTTATGTCCCGTACGACAGATTGAAGGCAAAAAGTTCTTGCCATTTTTTTATGTTTTAAGCTGGAAACTTTTTATTTCAAATCCTCTAATTTTAGACTAAAGGTACTAAAATGCTACCGTCTCCCCAAAATTACATTAATTAGTTTTCACATAATTATCCTAAAAAGTATTGTCCCATACGACAGATTGTCAGTCGTACGGGACATGTCATGATCAGTGGTACAGTCCTTTACTGAACTGCTTACACCAAATCTCAAGGCAATTACTTCTCAGTTGGTTAGTTCTGCCTGAAAAACAATAGGTGTCTCTTTGAAGGGACTATGTCAGCTGGGGCACATGCGTAGTAGAGTCCAGTCGATAAACATTTTCATACATGCAATGCAATATCAAGGGAGCAGAAATACAAACCCCAAGCTTATTAGTACGTGTATAAAGCGTACCTTCGTCGCTGTTTTAAATACAGAAGATGGCCTGCAAACGCGGAGTTGCTGGAGTAACTGCATTTATTTTTGCCGAAACCCACAAAGAATAAATTATATTATCCATCCATATTTCTTTGGGTGAAAAAACATTGAAAGTGTGAGGTAAGGTGAACTAATGAATTTGTGGTGGAGTTTCAATCTGTTTGCATCGCGTGCATCCTTGAGAAGTTTGGGGAAATTTTTATCAAGCAACTGTCTTTAATGTTCGCAGAACCTGTTTGTCGCAATGTTTCGTCCAACATACAGCTGTCGTAGATCCTTTTGCGACCGCTTCCAGTAGGCTAACTTAAGAGTAATAATGACGCTACAAAACCCGAACTATGACAAACTGATGCAACGAACAGGCTCAACCATCAATAAAGATAGTTGTTTGGTAAAAATTTCATCAAACTTCTCAAGGATGAACGCGATATAAACAGATTGAAAAACGCTAACACAAAATCTCCGACAAACTTAAAATAGTTGCCCCAATGCTTTCAAGAAGTTTCGCTTCCCCACGCAATGTGCCCCGGCTGACATAGTCCCTTTAATTGAGTACTAAAGTGATGACGTCTCAGCTACTTAGCTTCTGGTGTCGGAAGTAAAATCCCTATGGGAATTTATAATAGGGTTTGGACACTTTCTAGCATTGCTCGAACTCTTATTAATTTTATGAGCCGCCTCGCTCCGTGATTAGCCTATGGGGTATACAGATACAAATGATCACATCAAATTCATTGTTTATTGCCAAAAATTATATGCTTTTGCACTTGTAGTCCAGTATGTAGTCCACTTCTGCAAACTACATATCCATTGCATAAGCTGGCGAGTACCCCTTGATTTGTTCCCAGCCAATGGGGTACCTCAGTTTCAGCAAACGTTCACAACGTACAACGACGGTATCCAATCAGTGCCTTAAATTGCCGTTGTCCATGTTTGTGCATCCGTTACCACATAGGGGGCCACCATTAGCTAGCTACATGCCTAGAAATGAATGGATCATGATGAGTTATTTTGCCATTTAGCTAGCTAGCTTTTAGCTACGCTAGCGGACCACCTAGCTAGCCAGCTAGTGAGCTTATTACATCTTCCGCACATTGCTAAATCAATAGAAACAGTAAATGGTTAGTTTAATGTCACTTACTGTCATTTAGCAAGCTAGCTAGCATTAAAATTCACCGACTATAAATGGCTAAGCTAGCGAAATCGCCAGTTCGCTAGCGAGCTAGTTAAGTCAATAAAAATGGTGAAAAGCCATTATTTGGCTACTTTGCTAGCGTCGAGCTGGGAACATTTTGCAAGTTGGCATTTACATATTGCCACCTAATATGACGTTAGTCAGCCACCAAAGTCGGTAAACTAGCTCGCTGGCTAAGTTAGCCAGCTAAAAGTCTGTTTGCTTGCTCAGCTTGCCTCACATGGTGAATATTAATCGCTAAAAACAATGAATTGCGATTATTTCGGCACTTCACTAGCGTTGGATGAGCAAGCAGACCTGGGGGGTATTCCATCAACGTAGCTAAGAACATCCAGACTAAGGCGTAATCTTGAGGCTTGAATTAGCACCAACTCCCTATCGAGCCTCGACCCGTTCCATCAAGTGAAATAAACTAGTTCCAACTGACGCTAATTCGAGCCTCATCTGCTAAGCCGCACTTCGTGCACGTGCCCAGAGAAAATAAAAAGCCCACACTAGCCGAGTGCCGAAAATGTCGCAAAATGACTCAAAGCAAAGGAAAGGAACGAGCGGAGGCGTGCTCCTCTTCTTTATGGTTTTTTCAGCGTTGGTGAACCAACGTTAAGGTGCATTACCGCCACGCACTACGGTGACGTAAGGTCTCGACCCTATCTCAATATACAAAAAAAAAAAAAAAAACTAATCCACATTTCTCTTTTTCAACAATTTTTTTTTCTATTTCCCTAGCGCCTAACTTCCTCGAAACATGACTGTAGCCTACACAACTAATTAATTTGCATTTGGCTCTTGCCAAAACCTTTTTCAAAAATTTCTTGGATTTCTCCATTCACTTCCATAATTCCAAGAAATTCCCTCCTTGCATGGACCACCATCCTAATTCTTTCCGTCTTAGATTCAATTTCTTTTGTGCAATTAATGACTATTGCAATGAAAGCCAAAAATGTACCTGAATGTCTTCGCCCTTCAAACTGTGGCAACATTCTTGGCACCAGAAGCAATGTAGTGGTACCCTCTCATAAGCCCTCACCATATAACTCATGTAGTTCAAAAATATTCTGTCCGGTAACTTTTTCGAATTGAAGCAATACCACCATGCTGTCTCGCTCCTTCCCGTCTCGATGTGCGCTGAGCTGCACAAACTCCCTCTACTTCCAAAAAAGAACCAACTCTAACAGAATAAGGGACACCTCCAATAACACCCTTTTTAGTTGGCCGCTGATAGATAAGATGTGAAATTTGAAAAAGATCAAATTATTTTTATTTTAACTGCTTTTGCCTTGTTTCGTCGTCCTACATTCAATTATCACAATTCCACTTATACATACCCTGCCATCCTTTACGCCCTCAGTTCCATTTTTGACAAACTTTCCGACAAAATGATTATCACTGAAAACACGATTGTTTTCCCATCTATTTCCTACCTTCATCCCTACAACAAACGGCCCTTCATCAGTTTCATTGCCACTTCCTTTATTCCTTTTCTTTTTACCCCTTCTACCTCATCACTCTCCACTTGTTTGAAATTCAAAATTTCAAGCAAAAGACAACTATCTAACGTTATACTTTCGAAAATCACGCTTTTCACTCTACCAGAGCACCCCGTTTCTGCGCTCTCCTCACCGAAGCAAACCCTCTTTATGGGGGTTTATGAGGATTATCGCGAAATTATCACAAGGAAAGGGAACACTGCTGCCATCAACAGGGCGAGGGAGGTGGCCTGGCAGAATATCGTCGACCGGCTAAATGCATAAGTGACACAGAGATCATTCAATAGGTTGTATTTTATAATAAAAATATCCCGCATGAAAGGGACAAAATGAATGTAGATAGACTTACTGAAATTCACCAAATTTATTAATTTATTTTCGAAAGTGATACCACATTTATCAACTGATTGCTGCAAAAATTTTAGATGATTTGCTAGGCAACTGGAATTTTATTAATTTTTTTTAAGTTTTATTTTGCCTTTATTGGAATGATCTTATTTATTTTGGAATAGTTAATGTTTCTTAATGAATTATATTTATGTTTCACATATTATTATCATTACATGACAGTTGTGAGTGTGTAAATGCACTGGCAGAACTGTCTTTTGGGTGTCTGTTCCAGTCAATTGGATATTCTTTGAACATAGATGAAGCTAGTCCTCACCTTAAACCTGCTACAGGGCAGGATTGCCCTGCAGCTTAAATCACCATGGTTACTAGGCTGGGATTCACATTAACCACCTTGATGGAACGGAGATGTGGCTCAAGTTGATGGAACAGAAATCTGAGCTTAGCTGAATGTATCGGGCTTAGCCAGAACCATAGTTTCCGTGGTTACTGATGTAGGGCTAATCTCAGCCACTTTGATGGAACTGAACTCTCACTATCATAAGCCAGACTTAGCCATTTAAGTCTGGATTTTCCTTTAGCCTGCTTGATGGAATACCCCCCTGAATTAGCTACGTAGCTCGGTCAGTTATGCGGTGACAAAGCTGATTAGCTGGTTCGCTAGCTAGCTAGCTAGCGAGTTTTTAACCAAACAAACGATGGCCAAAGATGCTTGGCTATTAAAGTAAATTGGCGCTAGTTGTAAAACTTGATATCTAGCAAGTAAATATAACTATTACTATTATATACTATTATAACTTAATAGTTCTCACCAAGCTAAGCAAGCAGCTATCGCGGGGTTTGGAGGGCTTATCACGCAACTTCGGCAAGATTCTCGCGTAATTTTTCGGGAATCTCACGCAGCCGGCTTTCTTGCAGATGCGCTCGAACGCACCCTCTATTCCTCACCTCTGAGACAATAGGTGGCGTTAGTGAATGGAAAATTACACTGAGGGAAGGCAAGTGACGATTTCAAGGGTATGCTAATTTCTGTTTCTTATTGGTATCAGTCACCAATTCAGAGGTAAGTAAAACATTGAAAATGTTTTGAAATTAAAGGAATTGTTAAAGATATTTCTGAAAGGAACATCCGCCATGTCTGTGTATTTCATTAGTTTTTTTGCATTAGAAAGACAGAAAAGAGTTGACTGTCCTGACTATCTCATGCATGAATATGCACTGTGGTAATGTACATTTCAGGCACTGTCAGACTGGCTGAACAAAAATGTATAAAATATAGTACATGTAATGAACCCTTCAAATGAGAAAAGAGCATAATACTTTGTCAACACTTGGGCGAGGACATTTTTGCCCCTGAAAACTCCAAACGACCTTAGTCTAAGGGCGCTTTCACACTAGGTACGATTGTTCCGTACTGTGCCACAGTACGATTGTCCCCCCCTCCCCTCTCCCCCTGCTGGTCAGCTTTCACACTAGCGACATCGTACCGTGCCCAAGTACGGATTATTTCATCAAAATTCCCATACAGAAGGTAGCAGTATGCACCTAGGTGGTTTTTAAGAGCCAGTTTTTCTCAGAATCAGGCAGAGGGTGATATATGATGGTCTCAGATTTTTTGTTGGTGAAAGACGGTTGGTTCAATAGAAAAACTGCAGATTTTTAGGTACCCTTTGGTTTCTTTTTTAGGGGTACCAGAAGGGCCAAGGATTCAGAGATGACAAATGAGCGCTGAAAAAAATTCACTTTTCAAATGCAATTATATAATTGCACCGACAACAGCCCACATTCATTTTCGCATACTGCATTCTACTGTGAATAGTCTGAAATAATCTGAAAATGTTTGTGGGCTATCGAAGGCACGTACTATGGGGGGCGCTGCAAGATGCTACTTTTGGTCATTTGAGCTGTAATATCAGGGGCATTTCCAGACCGTGCCCTCAACAGCCCAAGACTGTTTATTCATAATATGATCCCATGAGATGTCCTTTACGCAGTCAATACAAATTATGCATGGGATGTTGAGGGCGCAAGAATATAGGTGGCGCTTCAGTCAGGGAAAAAGTGAAATTTGGCATTTTGGGATGTGACCTCATCCGATTTTGATGAAACCTTTTCTTTTGGGTATCCCTATATGTTTACTAACTGTGATGAGGAGATTCGTCAGCCCAATTTCTTTGTTTTACCGGAGAGATCCTCTTACTGCTATATGTGTCAGAACAAAAGAGTCAAATAGTTAAGATGTCACGTGATACTCCGCTTCCGTGCTCGCGTACGGTTGCTTTCACATTCGGTACGAATGTGGATGAACCGTGCCTAAATCCATCTCTTCCAAGCGGACTCGCGTACCGTGCCCGAGCACGGTAAGCTTCTGTTCACACCAAATAAACCGGACTTAAGGGTCAAGTGTACTCGGATCCGTGCCCGAGTCCCAAGTGTGAAAGCACCCTGAGGCTACATGCAGCATCCAAGCTGGCAATGGAATGATGAACCGATAGTAATTTGTGTTACTAGTAAGTGTGTTTCATGGTTCACATCCTGTCATTTCTCAGTCATTCTGAGGTTTATCTAGTGACTTGTGTTCTATTTGTTATAGTAGAATTTCAAACTGCGTTCTGTAGAAAAGAAGTTGGTAAATAATGAGGCAGGAAAGGTTGATAGGTTTTTACAGATAATAGTTGTCCCGTACGACAGCTACGGAATTATCACAGGACCAGAGCTAACTGAGGGGACATGAATTATTAAAGTTATCAGTTATTATTTATTTAGCTTTAGCTGCTCAAGTTTCAAGTGCACTAACAGGTGGGGGCAGTGCTTCAGTAAAAACCTGAGCTCAATTCAGACCGTCCCGTACGACAGATTTTTTCTGTCCCATATGACAGGTACCCCCAAGAATTTTTAAACCCTGAATTCATGTCCTGTTGATTTTTTTTAAAATAAAACTGCTTTAACACAATACAGGAGACTCTTTTCAATATTTCTTGATTATTTTCCAGAAGTTTTCAATAGCCAATTCAAGGAGTTCTTGAAAAGACTTTGTTGGAAAAAAAATTGTGATTTCTCTGCGTACCGTACGACAGATCAAATTTTTGCTTATTTCACCCCACAAAAATGGAAATCAATCAGTCTGATCATTGAATAATGTTGAAGTATGGGAACACAATTTAAAGGTCACAGCCTACTTTAAAGCCAGTCATCATTTCATTTTCTGGATGTAAAATACTGTCTGAATGTCCCGTATGACAGGCATGGAATCGCCCAAAAGTGCTGAAAAGCCAAGAAGGCAGGGGTGCACATAATTGGTGCGCTGGTGCGCATGCGCAGAAAAAATAGAAATTGCGCGGCAGAAAACTTGAAGGGAAGCTCAATTGCGTACCAGCATATTTGGCATTTTTGACTGGTTTACTTCGGCAACTGAAATAGGATTTTTCTCCATACATCTCTGGTAAGACAGAAGACATTATGACAAGTGTGTTCATTAATTATTAGCTTTTAAAGTTTACTCAGCTTTCACCCAAATTGGCAAAACGTCAAATCCATCAAAGCAGGGGAAAATCGGCATGGTCCGCATTGGTTATTTTCTGCCCGAATGCGGTTTCCGTGCAGAGCTGCCTGAACTTTGACTTGTCCCAGAAAACTCGCTTCTTGTCGGCTTTTGTTGCGGTATTCCTAAGTACTATTTGAATATGGAGTAGCCGGGAACTGCCTTTATATCCTCATCTTTTAAGTTTTAAGATCTGCGCACATTATCCGTTTCATGAACGGTTGTAAGCATACGGTCGTTTTCAAGGTGTAGGCTTGTAATTTACACCAAATACTGGTCAGACACTGTTAAAAACTAAATAGACGTGATCTTTAATGTTTCTATTTAGATTCTGTGAAATTTTATCGATCAGAAACTTTTTTGACCGACCCGGTTCCGGAGGCAACTGGACCATAACTTGGCCCAAATCCAGAAACCTCCATTATGTTCTTGGGCAATTTAATGCGACAAAAATCGCAGGAGCTAGCTAGATAATGCTTTGAAAATACCTTCTACGATCGACAATGTCATAGAAGACATCAAAGCAGATCACCACATATTAAATTCTGAAAATCTCCGCAATGGTACAAGCGAAGTACTTAATTTTTTGCTTAGGTTTTATGCGTTGCCCCATTTCAACGAGAGCACCGATGCATGCAAATCCCTTTCAGAAGCTTCGTAATCCTACCTTAAACTCCGGTGCCTTATTGGAAAGTTTCTATAAGAAATATCTACATTTTACGTATTACATTTCCCATACTGAAAAAAAAACTATTCTCATCCATTAACAATCCACTGTTCCCTTGGATTGCGTCCGTAGACCAAAGGCTGTTTGTTTAAAGGTTGTGTGTTCTTGACTTGAGAGCAATCAGAGGCTGTTTTGACTGGCAATGATGCTTGTTTAAAGCTCTGCAGTGGGTTTCCCGATAATGTTGGATCTCAGGATTAACGAGCGTGGCACAGAGATTCTTAGGCAAGGAACATTCTCTCATGTTCGTCACATTCTCCTTACGTGGGTTTCCCAAACACAGTGGTTAGACGGGCCTAAAGAGGAATTTTGCGGAGAGTTTCTTGAGTCCTCGCTAAAGCATTAGTTGTTAATAAATCGATGCTGTGAGATTAAACGTCCCTCGTTTTAACCAATCAACACTGAAATACAATATTTTAAAAACACATTGTCATCATCATTAGAATATGACTAAATTGACTCAGTGTCTTTTTAATTAAATTAGCTTACAGAAATATTACAACGAAAGATCACAAGAATAGAAATAATTAAGAAAAGGTTTAATAATGACGTAAAACTCATTTAACCTTTGTCTGCTCAGTTCATTGTTCAGTTAAACAATCCAGAGCCTGATTGCTCCAATAAATAGGCATGTGGCAACACGGTGTCTGACAATCGGTCATGTAGGGGAAAAGGCCACGAAAGTTAGCATTCACAAAGGAAGAAATCCTCCTCTTGCTTGATGAAATTGAACATAAGAAAGATTTACTGTTTTCTAAGTAAAAGTAAATATACATTAAGAAATATTTTAATTTTTTTGTTTTGCTCAACTTCCTCGTTTGTGGGCTGATTTGCATCGAAAACGCATGCGTATTGAGTGCTCTGCAGGAAAGGACGGCTGCGATGATGACACCTTGTAGGATGGGCGCTGCGTAAAGAGTGAGCACCAGGGAGCATCTCCAGGTGCTCCCTTGAGAACCACACCAAAAAAGTTATGTGCACCCCTGCTAGAAGGTGCTTGCAGTCCAAATGCAAGTGCAGCCATGAATTTAGATTGTGTAGTAATTCTACCACAACAAAGAGAGGTATAACCTAAAGAGATGAGTCTTTAGACGATGCTTGAAGGAGACCAGGGTCTCTGCTGTTCTGACGCCCATAAGGAAGTCGTTACACCACAGGGTTCCCGCTGCCGCTTGTCATTTTCATCATTGACGAAAATAATTCATTGGAGAGGAGGAGAAAATTATGAGCAGTCGTCACAGTGGCGAATGTATTTGTTTAATGACAAATAAAAATTCAATGGCAAATAGTGGCTTTGTCTGCCCAGAGCATTCGAGGATGTAGCCCCAAAGATGTTTTCTTTAGCCCCATATAGTTTCTATGAATGCATAAATAAAATAAATAAATAGTTCTTCACTTTGGACAGTTTACTACGTTACTGAATATCTGTAAAACAGGACAGCACTTTCTTATTGATTTATCTTCAATGAACAGAGCCAAGAAAGACCAATCAGAGAGGGGTTTTATGGGAAAATACGTCCAAATGCTGTCTTATGGCGCTTTTCCACTACACAGTACTGGCTCTACTCTACTCGCCTTTTTTGCTTTTTTTTTTGCTTTTACTAGTAGGTACTTTTTCTGGTACCTGCTCTCCTGGGGTTCCAAATAACGGCCGACCAGGTACTACTAGGTACAAAAATGTGACGTGCAACATTGCTGCCCACGGATTGGTCAGAGAGAATCGTCACTGTGAAAGACGACTCCTTAGTCGACCTCGGGACATTAGGAAGTTTTCGCAACTACGACGGCTGGCGTCTTGGACGGTAAACTGATGCCAAAGTCGATTTGCGCATGCGCGACCCTGAAACCTCTTCCGTATTCTCCGAATCTGCTACAGTAGTAGGCCGATTTCTCGTTTGTCGTGGATCTTCTACGATGGAGCGTGATGGAGTGCAGCCAGCCAATCAGCACTTGGCTGCATCATCAGCACTCAGAGCGTGGTGTATGCAAATATTCGCTCACACCTCTGGCTTTTTCGATGCATCATGGACATGGATTCAACAACTAGGCCTACTACTAGTAATGCTTTTCCTGTGAGTATGCAGCGAGTACTAACAATGCGCAGTCAGGTTTATTTCTTTGTCTGAGTGGGCGGGTGCGAAACTGCATAGCAATTTAGGCCTTTAGATCCCATTATTGAAACTTAAATACGAGTTAGTTATTGTTCAGGAATGGCTCTGACAATTCAAAGTAGTGAGGGGAATTTTGGCTCTTTTTGGAGAGCCAGTTCTTTTGGCTCGGCTCACTAATAAGAGACGTCTCTTTTGGCTCTCAAATGGTTCCTCAGATTTTCTGTTGCTTAAAGTAATTTATCACCAAAAATAATGCAAAACTACATGTAGAATTAATTACTTATGTAAAAAAAACATACATTATATCAAATGTTTATCCTTTATATGGCTTTATTTTCTGAACATACTCAACCTTGAACAGAGTGCTACAAAAATAAATGATAAAGTATAAAGACAAAGACCCATCTCAGTTAGACAAACTTTCAACTTTGAAGCAACCTGGACAAACTCACAGAATGACACAACAAAATCTTTAGTGAAGATTGGCATTGAGAAAAACCAAGTGCCTCAGCTTTGAGGAGTTGATCCTGTTTCTTCTTTCTTTTATTATCTGCCCTGTTTTGGAGAAGATTCTCTCTGAGGGGACAGATGTTGCTACAATACACAGGACACGCAGATGGCGCCACACATCTTAACCAATCACGTGCGGCTATCACCAAAAAAAGCGGAGGAAAAAACTAAATCGGCCCCCAATGAGGAGCCGGCTCCTGTCGTTCACTTCAAAGAGCCAGCTCTCAGAGCCGGATCGTTCGCGACTGACACATCACTAATTCAAAGCAGCTCTCCTAAAATCTTTAAATTAAAATTACTTCATGAATGTTTTAGAGAAACACCAACCAAGATTATGCGCACGCACAATAGAGGGAGTGCACCTGCAGCTGACGTCACACACCGTCCCCGTACTCCTTTTGCGAAACTGCACATAAGTCAGACGGTGGCACTAGTGCGGGGATGGTCACAGTTGATTGCTCACCGGTGTACACTTTGCACCGTCGTGGTTTGCGAAAATTCACTATTATAACGGGGGTATTGTTTCTTTGACGATCTGTGAGCCAGGCTAGTGTGCCTACGCAGAGTTGGGGAGCGAGAGAAGTGGAATTGGTCAGAAGTTTTTACTGCTCACAGTAGAGCAGAGCCGGTACCATGTAGTGGAAAAGCGCCATTATTGGCTGTCAGGTCTCCCTGGAGTTGAAAAGCCGAATGATTTTACCAGACAGTCAGTCGTGAGGGAGTGCATATTCGCGGAGTTTAGTTTTACCTGTAAAACGGTGGAAGCTGAAGCACAATCATCCCCTCATAATGAACTAGGAAAACAAGGTGTGTAAATTTCTATAGGAGTCCCTTAATGTGATTGATATGAGCACATCTTTACACGGCATATATTAGTTTGATTTGTCTTCGACTTAACAATCGCTTGATGCGTACTATCATGTCATTTGTCGCCATGTTTTCTACCACAGTGTGACTGGCGATTTCTAAGCTAACGTTATGCAAAACATGGTACTTCCAAGTTAGCTTGCTACCGCTGGGGGGGCTTTGGGTTTATCAGCTTAGCATAGCATCACATGGTGGTTTTGGACAGTACAGTAACCAGAATGCACTCCCTAGAGAGAAGAGGATGAGGGTGCCAGTACTGAGACTTGTTTGTTGCTGGCATCAGAATTAGTGATCATCTGAGATGTTTAACATTTGAAACCCTAAACATTTGAGATTTAGATTAAGGATTCCAATAAATTGTGCACAAAACATTGAACTCACCTAAAATTCAATTTGGAATCAGTTAACGGAAATCTTAAAAGTTAAACATTTTAAATAAAAAATTTGACAATTCCACTAATTCTGATTCCAACAGAACAAAATTTTGAGCTTTCCCCAAGTCCAATTTAGCATTTTTGTCAGGCCTCTCTATTGCCCTTAAAGGGTGTGTCCCTTTTTAATTTTGGGATGCCAAAAATGGCTGAATTGATAAAAATGTTAAGGAAAAAAATGAAGAAATTAAGGGTTTAAAGGGATTTCTATTGCCAGTCTTTTGAATAAGTTCCATGCGAAATGCTCAAGAGGTTTTAATTTAGCATTTATGGTGCACAGGGTCCCCATTATTAGAGGTTGGACTTGAATGGACCCAAATTATATATACAATCGAAAGAATAATGGAGAGACCTGTTATAATGCAAATATTTGAGGTCTGACCTTGTTCATGCTGCATGCACTTTGTCCGCTTTGAAGGCTTTTCAAAGTTTTATTAAGTCCATGAGTGACTGATAAAAAATGACGACTATGATATAGTGAATTTTTTTTTTACTTTATTTCTCGAGGGAGAAAGTGAAGAATATTTTTCAGAACCCAGGGGGAACCACGACACCATCCACCATCACTAATGTTTTAAATTTGATGCAAGCTATGACAGGGACCCCATGGGGGTCAGCAAAAAGGGGGAGGGACAAGGAGTGTCACTTGAAAATCGGATGAGCTGCAGAGGTCTAATGATGCAGGGAGACCAGCCAAAAGAAAGTTGCAATAGTCCAGGTGGGACAATGTCAACACTCAGACGAGAAGCTGGGTTGGGTAGGAGGTAAGAAAGGGGCGGATTCTCCCAATGTTGCACAGGACGAATTTTGTGACACTTATGCAGAGTTCTCAGAGAGTGACAATGTTTACAGGCGAGTGAATACAGGGTGCAGATATGCCATGACCTGTGCGTGTGTCAGATCTGAAAATCCATAGCTAAACAGAGGCTAGTCATCAGTAATAGAAGAATGCCTGGTTAAAATTAACTTGATTTATTGTACAATGTAGGAATCACAAAATGTTAAACAGTAAAAAATGTGGTGAGAAAAATGACTGCCTGAATGTCGCGCAGGAGCCCATGTTACCTCTGCAATATATATTTCAGTGGAAAGTAGAATTCTTGAAGTGTCCAAAATGCATATTTTTTATAAATTTTAATTTGATAATAATCCATTGTGATACATTTCAAAAGCAGTGAGTCTTCAAATTGGCTTCAATATCACGGGGCAGAAATTTTTACTTTGGGAATCTAACTTTATCTAATCAAACACCAGTTCACTAGACTCTGCCACGCTGCTTGTGACATCAGTTAAACTAGGCTGAGTTCGAAATGTACACTTACTCTCTATATATAATCCTCAAGTAAAAATTTCTGCCTCGTGATATTGACGCCAATTTGAAGACTTGTTGGTTTTAAAATGCATCGCACTGGATTATTACCAAATTAAAATATGCATTTGATACACTTCAAGAATTCTACTTTCCGCTGAAATATACTTTGCCGAAGAGAGGTCTCCTCCTTCAATGAGTCTCCTAGAACAATTCCACATTTCTACCTGTATACCTAAAGATCAAAGGAAAACCCAAGTCATCAAAACAGAGGCCCGATGAGGAAAAAGCACATGCGTCAATAACTATATGTACCACATGCCCACATATCAGTTTCCCATATAGCCTGACATCAGTTACACAAAGATTACCAAAACACATCATTACAGAACATTGCACAATGGCTTGAATAATGTTTTCCATTCTGAAGTGTCAGTTGAGAATTTACAGGTGTAGCATAAAAACAGGACAACATGACCACACAAGTATCTGTTATCACCCTTGCATGTTAGTTTTGTAAACGGTCTTGTTTCCTTTTGGGGGCACTGACAGGGGCACACTTCTGTAAAACACTTTACGCACCGGTGAAATATGGCAGTACTGATGTATATCCATCTTGTTTATAATCATTAATGAGAACAAAAATTTTCATCCAAGTTTTTCATCATGCTCAATGATCTTTATTTAGTTATG
Organism: Gymnothorax javanicus; assembly: GCA_029692085.1. Taxonomy (NCBI): domain Eukaryota; kingdom Metazoa; phylum Chordata; class Actinopteri; order Anguilliformes; family Muraenidae; genus Gymnothorax; species Gymnothorax javanicus. The sequence goes on from CM056196.1 coordinate 26,014,228, forward strand.
GAAAAAAACTCATTGAGAACATTTTTTATCAGTTTTCATGAAGAAAATTAACGCAACAACCCTATCACCTGAGGCCACTCCCTAAAGTGGCATAGTAAATGAGACTCTCAGAGCCAATCACCATTTACTCCACTTTCTTACTCTCATCTATTGCTGGTGATATTACTCCATCACTTAAATCCATTTAACAGCTGGTGAAAACAGGACTCTTCCACCAACCTATCCCAATATTCCAGAGAATATGATAGGCAAGACCTGACTCCTCTTCTGTGCATCTCACTAAGAACAGAGGAACAGACTCAATTTATCAGTAATAGTAACACAAGAGGTTCAAGTGAACCCGAAACTCAACTGGTCTGCCACCCGCCTTGCCCATTTCAGAGTGGGGTACAAGGCTAAAATGAAATACCAAACAAACTCCAAAGATGTATACAAAGTTTCATCAAAGTTGATCAATATTTGTGACCACTAGAATTATGGGTCGTTCAAATTGGTGTGTATGTGTGAAGGAATATCACTGGTCATAAAACTGCCATTTTTCAGATACTGTCAAAGTCCGTCATTTACATGTGGGGACATTGTAAACCACGAACATACCAAGTTTCAGGTCTTTATATTTAGAAAGACATTTAGAAAGGTCTCAACTGGACAAATTCAGTTTTTCAAAATGACCACCCTGCCACTCCCAGATAGGGGGCACAGGGCTGACATGCAATACTGCCCTCCCGCCATGGCAAAAGGAAGTAAGTGACATTTACCATTTTTCGAGAAATTTAAGAAAAAAATTTGATGGTCGCTCTCTCACAAAGAGCAACATTGAAAGCAAGTGTTGAGGGATTTACAATACACATTTTATTCCTTTCAAAAGGATATAATTCTTAAATATATTTACCCCTTTTTACGCAGTTAATTCCCCTTGCCTTGGGATTCTTAGTTGGAGCACACCAAAAAAAACAATGGCAGAAGGTTTCAAAGTTAAAACTATTTCTTTGGAGCAAGGCATGGTTGAGACAGAACTTCCAGTACAATGCCCTTTTAATTCAATCATAATCAAAATAGCTGCAGTACATTCAATAGAATTACACATTAGGAAATGGTAAACAGAGACTTTTAAAAATTGGATACACGAAGGAGGGCCTTCCTTAACGTTGAAACTCCTGCATAAGCAGCTACTGAGATATTTGGATCTGACCCAGAAGGCCCATCATTAACCGTTATGGAATTAGTTCCCCATGGATCACTTGTGGTGGCAGGTGGGAGGACTCCACTGGAAAGTCTACATTAGGAACAATTCTAGGAATGATACATAACTTTAACCCTCTGTTAACCAAGTACCTTTCCAACTGTGTAAAAATCATTTCCCTAGGCAAATATGTTGATTATGGGCCAATATTTGGAAAAATGGAAAAAAAAAATTCGACCCTTTGGCCCACCTTTCCAAAATGTAGCAGATCTGCTACATTAGGTAATAATGTGAATGGAAAAATTAAAGTGACGGACCATTCAAGTTATTCTCAAATGTTTATTTGGCAATAAGAAACAAAACCAGCAGGGTGTCCAGGCTGTTAACCCTTTCACTTTATGTAGCAGATATGCTACGGTGGTTAATAGAGGGTTAAAGGCACTGGTACAGTCACAGTGTAAGCTACTAAATAGTGCCACCCGAGGAAAAAATAACACTCCAGATCATTGCCACTGTGGTAACCATGGCAACCCAAGTTTATCTTGGGCATCACATTGGTTTGCACTGGTTCAAATGTGTTCTTAACATTCTGACAGAACACCAGGTTCATAGGCCTACTACATCAAACTACACAGTCTTTGACAGTATGCAGATGTGTGCGGCCTATAGGCCTACATAACGTCAGCCTACAGTGGTGCATTGGTCACTACAAACTGGGCATTCCCAGCTCCGCATGCACATCGACAGTAAGCTGATGCATGCATCAGTTCTTAGGCTGATGTACGGAATCCATGTGAACGACTTTCTGGTGGTAATATAAATAATTTTTCCGTGGAAAACACATCTCACACTGAGGGCAAGGGTAAGGCTTTTCACCCGTATGAATTCTTTTGTGGTAATTTAAAAAACATCTCTGAACAAAAGACTTCTCACACTCATCACATTTAAAGGGCTTTACACCTGTATGAATTTTCAAGTGGTAATTTAAATGAGATTTTACAGTAAAAGACTTTTCACACTGATCACATTTGAAGGGTTTTTCACCTGTATGAAAACTCTGGTGGGTTTTTAAATGAGATCTCACAGCAAAAGACTTCGCACACTGATCACATTTGAAGGGTTTTTCACCTGTATGAATTCTCTGGTGGTTTCTTAAATGACATCTCTGAGTAAAAGACTTCTCACACTGATCACATTTGTAGGGTTTTTCTCCTGTATGAATTCTCAGGTGACGATTAAAATGAGATCTCAAAACAAAACACTTACCACACTGATTACATTCATTGGGCTTTTCACCTGTATGGTGCCCTATGATGTGCCGATCTAAAGCACCCCTAGCAGAAAAAGACTTCTCACACTGATCACATTTGAAAGGCTTTTCTCCTGTGTGAATTCTAAGGTGGCAATTTAAATTAGAACGAGTGCTAAAGGACTTCTGACAGTGATCACATTTGTAGGGTTTTTCTCCTGTATGAATTCTCAGATGGATATTCAAATCAGAGTTCATAACAAAACACTTACCACACTGATTACATTCATTGGGCTTTTCACCTGTATGGTGCCCTCTTATGTGCCGATCTAAAGCACCCCTAGCAGAAAAAGACTTCTCACACTGATCACATTTGAAAGGCTTTTCTCCTGTGTGAGTTCTAAGGTGGCGATTTAAATTAGAACGAGTGCGAAAAGACCTCTCACAGTGATCACATTTGTAGGGTTTTTCACCCGTATGAACTCTCTTGTGGATGTGTATATGAACAAAATAATGACCACATTGATCACACTTGTAGCGCGTTTCACTTGCATGAATTTTCTTATGCTTGTTGAAATAAGATTTACTTACAAAAAACTTCCCACACTGAGAGCACCCGTACTTTTTATCTGCATGAATTCCCTGACCTTGGATTAATTCTGACTGCTCTTTCCTAGGAGTCATATTTGGCCCACCAGCACAGAGCCATGGTTCAGTCTGGTGTTTTTCATTTACACCTTTGACTGCAGTATTCATGAGAGGTCTCACTTCCACAGATTCAAGTTTCATTACATCAGTTTTTATGTCATCACAATTACTATCCTGCAAAACACTGATGTGTTCACACTGATAATCTTCTCCATCATCAGCCTCTGTTTTAATTTGGTCAGGGTGCATATGGGTTACATGAGCCAGCTCTGCAAAGTCTGGGGTCTCAGTCTTGATAAGATCACTAGTGTTGTTAAGGCCCAGATCGGTATCTGTTTTAATTTGGTCAGGGTGCAAATGGGATACATGTGCCACCTCTGCAAAGTCTGGGGTCTCCGTCTTAATCAGATCCCAAGTGTTGTTCAGGCCCAGATCAGCTTCCGTTTTCATCAATGATGGGTCTGAGAGGCATACATCATTGTCTCCACTGTGTGCTCCTGCACACTCCGGCTCCAGTGTTTTGAGTACCGGAGTCAAGCACTGTGTCTCTGACTTTGCCATGAAGACAAACTCCAGACCACTGAGTTCCTCCTGCTTCTTCCTGATCCTGTACTGCTCAGTGAGCTCTGGTCAGATTGTGTCAGTGTCACGTCTCAGCCAGACTCCTGCCTGCACCACACTGCTTCTCAAAGGTGTTCAGAGGGACAACTCCTGGAGAGAAAGGATGGATGGGATTTTAGCCTTATGCCACAATACAAGGATATCTGGAGCAGAACAAGCTTTCAGGACATGACATGCAGTCATGTGCATAAATGTAAGGACAAAGATGAATTACAACCCCAAATCGTAAAAATAGTGCCATGGGCACTGAAGCTCAGTTTATTTCAGGCTTTAGTGTAATTTAAGCTTACAACTGGTAGTATTTTTTATGCTTGGGTCCAAAACTAGGACAATCAAAACACCTTTCGTAATTCAGTTTTTTTCCCCCTCAGTAAATGAAATCATCATTTAAAGACTGCATTTTTTTATTTACTCAGATTATCTTTGTCTGATATCAAAATAAGTTTGATGATCTGAAACATTTAAGAGTGACAAATATGCAAAAAATAAGAAATCAGGAAGGGGGCAAATACTTTTTCACAGCACCGTATTTCACTAACAAAAGTATTGCTCTACTGACATTGCTGCACCTCTCATTGAAAACTAAAATTAGACAAACATCGATTGATTAAGCTAGCCAAGTGGCCAATTCTGACATATGTTAAATGCAGTCATGATATCATAACAACTCATAAGAATGGATCACTTTAGCGTCACTATCCAATATTGTGCTTGCTAACAGTATTACACTTCATAAATTCAATTCCAAAAACCATTACAAGTCTGTATGTATCACCATGAGCGAGCGCCTGTGAGTGCTGATGACAGTACACTTAACAGCCACCAGTGTCAATAATGACAAGGAATTTCGATAAGTTACACATAGCCCCTTTTTAAATCTGTTTTTTTTTTTATAATTATTGCTGTGATGTTTGTTTTTTGTATCTTTTATTCTTCACAGAACTTGGCTAATTATGTATTATAGTGTTTTGTGATGCGTGCTCATGTGAAATGAACAGAAAGGCTATACAAACTCAGATAATCACTCATTACTTCTGTGATGTGCAGAAGGCATCTCAGAATGCACAGCACACATTCATCTCAACTTTGAGTTGAATGGGCCACAGCAGTGGAAGAGCATGTCTGCTTCCAGTCCTGTGGCCAAGAACAGAAATCTGAGGGTCCAATGAGCACAGGCTCTCCAAACCTTGAAAGTCTGAATTTAGAAAAAATTGCTGGACTGATTAATCTTCTTTTTTCCTGCAACCTGCTGATGGTAGGGTCTGAATCAACAGCATTAAACTAATGGACCCAACCAGCTGTGTCAGCAACTCAGGCTGGTGGTGGTGTAATGGTCTGGGGAATGTTTTCTTGGCTCACTTTGGCCCCTTAATACCATTGTTCGAATGCCCCAGCCTGAGTATTGCTGCTGCCAATGTGCATCTTAGCATCACTGCAATTTACCCATCCTCTAATGGCTACTCCTGAGACGATAATGCTCCACGAAGCATCGCAGAAGCAGTCTCTAATAGGTTTCATAAACATGACGATGAGTTCAGTGCACTTCAATGGCCCCCCCAGTCACGGGATCAATATCCAGTAGAGCACATTTAGAAGGTCATAGAATGGGAGGTTCATGTCACAAATCACCACCTGAAACTTGCGCAGAAATAGTGATGTAATCATGTCAAGATGGACCAGTATCTCAAAGGAATCTTTCCGCAAAGAACCGAGGATGTTCTAGGAGGAAAGAGAGGCCTTACTCAGCATTAGTGTGCTGTTCCTGAAGAGCTCTGTGTGTCTAGCTCAATGTCCACTATTTGTTCATTTTTAAAATCAGTTGTCTATTGGGCTAGATGTGGAGTGGAATGAGGAGAACATCAATAGTGTCAGACACGGAGGGAAACATGGAGTGGAAGATCTTCTCGGCAGTAGCCAGGAAGATATCCAACCACCACATGAGAAATGACTACACTGATACCAGTAAGCAGAAGGCAGTGGCACCAGGTCTTTCGGTATGTGTGGTGCTTCAGTGGCGTGGGAACAGAACAAAGCCCAGTGACAAAAAGGGTACCTGCACACTGCGTGGTTGGAACTCACTAATCATGACCTTAGTATTACAAGGTTCTGTCTGCCCCAGAAACAAATACGTGATAAAACCTTATAACACTGAGGTCATGTAATGCCTGTGGGTCTCTCCCACACCAGGTCACTGACTTTGCAAAGGAGTTCTTTCACATCCCAGTTTTTCCATCAGATACCCAGTATCCAGCTATTGCAGTGACCTCCACCACCTTTGAGTCAGTGGTTCCAAATGTCGATCCCAGACAACCTCTGTGCGTGTTGCTCTTTCTTCCAACCACAACTGCTACTTTTTCTGAAGTGGGTTTTTTCAAGATTAAATTGATAATTTACCCTCTTTAGAGACACTAGCGATGTTTACATGGACACACATAATCAGAATAAAGGCCCAATCAGATTAAAAATGCTTCATCTAAACACGTCAATCGGAAGATTCTGATCCGATTCGGTCCATTCGGAAAGAAATTTCATTCCGAATGAGAGAGATGGTTTATACCGATCATCATTCCGAACCACGTCCATGTACACACCCATTCGGATCCTGTCTTCGTGGTTGGGGTAAAATTGTCTTCACTGTGCATGTGTGCTACAAAAGCTTAACGAGGACGTGCAGACAACATGGCGTTGTGTTTACAACAGAGGCGGAAGTACAGCTTTTTCGTCTTCTACTTCTTCTAATATTTCTGGAAAATTAGACAACTCCGCGCATGCCCAAATGATTCATTCTGATTAAACGTGTGGTGAAGCATACGAAAGTCATGATCGGATCATTTAATTTAGTGTCCATGTGAATTTGGATTTGGAATTTCCGATCAACTGAGGTTAGGATCGGATTGGAGAAATTTTGCGCATGTAAACATGGCTATTGTCAGCAATAGCTACATTAATATGCCATAGAAATTGTGCTTTATAATGAACATTTGAAAATGCGATTCCCCCCCCCCCCCTTCACATGATGCAAGATTGGCTCGTTATCATTTTCCTTGACCGTCAATGTCCCATTAATTACAAAATAGCTATTTTCTAATGACCATGTGTCTGAACTTTCACCAGTTAGGAGCCAAATGATTTTTAATATCATCATATGCAAGTTCTCCCTCTTTTTACTCAGAAGTAGAACATTTGCAATACCGTACAATATAAATATGGAACTCTAGAAGGCAGGCATAGCTATTTCTGATAGTATGTCTTAAAAAGGTAAATAATCCTTATGCACATTAACAAAACAATGAGGATTATGTACTCTTTTAAGCCACACTGAGTCACTGAGTTCCATATTCACATCATGCTGTAAATTAACACCTTGTTAAAATTCTGGGGTTGAATTTTTAACAGTTGGAACCGCTGAGCTACATGGACTATGTACCAAAAGACTGCTGAAGAGGCCGAGGCCAGACGTTTTTGATTCCTTGGTCCTTGGGCTTTTTTCCACAGACAACAGGAGGGCGAAATAAAAAATAAAATAAAATTTTATTTTCCACTTCCTCAAAATGGTAATTGGCAGGTATGAGAGAGGAGGAAGGAAAAAAATATATAAATATTCATTTCTAAAATAAAGATTTTATTTTTCATCATGCATTTTTTTCCTGCTTCACTTCATCCCACAGGATTCATTACTCCAGTAGGATTACCCTGGGGGAATGATTTTGAAAATCATGAAAGTCATTTCTTTTTAGTAGGGCCTATTTATGTTGTTATTGCCTGCATGTACCTGCATTACTGTTATGAATTCTTTGGTAATTTCTGTCAAACTAATCTAAGTGGAGAGTCGTAAACCAGCCTGTAACCACCTTCTAATTTGTATAGTAGTATATGCACAGCACCTCAGCAATAATGCATGTTTTTCCTGTCCTCTACCTACATAACCTTTAGCTTGCTTTTGGTGTTGGTTTGTTTTCTGCAGTAGTTTTTTTTTTTTTTTTTTTTTTACTTTTCACCTGCACAACATTACTGTTACCACCAGACTGGTTGACAGTCACTCAGTTTGATCAGAAATGAAATACATGTATGCTGGTGGGGAGCTCAGTAGTGAGGACACAGCTGATGTGTGTAGACTGCATAGATGCAGTTTAAAGGGGGGTGGCTGTGAGTCCCAAGCCTCTGAAAATGATGAGGGAGCTCTCCACCTTTTGTCGTTATTTCAGATTTACCACGCAGCTGCTGCAGAGTTAAAGAATGCACAGGAATCAATGACAATCCAGGAACTGCTCTTTTCAAGAACATCTGATTGATAGAATGTGATCAATGGGCATACGTACACAGACTGAAGGTGACAGATTGAAAACTGCACCAGTCAAATGTAACTTGTGGCTACGAGTTCTGGTGAATGTCTTAACCATAATGCTACCATACCTTTAATTTGTTTAGAGCAAGGCTGAATCGCATATGGCCTGAGTAAAAAAAAAAAAAAAAAAAAAAAAGGCTCCAGCTGAATTTTTCACTATATTCTTACATTGACAAGAATATTCTTTCCATTTCAGGGAAATATTGGTATTGTTAGGTGCAAAATATATGGAAGCACATACTCTGCGAATTTGAGCAGTATCGGATGGATACTTTCTGAAATATCGCATTTTAAAGCTGATAAATTGTCAGGAGTGTAATACAAATTTCGTGACAACATAAAATTTCATCATTACTCTGAAACACATAAAAAATGAGCTATATTTTGTAATTTCAGGTGATACTGATTTGAAGGACATCATGTTGGCATCATTTAAGTGTAATACCTATAACCATACGTTAAAAACTTGTATAATCCTGTGCAATTATATCAAGGATACTTGAACTTTGGCAAAAAATAATTATTCGCTCATATTTGTACTTAACTGCCGAATATCAAGTTGTTTTTGGTATTTTATCTCATCTTTCTGTGGTTTTGAAATGCACGACTATTCTGTTCAATGACAGAGGCATTACTTAAGGATCTGTATTGTAGTTTATTGTTGTAAACTGGTAAGTTAGGACTGATCCATCCATTTTTAAGGAGTGTAGCACACCCATTATTCTCTTCGTGTTAAAAAAAAAAAAACAAAGCACACATGAAGTTAATGATTGCTATATGATTGATTGGTTGGATGCACCGAAATGAAAATTTTTGGCCGAAACCAAAAACCGAAAATGAGAAACGCTTGGCTGAAAACCAAAAACCGAAACACCGAAATAAATTATGCCAATTTTTAGTACCATTGCATTTATGGCTATGACTACGTTCTTACCCAACCAAAATAAAGGCCTTGCAATTGCATTTAAATTAATATTCATGCTTCAAAGAATAAATCAATTACAAAATTATTAAAATATTTATTTAGCACTGACATTCCAACAAAGCACAATATAAAATAAAATTACAAATAAAATTTTTTACTTGGCCCCACTCATGAATAATCAACAGGCCTATAACTGACTGGCCTATTACTGGCTGCTGAAAAATTGTAAAATTAAATATGTTACGTGACAACACAGCAGCCCACTGATTCGTCAGAGAGAAAATTGCACGGAAAATAACTTTACGGGTGCTGATGAAGCATTTTGTTCTTAGGAAAGGTATCACAGATGAGATGACGCTTTGTAAAGCGATAAATTCTAGTACTCTGCCATCTCCTGCGATTTGTGCATTTGCTACGTGTTTTCTTTTGCCTTCAATTTCAAAGTGAAATGTTTCATGAAGCATGAATGTCAAGCTATTAAACAATAATTGTTTTGTCATATGTATTCATATCAGTGGCGGCTCGTGAACTGGCAACAGGGGAAGCTCAAACAATCCCGTAAAATTAATGATTGGTTAATTTTGTTATCAATGTTATCAATCATGCATTTAAATCACCAGTACAAAAACTCCGAAAACTCAACATTATCAGGTGTGGCCAGTTTTCATTAATAACGCATACCTGTCAACTCTCACCCATTCAGCGTGAGTTTAAGTGGCATATTTACCTTCCTCTGTTGTAGTCAGCAATTATTCAATCAACGCGTATGTTAGAGATTATCGCGCAGAATTGACGTCCTCGTGCATGGAGGGGTTGGAAGCAATGGAACTGCATTAAAGTTTCAAATGATCTTATTTCATATAAACGATCATGAAACACATGCATTGCTTCCAACCCCGGCAAGAAAAGCATGAGAGGTCCGGAGTCGTAATTGGTATGCATTATAAATGAAAACTGGCCACATGTGTTAATGTTGAGTTTTGGAGTTTTAGTAATGGTAATTTAAATGAGTGATTTAAAACAGGTCATGATCAATCATTAATTTTAAGGGATTGTTTGAGCTTCCCCTATTGCCAGTTCACGAGCCGCCACTGGTTCATATGTGTGATTTGCCTCTTTGTTATGAAGGAAAAAAGGTAAATTAACATCCTCGGTGTGTGGCGATTCCATTATTTTTGCCAGGGGTTGGTGTGTGATGATTCCATATTTTTTGCCAGGGGTTGTAGTTACATTATGGAATACTGATGGTACACAAATGCCTTGAGAATATATTGCCTTTTTTCTATGAATACTCTATGCCTTTTACGGATATCATTGCTTTGCGTTTTCAGATGGTACATTATTTAATGTGCAACTGAATCGGACACAACACCAGCTGCTATCCTATGCATCAGGACAATGTCAAACAGAAATTACAATTAAGCACTCGCGGACTTTTGTGCCATAACCTGGTGACGGTAGTGCGCGTCCCCTGATTTAAACACATAAATATTTAACAAAATCGACGGAATAAAAGTCCAGACAGGCGCGTGCTGGCCGCGGTTTTTGCTTGCGTCATCACAACATCCTGTTTCGGCCGTATTGTTTCGGTGTTAAAAGTCTTTTCGAAAAAAAAACCGAAAATGCATTTTTTTTTTTTGCCATTTTCGGCCGAAATTTTGGCGCATCTAGTTTTGACCATATAATCAATTACCCCTCCTTGAATCGCCACCTTATCGTGGTGGAGGGGTTTGAGTACCTGGATGATCCTAGGAGCTATGTTGTCTGGGGCTTCTCACCCCTGGTAGGGTCTCCCAGGGCAAACAGGTCCTAGGTGACAGGTCAGACTAAGAGCGGTTCCAAAGCCCCAATGAATACAATTACATCAAGGACAGTTCGTCGCCCGGATTGGCGTCACGGGGCCCCACCCTGGAGCCAGGCCTGGGGTTGGGGCTGGTAGGCGGCGCCTGGTGGTCGGGTCTCTACCCACAGGACCCGGCGGGCACAGCCCGAACGGCGGCGTGGGCCCGCCTTCTCGTGGGCCCCATCACCCGGGGGAGGGTTCAGAAGGGCCGATGCATTGTGGTATGGGTGACAGTCATGGGCGGGGGCCCCGGCGACCCAACCCCTGGACACTGAATCTGGTTCTCGGGACATGGAATGTCACCTCACTGGGGGAAGGAGCCTGAGCTTGTGCGGGAGGTCGGCGGTACCGGCTAGAGATAGTCGGGCTCACCTCCCCACGCACAGTCTGGGCTCTGGAACCCAACTCCTCGAGAGAGGCTGGACTCTCTTCTATTCTGGAGTTGCCCGCGGTGAGAGGCGACGGGCTGGTGTGGGTTTGCCTATAGCTCCCCAGCTTAGCCGCCATGTGTTGGAGTTTTCCCCAGTGAGCGAGAGGGTCGCTGCCCTGCGCCTTCGGTCGGGGACAGGTGCCTCACTGTCGTTTCGGCTTATGGGCGAATGGCAGTGCAGAGTACCCGGCCTTCTTGGAGTCCCTGGGAGGGGTTCTGGAAAGTGCTCCAACTGGGGACCCCATCGTTCTGCTGGGGACTTCAACACCCACGTGGGCAGCGACAGTGTTACCTGGAGGGCGTGATTGGGAGGAACGGCCTCCCGATCTGAACCAGTGGTGTTCTGTTATTGGACTTCTGTGCTAGTCACAGTTTGTCCATAACGAACACCATGTTCAAACATAAGGGCGTCCATCAGTGCACGGCACGAGGGCGCCCGTGGCCGGAGGTCAATGATCGACTTTGTGGTCGTGTCATCTGACCTTCGGCCGTATGTTTTGGACACTCGGGTGAAGAGAGGGCTGAGCTGTCCACTGATCACCACCTGGTGGTGAGTTGGATCCGCTGGCGGAGGAGGAAGCTGGACAGACTTGGCAGGCCCAAGCGTGTTGTGAGGGTCTGTTGGGAACGTCTGGCGGAACCCTCTCTCAGAGAGGTTTTCAACTCTCACCTCCGGGAGGCGTTGACCAGATCCCAAGGGGAGGCTGGAAACATTGAGTCTGAATGGACCATGTTCTCCACCTCCATTGTTGATCTTGACGTCCGGAGCTGTGGCCGTGGGTTTCGGCGCCTGTCGCGGCGGCAACCCCTGAACCCGGTGGTGGACATCGGAAGTAAGGGATGCCGTCAAGCTGAAGAAGGAGTCCTATCGGGCTTGGTTGGCTCATGGGACTCCTGAGGCAGCTGACAGGTACCGGCAGGCTAAGCGTGCTGCAGCCCGGGCGGTGGCGGAAGCAAAAACTTGGGTATGGGAAAAGTTCAGGAGGCCATGGAGGAGGATTATCGGTCGGCCCGAAGAGATTCTGGCAAACCGTCCGGCGCCTCAGAAGGGGAAAGCAGTGCCCTGCCAACACTGTTTACAGTGGAGGTGGGGAGCTATTGACTTCGACTGGGGATATTGTCGGCCGGTGGAAGGAATACTTCGAGGATCTCCTCAATCCCACTGACACGCCTCCCATAGAGGAAGCAGAGGCTGGGGACCCAGAGGCTGATTCATCCATCACTCGGGCTGAAGTCACTGAGGTAGTTCGGAAACTCCTCGGTGGCAAGGCCCCGGGGTGGATGAGATCCGCCCTGAGTACCTCAAGTCTCTGGATGTTGTGGGGCTGTCTTAGTTGACACACCTCTGCAACATCGCGTGGCAGTCGGGGACAGTGCCTCTGGATTGGCAGACCGGGGTGGTGGTCCCTCTTTTTAGAGGGGGGACCAGAGGGTGTGCTCCAACTACAGGGGATCACACTCCTCAGCCTCCCGGGTAAAGTCTATTCCAGGGTGCTGGAGAGGAGAAATCGGCCGATAGTCGAACCTCGGATTCAGGAGGAACAATGCGGTTTTCGTCCTGGTAGTGGAACACTGGACCAGCTCTATACCCTCCGCAGGGTGCTTGAGGGTTCATGGGAGTTTGCCCAACCAGTTCACATGTGTTTTGTGGACTTGGAGAAGGCATTTGACCGTGTCCCTCGTGGCGTTCTGTGGGAGGTGCTTCGGGGAGTATGGAGTCCGGGGCCCTCTACTAAGGGCTGTGCGATCTCTGTATGACCGGAGCAGGAGCTTGGTTCGCATTGCCGGCAGTAAGTCAGACCTGTTTCGGTGCATGTTGGACTCCGGCAGGGCTGCCCTTTGTCACGGTTCTGTTCATTATTTTTATGGACAGAATTTTAGGCGCAGCCAGGGGCGGAGGAGTCGGTTTGGGGACCAGAGGATCTCATCTCTGCTTTTTGCGGATGATGTCGTCCTGTTGGCTCCTTGAACCAGGACCTTCAGCATGTACTGGGGCGGTTTGCAGCCGAGTCTTGGCGGCTGGGATGAGAATCAGCACCTCCAAGTCCGAGGCCATGGTTCTCGACCGGAAAAAGGTGGCTAGTCCCCTCCGGGTTGGAGGAGAGATCCTGCCTCAAGTGGAGGAGTTTAAGTATCTTGGGGTCTTGTTCACGAGTGAGGGAAGGATGGGCGTGAGATTGACAGGCGGATCGGTGCAGCAGCAGCAGTAATGCGGTCATTGTACCCGATCTGTTGTGGTGAAGAAGGAGCTGAGCGAAGGCGAAGCTCTCAATTTACCAGTCAATCTCGTTCCTACCCTCACCTATGGTCAGGAACTTTGGGTCATGACCCGAAAGAACGAGATCTCGGATACAAGCGGCTGAAATGGGTTTCCTCCGCGGGGTGGCGGGCGCTCCCTTAGAGATAGGGGTGAGAAGCTCTGTCACCGGGAGGAGCTCAGAGTAGAGCCGCTGCTCCTCCACGTCAAGAGGAGCCAGCTGGGGTGGCTTGGGCATCTATATCGGATGCCCCTGGACGCCTTCCTGGGAGGGTGTTCCGGGCATGCCCCACCGGGAGGAGGCCCCGGGGAAGACCCAGGACACGCTGGAGGGACTATGTCGCCCGGCTGGCCTGGGAACGCCTCGGGATACCCCCGGAAGAACTGGAGGAAGTGTCCAGGGAGAGGGAAGTCTGGGCATCCTTGCTTAGACTGCTGCCCCCGCGACCCCGCCCCGGATAAGCGGAAGAAGATGGAATGGAATGGAATGGAATCAATTACCAAAACTAATTTGATCTTGTTCTGAATAGGCAACTGTAGATAAGAGAAAAACAGCATGTATGGCGCGTAACAAAAACATCAAAAAATGCGCATCTTTAAGCATGGCCTGACAGTATTTTATGGAGTAGCAAATTGTCAACATTAAAGCTTGTAATTTTGCAAAACTGGTACATGCATCCTATCAACTCACCTTTATGTGAATACTGCCATTATTTTCTTACAGCACTTAAAGAGAGCAACAAATTTATAAAAAAAAAAAAAAAAAGATCAATTTTGGACGAAAAAACTTTTTTTAGTTTTAGCAATTTTTAATCCAAATCTAATGCAATGTAAGTTTATTTTTGTTTCAATCAAGTACTTGGGCAGATTATTTCAGTGAAAGAACCTCTTCAAGTCCTGTACTGTGGCAGACACTGTCAAACATAGTAAAAGTGGTGCATTTTTGGCCTATTATGCTTGATGTATCATACTCAATGGATATTTTGCACTCATACCATTGCCTCAATAATTACCATGCATACAGGATATGCTCAGAGGTTCAAGAAAACACCTCATTTACTAAGCTCAAATAATTTTCAAATTTTGACCCTTATGTCACAATTTGGAGCCATTTTTTGACCAAGGCCATATTTGAGTTTTTGTTAACTCAAATCCCCCACCATTTTTGTTATCTTGCTAGTTTTATTTGTGGAACTTGTTTTCAGAATTGTTGCGCACATTTTAAAATTATTTTTTGCCTTCTGTTTTCTCATGAATGTATGTTGTGATTCTTCAACTGTTTTTACTGGTAAAAGATTTGATGTTTCTTGGAAAATTGTAAAAACCAACAAATACATTCAAAATTAAATCCAAATGCAGTAATTCAAAATCTTTGACCTGTATTACATAAAAAAATAAATAAATAAAAATGTACATTGTTTGATGTTTAACCACATTAATTTAGATTTTTTTTTAGATTAATTTAGATTCTGGCATCATATTTCCAAAAAAAGCTGGGACAGCAAGGCATCTACATTACAATGCCCAAATTCCTTTTCACAAAATTTTAATGTTAAGGAGCTGAATACCCCAAGTGATTCAGTGGGTCAGACGTAGCCTAATTTTGTCCTACTCTTCAAGAAAACAGGTCTTCAGGTGTGCAGCAGTGTGGTGTCATCGTTGTTGCATTTTCTTTTTCGAACTTTCCATTGCACTACCTTCAAAGTAGTTCAAGAAATAAAAATGTTACAATTGAGCCAGTTCTCACCTTCAGTTATAGGCCGGGCTTCGTTTTCAAATATTTATTTCGGTGATGGTGAACAATAACCTCTGGCTTTGGCTAAGATAGCCCAGCGACCAAACAAAGAAACAAAGCTAGTTTTGATGTCTCGCAACTAGACAACGGATCTAGTGGAAAAAAAAAAAAAAATCTTAAACCCCCACTTTTTTTGGTGGGGGGGCTGTTATTAGCGATACGGGGAAACAGGGTTAAGAATTTAATTAATATATATCTCGAATGCATATACTGCGCATGCCCCAGCAACCTTGCGTCTCATCAGTCACATGGGGTGCGTCCGATAGTACAACTCATGTGATTTGGGTTAATGTTTTGGCGTATGCGAATTGCGGTATACAACCAAATGCCGAGTGCCAGAATCCGGGTCAAGGTGGCCATTGACAGCAATACAAATTTCACTTTTTTTGTGCTACAGGGCCATTGGTCCTTTTTTCCCCCAAAAGTTTCCGACACAAATTCACAAAGTGTTTCCACCATTAGTTCCGACACATTCAATGCAATGACAAACCTCAAATAGCGAGCCAATATAATCTACAATACTGCCAAATTACTTTGCCATCAATTGCTTATGGTTTCTTACCATTTGAACATGTATTTTAACCGAAACAAACTAACAAAATTAGCCAGAGGTTCTCACTGTTGCCGTCATCTTACTCCTCTCGACTCGCAACGACCCTGTCAAAAGAGGAGGGCGCCGAGGTCGAGTCGCAGTGTGACCCGAGTCCAAGATTCTGGCCGTTCGATTAATCAACCCGAGCGACACAAGTTGCACAATCGAACGCACCCACGGTTGCCGCTGTTGTATCCCATTATCACGTGTAGCAGCACAAGAAATTTTACTAAATTTCCTTGACTGGACGTACGCTTGATGTTTTTACCCACCTAAATGTTTCTCTGGGTGTCCAAACATCAAGGTAAGCCCAAAAAGGCCTGATTTCATTCGATTTTGGCGGAGGCCGAATATAGAATTCTTTCTGTTCCAAAGAAATAAAATCTTACCCGTATTTATTCTGACTTTTTTGCTTTCATGGGTTGATGGGTTAAACTACTTCATTGTACAACAAGGCAATCAGAGATGGCAGACTTCATTGTACAATTATCCGGAGAGCAGCTCAATTAAAGGTGCAGTATGCAAGTTTACTCAAGTCCTCAATACTGATATACGGCGTTCCCTGAATCTACTGAATTTTTGTGCAAGAAATACTCAAGTCTTTGCAGAAGTACTCAAGTCCTTGATGTCATCAGGAACTGTCCAATCAGCTGCTAGTATGTGTTATGTGACAAGCGTAGCAAAAATGACTGTTTGGCAATCAGAAAATGATTGAAACGGCATTTGTGTGGTAAAAGTACCGAAGTCCATGCATTTTATGGCAATAAGTACTGAAGTCCAGGCATTTTATGGTAAGAAGTACCAAAGTCCGAAACTGATTTTCTTGTTTTTTTTAAGTAATAAAGCATTATTTTTCCACAAAAACGCGTGTCTGTCTACTTTGTATAACCCCTGGGACTAGCAGCAGGCGCCACTGAATGTTATCTTTTAAAAAAAGTATCTGCAGCATGTTTTCAAAACTTTGACCCTTATTATCTCAAAAGTGTTATTTTGTGACTAAAGTACTTCTTGCACCCAGGTCTTCAAGTGGTATTTCTATGTTCCTGTAATCAGTTTTACAGGAAAGAAAAAAAAAAAAAAAAAAAAAACTTACCAAGCATTTTAATCTTGTATTTAAGCTTAAATGCTTATTTCTATTCATTTTTTTTCTCAGAAAAAATACATTTCTGCCACTCATTTGAAGTAATTTTGACTCATTTAATAAAATTTTCCATTGGGCAAGCAAAATTATCTTAATTCTTGAACAAATCTATAAATGAGTCAAAATTATCTCACATCAACAATGAAATTTCGTTTTCCAAGAAAAAAAATGTAATAGAAATCAGTGTTTCAGTCTAAATACAAGATTAAAATGCTTGGGCAGATTTTGTTTTGCAGTGGTGGAACACAATTACATATATTTGAAATAGTTTGTTTTAGATGCATATATCCACTTAGAACATGGAGTCTCCATCAGCTGTTGAACAATGCAAGACTTGGTGCTGTAAATGATTATCACTACCCTCTATGCCCTTCATTTAAACCAGGGAATCAGATTCAAAGGCATCTGGAATCACATGCTAAAAATGAACTGCTTTTCAAAAGGTTTGCTGCTATCAAGCCCATATGCCTGTCCATTTTAAATGGCACAAATTCTACCTAGTCCTTTAACCCTTTAAGGCCTAATGCAAAAATCCCAGCAGATAGTAACCTGTGTTTGGGCTGAAGCACAGCTTCTCAGCTTTCAGGAACAGTTGGAATTTTTTTTATTGCGCAAAACTTACAGTAATTACGGTACTTTCAAAATTACGCGCATATCTGTGTCGGCAACGACACGTTCTTGAAATGCGCACATGCTGTCCAGGTTTAAATGGGTTAAAACATCAGACACTGTTTTAAAATATACAGTAACAGAACAAACGGGATATTCCCCATTCACTGTCTCCTTTGTAAATTAAAGAGCCACCTGACGACAGAATCTATTAAACTGGCATTTTATGAGAAAGCTTAAAATGTGCAACACAAAGTGAGAGTCAGGTTGTGTGGACATGCTGTCGAACATGGTTTGTTACAGATTTATAAATATACCAGTTTTCACTGGGCTCACACAAATGTTGTCAAATGGTACATGTAACTCTGATTGCATCCTTAAGTCTCAATTTTTTCCTACCAAGGTGCTCTCTGAGTATAAGATGTAAATGTCGCTTTAAAGCCAAGTTTTCACATATTTTGCCCATATTTTACTTGCAAAATTAATTGTTTTTGTCTATTTGTTGCTTCATCTTTCTTAAATTTTATTTTTGGTGATTTTTTTTTTTAAGTGGAGAAAATGTACCCCTCAACTTGACCATGGATGATGGTACTGGTAGAAACTTTATTATTGGATTTAATGTTTTATCATTCCAACTGTGCATTAAAATTGTTTGTCTTTTTGAAAATGAATCTGCTAGAGTTGGTTGCAGAGGCAGAAAATCCAGGGGTCAGAAAGTAAAAATCCAGCCAGGTTTTTCTCCCTCCCACAGAATCAGCAGATCACTCATACTGGCTCTATCTCCTGTCAGAAGTAAATCCAGGTGGTTGGAATAAAGTTCTGGAGAGGATTTTTACTTTCTGGACCTGGACTTTCCACCTCTGGTTGGTTGCCATGTAGGACAGAACAGACTTTGACCAGCATTTACAGTTGTGCTAAGGATTTCTGCAGTTTTCCCCTCAATGATCTTGGAGCCCTCTGCGTCTGCCCCAGCTGTGATCTCAGACCCCTCTGAATCTCCTCCAGTCAAGACATTACAGAGTCTTCCCATTTAAAGTGTATGTGTGAGTTTGTGTATGGGGCACATGTTCGTGACTTAGTTCATAACGATGCTTAATTTGGGGACAGTCAATGTCCTCTTGTTTCAGAACAATGGATTTGCTACATTTGCATGGGACCCAGGGTCTGTATTTTTTTTTTTTTTACAGGTGAAATAAAGGTAGTTCCTCTTCATAAAAATGACTTGTCTCAAAATGTGCACTAATGAAGAAAAAATGAGGTCAACTGACAACCTGAATATACTGAAGGACCAGGTTTTTTCATCAATAGATGTTTTCTTCCCTGATGGCAGAGGCATATTCCAAAATGACAATGCTGGGATTCATCAGGCTTAAATGTGAAAGAGTGGCACAGGGGGCATGAGATGTCATTTTCACGCATGGATTGGCCACTAAAGAGTCCACGCCTTAAGCCCATTGATAATCTTTGGGATGTGCTGAAGAAGACTTTACGTAGTGGTCTGAATCTCCAATCATCAGTACAATTATATTACATTACATTACGGGCATTTAGCACACACTCTTCCCCAGAGTGACTCACAACACAAAGTGCATTTTCCGACCAAAAATGCGGAAAATCCTAGAGGGTAAGTGCAGTCCCAAGTGTCAGTAACAACCATGAACTTGGACTGTGTAGTAATTCTACGACGACAAAGAGAGGTATAGTTGACCAGATAAGTCTTTAGATGATGCTTGAAGGAGACCACAGTCTGCACTGTTCTGACCCCCGTGGGGAGGTCGTTCCGCTATAGAGACGACCGGTTCAACGTCATCAAGAGCTCAGCGCAAAGGCCGCGCCCCCTTTTGGGGGAAAACAAACGCTCTTATGCATTGATATCAATGAGAAATAAGCGCGATAACTGAGCAGTAAAATGCCCAAAAGTTGGTGAGTGCCGGGTTGCACCTCCAATAAAATGACCAGTCAGGTTCCCCATCCTACCTGGAAAAGGGAAGAATCCAAAAAGGAGAGTTAAGAGAAGACGAAGAGTAAAAGCTATGAATCCATTGTCTTCCTATGTTTATATGTGTGGGAAACGCATCATAACAGGCCATGCCACTCCTTTTTTAAACTTAGAAAGTAACGTAAGTACCCTTTAATATGTGAGACTTGGTACTATACTTTAATACGTTTATTCGCTACGATTTTTGTCTCGTGTCATTATTTATTTTTTAATTGCTTAACTAGCTAACGTAAAGTAGCGTCAGCCAACCGAGTCAGGTTTGCGGTCTAACGTTATGTGCATTTGTTAGTTATTCTTCAACCCGCACTGACACAGACTTCGAAATTCGCGGTAGTGAAAGGGCAAAAGGGTGGACCGATCAACCTTAATTTTAAGATAATGCGAACGCTCAGGTTCGAGCAAGGTAGCACAATAATCGCTAGACATATCAATAAATCAATAAATGAATATAACCAGGAAATTTAGTTAAATAAATCGGATAAATTTTATACCTGAAAACACATCAAATTACATTAGGGTCAGTGGGATCTGAGGTTTTCTATCCCCCAAAAAGAGGCGCAGCCTTGACGTTTGGCGAAGTACCCGGACGTGCCGGTCGTCTCTATCACTAATGTTTTAAATCTGATGCAAGCTATGACAGGGAGCCTGTGGAGGTCAGCTAGAAGGTGGGGTGACATGGGAGTGTCTGGGTTACTAGAAAATCGGATGAGCTGCAGCATTCTGTATGAGCTGCAAAGTTCTAATTGCAGATGCTTGGAGACCAGCAAAAGAGATGCAATAGTCCAGGTGGGACTATACCAACGCTTGTATAAGAAGCTGGCTAGAGTGGGAGGTAAGAAAGGGGCCGATTCTCCAGATGTTGCATAATAAGAATCTCGGGTCACTTTTGCATTGTTCTCAGAGAGGGACAATGTCTACAGGCAAGTGAATACAGGGTGCAAATACCCCATGACCTGTGCGTGTGTCAGATTTGAAACTCCAGAGCTAAGCAGTGGTTAGTCATCAGTCATTGAAGAATGTCTGGTTAAAATTAACATGATTTATTGTGCAATGAATGAATTGCAAAATGTTAAAAAGATAAATAGGACCAAGGGTCCTGTAGCTTACCGGCAAGCAGTCTTAAAGTGATGATACAAGTTATGAAAATTTCACGTGAAGTTTGACATTTGAATTAAAGAAAATCAATGTCAAAATCACTAAATAAAAGTTCACATACATTTATAAGACTTGCTGTAATACAAACACAACGCTAAGCTCTGAAGCAGTTTTGGTGATACAGGTCATTGAAAATTCAATGTCAATTGTGAACTTTAAAGGTCACAGAATGTCAAGTTGAGGTCAGCAAATTGACTTCATATATGACTTTCTGAATGTCTATATACAAACCTTGGCTCAATCTGTTACCATTTTGGTGAAATAAGTCATTGTAATTTCACTGTCGAGTTTGACCCTCAAAGGTCACTGACAGTCAAGTTGAATGTCACCAAATGAAAGTTCATATGTGACTTCCTAGATGTCAGCAACGCAA
This sequence comes from Gymnothorax javanicus, assembly GCA_029692085.1. Taxonomy (NCBI): domain Eukaryota; kingdom Metazoa; phylum Chordata; class Actinopteri; order Anguilliformes; family Muraenidae; genus Gymnothorax; species Gymnothorax javanicus. The sequence continues at coordinate 26,035,393 of CM056196.1, forward strand.
ACCTAGGCTCCATCTGTGACCATTTTAGTGATACAAGTCATTGAATTTTCACTAGGCCACATTTGACCTTTGAAGGTCAATACGAAGGTCACCAGATGAAAGTTCATATATGACTTCCTATATGTCTCCAATACAAACCTAGGCTCCATCTGTGACCATTTTGGCAATACAAGTCATTGCAATTGTATTATGTCAAGTTTGACCTTCGAAGGTCACCAACAGTCAATTTGAATGTCACCAAATGAAAGTTCAAATGTGACTTCCTAGATGACAGTAACACAAACCTAGGCTTCATCTATGACATTTTTAGTAATAGAAGTCATTGGATTTTCTCTTGGTCAAGTTTGACCTTCGAAGGTCACCAAATGAAAGTTCATATATGATTTCCTATACATCTCCAAAACAAATCTACACTCTCTGTAACAATTTTGCTGATATGTGTCATTGAAATTTCACTGTATAGTTTGGCCGTTGAAGGTCACTGAAGGTCAAGTTCAAGGTCATTAAAGAAACTTCATACATGACTTCCTATCGGTGGTATTCGATCCGCGTCATCAACCTTCGATGCGGCCATATTGTTGACATCCCCACTAACATTCCTGACGCAACTCTATCGAGAGCCTTCTACCTCACATTCTTTAGTGATCGTATCAACCCTGGTTGGTTCAACATGGTTTGCTGTGTGGTTCACGGCTGTTCTAATAACAGCAACAAAAAAAATGGCGTTAGATTTTTTGCAATACCCACTGTGAGGAAAAGAGAGGAGAGAGAGGCAGAGGAGTTGAGCCAGCGGAGGAGAGACCTGTGGCTAGCTAGAATCAATAGGAGAGACTTCCAGGCTACTCCTTACAAAGTCTGTTCCGATCATTTTACCTCAGGTAACGTTAGAGTTAGATAGGCCACTTTCCCCAGTAAAGTGTGTGCACAGCATTTAATCACTGGTAGATAACGGTTTTATTAGTCAGAGATCGTTTTTTCAGATAGTGAATGTTGCTTGATGTGATAAAAGATGCAAGGTGCTAGCTACCGGCGCCTGACATCGTTTTGGTAGGAGGCGACGTCAAGACAGCTGATATGACCGTCGATATTATTGACTTACGAGATTCACGGTGAGCTACTGTTGAATGGAGTTAATGGTTGCATCCAAAAGTGCCGAAATTAAATCCTCGTTCTGTAGCTACACTTGCATCCTTTCCGTTCTATGGAACACAGTTTTATCCAAAACGTCGGTTTTGGCGTCAGCATTAAGATTTTGTATTTGTGTCTTAAGACGCCATAAAATGCCCGGTTAGCACTCTCATTGTACAACAGAAATAGCCAGTTAAGACGCCATAAAATGCCCGGTTAAGACACAGAAATACAAAATATTAATGCTGACAAAAACCGACGTTTTGGACCAAATGCAGGTTTACAGCTCCTGCGCCGTGTAGGCGGACACTGTGTGGATTAAATTGTGGCAAATATCGGGGTAATCCATGGCTGGCAGCAAAGATATATCTCGGCTAAATACTGCTGAGTCCAATTTATATGGATCGACGCCAATCAAACAAGTTTTCTCGTCATAGCGCGATGAGGATGCCATGACGGCTCGGTTAACTCAATTAAAATCTTCACTCTGCTCCTCAGCGGTATGTCAACGATATGGCCGCCGTGACGTCAGAAGGCTGTCTGCGAATACCATCAATATGCCCATAATACAAACCTAACCTCTATCTGTAATAGTTTTGGTGATAGAAGTCATTGAAATTTTACTATGTGAAGTTTGACCTTCGAAGGTCACCGAAGGTCAAGTTCAAAGCCACCAATTGAAAGTTCATATATGACTTCCTATACATCTCCAATACAAACCTACACTTTATCTGTATTGATTTTGCTGATCTTAGTCATTGAAATTTCACTGTGAAGTTTGGTCATTGAAGGTCAAGTTCAATGTTACCAAATGACACTTCATACATGACTTCATATACGCCCACAATACAAATCTGAGCTCTATCTGTCATAGTTTCGGTGATAGAAGTCAGAAATTTCACTGTGTGTAGTTTGACCTTCGAAGGTCACCGAAGGTCAAGTTTAAGGCCACCAAACGAAAGTTCATTTATGACTTCCTATACATGTTCAATACACATATGTCCCCAATCTTCAATATTTTCAAGCCTAGAAGCCTTTGAAAATTGTCGCATTTTGCTTGACCTCAAGTTTGACCCATTGGGCCGGTAAGCTAAAAATGTGGTGAGAAAAATTACCTTGCATAAATGTCGTGCAGGGGCCCGGAGTCCCCAAGAACCATTCCACATTTCTATCAATATACCTAAAGATCAAAGGAAAAATGAAGTCATCAAAATAGAGGCCCAATGAGGAAGAAGCAAAAACGTCAATAACCATATGTACCACATGCCTACATATCAGTTACCCCATGATCATCCAAACACATGATCATTACAAAACACTGCACAATGGCTCGAATAATGCTCTCCACTCTGAGATGTTTGTTGGGAATTTGCAGGAGTAGAGTTAAAACAGGAGAATGGGGCAACTTGATCACAACTATCCATCATCACCCTTGCATGTCTACTTTGTAAACAGTCATTTCGTCTTGGGGGGGACTGACATGGACACACTTTTGACAAACACCGTACACACCGATGAAATATAGCAGTACTGATGTATATGCTTGGTGTGCGATATTTTCATCTTGTTTATAACCATTAATGATGACAAAAAATTTTAGCTGAGTTTTTGATCATGCACAATGATTTTTATTTAGTTATGGGAGAAATGTAATTGAGAACGTTTTCCATTAGTTTTCATGAAGAAAATTAACAAAATAACTCCATCATCTGAGGCCACTCCCTAAAGTTGCATACTAAATAAGACTCTCAGAGCCAATCACAATTTACTCCACTTTCTTAGTCTCATCTGTTGCTGGTGATATTATTCCATCACTTAAATCTATTTAACAGCCGACAAAAACAGGCCTCTTCCACGAACAATCCCAATATTACAGAAAATATGATTGGCGAAAGTAGGGTCCTCTTCTGTGCATGCCACAAAGAATGAAGGAACAAACTCCGTTAATTGCTAATATTATCATAAGAGGTTCAAGTGAACTCGAAACTCAAATGGTCTGCCACCTGCCATGCCCAATTCAGAGTAGGGCGCAAGGCAAAAATGAAATGCCAAACAAATTCCAAAGATGTATACAAATATGATCAATATTTGTGACCACTAGAATTATGGGTCGTTGAAATTGGCATCCATGTGGATTGAATGTCAATGGTCACAAAACGGACATTTTTCAGAAATTGTCAAAGTCCATAATTTGCATCAGGAGACATGTTGTATACTACAAATTAACCATGTTTCAAGTCTTTATATTAGACAGGTCTAAACTGGACGAGTTCAGCTTTTCAAAATGACCACCCTGCCACACGCAAACTGGGGGTGCAGGACTGAAATGCAGTGTATGTTTATGTGCTGAAGATGCTGTATAACATATTTAGGATCATTTTCTCTATATTTCTGACTACTAAAGGTTACAGTTCAAACAGTATAGTGACAACAGAGCACAGACAATGGTGATTACATTATCTTACTAACTCAGCTGGTGAACTACCAGTTGAGTAAATAATATTGCCAAAAATACTTGGTTGGAACCCAAAAAAAATGCAATCTTTGGATTTCTTAGGGAGTGAGCCGTTTTTAAAGCTTCCTGTCCACAATGTTTATCTGAAAAAGGGTCCCGTTCACCCAGTTCACAATCCCCAACTCACCAATCCAGTAAAATATTTGCTTTGTTGCAGTTTTTGAGTGAACCATGCAGTTGAAGTCCCATTAGTCGATGTCTTCAAATAACAGGAGTGAGGCAGAATCTTCAGAATATCTGACTTTATTCAACAAACTAACATAAAGCCAAGTTGTCTTTGCAAAGAAAGCTGACATTCTATTTTCACACTCAATCTTTATACCTTCATCACAGGAAATTTCTTCCAAATATAGTTTTACCTTCCCATCACGCTAAAATGGTACAATAACGTAATGTCTACCTTTTGCTCGTTTTTCTCTTTACTCATTGGTTGGTATCACTTAAGGTTCTTTCCTGGGAAACACCTGAACAATTAGGAATATTTTTATTTTAAAATAACCTTGACCAGTTCCCCAACCAATATTCTTTGAACCTTATCTTGATAGCAACGGATGGTAAACCATCTTGGTCATCTCCAGTCTTTCAATAAAGGAAAAACACTTTTATTAATAATGAATATATAATGGCCACCAGACTACAATGGTGTCCCCACAGATGATACTCCCCAAATGCATGACTACTGATCAAGGTTGCTGAAAATCACTGCTGCAAGGTAACTACTTTAAGGCTGCTTAATTGTTTAAGAAAACTCCTAAATGGGTGCACATCCTTGATTACTGAATTCACCGTCTTTGGGACAAGCTTTCAGAGGCAGGCAAACAACAGGGTATGTGATCTGCCGCTTGGAGCAGTTTCCCACAATAGTTATTTTATATCCATTTATGAAATGAATATGCTCTTAATGACTTGTCCCAAAATACAGCCTACGTGCCCTGAGAAGTTTACCCTTAAACCCCCCCACAGTTGATAAAGGAGGGAAAAGAGATTACACCCCTCCTACAATCTAATATTGGTTGTACATAATTCTAATAAATATATCAAAGATACTATAATCAAAAATACTAATATTAAGCAAGCTTGAATAACTGAGTGGTTATACTGTTTGTATGTACTGTTTAAATAACAGTATGATTATAATATAATAACAGTGAATAATGCTGAAATGATTACTGATGAATAATAGTGAATAATGCTGATGACTGATTGATGTCATCCCCAATTGATTGACTGATTGATGATGTCATCCCCAACAGCCTCTGACATCTTCAGAGAGCAAACAATATAAGACAAGTGATGGCTATCAAAATTTATGCCACGCTATAATATTCTTAAAGAATTCATAACCATATTAGTAAATCACGCAAAAAAAAAAAAAAAAAAAACTGCAGATAAATTATAAAACGAGAAAAAAAGAAACAGCATAGCATTATACATTTCATTCATTTCAAGGAAGTTTCCTCTATGAAAACTGATTTGAGGAGAGCCAGTTTTGTCAAGTTTCCTCACACAAATGTACTTTAAGAGTACATAAATATGGCTCACTATACTAGCAAGAAATTTTCTGTTTTATAAAAGCTTGGTACCAAAGTTTTGCAACAGGGGAATTCATGATAAATGATTGAATTTGGTGTGTAGTGCATCACCCCTTTTATGTAAAAGTGGTCTTAATATCGAACTCCCCTATTATTTTTCGGTGAAAAATACTATAGTAGCAACGAAGAAAATATTCACAGGGTCCGCGGGCGAATTCACCTTGGAAGACCTCCCAAAAATGCAGATGGGCGACTGCAAAAAAAAAAAATCTATATTGCCCCAGTAATCGTGATCCCGTTAGTCTTGACTTTCGCACAGCGGAAGTGCAAGAATTATTTTTCTTAAACGATTCATCAGTGGGGACCATTTAGAGGCTTCTGATTGGCTCTGGCGTCTCGGTCAGTTTGCCTCATCATCATTCATTAGTTGGATGAAAACAATGCAAACTGGCCAATCAGCTTCTCGGGGCAGCATGCACACTCAAGGGAAGCAATGGCCCTCCTGCGTTTGGTCACAGTCTACATGATGACTCCCGCACCATGTCACGAGAGTCTTGCCACCAAGCTCAGAGTTGAAAACAAATGAGGTTATAAGAAAACAGTCAATAAAGGTGGACTAACTTAACAGCTTGCTTACTGATCATGTCATGGTGGCTAAACCGCGTTAGACTGCTATGTATGCGATGGCATATTGCGTTACTCTTCAGAATATATAGCCATCTTGCTAGCAACCAAATGTAAACTAAAGAAAATCTTTGTAAATAATTGTCATATTTACGCCATATGATTTGGTTTCCCCCTAACTTTACCAACTTGGCTAACAGTAATAGGCTTATCTGATACATCTGATATGAACTTATTTGATAGCTATGTTTTGCGGCCCTTTCGTGTGTCCAGAACTTCTTGGTTTTTGGGAAAAAAGCTAGCTAGCTCGAGAGCAATCGCTGTTACAGCTCGCTTGTTAAGTTAGGGTAAAAGCCAAATCACATTATTTAAATAAACGTCATTTAAGAAGATTTTCCTTAGCAAACCTTAGCTACCTCGGAAGACGGTTATGTGATGTGAGGAGTAACATAATATGCAATCATATACAGAGCAGTATAACGCAACCAAAACCAGCTGAGAAATAACATGACTGTATTGTAGGCAAGGGAAAAAAAATTCACTCCCAAAAGTATATTGAGATAAAAATATGGGTAATAAAAAAAAACATTGAAAACATCAGTTTTTTTCATAACATTTGAAAGGTGTCGCAAATATAATTTTTTTTCCCACTCTTGCATAGCTTGATTACATGTTTGAAAGCCCATTTCATGATTATTGATGCTAAAAAATTGTTAAAACAGGTCTGAGGCAACATTATTTAGTCATATTACCTCTGATGGTCATTTGTTCCAGTACATAAGGTGGCATGAACTTTGAGCAGTGTCAGTGTTAAACACAACAGCACGATGGAAGGAGCTCTCTAAGATGGTTCGTAGCCGCATTATGACCTTGCCTGGTGCTGACTGGTTACTGAGAAAAATTTCTGAAGACATTGAATGCTGCTCCAGCACTGTAAGAAACACCATCAAGCATTTCTAAGGGACCGGTTCATTGAAATCTAATGGCAATAAAAGTGCAAAACGGAAGGTAAGTGCCTGTGATACTCATTATGAGTGCATGACAATAATAAATAAATAAAATAATTAAATAAATCGATGGCTGAGAGCGCGACAGCTCCGTGATGATATTAATGGCTCCCTATTATCTCCAGACGCCTGTGTGAAAATGGTATGATTGGAACAAAACCACTTCTAAGAGCTGGCAGCATCAAAGGAACACGAGTTTGCCAAGAAATTCAAGGATTGGACACCAACGAAGTGAACACAAGTCCTTTAGACCAATAAATTAAAATTTGCTCATCCAAATGCAGAACTTAGAGCGCTGTAAAGTTGGAGACCATTTAACCCCTTGAGTAAAAACATGGAGCTTGTAATATTATGATTTGGTTCAGTCTGCTCGGAGCCAGTGATCTCAAAAATCTATGGAATCATGGATCAAAAGTAGTATCACAGCATCCTTGTAAGGCATGCATTGCCATCTGGAAAGAGACTGATTGGTTGGGGATTTTATTTTTAAGATAATAATCCTGAACATACTTCTAAGTTGTGCAAGAATTATCTCCGTCAGAAAGAATCATCTGGTGACTTAAGTAATGACTTGGCCTGCTCAAAGTCCAGACCTTGTCCCGATAGACCAAATCTGGGATTTGCTTGATACGAAGATAAACGAATCTGTGGCAACATCAAAAGAATCACTTTGGAATGAACTTCAAACCATACTGAATGGTTCAGCGAGTGGGGAAAGACAAAAAAAAGTGAACACTATACCTGAAAGATTAAATGCTATAATCAAAGCAAAGGGTAGCCACACTACAGAGTGAGTAAAAAAAAAACTACACTTTTTAAATGTCCAATTATTATATTCTGTAGCAATGTATACAACATCTTTTTACATGTAGATTTTCAGCAGCTCTTTCTGCTTCTTTTGATACCAGTTTGCACCTTGTTAGATTAAACCCATGACTGCTGTGGAACAATTTAAGGAGTTCAGTGAAATTTCACTTGTGCCAACTGATCAGGCTCTGATACAAAGCAAACAAAACAGAATTCCCTCTGTGAAGTTTCAAGTCAACATAAAACATTTATGGCACGTTAGGAAACTGACACCAAAAACTCCGCAGCACATTTGTTACGTTCCGTGTCCTATGATATTCAGTGACCAAGAAGGCCCTTTGCCTGGGGGTAAACTGTGGATGCATCATGCTTGGCAGTGCCAGGTCATTACGACCAATGCACAGGCAAGATTCATATGCCTGTTTTTAAGTTCAAATGACTATGCAACTCATTATGACATGCATGCTCAATTTCATATCCAGCCCTGGTCAGCTGTCACAAGTCAGATTTCACTTGAGTCCCTTAATTGTCCTCTGTGCAGTCATGCCTGAAACCTAATGAGGTGTAACTGGTACCAATATCAGCGGAAAGATCTGAGGCAAAAGCACAAAATATGTTGTATACATGTATATTGCTACACCATCAGAAAATGACCCGTTAGAAAGTTTATAGTTTTTTTTGACTCACTCTGTAGATGATGATTTTTCCTCATGAACATATTGTTTTTAGTAAATATTATCCATTTACATATTTTCATCTATATGATCCAATATTACATGAAATAAATACTTGAATAGTACTTGGTTTCTGACTTACCTTCATTTTGTAAAGCCTGCCCCAGATGGTGCAACTTTGCCTGAGGCCAGTGACCCGCGTGTATACTGCATCAGGCAATGTTGCACCGTGTCGAGATGGTTTTTGCTGCATAACTTCCTCACGTGACAGTGCAGCAGCGTATCTAGCACGCTAGATATTTTTGCGTAACGCGAGGAAGTTACTCACCGTGTGGGGGCTACCTGCTGCAATGTTACACGTGCTTGACCAATCACAACGTGCACACCCGTCATATGATGTGCAGACGAGTCACATGATACAGAAAAATGGCGGCACCCTCTGAAACTGTAACAAACATCCTGGCTGAGGATTTAGCATGGGCGTCGCCATTTTCTATATCATGTGACTCGTCTGCACATCATATGATGGGTCTGCGCGTTGTGATTGGTCAAGCACATGTAACATTGCAGCAGGTTGCCCCCACATGGTGAGTAACTTCCTCGCATCACACGAAAATATCTAGCATGCTAGATACGCTGCTGCACTGTCATGCGAGGAAGTTATGCAGCAAAAACCATCCCCACACGGTGCAACATTGCCTGATGCAGTTAACAGTTAACACGCGTGTCACTTGCCTCAGGCAAAGTTGCACCATCTGGGGCAGGCTTTAAGTGCATAATCATGACTGCACACTACTGCATGTAGAACTGAATTATCTGGAGGATACTCCATAGGTTTTTCTACACTGGTTCGTAGCCAGTAGAAGGGAGTTCATATGAAAGAATTTTCTGTAGGTATATTAAATCACTTTTCTGTGGAAAACACATCTCACATTGAGTGCATGTCTAAGGCTTTTCACTCGTGTGAATTCTCTTATGGTAATTTAAATCATATCTCCGAACAAAAGACTTCTCACACTCATCACATTTAAAGGGCTTTACACCTGAATGAATTATCAGATGGTAATTTAAATGTGATCTCACAGCAAAAGACTTCTCACACTGATCACATTTGAAGGGCTTTTCTCCTGTATGAACTCTCTGGTGGGTATTCAAATCAGATTTCTGAATGAAACACTTCTCACAATGATCACATTTGTAGGGTTTTTCACCTGTATGAAATCTCAGGTGGCTATTCAAATCAGATTTCTGAATAAAACACTTCTCACAATGATCGCATTTGTAGGGCTTTTCACCTGTATGAATTCTCTGGTGGTAATTTAAATGAGATCTCACACCAAAAGACTTATCACACTGATCACATTTAAAGGGTTTTTCACCAGTATGAACTCTCTGGTGGCTTTTTAAATGAGATCTCTGAATAAAACACTTCTCACACTGATCACATTTGTAGGGCTTTTCTCCTGTATGTATTCTCAGATGGGTATTCAAATCAGAGTTCATAACAAAACACTTCCCACATTGATTACATTTGTTGGGCCTTTCACCTGTATGATTTCCTCTCATGTGCTGATCTAAATTACCCCTAGCAGAAAAAGACTTCTCACACTGATCACATTTGAAAGGCTTTTCTCCTGTGTGAATTCTCAGGTGGCAATTTAAATTAGAACGAGTGCTAAAAGACTTCTCACATTGATCACATTTGTAGGGTTTTTCACCTGTATGAACTCTCTTGTGAATATGTAGATCAACAAAATAATTACCACATTGATCACACTTGTAAGGCGAGTCACTTGCATGGATTTTCTTATGCTTGTTAAAATACGATTTACTTACAAAACACTTCCCACACAGAGAGCACTCGTAGGGCTTTTTTCCTCTAACAATGCCATGACCTTGGATTAATTCTGACTGCTCTTTCCCAGGATTTTTGCTATTCAGATTTAGCCCTCCCTCAAAGTGCCATGGTTCAGTCTGATGTTCTTCATTTACACCACTGCGCGCAGTATTCGTGAGATGTCTAACAGGAACTTCCACAGATTCGAGTTTCATAACATCAGTTTTTATGTCAGCACAATGACTGTCCTGCGTAACACTGATGTGTTCAGGCTGATAATTTTCTCCATCATCAGCTTCTGTTTTAATTTGGTCAGGGTGCATATGGGTTACATGAGCCAGCTCTGCAAAGTCTGGGGTCTCCGTCTTGATAAGATCCCTAGTGTTGTTAAGGCCCAGATCAGTTTCTGTTTTAATTTGGTCAGGGTGCAAATGGGATACATGTGCCAGCTCTGCAAAGTCTGGGGTCTCCGTCTTAATCAGATCCCAAGTGTTGTTAAGGCCCAGATCAGTTTCCGTTTTTATCAATGATGTGTCTGTGAGGTGAACATCATTGTCTCCACTGTGAGCTATTGCACACTCTGGCTCCAGTGTGATGAGTCCTGTTGTCATGCACTTTGTCTCTGGCTTTGCCATGAAGACAAACTCCAGACCACAGTGTTCCTCCTCCTTCTTGATGTTGTACTGCTCAGTTAACTCTGGCAGAATTGTCTCACTGTCTCGTCTCAACCAGACTCCTGCCTGCATCACGCTGCTTCTCAAAGGTGTTCAGAAGCACAGCTCCTGGAGGGAAAGGATGGATGGGATTTTAGCCTTAAAGTTATAATAAAAGGAAACCTAGAGCAGAACAAGCTTTCAGGACATGGTGTGCAGTCATTTGGATAAATGTCAGGGCAAAGATGAATTACAACCCCTAATCAGACAAAAGTCTTTGAGAGCAGAACGTTCCCCGCCGGAGTCTCAACTGCAATATGCGCATCATCAGTCTATCCGCAGCATATGAGAAAAATTTCAGGGACATCCTACAAAACTGTAGGAGCTGATTTCACCAGCCAAGTACCTTCTGATGCCTACAGACGGATAGACGGACAGACAGCGCCACTACATAACGCCCTTTGGGGCTTTCGCCTGGTGGGGGATTAAAAAAAAAAAAAAAACTCAGGACTGAATGTTTAAGTAAAGGTGCTCAGTGCAACTTTTTTTATAATCGCTTACTAATGCTGATGTGTGAATGAACAGTAATTTGACTTAAAAAATTCTCTTTCCTGACTTACTAGGTTGCAGATAACAGCTTCTCTGAGGTGGTGTTGGACCAGATTTTCTGCAAAAATCCAAATGGAGTGATGTTTAAGCGTGCTCCCAAGTCCCTTGCCAGCCTCTTTTGCTCCCTGAGAGTTGCTAGCTTGCAAAGTTAGTTTATAAATTGAGTCCACTATATCTATCAATCAACCGGTGACAGAAACAGCCAAATTAACAATGGTAAGCGGGAATGATACAGCAAGATAAACTACTGCAATACATGAAATGATGGAAGCATAGACCATGTTCCAGGATTCCTAAAACAAAAAATTGTCTATTGTTCAATCATAATGCCAAAAATCACAGTTGGGTCATTTCATAGGAACCAGTGGCAGCCTTAAGCATCTGGGGGCCCCTTTCAAGAGCAAATGTAGAGCCCTATAAAATATAAGAGCTTCATCATATGCATGGGCTTCATCACCCTTACCTAACCCTTCAGCACAGTCATCACGCAACTAATACACCTGACGGAGAAAACCAGCAACTTAAGCCACTCCGTAATTGCGGAGGTCCGAAATCACTTTACTTTAATTGTGCAGATTTATGTCCCTCCTGATCAGCCTGTTTTAACTAATGCGTACCCCATAAATAGAATATTCATGTGTTAGTGCAAGACATATAAGCAGTGGGCTCGCTTACATTAGAATTCAAAAAATTTGAACTTGAAAAAAATGGGGCCTGGATAGGCTCTTTTCACTGTCTGTAACAAGCATATTTCATTGGAATTGACTGTCACTCAGTTACAGTGGGGTGCAAAAATTTGGGCAGCCCTAGAGAGAATATTTTAGTTATAAATTGCTTATCCTTGTAATCTAGCTTGTACGTATGCTGAAATGTCATGGATGCGCTCGACCGAACTGGGTGACCCTATACTGAACTGTGTGTCCCTCTAAAACCTTGGGATAAGATTACAACAGAAGTGTTATTCGATGTGTATATGCTCCTTCGAACCTTGGTATCCTCCGGGGGCCCTGAGAGACGCCTCGGGATGATGTAAACTGCGGGGGGGGAGAGTCTCCTCTCCGCTGAGATTGATAAGATTGTCGGACCAGATGTACATGGGATACATGCACTTAGCTATGGAATGCTGGGAGAATTAACTTCTGTGTAACTTAGTGTCCAGGGAAGGGGGGGGGCTGGATTAAGAAATGTTAATAGAAAGGAGGAGAGTAATAAACTATTGGGGGAAGTTTGCCGCAGGGGCGCACATTTATGCCTTTTTTCTCATACAAATACCCAAGCAAAGGGGAATCCCTTTGTCCTTGTTCTGCATGTAACTTGGGCCCTAAGTTCATACAGTAAAGGCCGAATCCTATTTTACCATCTCTGTCTCTGAGTGTTTCTTACAGGAATAAATAAAAAATTCCACCACACCCCTGGTTTAAATGTGTTACAATTATTTTCCAAGTGATTAAAAGCAAACCAGAACACTAAATGCAACAAAGTTAAACATGACACATGGGTAATTCCGTGCCAAATCACCAGAAGGCTCCCGACTGACCATCTCAGATTTGCTTCATAACTTTTTATTTTGATGCCCTTGTTACTAATAATTACTGTGTTTTCTTCTAAACAATATTAAAATAGTTTTCTTCATAGCACCAACTTCACATTTGGTACATATAGCAATTAGACCTTGCTCTTTTCACTGATTTAATTTGTTTTCTGGTAGACCTTGTCAGATTTTTGCTATAAGCATTCAAAATACAGACATGGCAAGCTTTTTTCCATTTTTAAGGGCCTATATATGAGAAAGTATAATTTTTGTTACAGATATAACATGTTTTCCTGATAGTACTATAAAATGTCTCATATACTAAAAAGAATCAGACATCTGGTGTCATTAAATCTGGAGATATAGAGAGCCAAAAGTGCTACCATGGACAAACGCGAACTCCAGGAAGCCATATTTGGCATGACAAATCTGCAAATATGTCACATACAAAAGCTCTCCTTCTGTGTACAGAGCCTTATTATATCAAAGAATCATGTGTGAAAATTTGAACCATTTAGTGTGAACAGTTCAAAAGTTATTAGCCATCAAACTATGGATGTTTGATTGTGTTACTCGTTTTCATGCTAAATATGGGGTCACGTCCCCTTTTTGTAGGCTTAATATCTCCAAAACTAGTGGAGATATTGGCCTAAAATTTTGCACAGCAGTTATTAGTAATAAGGACATTAAAATAAAAAAGATGAACAAAATCTGAGATGGTCAGTTGGGAACTTTCTCTGAAATCTGGTGATTTGGCACAGAATTACCCACATTTCATCACATTTTAAAGCAAGAATAATTTTTATTTTGAACTTTTTACATTTGCAAAATAATAAAACAAGGAAAAAGGCCTCGTGCAGAAGTTTGGGAACCCTGTCAGCTAGTACTTTTCAGCTCCTACTCGGGCAGCTATAACAGCTTGCACACGCTTCCTATAGCCAGCTAAGAGTCTTTCAATTCTTGTCTTGGGAATTTTCCCCCATTCTTCCTGACAGAACACCTCTAGCTCAGAAATATTCTTCGACCTTCTTGCATGCACGGCATGTTTGATTTCCCTCCACAGATTTTCAATAATATTCAAGTCTGGGGACTGTGATGGCCATTCCAAAACCCTCATCAGTCTTTCCTGGAGGTACTTCATGGTGGATTTTGAGGTATGCTTCGGGTCATTGTCTTGCTGGAATACCCAATGTCTCTTCAACTTCAATTTCTGGACTGAGCTTTGAACATTAGCCTGTAGAGTGTCTTGATATTTGGTGGAATCCATTCTTCCTTCCACCCGCACAATCTTGCCTGTACCCCCAGCTGGTACACAACCCCAAAGCATAATGGATCCACCTCCATGCTTAACAGTTGGCAACGTGTTCTTCTCTACAAATGCTTCACCCTTTTTTCCTCAAACATACCTTCTTTGGTTGTGGCCAAAAAGTTCAATTTTGGTTTCGTCAGTCCAAAGCACATACTTCCAATAGGCTTGAGGTTTCTCAAGGTCCTCTTTTGCATACTTTAGACGCTTTATTTTGTGTTGAAGTCGTAGGAAAGGCTTCTTTCTCGCAACTCTGCCAAATCGGTCTTTGTTGTTTAAGGTACGCTGGATTGTTGTCCTGTGAACAGCTAAACCTGTGTCTGCTACTCTTTTTTGCAGCTCTTTTGCAGTGATGTGCGGGTTCTTCTGAGCATTTCTCACCAGATCTCAGGCCATTCTATCTGAAATTTTTCTTGGTCTTCCAGATCTTGCCTTGACTACAATTGTTCCATTTATTTTCCATTTTCTTACGATGTTTCTGACTAGAAATGGGTAGTTTGAAACGTTGCGAGAGTTTTTTGTTGTCCTCTCCTTGTTGGTGGAAGTGAACCATCTTGATTTTGACATCCTAAGGCAACTGTTTAGAGGAACACATGGTTTTTAACACCAGACACAACAGCCACCGCGGACGGATACTTCAGAAGGCATGGAGTTACTTCAGAATATATAGTTCAACCCAGGAATTATATTCACCTGACTCACTGAAGCCCTAACGAGTAAATCACCTGGGTCTGGGCCTTAGTAATCATCTTCTTAAAAGGTAACAAAGAATAATCATAAAGGGTTCCCAAACTTTCGCACAGGGCCATTTTTCCTTTCTTATCATTCAAAAACTCGGAAAAATTAAAATAAAAAGAAACGTTGCTTTTAAATTTGCAGAAAGGTGTCATGTTTAACTTTGAAAGCAAACCTGAACACTAAATGCTACAATCACTTGGAGATTAACTGTAACAGACATTTAAACCAGGGGAACCCAAATTTTTGCACCCCACTATAGATAGGAGAGTCGGGTTTTCCCTGCACAGGGACTTTGATGAAGACTTGGTAGTGTCGAAACGTTAGTCTGTTTGCACCATAAAGGCTGATAAGAGCCAGTTTTTATTAGAGTCAGGCAGATTTCTATTAGAGGGTGATTCTTGACCCCTTCGGATTTGTCCGAAATATTTTTTATTGATAGATATGTTAGAAACGAACAAAAATCACATTTTCTATCCTTAATAGGGTCTTTTTTTTTTTTTTTTTTTTTTTTTTAGGGGTCCTGGAATATCAGGGTCAAAATCAGCCAAAATGGCAAAATCACTAAAATTTGGTTTTTGAATGCTTGTATTTCTGTGCGCCCTAAGTGAGCCAAATTGATTTCCATTTGTGCAAGTCTATTGGGTATGGATGCTCCAAAAATGTGAATTTTGGCAGCTGACTTAGGGCGCAGCCCATGGGTGGTGCTGCAAATCACTACTTTTTGTAATTTTGCACACTTTCCCAGGGGTTGTGTGGCTTGCGCCCTAAGTCAGCCAAGGTATTTTATGCATGTCATGATAGATCAGCACCTCTTATTTGGATTTGGATGAAAATTACGGCGGCTGACTTAGGGCGCACAAGTATAGGGGGCGCTTTTTGCCGCTGAAAGGTGAAATTACCACATTTTCGCACAGTGATTTCTCCATGCGCCCCAAGTCAAAATCAATAAAATATGGCTCGCGTTGTCACTCAGCATCTCTAGTGTCAGTGGTAAAGAGAGTTCCGTGGCTGGTTTCGGTATTAACCCTTTTTGCACCATTTTTGTTAGGCCACTTCACGAAAAAGCCAAATATGGTAAACTGGGAACTTTCTCCAATGTTCATGAAACTTGCAGGATTTGCTTCCTTTACTTTATTTATGAGATATAAGGTTATTTGAAAGTGCTACTTTTTGCAGTTTATTTTCAATTTTGCCACCAAGTGGCAGCCTATTAACAAAGTGGCTTGGCACACTGCACTCAAACTTACAGAGCACCTTTCTCCCAGTTAAGGAAGAAAATCCTGCAAGTTTCATGAAAATCGTAAAAGTTCATGAAAAGTTCCCAGTTTACCATATTCGGCTTTTTCGTGAAGTGGCCCAAGAAAAACGGTGCAAAAAGGGTTAATACCGAAACCAGCCACGAAACTCTCTTTACCACTGACACTAGAGATGCTGAGTGTCAACATGAGCTATATTTCATCACTTTTGACTCAGGGCGCATGGAGAGAAATCGCAGTGTGCAAATGTGGTAATTTCACCTTTCGGCGGCAAAAAGCGGCCCCTTTACTTGTGTGCCTTAAGTCAGCCGCCGTAATTTTCATCCAAATCAAAGTAAGAGGTCCTAACCTATAATGACATGCATAAAATACCTTGGCTGACTTAGGGCGCAAGCCACACAACCCCTGGGAAAGTGTGCATAATTACAAAAAGTAGTGATTTGCGGCGCCACCTATGGGCTGCGCCCTAAGTCAGCCGCCAAAATTTTCACATTTTTGGAGCGTCCACACCCGATAGACTTGCACAAATGAAAATCAATTTGGCTCACTCAGGGGGCACAGAAATACAATGCTGCATACTGGATGCTGCATATCACGGAGCTTTGAGATTCATAACCGGTTGTAAACCCCTCACACATCACTGTACTTTGTACTCTCTCACAAACTGGTCATCACTTTCCATGCGCAGATTCACTCACTGGTATCTTTTTATCTATAAATCCATCATCGGTCTGCTCCCCTCCTATCTGTCCATGTATATGACACGAAAACAGACTGATTGTAGCCTCCGGTCCCTGGACTACATCACTTTTGCCATCCCCTCAGTCCGCACTGAACGAGGCAAAAAGGCGTTCTCCTACTCTGCCCCTGCAACCTGGAACATGCTTCAGCAGAAGCTGAAGCTGTCCAGCTTTATTCCTCTAGGGGACTTCAAACTACTTGTAGGAAGGCTGGTGAGAGAGTCTGTGGGGGTCTGCACATGTACTCGCTAGTTTATTCTTGTCGCATTTTTGCAGTTTTGCATCAATTATTTTAATGTTTTGTGTTTTGTCTCTTGTATGTTCAGTTAGTCTGTAACTTTGTGTTTTGCTGCTGCCTACCCTGAACAGGTCTCTCTTGTCAATGAGACCCTGGGTCTCAATGAAATTTTCACCTGTATAAATAAAGGTTAATAAATAAATAAATAAATAAAAATATAAGCATTCAAAAACCTAATTTTGGTGATTTTGCCATTTTGGCTGATTTTGACCCCAATATTCCAGGACCCCCTTAAAAAAAAAAAAAAAAAAAACAGTCCCTATTAAGGATAGAAAATGTGATTTTTGTTCGTTTCTAACATACATCTATCAATAAAAAAAATTTCGGACAAATCCGAAGGGGTCACGAATCACCGCCTGCCTGACTTATAAAAGCTGGCTCTTAATTTTTCAGTGTGCTCCAGTCTCCTTTGTTCCTCTCTATATTTGTTATCCTTGAGCTGTTAAGCACCTGATCCAGCTGATTTTTGTGGTAAGATGCACAGTGAACCTCTTTTTTTATTAAATATTTTGTCTTTGTAGTGTACTCAATTGAATATAGGTCGAAACGGATTTGCAAATCATTGTATTCTGTTTTAATTCACATTTTACACGACATCCAACTTCGTTGGTATTGGGATTTGTATCTAAATGATGATTATCCCGACATACAAATTTTTACATGTCCTTTTTCCAATAGCTGCTGTCAGAGTATACCCGCAGAATATCTGGTCAAAAATTCACTCACCCACCACCAAATGCACGTTAATTATCAATAATTGCTCCGGTGAACAATTCAAGGAGACCAGCACACGTGTTACTGTGATCGTGACATGACTGCGGAGGCAGACCGGGGATCAGCTGACACTCGCTGCCTTTCCAAACACGACACCGCTCTGCTCTCTCAACGTTTCAGCTTCGCTTTTTGGACGAACAAGAGTGGGAACTGCATCTGTGCTCAGCACCCTCTTAGCTGGTAGGCCCAAGAGCTCTGCTTTTAAACCCTCCTATTATGTTCAAATTTTGGTATGAGGTCAGTTTGATCCCAGCATTGAAAAATTACCTAAGATGTTTTGACTAAAAGTGTTTCCCATTCTCCTCCTAGCTCATTTATGCCTTTCTACTGACCAATTTAATAACCCAGTAAATAAAACATGACTCCCGCATCCTCCCCTTTTACATCAGACATCAATTTTAAATGATTATAGCAAACTGAATGAGACCACATGTGAAATGAATGAGAAATTAATTTAAAAACATCCCAGTCTTGAGCAACACTACAAAAATGAAATCAAAATGATTGCTTTATTTAATAATTGATCCTGGGGTCAAAATGATCTAAACAACACCAATGCTGACAGCATGTGTACAGAACATTATATATATATATATATATATATATATATTATATATATACACACACATATATATACACACACATATTTTGTTATATATATATGTGAGTTAAACTCACGGTTTACCCGTAAAGTTAGGGGGGGAAATCTAGCTGAAAAAATTATGTTAACCATGTTTTAAGAGACATTGAACAATGAGTCGGGTCAAATTGACCCGGAATAGGAGGGTTAAGCCTCGTTCGTACACATTATCCTCGAAGTGATCACAACACATGCGATATCCACCTCCCCATGTATCGGCCATCACGGATTCCATGAACGGATTTATGTTGCGGACATCACAGCCAGAATTAATCACCCAGCGCTGAACTGGATCCTTGTTAATAATAATAATAATAATTATTATTATTATTAATAATAATAATAAAAATAAGCAGAACAAACACAATAAAAGTGCTGGAACCCTATTGACGTACCATCCCAACTGAATGATCATCATGCGATAGCAATGTCTTTATTTCAGGGAATAAATAAAACCAAAACATCGAATCGCTCATTTTCTGATTTCGCACACTTCAACTTGTCCCACCAGATGTAAGAAACATCCCCTCTTATTCGAATGGTATCACCCACTTACAGGCGACCGTGCGACCGTACTGGATTGCTCCATTGTTTCACAGGGATATACTGACGCTAACTGAATGTAATTTTTTTTCATCGTATCAAAAATTTATATATGTGTCGTCGAGCAAAAATTATATTCCACGCAACCTTTAGTACCAGATGTTGGTCCTAACATTCCTGTAGCAAAAATCTAAATGATTATACGTGAGTTTCGTATCTCACAGCATGTCAGTGGCGTACAAAATAAATTCACAGAAATGCAAATAAGTCTGGCTCGGCACGTCATTACCACTCGCATATCACAGTTATCACGACAGCGACATGGGTTAAAAAACGACAATAAATACCCCCCAAAATATCTTGCAAATATCGGAAATTCTTACCTTCTAATTGTCCGCCTCAGACCGTCCGGTTGCTAGTACGTGGCTTCTTTTGTCTGCCAGGCATGCACAAAACAATCGACGTCGGCGAGCAGCTTAGGGCCGGTGCAGCTCGGTACGTACAGCAAGCGTTCGCAGGCGCTTCGCCTCACCCCCGGCTGCTTATCATGTCACATAGATACACATGCGAAGATGCGTGTCTGGGACAGGGCAAAGGTGAAACCCGTCATGCCAAAAGGTGCAGGTGACGTCGGAGACTCTCCCGAAATGCTTTCGCGGTCCGCGATAGTTGATCAGCGAAACGAGACCGGAATCGCATGTGCGGAGAAACTGGGCGGGGCGTATGTCGTGGATCATCGGTTTCATTCCACGAGTGAAATGCTAGTGGGAGAAGTACGCTGTTCTGCGCACAAACACATGCACTGTGCAGGCTCTACCGTACTATCAACGCTCAATACAGCTGGAGCAGAGAGATCGTAGTTGTAGCATACCTTGTACGGCCGGGCGGAAGTCTTTCCAGTACCGCAAGTGATTCAGTGTGTCCATGTAATTTTGTCCCATTCTTCAAGAAAACAGGGCTTGAGGTGTGCAGCAGTGTGGTGTCGTTGTAGTCGCCTTTTGGTATCAACCTTTTCTCTGCAATACCTAATGAGTACTTCAAGAAGTAATAAATGTTACCGTCGAGCCGGTTCTCGCCCGAGGTCGGGTCAGGCTAATTTGCTGAAAAAATTCTGCTGAAAATTCGCTAATTCTTCTTTTTTTCATCAACTCAACTAGATATTGATAGATATACATCTCAAGAATAACTGGTGAAAATTTCTCACAATATAAAAAGACAAAGAAATTATGAAGAAAAGTACAGATGGTTGTAGTTTCTCAGCAGAATGTTCTCAGCAGAATTTTTTTCAGCAGATTAGCCCTACCCCCATCAGTCACCGACCAGGCAACGTTTGCAACTATTTACTCTGGTGACTGTGAACAACAGTTGCCTCAGGCATTGTCGAAAATAGCCCAGCGATCCAACAACGCTAGTTTTCATCACTTGCGACTAATCAATGGATCTCGTATAAACATTTATGCCTACAGATGGTAATATAATTATAATTTGCCAACGTTCAATAACGCATAGAACGCTTGTAGTTCAAAAAATTAAAATAAGGGTATATGAAATCTCACCTGTATTTTTCTTTTGCTTTTCTAGGTTGATGTGTTAGACTAATTCATGTTTCAAGGAGCCGGAGTGCAGGTCGGCTAATTTTTAAGTTCCAGAGCCATGGAGAGAGAGAATCGCGTCATCGTCATTCTTCTTCTTCTTGTAGTTCCATGGCGGCCGCTCTCTTATCTTTCATTGGTGCATGCCGCCACCAACTGTACTGAATTTCGTGCTGTTTTTGTAACTATGTGCTTTACTTAAAAAAAAAAACCCTCACTTAATCCTCACATATCCTTCTCTGCTTTAAATATTTCACCAGGCTTTGTGTCTCCTTACTTTTCTAAAGTCTGTCCGCCACCGAACCCTTTAATCTTCTTCTTCTCTCGATTTACTGTGTATACATTACTACTTGCAGATGCATACCGCCACCTACTGTACAAGAGTGTGTAGCACTATGTCATCTACCTCAGATTCTGGCTATAAGATGTGTGTTCTGTAAAAAGGCTAAGAGCGCCTTCCTTACAGTACTTATTCTTTCTTTTTCCCTTTCTGTCCCCAGAATTCCTGCCAGAGTCCACTCCTGTTGCTCTGACTCTCTCCTGAAATCTCTCTCGCTCTGCTGTATAACAAACACAGTTAAAAATCACATGTTCTATGTTTTCTTTTACACCACATCTGTCACACTTGTCATAATTCCTTTTCCCCAGTGTAAACATGGTGTCATCTAGTCCAGTATGGCCAACCCTGAGTCCAGTATGGTGGTTTCCTCCCTTCTATTCCTTCCTTTATAGTTCTTTATTATAACAGACTTTTGTGTATTGTAGAACCCCCTGTCAGTCTGATCTTTCTCCCACCTCTTCTGCCATATTTCCATTCCGTTCTTTTTAATCAGAGCTTTACCCTCTCCCTTTCGTAGTGGTATTTGAATATTATTATTCTTCTTCTCCTTCTTTGGTTTTAATGGCGTTTTTTTCTTTTCTGTGCATACCGCCGCCGACTATTTGTACAATTCGAGACCTAAATACTTCTACAGCTTAAAAACCCAGTCCCTAATCCACAATTCTATTTTACAAATGACACCCCCCCCATTTTCCTTGCATCTGACTCCCTCAAAACCCTCTTACCAAAATTCCCTGGATTTCATCTCCTTTCACATCTTAAATAACTAATGTTTCCTTTCCGCATCCACCACCATCCTGATCCGCTCTGAATTCGTCAAAATATCACTTGCACAGTTAATGACCAAATTGCAACAAATGCTAAAAAAACCCACCTTCTGTCCAAATCAAGTACCTCTTTATCATCTCTTTTTCTTTTCCTAGTCCTCTAGCTATAGCTTGCTTTTGCTATCACAGTTTCTGTCCTCACTTTTATAGTTGCTTCTGCACATGATCTTTTCCCCAATGCCCGTGTTCATTCTACCTCCTTCTCCCTTTTCCTTCTCTCACAGTGAACTGCCCCCACTTCATCATTTAATCTACAGTGAAAACATGTAGCTTGTTCTTCAGTGAGTTTGCATTCGTCTCCATTGCATCCATCTTGCCCACACCCTCTACACTTGTGCACTTTTTTCCCGACAAACTGCCGCCACGTGCCCATAATCCTGACACCAGAAACACCGCAGTGGAACCTTTTCATAGACTAACCCTGTAGCTGACATAATCCTAAAACACCCTTTGTAGCATCTCCTCATTAAATTTTAGCAAAACTGAAGTGCTCTCACATTCTTCCCTAGTTCTGTGGCTTTTAAGCTGCTTTGCCCAACAAACACTATCCTTCTCTAAAAATCTCTCTGCACTCACTGATAATGGCACCCCACTCATAACCCCCTTCACATTATTTTGCATCACATCCTCTTTGCCTGTCTTATTATCCTTCTTAGCACTGCCTGGACTTGTTTATACTGGATCAAATTTGGAAAATTATGGGAACGCTTGACAAGTTTTAATGCATTATTTCTGTTTTTCACTGGCTCCATACATGCTTCATTCCACCATGGCACTACTTTATTCTTTCTGTTATTGGGATAGATTTTAAAGCTGGTGCAATTATACCTTCCTTTATTTACTATACTAATTTACTATAGTCAACTCTTTTCTGTCAACCCAAACTTTCACCACCACATATTCCTTTTCACTTCCAATGCCTCCTATTTTGAATGGAATACCTTCCTTTATAGACGTAACACACCCTCCTTGCATTACTGCCTCCTCCAGTAATGAAGCAATGTACCCGTTATGCCGAATTCGTATCGTACAAGGCTTTGAGGGGCAGTGTTATGATCTGGGGTTGCTTCACTTGGTCCGGTCTAGGTTCAGCATATGTGCCCAGAAAAAAACATCAGCTGACTTCCTTAATAGACTGAATGACTAAGTTTTTCCACCAATGGATATTTTCTACCCTGATGGCACTGGCATATTCAAAGATGGCAGTGCTAGGATTCATCAGGCTCGAATTGTGAAAGAGCGCCTCAGGGACAATGAGACATCAATTTCACACATGGATTGGCTACCACAGATTCTAGACCCTAACCCCATTGGGAATCTTTGGGATGTGCAGGAGAAGACTTTACGCAGCAGTCTGACTTTCCCATCATCAAAACAAAATCTTCGTGAAAAAATACACAACTCTGGACAGAAATACATTTTGTGACACTGCATAAGTTTACCGAAACAATGCCATGGCAAGTTGGTGCCATAATCGTAGTGTGACTTTTTTTTTGGCGGGCAGTGTACATCCAGTGAAAGTGTGTGTTTTGGCCACTGACACAAGCAGATTATAATTTTAAGTGACAAAATCACAGAAAGGATCCCAACAAAGATAGACCAGTGTCTGACACGTAACAGAAGTTTCGCTTTGAAATCAAGTGGAAGGTGAGTTGTCGCAGGAAGACAACAATATTAATGAGAGTGAGCAAGAAAGTGCCATCCAGGGAGGGATGGAGCATAGAGGTGGAGAACAGAAAGCGTGTGCTTTCTAAAACATTAAAGACAATAAAGGCTTGTTTACACATTCCCTAACTGTGACCACAAAATGATGCACCATACCTTTCCAAGCTTTCGTAGACTAGTTTATGGGGGCAGGGACATGTTGAAGTTGTGACTAATTTTTCAAGACATTAATGAAAAAACAATCCAGTCAGTACATTGCATTTCGCAAACCGTCATGTCCTCAATGGCCGTTTTGACCAGAATAACTACTGCGAGGAAGAGGAGAAGAAATCCAACAATAAAGTATTTTCTCCTCAAGAAAAATACTGCACAACGAGTGGAGAAACCTGCTGCAGAAAAAGTGGGAGTTATGTTATTAAATTACTAAGTTGGCCTGGCATCAGTATACATAGAATCAAGGCAGTATAATGTCAGAAACAATCATTCAACAAGGCATTATTAAGTCTGTAGAAAGTATCAACTGAGTCATGTCTCATTATAAAATCACAATCTGAGCCAAATAGTGGCAAAAACATGTACTTTAGTGGACCTACATTATCCAAACAAATGCTCCATTAGATCATACTGCAGCCATTTCATGGATTTCAATTATAGTGTGTTTACTCAATATTTGTCTGACGATACTCTTTTCCACTGGGTGATGGTTCCTTGCAGATGCCACCGAGCCCAGAAAAGTCAGCGGTGTTCCTGGACACTGATAAAATAAGACCATTTTTGCTGAATTAAGTTTTACCTGGCATTTGTGGAAGTAACTACAAACTATAGTTCTTCAAAAAAAAGTTTTGCCAAAGTCATCTCCAGCCATGTAGTTATAAAACATATAAATGATGGTGTTTGTTTTCTGATCCACCAGTATGTTCACCCTCCTCCTCCAGGCCTCCAATTCGGTCCATGACAAGTAATCATGCTAAGCTCTTTGCAGTGTATCTTAAATGGTAATCTACAATTCCTGTCAATGTGATATTTCTTCTGTGGCTACTTCAAGTAGTATGCAATCATAACATTATGAACCATTATGAG
The DNA here is from genome assembly GCA_029692085.1 of Gymnothorax javanicus. Classification (NCBI taxonomy): domain Eukaryota; kingdom Metazoa; phylum Chordata; class Actinopteri; order Anguilliformes; family Muraenidae; genus Gymnothorax; species Gymnothorax javanicus. The sequence goes on from CM056196.1 coordinate 26,060,109, forward strand.
CCTTATTTTATTGATAATGGTAACACCAGAAGTTCAAATGTACCTGAACCTCAACTGGTCTGCCACCCTACCACACTTACTTCAGAGTGGGGTACAAGACTAAAATTAAATACCAAACTATGTCATATAGATGTGTGCAAAGTGTCATCAAATTTGATAATTATTTGCGAGAGCTCGAGGTTGCGGCTCATTTAAATAGGCATTATTGGGACATGGAATGTCAAACGTAACAGAACGACCAGTTTTCTGATATCATCAAAATCCATCAATTTTATGTTGAGACATGCGATAAACTATGAACATGGCAAGTTTCAAATCTTAAAGCTGTCAGGCTATAATATTCGTGTCAGAATTTATAGCGATATCAGTAAATCAATGCAAAATAAAACTACAGATTAATTACAAAACAAAAAACAAGAGACAGCAGGGCATTTTATATTTATTTTATTCAATGGAAGCTTCCTCAACGAAAACTGCTTGACTGAAAATCAATTTTAAGTTTCCTCACAAGAATGTACTTTTTAAGAGTACATTTATACTGCTCACTACCTGCAAGAATTTATTCATCTGTAAGCAATCTTAGGAGCAAAATTTTACAAAAAGGAAATTCATGCTAAATGATTTCATTCAGCAAGTATAACCCCAATTCTGAAATAGTTGGGACAAAGTGTAAATTGTGAATAAAATCAAAATGCAATCACTTTCAAATCACACTCGCCAGTATTTTACTCACAATAGAACAGAAATAACATAGCAAATGTTGAAACTGAGAAATTTTATCCACAAAATGAGCCAATTTCAAATTTGATGGCTGCTACAGGTCTCAAAAAAGTTGGGACAGGGGCCTGTTTACCATGGTGTAGCAACCCCTCTTTTTAACACAAATTGGAGGCATCTGGGCATTGAGGAGACAGGTTTCTTGAGTTTAGCCATTGGAGTTTGATCTCACTCTTGTTTAATACAGGCTTCCAGCTGCTGGAGAGTTTTGGGTCTCCTTTGACGGACTTTTCGTTTAATTATGCACCAAATGTTTTCAATCAGTGAAAGATCAGGACTGCAGGCAGGCCAGTTCAGCACACGGACTCTTCTACAACGAAGCCATGCTGTTGAAATAGCTGCAGAATGTGGTTTTGCATTGTCCTGATGAAATACACAAGGCCTTCCCTGGAATAGATGTCGTCTGGAGGGGAGCATATGTTGCTCTAAAACCTTTATATACCTTTCAGCATCTATGGTGCTTTTTAAAACATGCAAGTATCCCACACCATATGCACTAATGCATCTCCATACCATCAGAGATGATGGCTTTTGAACTGAACGCTGAAAACGGGAGGGGTGGTCTTTCTCCTCTTTAGCCCGGAGGACACGAGGCCCATGATTTCCAACAAGAATGTCGAATTTGGACTCGTCTGACCACAGGACACTTTGCCACTTTGCTACAGTCCATTTTAAATGAGCCTTGGCCCACAGAACACGGCGGCGCTTCTGGATCATGCTCAACAATGGCTTCCTTTTTGCATGATACAGTTTTAGGTGGCATCTGTGGATGATACGGCGGACTGTGTTTACAGACAGTGGTTTCTTGAAGTATTCCTGAGCCCATTTAGTAATGTTAATGACAGAATCATGCCAGTGAGTGATGCAGTGGCGTCTGAGGGCCCAAAGATCACAGGCATCCAGTAAAGGTCTTCGGCCTTGTCCCTTATGCACAGAGGTTTTTCCAGTTTCTCTGAATCTTTTGATGATGTTATGCACTGTCGATGATGAGACCTTCAAAGCCTTTGCAATTTGACGTTGAGGAACATTGTGGAATACTTTAAAAACAATTTTTTTACGCAAGCCTTCACAGGTTGGAGAGCCTCTGGCCATCTTTACTTCTGAGAGACTCAGTATCTCTAAGACATCCCTTTTATAGCTAATCATGTTACACACCTGATGCCAGTTAACTTAATTACTTGCTAAATGTTCTTTCAGCTGATTCTCTTGTACATTAATTGCTTTTTCAGCCCTTTTTTGCCTGTGTCCAAACTTTTTTGAGACCCGTTGCAGCCAGAAAATTTGAAATAAGCTCATTTTGTGGATAAAAATGAAAAATGTCTCAGTTTCAACATTTGAAACGTTATCTGTGTTCTATTGTAAAAAACATAATGGCTCATGTGATCTGAAAGTCATTGCATTTTGATTTCATTCACAATTTACACTTCGTCTGAACTATTTCGGAATTGAGTTTGTACTTTGAAGAGCCCACTCGTGGTAGAAACTCACTGTGCCTTTAATGAATGAAGTCGTGGTTGTTTCTTCCGTAATAACACAAAACGATAATGAAAACTGCTGTTTGCAAAAAAAAAAGAAAAAAGAAAAAACACCGAAGAGCTACGGAATTTGTTCTGAACTGAGAGAATATCCTCGTTGTGTGACCTGAGCAATATGCGAGCTGAAAATTTTGTTGAAATAAATTATAGATTCCACAGAGAAACGGAAAGCTCAAACAAATATTCGTCCGAAAACGATAAAACATCCAAACGTGGTCGGATAACTCTCTCCTAACGGAGAATTCCTCTCGAAATTTGCGCTTCAATGTCCTCTGTCTCTTCAAGGACCGGACACGCCATGTCTAAAATTTCCTCAGTCCGCAGTCTCCTTAGGAGGAGAAGAAACTCTGAGTTACTTGAAGAAACCTGCCAGCGAGCAGGTTAGCTTCACGGAGTATTTTGCCGCGGCAACTGACTCAGAGTTGGACTGAACTTCGCATTGTGAAACGGAAAACTCAGAGTTTCCTGCAACTCTGAGCGAACAAACTCAGAGTTACCACTAACCCCACTTTCTGAAACGGGGCCCGGTTGTTGCTGCCCTCAATGTGCTCGCTTGGAGCGACTGTACAAACGACGATACCGAAAATTCTTTCACGGAGTTAGACGCAAAAGAATGAGATATGTCTAACCCAGTTGTATTAATCTTAATCCGAATGATGATAATGCTGATGCCGGGAAAAAGTCCAGCAGAGGGCAGAATTGAACCTCAATATCGCGATGCCACAATTTCGCTTCGTCACTGAGCCATTTGAGTTAATTTGGTCCAACCTAGATTTGAGCTAATGCGTCTCTTAAATACTCTTAAATCAAAAATAGTTGGTCCAATCTACGACATGGAGGCACCATACTAAAAAGGAGAGTCTGCGGAGCGAAAAATGTCAAAATTGTGCGTGTAGTGCCAAAAATCTGGGAACGCGAGCAAGTTAAAAAACTGTGTGTTTTGACTTCCCTACCGGAATTTTCTTGTTGCATTTAATATGGGAGTTAATGGAGTTTCGGTTAGTGCTCCTGGCTCATACTGCCAAAACCGTCTGTCTGATTGCTTGCATACTTACATTTTTGTGACCAGCACAACTTTTGCTACAACTTGGATATGAAAATATTTATGTGGAGTGAAAACTGTGGGAGTTATAGCAACTTTAAGAGAAGACTTCTTGACGATTTTACAGCTGTTTGCCACTCTAACAGTGACGTCACCACACTGTGAGTTCCCAGAATTTATTGTAAAACAAATATTTTTAAAAATTATAATTTAAAAATTGTAGAAGTTACAAAAAATTTGAACGATGAAGAAATTATACAAGCTTAATCTAACATTCTGCAGTTTGAATGACATTTCCAGGTAAAAGTATGAGTGAAAAAATAGCTGAATCTACTGAATCAGCCGAAAAATGGCTTGATTTAATCGGACCCCAAAAAAATGACATTTAAAATTAAATATCTCAAAAACTAAATCAAATATCAAAAATCTGTACAGATGCAACGTAATTCAGAACAAGCTGAATTTCTTAAAGTTTGAACGGAATCAATATCTTAAACGGTGTAGGAGGAGTTAGTTGGCCAAATTAAGGCAGAAGAAGAAAAAGAAGAAGAAGAAGTAAGACAATGAAGCAAGCACACAATGAACAAAAATTAGACCAGTTACCTGGCATGTCACAGACCGCAGGCGATGAAGCTCCTCCAGTAGACTTCCGGTGAGTATGGCTCCCTGTTAACTAAGCTGAAGTATCAGAACTTTTGTTGCACTAAAATGTAATTTTCTACTCACTGAAGGGAGTCAAGCTTAAATATATCACACGCAGGTAGGGGTTGAACGAGGGAACCGAACTAGACAGATAATTATGTCACAGCTATTTTATTTTTTCTAAGAGACTTGTTTGATTTTAACCCCGCCTTGATTGCTCTTTACTCAGTCCTCCTTCCGTTTCCCGAAAGTGCTGATGCTAACGTAGGTAGATGGAAGCATTCAAAACGTTTCTAAATGTTATGAAATGTTTCTACGAGTAATGCTCAGTATATTCAGAAACGTTCATTGCTGCCTGTACATTTGTAATGGAAGAAGCACAGATAATCACAGTTGAGTCTTAATTACTGGTTATATTACAACCCCGTTTCCAAAAAAGTTGGCACATTACATAAAATGCCAATAAAAACTCAATGCAATCTAAATCATTCACTTCATTCAAAAATAGTACAAAGAATATATCAAATGTTGAAACTGAGAAATTTTTTCTTTTTTTAAAATCTGCGCATTTTGAATTTGATGCCAGCAACGCATTTCATAAAAGTTGAGGCAGGGACAATAAAAGACTAGAAAAGTTGTGTGATGCTAAAAAATACATCTGGTGGAACATCTCACGGCTAATCGCGTTAATTAGCAACTGGTCAGTCACATGATTGGGTACAAAAAGGACATCCCTGAGAAAATGAGTCTGTCAAAAGTTAAGATGGCTATTGCTTCACCGCTCTGTGAAAAAAATAGTTGAATAATTTAAGTATAACATTTCTCAGTGTAAAATTGCAAAGATTGCAGTACAATTGCAGTACATAACATCATTAAAATATTCTGAGAATCCAGAGAAGTCTCTGTAGGAAAGGGACAAGGCCGAAAACCAGTATGAAATGGCCATGATCTTCAGACCCTCAGGCGGCACAGCATTAAAAACGGTCAAGATTCAGTAGTGGTAATCACTGCATGGGCTCAGGAAAACATCTGAAAACCATTGTTAGTGAACATAGTTAATTGCTGCATCCACAAATTCTAGTTAAAACCATGTGAAAACAAGATTCAGAAACGCTGCCTCCTTCTCTAAGCCCAGGCTCATTTAAGATCAACTGAGGCAAAGTGGAAAACTGTCTTGTGGTCTGATCAATCAAAGTGTGAAATCTTTTTGGAAATCATGGACACAGTGGCCTTCAGGCAAAAAAAGGAGAGGGATCATCCAGCTTGTTATCGGCATGCAGTTCAAAAGCCAGCAACTGTGCTGGTATGGGGATGCATGAGTGCACATGGCACGGGTAACTTGGACATCTGTGAAGACACCATTAATGCTGAACTATTTATATAGGTTTTGGAGCAATATATACTGCCATCCAGACGTCTTATTCAGGACAGGCCTTGTTTATTTCACCAAGGCAATGCCGAACACCACATTCTGCATGTATTACGACAGCATGGCTCTGTAGTACAAGAGTCTGGGTGCTAAATTGGCCTGCCTACAGTCCAGACTGGTCTCCTTCTGAAAATAATTGGTGTATTAAAAAACAAAAATCTGACGAAGGAGCCAGCAAAGTGTAGAGCAACAGAAATCCTACATCAAGCAAGAATAGGAAAAAAAATTGCTTTCAAAACTACAGGAATTAGTCTCCTCAATTCCCAAATGTTTAAAACACGAGGTGATGTAACAAATGGTAAACATGACCTTGTCCAACTTTTTTTGAAAAAATGATGCTGGGATCAAATTCAAAATGAGCACACATTTTTCAAAAACAATGAAATTTCTCAGTTTCAACTGTGGATGTGTTGTTTTTGTTCCATTTTCAATTATAGAATTTAAATGATTTGAAAATATTTGCATTTTGTTTTTATTTACATTTTACACTGCGTCCCGACTTTTTGGGAAATGGGGTTGTAATACGATTAATTGTAAGAAGAGCATGAACAAGTATACACAATGTAGGCTAATTTGTCACTGTATTCAATTTAATTGAAATGTGGTGGCTTTTACATTGTGCACTTTTGAATCCCATAGAATTGACTGTTATTTTAGTTTCAGATCATTTGCCAGTCAGGTTAGGAACCATTTATTGAGCAAATCACACATTGTTCTACACACTGTGTTGGTTTCATTTCACCATTATTTCATTACAGGGATTGGACGACAAATTATGTTTTTAAACTGCTGCTCTGCTTGGAGGGAGAACTTCCGTAGTAACATAACGTACTGAACTTCAACAAGTTTCGAAAGTCTCCACTCCGAAATTTACCGTGATTAAGTTTTTTTTCATAATACTGGAAATAGAGCTCCAAGAGATGTTCATTTTTCAAATGTCTGAGCAATTTGAGGAAAACCTCTGAATCAGTGCAGCAATAAATATAACAAATTAATAAAGCTTATGGAAAAATTATATAACCTGGCCCATGCCAATGTAATATAGGCTGTAATCTCTTTGTGCCTACCTGCATATCTTATTTGTAAGAGCCCTTAACTAAAGATAATTTGGAATTGTGTTTATACTTATACCAGCTAATGTTTACCTTTTGATACTATATTATTACAGTTTGGTGGTAATGTGCATTGCGTTTTGAACAAAGTACTGGAACTCATTAGATTTTTATTATGTGAGCGATCTAGTTTGCTCTGCTTCTGCGGTACCAAGCTACTGCGCATGTCAACTAAAATCGTGTGGAAGGTGGGATGGAAGAAGACGTATTGAGCTGGCTAGCTGTAACTGCGGAGCTAAGAAGGTTTTTTGACCGTAAAGTCATAACGTAAACCAGAACATAGGACACCCAAGTTAGATATTTTCAATTTGGATTCCTGTTGAGAGAAGCTCGGGGAATTGTTGTTTTTGGATGGAAATAGAAGCTTGGATGTACAGGAAAGTTTGCAATAAATCATCAAGATGCAACGACTTGATGTTTCTTCCCTGATTCCCTGAGTGCAAACTAATTAATGACAAGATGTGGATGTAAATGCTGGATACGAGTCTAGACCAATTCTGTTTACTGCTAGCTAGTTAAGTGGCTTTGATATAAAGTTAAATTTCACCACTACATTATTCAAAATATCCATGTAGCTAACAAGTTTAACATTAGCTATGCTCTCAAATTTCGTGGCCAATAACAATCTCCACAAGCAATCAAATCATGGTCCCAAGAGGAACGCTGTTGAAAATCTTAAAGAATTTGGGGTGTAGAGTAACAGATTTCGGTTCTGATGTCCATGTACAGTGTGACAACAAGTCTGCTGGGCCTTGCAACAATTACATCCTCATCGAGGTGAGACTAGGATCCCCGACATCCTGCTTCCTGTGCGTGTTCATTGCTATGTTTATAAGGAGCGGATGGATTTCTGAATTGGCTAAGTCCTAATGTTGAAGGACAACTTTGTTATCCTGGGGACATCAAGAGACAGGCTAATTGAGAAATTGAAATATTTGGAGGAATACTGTGATGAATGCAACATGCTGGTTAATGAAGATAAAACAAAGTTTATGGCTATTTTGGGATCTGAGGGAGAAGGAGCGTATTCAGCCTGGCTCTTTTATGGTGAGATATTGTGACAGTTATACATATCTTGAAGCTATCTTCTCTGTTGATGGAAATGCCCAAACGTCTGACTTTTGACCAAGTTGAAGCAAAGTCAGGACACGACTGATGACACTTTGTGGTATGTAAAGACAATCAAGCTGGGAACTCACAGTTGTCCAAAATAATGGAGAAACAATATTATATTGAGAGTGACCATAGTGGTGTGATTGAGAAAGTACGATTGAAAGATGGAACAAGATACAAGACCTGTGAAGTCATCATCTCCGATATGTCCATCCATCTACTTTGTACAAACAATACATAGCATATTGAAGACCATTTGAGGATAACGTTCACACTTTTTTGGCTGCAGGGTGAGAAGAAATGAGTCAGTGGAGCCGTACACAACCTGAAGAAAGTGTGAGTTGCTGTAAAATGGAATTGAAAGCTTATTCACACTCAAATTTGTTATGGTCCCAATTTGTTATGGCCTAGCAGACAGCAAGGGATGACAGACAAAATTTTAAAACTTCAACAGATTTAATTAAACAAACACTTTGAACAAATCTACAATCTACTCTACTGACCAAGATTGAAATAAAGAAAAATGAGATATTTACAGTCCCTTGGTAATTTCTCCTACTACCTTTGACTCTCTCAATTTTTCTCCTTATATACTCTTTTCCAGCCCCCTCTGAGGCATGCCCAGGACATACCCCAAACCTAGCTCCAGACTGGGCTTAACAAAAAAAAATTGTCAATACTGCCATCTAGTGGCTTTTTTCCACATTACAATTTCCACATGGACAATTCCATCCGATATCAGGCAAGAAGGCTCCATTTCTCGGCTGTATGTGAAAGCGCCTTCACAATGGAACAGCCTGCGATGATGTAGCAGCCTAAAAATGCCGCCTTCGAAGGATGCAGCCTACGCTTTGAGAGGTTTAATCTACATATTAATTCTCAGCTTGCCCAGCCTTTGCAACAAATTTCCTCCCAAACCGCCCAACAGATCCCCGTGCCCTCTGGCACATACGTTCCAGACGAGCCTGCCTCTGTCGTCCGCCATGTGGGATCGAACCAACTCGCCCATTTACAGAAATTTGGGCCATTTTATCCGTTTTTGCCTTTCGTTAGCATGACGATGGGTGACATCACCATTTGTTAGGATAATTGGTCACAGTCAACCCGTGCAGAGCACAGGTATGGCTAGTAGAGCTTTAAACTTGCGTTTTCCATTCTGGCTACAACCCTTTCCTTAACCCTTTTGCCCAGAAGCCAAATTTGTCTATTTATGCATTACCCTATTTAATGCTTTATAATTCAAGATTTGTGTTTCAGAGAGAGAGGGGTGTTATGGCTCAACTGAAACAAGACACAAACAGCATCTAGAATTCCATCCTATTTCTGTTTATTTTCATTAGAAAGCTCTGAAATTGAGGACTTCAGCTTTTTAGTATGGCTAACCTGTACGCCCACTTTTTGGACAGGGCTGACTTGAACCATCTTAACTCAGCTAGTCAACTACCAGTAGAGTTAACAAGAGTCATCAGAGGATGACATATCCCCCAGCCCCTGATTATTTGCTAAAGTCATGTCAATCCTACACCTTCAAAGAAATTCAAACAAGAATGTTGAGGTGATTTTCCTCTGGAATTATCTGGAAGTATGTACTGGCAACATCTACCAAAGACTATGAACCACATGTTGACGAAGGCAATAATAAAACAAGAGTCATTAATGAACAGTGTTTTAGTTCTGCTCCGGAAACAAACCCAGCCCTGCGACTCAGTCCAAATCCATGTCGCTTCCATGAAAAAAAAAAAAAAAGAAAAATTTAAGAAATCTGAAAATATCAAAAGGCACCACTTCAGTATGTGAGTAATACACATGCAAAGTTTCAGTAAGATATATTAAACGGTTTTTGAGTTCTGTTCCGGAAATGAACTAGGCCTGATGCGCACCAAGTCCAGATTTGTTTCCATGGAAATGGCAAAAATAGGAATCCCGAAATTTCCAAAGTAGCAAAAGGCACATCTAGACTATACATAGAATACATGTACCAAGTTTGGTGCTGATATCTTGCATAGTTTCCAAGTTCTGCTCCGGAAACAAAATGATTACAGACGGACGGGCAGACAGACGGACGAGGCGATGCCTATATCCCCCCGCATTTTATGCCGGGGGGATAATAAACCAAATGATATTTAAAAACATCAGATTCAGCAGTCAAAAAATACCCAAAAAAAGCAATCCCCAGATTTCCACAACAGTAAGCAGATTTTCTTCTTCCCCACAATACCATTTATTTGAAAAGGACCCTGTTCATCCGCTCCATAGTCCCTGAATTACCTATCCAGTAATATATTTGCTTGTCTTATTTTTAGAGTAAGCAATAAGAGATTATCAAAATTCATGTCAAGCTATATTATTCATGTCTGAATTTATAGTGATATCAGCAAATCACGTGAAATAAAACTACAGATTAATTACAAAATAAAAAACAAGAGACAGCAGGGTATTATACATTTCTTTTATTCAATGGAAGCTTTCTCAAGGAAAACTGCTTGAATATAAACCAATTTTAAGTTTCCTCATAAGAATGTACTTTTTAAGAGTACATTTATACAGCTCACTACCTGCAGGAATTTATTCATCTATAAGCAATCTTAGGAGCAAAATTTTACAAAAAGGAAATTCATGTTAGTGACTGAATTTGGCAAGTATGTTGAGTAAATTATTACGCCATATGTTTTAACAAGTTGGCTCTTAGACAGTTGTAGGGAATTCATGTGAATGGATTTTCTGGTGGGATTTTAAATAAGATTTCCGTGAAAAACACATCTCACACTGAGTGCATGTGTAAGGCTTTTCACCTGTATGAATTCTTTGGTGACAAACTAAGCCAGTTTTCCAACCAAAAGACTTCTCACAATGATTACACATGTAGGGCTTTTCACCTGTATGAGTTCTCTGGTGGTAATTTAAATGACATCTTCGAAAAAAAGACTTCTCACACTGATCACATCTATAGGGCTTTTCACCTGTATGAATTTTCAGGTGGCTATTCAAATCAGATTTCTGAATAAAACTCTTCTCACACTGAAGACATTTGTGGGGCTTTTCACCACTATGAATTCTCTGGTGGTAATTTAAATGAGATTTCACGCCAAAAGACTTCTCACATTGATCACATTTGAAGGGTGTTTCGCCTGTATGAATTCTCTGGTGGCTTTTCAAATTAGTTTTCTGAATAAAACACTTTTCACAATGATCACATTTGTAGGGTTTTTCTCCTGTATGAATTCTCAGGTGGTGATTAAAATGAGATTTCAAAACAAAACACTTACCACACTGATTACATTCATAGGGCTTTTCACCTGTATGGTGCCCTCTGATGTGCTGATCTAAATTACGCCGAGCAGAAAAAGACTTCTCACACTGATCACATTTGAAGGGTTTCACTCCTGTATGAATTCTCATGTGACAATTAAATTGGGATCTCAAAACGAAACACTTTCCACACTGATCACATTTGTAGGGTTTTTCACCTGAATGGATTCTTCTCATGTGCTGATCTAAATTACCCCTGGCAGAAAAAGACTTCTCACACTGATCACATTTGAAGGGCTTTTCTCCTGTGTGAATTCTCCGGTGGCAAATTAAATTAGATTGAGTACTAAACGACTTCTCACAGTGATCACATTTGTAGGGTTTTTCACCTGTATGAATTCTCTTGTGGATGAGTATGTGAACGAAATAATGACCACATTGATCACACTTGTGGCGTGATTCACTTGCATGGATTTTCTTATGCTTGTTGAAACAAGTTTTACTATCAAAACACTTCCCACACTGAGAGCACTCATAGGGCTTTTTACCCGTAACAATTCCCTCATCTTGGATTAATTCTGACTGCGCTTTCCCAGGTTTTTTGCTATTCAGATTTGGCCTTCCAGCACAGAGCCATGTTTCAGTGTGGTGTTCTTCATTTATACCCTTGAGCGCAGTACTAGTGACATGTCTCACAGAAACTTCCACAGATTCAAGTTTCACCACATCAGTTTTTATGTCATCACAATTACTGTCCTGCAAAACACTGATGTGTTCAGGCTGATAATTTTCTCCATCATCAGCCTCTGTTTTAATTTGGTCGGGGTGCATATGGGTTGCATGTGCCAGCTCTGCAACGTCTGGGGTCTCTGTCTTAATGAGATCCCAAGTGTTGTTAGGGCTCAGATCAGTTTCTGTTTTCACCGTAGATGGGTGTGGGCCGCGCACGTCCGTTACTGCACCATATAATGTTGCACACTCTGGCTCCGGTGTGATGAGTCCTGGTGTGATGCACTTTCTCTCTGATTTTGCCATGCAGACAAACTCCAGACCACTGAGTTCCTCCTCCTTCTTCCCAATCCTGTACAGCTCCGTGAGCTCTGGTCAGATCATCTCAGTGTCACATCTCATCCAGACTCCTGTCTGCATCACTCTGCTTAGGTGTTCAAAAGCACAGCTCCTGGGGGAAGGGACAGATGGGATTTTAAGCCTTTAAGTCGCAATGAAAGTATACATGGAGTTGAACAAGCTTTCACATGCAGTCAGGTGCATTCATGTGTGGACATATCTGAATAAACAATCTTTTTTCAGTACTTTACAGGATATGGAATTTTAATTTTAAAAAGCAAATGAGCTCAAAGTTTAGAGTTCCTGCTTTAATTTGCGCATATTTGTGTCCAAATCAGATGACTGGCGCAGGAATTACACCACTTTTCATACCGTCGGTGGTACCCTCTGATTTCAAGTGTGGTATGCGCATTTGGAATTTGCTGCTGTTTACTGGCAAAATGTCATCAAAGCAGGAACTTACGACAGCTGCATGACAGCCAAGCATTTTCACTGAACGTATGGAAATGTATCGCTTGGCTTTTTTTCCGCAATTATATTGACAAGAATATGAATACTTCCCTCTAAACCTTCTATTTACACTGGCGAAATGCCACATTCACGCACATAAATTTGGCTGTGAAGAATCTTCTTTCATATGTTCTCAGCTTGAAACCAAGCGCTACCTAAAATCCATGATGACCTACAAGAATGCTGAAGCCTCCAAAACTGCGCAACTCTTGCTCTTTACTCAAGATTTATTTAAGTTCAGTATTGTGTATTGTAACGTAAAACACCCAAGCTGAACACTGATAAATATCAATTTAGTCTCTCGTCATGCGGCATAGTTTATGACAAGTTAAAATTGTGAGTAGTATGGATTGCCACAGCAAGATTTAGCCTCCGCTAAGACAGCATTAAAGTGAACGACATATAATCAGATAGTTTTAAAAGAAACGGACGACAGACATTAAAAAACTGAGATAACACTTCTATTCAAATGTTCAGAATCGTCAGAACTTCAATTTATGTTTTTTGTTCACGGAATACAAACGAAATATAGGGCACTGGCGGCCCCAGAAGCTCCTGCTGTTAAGATAAAGAAAATGTAAAAGTTTTTGTTGACGGACGCACGCATGGACGGACGCATGCACGGGTGGAGCCCGATACCATAGCTCCTGTGCCACTTGGGCGGCAGGAGCTAATTAGGAGCCTGTAGCTGAAAATGTTGATAAGATAAAGCAAATTGTCAAAGTTTTTGGTGATATTTTTAGGCCAGTGACCTTGAAAAAATAGGCCAAGGGCACCTTTAGGCACGTCATTTGTAGGCCTTTATGAGATGCATGTCCAGTAAAAATTAGGAGCCTGTAACTGAAATCGTTGATGAGACACAGCAAAATGTTGAAATTTTTCGTGATATTTTTAGGCCAGTGACCTTGAAAAAATAGGCCAAGGTCACCTTTAGGCATGTCATTTGTAGGGCTTTATGAGATGCATGTCCAGTAAAAATTAAGAGCCTGTAACTGAAATCGTTGATGAGATAAAGCAAAATATGTTGACGCACGCACGCACACACGCACACATGGACGCACGGACGGATGGAGCCCGATACCATAGCTCCAGCACCGCGAGCGGCGGGAGCTAAAAAGGTAGCCTATTCATTCAATGCCCCAATCAAAAGACAAACGCATTTTTGTCACCAGTTACCATTTAGAATATACAAATAGATTGTGCCCTTTACAACCGCCGTGTTCAGTGCAGGAGAATAATGCTGATATTAACTGTTCATGTAATTGTTTCGCGTTGTTACAATTGTTTCGTACTTCCCTCACAAATTTCACAGGAGTAGGATAACGTTACTTTAACAACGTCGGAGAGTTGCATGTTGTTACCAATAGGATAAATTTTGCAGCTTTTTATTGCATAATTGTTAGAGGAGTTAATGAAATTATGAAACTATCATAATTTGTGGAAAGTGGTTCTTACCTTCAGTTTGGGCTTAACACATGCAAATATTTATTTTCGTAGTGAAATTCCTGTTGCTTTCTCCCAGCAACCACGGCGAACAACGCTGGTTTTGGCCACTTGCCTTGCAACTGGCACAGCTTGCTATTTAAATAGTCACCGAATCTCAAACACTAACAAATGGCAATGTTAGCAATCCAGGTTGCGTAACACATATGTGTGCAGGACTAGGAAAAGGGGTCACTTGGGTCATTTTGTGAAAATTGAGATTTTCCAACAAAATCAAAGAGTGATCCAAGTTTCATTTTATGAACTAGACGCATGTCGATGGCGCACCATCGCAAATCTCCGCGCTTCGCAACGAATGTTATGGGAGTAGTAGTAATGCGTCAGAGGGCAATTCACTGAACTGGCAATCTGCTGTACAAATGATAATCTGCTTGTTGCAGTGACAAAGCACTGATACTGATCAGAGTTATAGCAATGTGATATAGTTGGTTAGTTGGATAGAGTACTTTTTGAGTGTCTGTAGAGGACATAAATTACTCTTCATTTTGAAATGAGAGTAGTATGAAAGGAAAGGACGCACGGTACAGCGATTGGCACACCTGACGCCATTTGACCTAGAAAATGGGTAAAATTAGATCAAATCAAAAACCCGTCTGATATGTGATGAAGGGTCATCCCATGTGCCTGCCATAAAAATTTGAGCGTCCTAGCTCAATGCATAAGGTAGATATGGCCATTTTTCTTTTTTCACAAAAAGCCCCCTAGTGGCTAAAATATGAATCACAGGATGGCAATTTTTGGCATGCAGGTTGCTATCACCAAGATATATCTCCATACCAATTTGCAGCCTTCTACGTTGAGTAATCACAAAACGTGCCATCCTTTTCAATGATTAGCACACCTGATGCCATTTGACCTAGAAAACGGTCAAAATGAGGTTGAATCAAAAATCCGTCTGATATGTGATGAAGGGTCATCCCATGCACCTGCCATAAAAATTTGAGCGTCCTAGCTCAATGCATAAGGTAGATATGGCCATTTTTCTTTTTTCACAAAAAGTCCCCTGTTGGCTATAATATGAATCACAGGATGACAATTTTTGGCATGCAGGTTGCTATCACCAAGATACACATACATACCAATTTGCAGCCTTCTACATTGAGTAATAACAAAACGTGCCATCCTTTTCAACGATTGGCACACCTGATGCCATTTGACCTAGAAAACAGTCAAAATGAGGTCAAATCAAAAACCCGTCCATCATTTGATGAAGGGTCATCCCATGCACCTCCAATAAAAATTTGAGCGTCCTAGCTCAATGCATAAGGAACTTACGGCCATTTTTCAATTTTCACAAAAAGGCCCCTGGTGGCCAAAAGAGGAAATGAATTTAAATTCTAAAAGCATTGTGCACACCCTCTGGGTCACCACCTTACACACACCAAAGTTTCAGGTTGATTGGTCTCACGGCCTAGGAGGAGTTACAGTTTCGGGCGGACAGACGGACAGACAAGATCTCCTCGCTTTTTCGGAAGCGTGGAGATAAAAACTTGGATCACTCTTCGATTTGGCTGGAAAATCTCAATTTCCATAAAATGACCCAAGTGACCCCTTTTCCTAGTCCTGCACACATCTGACCCCGTTAACCTCAGAATGGAAAAAATCCCAAGTGACCCCTTTTCCTAGTCCTGCACACACATATGCTTGCAATTATTAAGAGCCATTTAAGGTTCAGGCAAATGGTGATAGTCACCTTCTTCAATTTTGCTGAAACTTTGGTGGTTTTATGCCCCTACCCTAACTTGAAAATTCCCCAAATTTTTTGGCCCTACCTGCTCGGGTTTTGGTTTTAGGGGTCAATCAAGTGCAAGCCAAAATAGGGTTTAAAATGCCAAATTACCAAAATGTGATGTTTGGGTTGCTCTTATTCACTGCGCGAACTTTATCCCAAAGTAAAAGTTCGAAAATTGAATTATAGGGGGGATGGTCAGTTGGAAAGAGCGATTTTCTGTCTGGGATGATCTTCGCGCAACATATAGGGGGCGCTCCAATATGGCCACAATCCATTTTCGTCACTGGTTTGCACCCCTTATACTCTGTGCGCTATCAGTGCCCCAGAACTTACAACTGCACCACATTGGTATGTAGTTAAACTATCCATTACAGGTGAGAAAAAGTTGGGATAGTGTATGTGCACACCAACAGGTGGCGCCGTACTTGGCAAAATGGTAAAATCTGATGTATTTCAACGCCACCTGGTGGTGCGCGCGGTCGACCGGCAGGGCAAAGGTTTGTTGCATAATGAACTATGGAGATCACCCTTTTAGTTTATGAAAGCCATTTCTTAGGATTAGGACTACTGTCCATAATAGGTGGCGCTTTACTAACAGATGTACTGGTACACGCGTAAAGCAATATCCACTCAAAATTGCTCATGATTGGTCCAGCTGAAATGAGTAGTGAAAATCCCAAGGAAATACTTTTGTATGAGATGTCCTTCACCCTTAAACTTGCAGTCATTGCAAAGGGAACAATGGGATCATGACTGCGATTATGCAACGTATTGCATATGTGCAAATGCTTTACATTTATCTTTGCATACAATTAATTTTTAACAGCAAATGCGAGCAAAACTGTCACACTGTACAGCCCAAAGCATATCAACCTCTCAGCCATTATTTATTCATAGGCTAAGGCTACACATTATTAACCAGCAACCCCCCCCCGGATGATAATATCGTCTATCGCGATATTTGGGCGGGACAATATCGATATTTAATTTTGGATATCGCCCAAGCCTAGTCTGCATGCAAGTCTATCCACCTGTATAAAATGGGCCTGTAACTGTACAAGAACTTGTTTTGTGAAAAAAAATGCCAGTTTCGTATACATTGGGAATGTTTGTATATTCGTCCAAGCCAGTTCTGGCACTTTAAGGGCGTTCACATACGTGGATGATTCTGGATAAAACCTCAGATTGAAAAAGTGGCTTTTCAATAGTCTGAAACAATGGAGTAAACAGGAAGTACTAGTGGTGCCCTCAATCAATAATTGATGTAACTAATGAAACCACACATATGCCAGAGATGATTGAAAAATCAATAATCATTACCTGAAATAAGGTCAAGTCCATCACAGGGCCTGTTCTACTGGGACACACCATCGAAATGCACATATAGCTCATATTGACATGCGCAAAGAATATCCCACGATTTTTGTCATTGGAATTTCATTGACAAAGGCTAAAGACATAATTCATGAAAACATATCCTTGGGATAGTGGCTGTGCATTTCATAAGTTGACGAATCATGAGCAATTTTGAGCGGATATTGCTTTACACGTGTACCAGTACATCTGTTGGTAAAGCGCCACGTATTAGACGACGGTAATCCTTATCCCAAGAAATGGCTTTCATAAACTAAAAGGGTGATCTCCATACTTCATTATGCAACAAACCTTTGCTCTGTCGGTCGACCGCGCACACTACCAGGAGGCGCTGAAATACGTCAAATTTTACCATTTTGCCATGTTCGGCGCCACCTGTTGGTGTGTGCATACACAATCCCAACTTTTTTCGCACATGTAATGGATAGTTTTACCACTGCACCACACTGGTATGTAGTTAAAACTCTGGGGCACTGATCCCGCACAGAGTATAAGGGGTGCAAACTAGTGATTTAAAAATGGATTATGCCATATTGGGCGCCCCCATATGCTCTTGTGAAGAAGATCCCCGGCCGAAAATCGCTCTTTCTACTGACCATCCCCCCTATAATTCAATTTTCCAACTTTTACTTTGGGTTAAAGTTTGCGCAGTGAATAAGAGCAACCCAAAAATCACATTTTGATAATTTGGCATTTTAGGCCCTATTTCGGCTTGCACTTGATTGACCCCTAAAACCCAAACCGGTGCAGGTAGGGCCAAAAAATTTGGGGAATTTTCAAGTTAGGGTAGGGACATAAAACCACCAAAGTTTCAGCAAAATTGAAGAAGGTGACTATCACCACCTGCCAGAACCTTACAGACAATGGCTCTTTATTATTACTCGGGCCGGTATAGCCTGGTAAAACCAGACTCTGCTACTTCGCTTTGCTTCATACACAGAGTCTGGTCAGTCGTGATTGACAAGTGTTTACTTCCTGGTGGGTGGGCGCTTGTCAGAAGTTTAAAATCATTGGTGTACCCCTGAACTAATCACTAACGTTTGGCAATGACGTATGTTATGCGCCCGCTCAGCCGCCTAGTACTTCCGCTGTAAACACAGTCCTTCATACCAGGAATGCAGCGAAAACAAACTTAAAGTTCATACTGTACTCATACATATGCCCATCTACCTCATTTTAGCCTTCACTCATTCACTTCAAAGAACCAAAGGTGCTCTTTCTGTTCTCCTTACAAGAAACAAACTGTTGAGCTATCGTTTCTCCTGCCGATAGGCTGCTATTAAAAAACGAAGTGTCTAGAGATACAGCAGTTTTTATTGGTACGACAGTCGATTTGAAGGGATTAGGATAAGGATTAGGGATTATGGTTAGGGGTCAGGGTTAAGGTTAGGGTTAGGGTTAGGGTTAGGGTTAGGGCAGGGTTTGAAATTGGGACTGCCGTACCTCTCTACATTGAAATGCGTTGGAAAACTGCCGTACCCGTAGCAACTGCCATTAAAAAAACGTGCGAGACCCGAAACCAACGACAGAATCGGCGAGAATAACGCATTATTTGCATTAGGACAAAATCTGCGTTGACACGAAAACTGAACCGTTAACCATACTTGCGCCAACATCATACCAAGCTCGCCATCTAACTTTATAGTAACACAGTTTGGCTCCAAGCGTTTGGCTGTCTCAGTCATTTCATTCATGGATAATGACAACATAACACTGAGACAGCGAATAGGTCTTGTGACACGAACAAAAATACGGCTTTTAAAGGAGGACTATACTGACCTAGACGCTTTGACTTAATCTTATAGTAATTAACTCCAACATAATATCCACAGTCAATTTTTTGTCCATACATACCCCTTTTTCTTTTAAATGACAATTAATTAGCCGGTATTGCCGTTTCCAGGAGGCCGCCATTAACGCCACAAGTGGCATGAGAACTTGCGAGATCATAACGTCACTGCAGCTGCCACATGCATTCATGTGCATGATGCATGCGATGTCAAAATGTCTGAATACATGGATATCTAAATAAATTAGACTACCAACTAATTTAAAATTGTTCATTGAGCGAATCAACTGTTTGATTGCAAATTGAGCCAAGAAAATGGGAAGGGGGTGAAAGCAATTGTCGAGTAGAGGAGGATGATTTTGTAAACCTTAACTTTGCTTAGTTCAGCATGCAGTTTGCCTGAATGTGTTTGCTTGATTAATACATTTGGCCGTTGTGTGCGAATCTTGTTCAATTATTAAATAAAAAATGTTTAAAATTTGCAGCACAGATTTGCCTGAACGCGCTTACCCTGTCTTCGGTGCATTTGTCCATTGCTTGCAATGCGAAAATAATTTCTCTCTCACATTCACGTTTGATGCGCTTCACACAATGTTTTCTATTTCGCGTATATTTTTAGACGCTTAAAAACAAGGGCCATCTTAACATGATTTTATTTTTAAGAAATCTTTTTTAATAATACGTAAAAGTTTTCCGATGAGAGGTGGAATTCAGAGGTCTGCCATTTATTCAGATTACTGACATTATTTCAGTCTAGCACGGTAGCCTGGTTCGGTTTGTCTGCTTCTCATTATCTCTTCTAAATCATTATTGGCTTGATTTTGGTTTTGATTGGTCAGTTGGCTGAATAAATGGCTTGATTACAAGTTAGGCAAAGTACACGGGAATTGATTTGCGGTGAGCTAATTATGCCAAGGGAACGGCAGCTGTCAAGCCTCGCTGGTAATTAGCAGACTTCAAATCGCACTTTTCTTTCCGGAAGCATTTCAAATGGCCTCTGATCTTAGTTCACCTCTAAATTAAAGTTGTGTCGGATAGAAAAAGGTAATAATCAAGCTTGTCTGCCTGCCCCATAGAGGAAGCAGGAACATCTCTGTCATTCAACAATCTCAATGCAGAACAATGGAAATTCATGGCGCTGACAGCCGCACTGACGTCACAATTAGGGGCACCCCAAGCAGATCGAGGGCGAATTTTCGTCTGCTGTGGTGAAAATGGCGCGGTCCACTAGTTTTGTAAAATCGCTAATAGAAATTAAAGAAATCGCAGAATTAAGAAAACACAGTCGTAGGAGCTTTTTTCATGATATATTGAAATAATAACAACCAACTTTCCCAGCCATGATAGCCCTCCTTTAAAAAAATTCACTGCTAACTTAAATAGTGTGAAATTCGCAGGCAATGTAACACTAGAGGCTACAAGCTAGCTGAGGTGGTTCGGCTGTCTCACAGAGATGAACTGGGTGCCCATTTCACATGTTTCATGATTCTCGAAACCTGTAAGGAGTAGCGCTACAACATCATTTCCATTAAAAAAAAACTAACCAAACATTCCCCTTGTTGTGGCTTTAAGTCGCTGATACCTGGGATTTTCTGCACGACACAGCGAATCTATGTCCTCCCGTGTATCTATGTCCCCAGCCATTGTTGATTTCGGAGACTACAATTTCAAACTCGGCGCAGCTGCTACATCATGGCTCTTGGCCATGCCTTCTGTTCATTGGTTGGTCTGGCGTATTTTCTGCCGTGGTAAATGAGGCAGAGCTCCGAGTGACCAGACTGAGTATTGAAGCGAAATGAAATTAAGTGGAAGTACGAAGGCTGGCGGAGTCAGGCTAGGGCCGGTAGGCCACGAGTCTAAGTTTCGGCTCCGTTCTTCTTTTTTTTTGCTTTTTCTTCGGGGTTGCGATTGTCCTGGCATGCGCGCGCACGGTTTGGCGATTGGCCCAGGCCTAGACCCGGCCCAAGTACAGGCTCTGAGGAGCCCCTTGTTTTAAAGAAGAACATCGACCTCATGCGTGTTTGTTCCAATTCATTCCGTTTTCTGGGGCTGATCATTTTCTTCTTCTTTGATGCTTATTAGTGTTATAAAATAACAATCTTAAAAGGCAAATTACCGCCTGCTACTGGACTGGAATGCAGACTGGATGAGTAGCATAAAAAAAAAAGGCAACATTGTCACCAATATCCCCTGCCATGGTAAGAATGGTCACGGGAGATTCCATATTCATACAAAAAAAAAAAAAAAAAAAAAGAAAAGAAACACAGAGCAACTGGCTACACACACAAAATTTCATCCACGTAGATGTAATTTAAATAAATTACATCTAAATAAATTTAAATAAATTTTAAATAAATTTCCCGGAATCAATTGTCAAACTCATTTAATAGGGTCATCTGTACTGGCCACCCACAAAATTTCATCCATGTTGCCGAGAAAACTTGTCCCCATTAAACACCCATACACCAAGTTCAGAGTCAAGGGCCATAACTCCGTAAAAATGAATTTCTCGGAATCAATTGCTGAACTCATTCAATAGGGTCATTAGAACTGGCCACACACAAAATTTCACCCATGAAGGTGCAATAGTTGCCGAGAAAACTTGTCCCCATTGCAAATCCCATACACCAAGTCGACGAACAGAAACAAGGACCATAACTCCGTGAAAATAAATTTCTCGGAATCAACTGTCAAATTCATTCAATAGGATCATTAGTACTGGTCACCCACAAAATTTCATCCATGTAGCTGCAATAGTTGCCGAGAGAACTTGTCCCCATTGCAATACCCATATGCTTAAGTCCAAGAACACAGTCAAGGGCCATAACTCCATAAAAAAAAAAAAAAAAAAATTTCTCGGAATCAATTGTTGAACTAATTCAGTAGGGTCATCAGTAATGCCCACATACAAAATTTCATTCACGTAGGTGCAATAGTTTCCGAGAAAACTTGTCCCCATCGAACCCGGACGGACGGACGGAATGACAGACGGACGGACGAGCGCCATTCCAATATCCCCCGATCCACTTTGTGGCGGGGGAAAATAATTAAATAAACAAAAATAGTGGCAAAGCCACTGCGTCCGCTTAGCCAAACATGGAATTTCGTCAGTTTTCATCAATGAAATTAAAACAACTACCCTCTCACTCAAGGGCACACCATGGGCCACACCCTGAAATTTGCAAACTTAAAAGGACTCAGAGCTAGCTCTCTTGGCTCATCCTCTTGCAGGAACTATTGCTAAACCACTTAAATTCATTTAACAGCAGGTGAAAACGGGCCTCTTTCCCTTCTCCATCCCAATAGTGCAGAGAATATGCTGGGCAAGAGTTCTCTTCTGTGCATCCCACATAGAAGAGAACAGACTTAGTTTATTGGTAATGGTAACACCAGAAGTTCAAACGTACCTGAAATTCCACTGGTCTGCCACCCTACCACACTTATCTCAGGGTGGGGTACAAGACTAAAATTAAATACCAAACCATGTCTTATAGATGTGTGCAAAGTGTCATCAAATTTGATCATTATTTGTGAGAGCTTGAGGTTGCCGCTCATTCAAATAGGCGCCTATGGGACATGGAATGGCAAAAGTAACAAAACGCCCATTTTTCAGACATAATCAAAATCCGTCATTGATATGTTGAGACCGGCTGAGACATGCGGTAAACTATCAAAATAGCAAGTTTCAAGTCTTTATATATTAGAGACGTCCAAAATTGACAACTTTGCCTTTTCAGCACGGCCACCTGCCACGCTCACTTTTGGGACAGGGCTGAATTGCATCACCTTAACTCAGCTGGTCAAATACCATAATAGTTAATAAAAAGGATGATATTTATTTAAAAAAAAAATTTATTCAGCAGCCAAAAAAAACTTGGTTGACACCAGGGCTGGGTCTGATTTCCTGAATTGATTCGATTTCGATTCACAAGGTCCTGATTCGATTGGATTTCCGATTCGATTCAATATCGATTCATTGAAGGATATTTCAGCTACAGTACCCGTTTTGCTTGAATATGAAAAGGAGTCTTAGAGAACTAATGGCAGAAATTATACTTTCAGATGAATTATTAATAAGAAACCTTCAAACTAGGCACAATATTTAAAATATTAAAGTTCACACTAAAAAGTGACCCCAAACTTGTTTCCTGAAAACACTTTTTTTGACCAACACATTTGATCAATCAACATAATAATTGCAACATAGACTTAACAGTCAGTAGACTATTATTCTCTGAAACTGGGTCAATTTTACATGCTTCACTTTGCAAGTTCATTTTCCAGTAAATGTTACTGAATTTAAACCAATATCCTTGCCCAAAATACCCCACATTGACATGTTCGACTGTACAGAAATAAATATTACGATACAATCAACAAAGAAAATAATATTGGATTTTTTGATCGAAGTCTGGTTGAAATGGTGGACGACAATTGGGACGTTTTATTACTAAACTTCCACTCGACACTGTTATTGAAAATATATCTCCCAACACATGTAGTTGAGCTAAAAATAAAGATCTGATACCGAAACGTTGATATCCAACGTTGATTTTGTTCCCTCATCATTACTTGTAGCTTGAAAATCCGGTGTCAATTTACCGTTCCGTGCGTAACCAGTCGTGTCGACTGCAGTTACGTTCGGATCACAGTGCATTTTTACCGTGAACAGGAAGTTTCGCATTTGCAGCATGCTTTCTATCAATGAAACACTGCTCGATGTACATTTATATGACACGTAGTCAAAATACCTCTACCTGCAATTAACTTATTCATTATTATCCGTTACGTCGGGAAATTCATTACTTAAGTAGTTTTTTTTTTTTTTGAGGATTTGTACTTGAGTTTTTTTTTGTTTTTTTTTGAACTGGGACTTTTACTGTACTACATTTAAAAGATAAAAAAGTATACTTTTACGTCGTTACTTTGACACTGGCCACTTCGCTACTCGTTACAAATTAAAATATGAATGCAATTCATCATTTAAGGATTATCTGGATTTGGCGTGTTGGAGAAGAACGACGGTGCTCGGCAGGGTATCTTATGCGCCTTGTGCAGACGTGTCCGCCAGCAGACATGGAGCTGCAATTTTATGCATGCAGAGCAATACTGTATCACTAGATGGCACTCCCGGATCAGTTATTGAATAGTCACAAGCAAGATGGAAATGCACCAATAAAAGATCGATCTTTGAATAAAATTAATCGATATCGAAAATTTAAATAAAAAATCGATCTGAATCGGAAAATCGATTTTTTGAACCCAGCCCTAGTTGACACCCAAAAAAATCCCCAGATTTCCCAGACCGTAAGCAGTTTTTTCTACTTACCCACAATACCGTTTATTTAATTAAAACCCCTTTGTGCAGATATAGACGCCGGCGTCCGTAAATTTCGATATTTAATTCCTAAATAATTCTGCGAGTTTCCAAATGCCTTGTTCACTGGAATAATTTTCCACAGTTTCTGTGACACAAATACTGAGATACAAGGCCTAAATAGGCTCATACACAACAGGAAAAAATTGGCATTTTCTATTCTGTACGAAGGGGTTAAAAAGGACCCCGTTTACCCACTCAACAGTCCCTGAATTGCCTATCCAGTGATTCATTTGCTTTTCCGATTTTTAGAGCTAGCAAAAAAAAGACAAGATTATCAAAATTCATGTCAGGCTATAATATTCATGTCAGAACTTATAGCTAAATCAACAAATCACACCAAAGAAAACTACAGATTACAAAACAAAATGAGACAGCAGGGCATTATATATTCATTTTATTCAATAGAAGTTTTCTCAAGGAAAACTGCTTAAATGAAAACCAATTTTAAAAGTTTCGTCACACGAATTTACTTTCGAAGAGTACATTTACATGGCTCACTACCTGCAATTATTTATTCATCTGTAAACAATCTTAGGAGCAAAATTTTGCAACAAGGAAATTCATGTTAAATGATTGAATTTGGAAAGTATGTTTCACTTGTATGAATTCTTTGGTGACAAATTAAGCCAGTTTTCCAACCAAAAGACTTCTTACAATGATTACACATGTAGGGCTTTTCACCTGTATGAGTTCTCTGGTGTTAATTTAAATCACACTTCCGATAAAAAGACTTCTCACACTGATCACATTTATAGGGCCTTTCACCTGTATGAACTCTCTGGTGGTAATTTAAATGAGATTTCACACGAAAAGACTTCTCACATTGATCACATTTGAAGGGTGTTTCACTTTGTTTTTTATTTTCCTTACTCTCTTCTTATAGCGTGTAATGAGCCCCTTTCCTGGGGTCTACAGTTATTGTTGGCATTGTATCCAACATTGTTGGCATTGTATCCAAGGGCTCTTTTCAAGATGGTTACTCTTCCTTTGATAGCGGATATCTGTACTTCCTGGGTACTTGGACAACCGGAGATGGCCTCCATGCATTTCTTCAGGTTTTTCTTCATAAGCCCCGTTGCACCTACCACTACTGGTATTATATCAATTTCTTTCAATGATCAAGTTGTTTTTAGGTCATTTTTTAAGTCTTGGCATTTTGTTATCTTTTCCCTTTCTGCTCTATTAAGTCCATAATCATTAGGGACAGTGACATCTATAATTTTGGCACTTTTCTCCTGTCTATTCCAGATGACAATGTCCGGTTTTATCGCACCTCCCTCTATGAACCTTCCAGTTGGAATCACTTTGTCGTAGAAGATTGTCACTTTCCCGTTGGAGACCACTGGTGCCGGTTCATGTTCCCATATTTTTTCCTTTACTTCCACTTCCATCTCTTTGCATATTTTCCAGTGTAGGTATTTGCAGATCTTATTGTGGCGGGTGGTATTAATGTCCATCTGCCAGGAGGATTTGGCAGCCTGAGACTAAGTGGTTTACACCCTCAACTGTTGTATGGCAGAATCTGCATAGATTGTTCTGTGAGATACCTGCCATCTTCTTGAATCCATATGTTAAAAGTCCCTGATCTTGGGCTCCAACTATAACTCTCTATCCATCAAATCCCAGCTCTCCGTTCTTGAGCCACTGTATTGATCCTTCTTTGTCGATGTAATCCTTTTCCAATTCTTCTTGGAATCGTCCAGCCCTACGGTGCTGCTTCCATCTGTCCATTCTGAGAATCTGTTCCAATTTGCTGAATTTTGCCCGTGCTCGCTAGCTTGGTTGCCTGTGTCAGTTTGTTTCACCTGTATGAATTCTCTGGTGGCTTTTCAAATTAGTTTTCTGAATAAAACACTTTTCACAATGATCACATTTGTCGGGTTTTTCTCCAGTATGAATTCTCAGGTGGTGATTAAAATGAGATTTCAAAGCGAAACACTTACCACACTGATTACATTCATTGGGCTTTTTCACCTGTATGGTGCCCTATGATGTGCTGATCTAAATTACTCCTAGCAGAAAAAGACTTCTCACACTCATTACATTTGAAGGGCCTTTCTCCCGTACGAATTCTCTTGTGGCGAGTTAAATTAGAACGAATACTAAAAGACTTCTCACAGTGATCACATTTGTAGGGTTTTTCACCTGTATGAACCCTCTTGTGGATACGTATTTCAACAAAATAATGACCATATTGATCATACTTGTAAGGTGAATCACTTACATGGATTTTCTTATGTTTGTTGAAATAAGATTTACTGAGAAAACACTTCCCATACTGAGAGCACTCGTAGGGCTTTTTACCCGTAACAATTCCCTCATCTTGGATTAATTCTGATTGCCCTTTCCCAGGTTTTTTGCTATTCAGATTTGACCTTCCAGCACAGTGCCATGTTTCAGTCTGCTTCTCTTCATTTAAACCAGCTCCAATGAGAGCAGTATTAATGAAATGTTTCACGAAAACCCCCACAGATTCACGTTTCATTACATCAGTTTTTATGTCATCACAATTACTGTCCTGCAAAACACTGAAGTGTTCAGGCTGATAATTTACTCCTTCATCAGCCTCTGTTTTAATTTGGTCAGGATGTACATGTGCCAGCTCTGCAACGTCTGGGGTCTCTGTCTTAAGGTAGGTGTATACTCCCAAATACATTTATTTCTCTTTCATTCATAACAATTTAGTACCAACTTCATATAAACAACTACTAACTACAGAATTAAAGTGATGGCTCATTTACATAAATTATGCTAATTAGGTCCCGAGATGGCTACCGCAATGTGGAACTTGATCAAGTACCTCAGGCAGGATATCTCTAAAACTTTTTATTACTTTAATCTCAAATTTTCACAGATCATTTATGACTATATAGTGCATATTCTGATCAGAGGGTTTTCAGAAATAATGTTTATGTGAAAGAAATATGGGCATTTTAGTGTTTTTTTTTTTTTTTTTTGGGTACCTAATTACCACAAAATCTAGAGTTACACAAATGATTTCTTCAAAATGCCTGATCAGTACATAGACATGCATCTGTCGAACTTTTATTCCAAGTTTCACAATGATAACATGAGGAAAAGAGGAGAAATGGTGTTTCAAGCAATGCTTGGCAGGTCAAAATCAACATTTTTGAGAAATTGACAAAAAACAGATTTCCATATTTTTGATAGTCCTATCAAGTACACACACTATGAACTTACTGAAGGTTATTTTACGAAAATGTCAAAAACAATTAATATAAAAAAAAAAGCCTATTTTGGGAGTGTGTACCTACCTTAATGAAATCCCAAGTGTTGTTAAGGCCCAGATCAGTTTCTGTTTTCACTGTAGATGGGTGTGGGCCGCGCACGTCCGTTACTGCACCATATAATGTTGCCCACTCTGGCTCCAGCATGATGAGTCCTGATGTGATGCACTTTCTCTCTGATTTTGCCATGCAGACAAACTCCAGACCACTGAGTTCCTCGTACTCCTTCCCGATCCTGTACAGCTCAGTGAGCTCCAGTCAGATCGTCTCAGTGTCACGTCTCAGCCAGACTCCTGTCTGCATCACTCTGCTTAGGTGTTCAAAAGCACAGCTCCTGGGGGAAGGGATGGATGGGATTTTAAGCCGTAAAGTCACAATGAAAGTATACCTGGAGGAAAACAAGCTTTCAGGACATAACGTGCAGTCAGGTGCATTCATGTTTGGACATATCTGACTGAACAATATCTTTTTTCAGTCCTTTACAGGATATGAAATTTTAATTTAAAAAAGCAAATGAGCTCAAAGTTTAGAGTTTCTGCTTTTATTTGTGTATATTTGTGTCCAAATCAGATGACTAATGCAGGAATTACACCACTTTTCATACAGTCGGTGGTACCCTGATTTCAAGTGTGGCATGCGCATTTGGAATTTGCTGCCGTTTACTGTCAAAATGTCAACAAAGAAGGAACTGATGACAGCTGCAGTGACGGCCTAACTTTTACATTAAACAAATGAAAATGTAAAGCTTGGCTTTTTTCTGCATTAATATCAACGAGAAAATGAATACTTCCTTCTAAACCTTCTAATTACACTGGCTAAATTTCACATTCACGCACATAAATTTAGCAGTGAAATACCTTCTTTCATGTGTTCTCAGGGTGAAACCAAGTGCTACCTAAAATCCACAATGACCTCCAGGAATGCTGAAGCCTCCAAAACAGTGGACCTCTTGCTCTTTATTCAAGACTTTTATTTAACTTCAGTATTATTTATTATTATGTAAAACACCCTAAGCTCGACACTAATAAATATCAATTAGGTCTCCCGCGGTGCAGCACAGCTACAACAAGAGTATTCAGAGAGCGCAGCACCTCCGCCACGCCAAGGCAACTCAGTGCAGTTATTTTCGTTGGCTGATGTAGGGTATTGTTGCATTCCACCGCCAGGTGGCAGCAAAACCCAAAAGCACGCCGATTGGAAATCCGGCCCATTGGAATGGCTTCAAATTTCTGCCAGCACAGCTGGATTTGAACATTGGCCTATATCTCAGCTGTACTTTGGCCTAGATATGCCAAAATTTAATTCCTTGTTCCCCTTGCGCTACTCTAACATCCTGCAAAGTTTGGTTAAAATCTATGCAGCTGTTTTTGACATATCCTGCTAACAGACAGATAGACAAACAAATGAAAGGTCATTCATAAAATGACGACTTGCCGGAATCATGCACAGATCTCTGAAACAGAATGAACGGAATGGAGTTGGTTTCAAGTCATGAACCAAAATGTGTTTTGGACCTTTCTGGTGAGCTTGACCTTTGACCTAGATTCCTAGGTAAAGTAAGATATACCTTTCGTTTATCAACAATATGCACTTGGTTAGAAGGGTCTAAGACGATTAGAACCGAAGACATGGCTTCTTGCGTGTTTTTGACCTTTTGTGACCTTGACCTTTGATCTAGATTCACCAAAATAATGCAGTACCTAGGTCAAGTCAGATAGACCTTTCGTTTATCAACAATATGCACTTGGTTTGAAGTCTCTACGACGATTAGAACTAGTGATGTTACCACTGATACCAAGGCTCCGAAGCACGCTTCAAACTCGGCAGGGCATTTTTCTGAAGCACTGTGCCGGAGCTTGCTTTATATCGGGAAAAACCACGTGACTGATGACGTTCGAATCACTTCACTGCTTCATTCAGACTGAATCAGTTGACCGGTTTGGTTCGATAGGCTGACACTAGCGCAATTCAAATGTATTTAAGATGGATGTAACAGCGCTCTGTTAGGCATTTTTATTCAAAAATAATAATGCCCAAGTCGCACAAGCACACCCAGTATACACCAAGCACAATCAAAAAACATAATACATTATGTTTTTTGGACAGAGTAAATCTTTACAGTAGTCAATGAGGCTGTGGATGTAATTAATGTTATTATAATAAAATATTAATTATTAAGGTAGGGAAGAAAAACACACATGTAGGACGAAGTTAGATTTCACAATACAACATACTTGTGCACAAGCAAGGTGCATCAGTGTCACCTTTGCAAGGCTGTACAACAATCTCTATGCCAGCAGATGTCACCCACGTGCTCAATGAATGAAGCTTCGAGTAGTAAACCAATTTTTAATACCATGGTCCAAAAGGGTCCGAAGCTTCATAAAGCCTCGTTTGGCCATCACTAATTAGAACCGAAGATATGGCTTCTTATGTGTTTTTGACCTTTTGTGTGACCTTGACCTTTGACCTAGATTCACCAAAATAGTGCAGTGCCTGTCCAATGTTGATCATGAAATATGAGCTAAATTGAGCTGAAACTGTGGACGCCACAGTGCAAACAAACACACAAACAAACAAATGAACAGAGTAATACACAATGAACAAAAATATAAACGCCCCATGTCAAATTTGAGTTTTTATTAACAAAAAACTGGAACCAGGATTTGTCTGTGAATAGCACTCTTCTCCAGCGTGCCAAGGGCCATCGACGAGTGCGTTTGCCCATGCGAGTCGGTTCCGACGCAGGACAGCGGTGAGATACAGACCACGATGAGAACGCCGAGCGTGCAAGATGGCTTCTCGCAGGAGGTTACGGACTGTCTGTGGTGTGTTGCGTCTATTGTGCAGACCATGGTGCAGACCAACGGTCTCATCCGCTGTGCGTGTCGCTGATCTGAGCCGATCCCGCAGGTGGACGAGCTGGATGTGGCGATCTTGTGCTGGTGTATCTTTTATACCACTCAGCAATCACCAGTCATTCCATTCCCGGTCAAATAACTACGGACCAATCACAGAGATCAATGCGAGTTACGTTGTTTCTCTATGCCATCAATACTTCCTATTGGTACTGAATGTTAGTATGTATGAGCCTAGTCTGAATTCGCCTACCCTTTGCTTTGTCTCGCAATAAATATCGCTGTTTAAAGTAAAACCACAAGCCAAATCACCGACTTAATTAGGGGAAAAAAAGTAGTGGGGAGAAAAGCAGGAGGATGGTGTTACTGCGAGTACTTCCCAATCGCAAGAGATATCAAGCCCCAAATCATCTACTACCAGCGAGGCCCGTAAGCATAGATGCTGGCGCGAAGAGTGGCGATTCAAATATTCATGGTTAGAAAAAATAATGATAGTGGGAAGGAAGTTTTGGCTCTGCAAATGGTGCACAGATATGGGGTAGCAGAATGCATTCGTGTCCCCAGGGTCACGTAATTTGCAAATCAGTGCATTCAAGAGACACCAAACGAACCCAGACCACATCATAGTCGCAGATGCTTGGATCACAAGGAAGAGAGGGGTATAGTACAGATAAGAAAGGCAGAAACCGCCGCCGCTGACCTTGACGGATACAGGAAAAAAAGTGCGCAGATCAGAACTCTCCACTATTTGACTAAAAATGCACTCCCCCTCTCTCAAGTGAACAACCAAATGAACTTACATCTAGGTATATGATGTCTAATAATCCAATATAGCAACGTGGCGGTATGGACACAGAATTGTAGCCTGTCAAATCAGTACTCCTACTGCTATCAAAATAATGCCCACACTACATGCTTCTAATCCAAAAAATTCTGACACAGACCCTTCTGTGCTTGCGGTTAGGGGGGGAGAATTGTATCAACGCCAAGAACTTCAAGAAGGAAATATTTTTCCGCCTAACCAAATTTCAAACGGATTTGTTCAAATCAATATGATAATTCGCTAGCCAGTACTCTAACGCATTTCGCCATTAAATTAATACATTCAAGTTTCTAGTTCTACAATAGCAATTACACATGTTGTTTTAACTTTAATGGCGAAAACCGCTGGCGTGCTCGCTAGCAAATTATTCATCAAGACGAATAAACAGCGAACTAGAAACTAACGCTGGTGATGGTTATCGGTTTCCAAGTTACTGTATTTTCCAGTGAGCGTATCTGACCAATCGTGACGCAAGAAAGCTGTATCAAACGTGCGTGATACCAAACCTGTATCTCATGGGTTGTAGCTATCCACCGATTTATTGAAATTTTTTGTTAGAAAGCGCTAAGCGTCAAATATGTCCTTATAAGCAGGATGTGATTAGCCTTCAGGGCAGTGGCGACTGGTCATTAGGGGCAGGTGGGGCACAGCCCCACCTGGTGTCACCAGAAAGGACCGTAGGCAAATTACATAATTAATTCTCAAACATGATCGTATTATCTGATTAAATGTATTATCTATAAATTTAGCATTTTCCTAGATTGCATGGAATTTGTGTTTGAATTAAGTTCATGTTTATTGGTCTCTGTTTTGCTGCTTCAGACCGATCTCCTGATCCATGTCCGCATGAGTGGGGCTAGCCCCCCTTACGCAATGGAATGTTAACGATACGTGTGAAAACAGAAGTACGCATGCTCAGAGTGTTCGCTGTATTAGTGGAGGTAGCACGAATTTGTTGGCATGTGGGGCTGACAGCCCCAAGCCCCACTACTGCGTCATTTCATCAGGCATCATAAACATGCGCGAGCGTCGCATGAGTGGTGGAGAGGCGTGCCTACCGGGCGACCATGTTAGTACAGGGTTAGAAGTATCAAACAATTTCTACAAATCATTACTCGCTGAATTTTCGACTGATTTCCAAGCGGTTTGATTTGTTATAAACGTAACACATTTAGCTATGATCCAGGATGCCCTGATACTCTAAAATGCGGTTTTACTACCAAAATACAACCGTATTCACAACAGTCGAAGCGCTTAAACTTAAATCTACACCAAAGATGCCAGATTTTTCTGCGCTGCATATGGATGCTGAACGAGATATCAATACCAGATCCCGTGGAATTACCTTACGCAGGTAAGATTTAACGATAGATTTTGGATGTATTTGTGTATTATAACATTATGTTGAGAGCTACTGTAACTATTTGTCCATCAGCGAAATGCTAACGTAGCTAGGCTAGACTAGCCCTAGTCATGGAAGCTGAGGCTTTATATCAAATAAATCATAATTATAATGTATAGTTATCCGGGTATTTCTCCACACCGCCCAATTTTATTACAATCCTATCTTTTCTTATGAACGACTAACAAAGAGGATGTGCTTGCATTTCAAAGCTGGTTACTAAGGCTGCCAGGTCAGATCCTAACGTTAGTATTAAGTTTACAAGATTGTTGTTGGCCCAGGTATTTTATACCGGTTGGATACAAAGAAATGCTCTTTCTTTTCGCAATTTCTCTATCATTTTTGTAATTTTAAAAAGGCCTGAATCTACTATCATTTTTAAATGATATTAAAAAGACTTGAAAAAATATGTTGCAGTTCATAGATATTTCTCATATCTATTTCAATATGTTGCAACATTATGACAGTAAGACAAAGGTATACTAATGTAGAATATCTTATGCTGGATCGAGGCTAGATGGTGATGACAGTGTGTCACACATATGCTCAAGGATAAGGTTGTTGTCATAATGCTGTCATAGAGTGAATCGATCTTAATAAGTTGTCTGTGCGTGCGGTTTGCTGTGGCACTTAGTGGTGTTAAGCGCTCTACTTTGTTTATGGCTCTGAGCGTTGTGGAGCAACGGTGGCAGATGGCTTTTAAACAAACGTCGATCCCTCATTGGCGAACTCTCACTCACTTTCGCGTGCTTCTCTCTCTCCTCGTCTCCTCCGTGTGTGCGTGTGTGCGATAATGTTGACTTTTAACTAAAAGCTTGTAAGGTAAAACGGCAGCAGACAAACTAATTTATCACAAATTGTTGTATAGAAATCACCCCATACCCCTCGTTTACTGTGAACCCCCCCAGGCCTGAAATACATTCTTGCCCCACCAAGTTTTTACACTTAAAAACGCCACTGCTTCAGGGACTGATTGTGTACAAGTCGGAACTGTTATTTCATTGTTTGGACCAACAATCACAGAGTTTGTTCAGAATACTGTAGACTTAGCTCTGGTTCACGACTGTTATGTATGTTTTGCTGCCGAGTTTTAAAAAAGAAGACAGTTACATTACTGGTTTCCCTAATTATTATTACATGAAATCAGAATAGGATAATTTCACACAAGGTATTGAATCCAATACTCTTGATCATGTATTATATGTAGACAGTGGCTATTCTTACGTGACTGTAATCCATTGCAGGCAGGCTATTCTTACGCGACTCCCGTTCGGGCATGCGCAGATTGAAATTGTATGACTTGTCTTGCGCAATTTTTGTCAATCAGGTCAATTTGGCGGCCGAGCTTGTACAAGGGGTCGAAGGGTTAAGCCCGTAACTATGGCACCGGTAAATTGAAGTCTCGTCCCCGGGGCTTCTATACTGAGCAACAAAAGAAACGCAAATTGGCTAGTTAGTTAAT
This sequence comes from Gymnothorax javanicus, assembly GCA_029692085.1. NCBI lineage: Eukaryota > Metazoa > Chordata > Actinopteri > Anguilliformes > Muraenidae > Gymnothorax > Gymnothorax javanicus. Next base: position 26,094,157 of record CM056196.1, read on the forward strand.
GTAGTACTCTTATGATTACTCAGTAAAGTGACCGCAAAACAAAGAAATGTTTGATGAAACGAGTGTAAATGTGCACGCGCTAGTAATAAATTTGATTATCTATAAGAATTACGCGCAAACTTATTTTCCGGTCTGTCTTTCATTAACTTGCGTTTCTTTTGTTGCTCAGTATACTTGCTTCACCAAGGTTGGAAAATCTCGTGGTAGCATCTGGAACTAGGCCGTTAATCAGATAGGAGAACTCCGGTAAAAATAGTTATACATACCACATTACGTGAGCATCAGTCTCACAAACCATCAACGTGTCTAGCTATTCTTACGGGAGAACAAGGTAAGAAAATTACCCAAGTCCGGCATTTCAATCTGCGCATGTCTGACAGAAAGTCACGTAAGAATAGCCACTGTCTTATATGTATTGTATCGATTATTGGCGGGCAGTTAATGTATACATTCCCCGATCTATGTTTCTCACTCCAGCTGTGACCACATGGCTTGAGGAGATACATTAAATTACCGCACTACCAACACCTTCTGGTCATGGCAGAGGCTGGGATGTGCATAACTTGTTGAGCGAGAGCCAGGGACCCCCGAATCTGGATCAGGACCCCCATAAAAAGGAGGTCATGGGTTTCATGACCCCTGAGAAAGGAAAGCTAATGGAAGCCCTGTGGTACCATCTTGAACATACAAACAGATTGTGTTCTTTTTGATTAACGAGTTCAGTGCATGAGAATAATGTTGATATTGATTGTTCCTGCGATTGTTTTACTTTGTGACAATTGTTTCGCACTTCCCTATTAAATTTCACACGTGAGTAGCATGCCTTTACTTTCTCCAATAAGATAAATTCCGCAGCTTTTTATCGCATAATCTTTGAAGGAGTTCATGAACTTCACGAAATAAGGAAAATATCACAATTTGTGGAAAGTGGTTCTTACCTTCAGTTCGGGCTTAACCAATATTTGCAAATGTTTATTTCCGTTAACAAATGCCTGTCGCTTTGTCCATCCAACATACTCCGACAACCACGGCTAACAACGCTGGTTTCGGCCACTTGCCTTGCAGCAAGCATAGCTTTCCATTTAAATGTAGTCACCGGATCTCAAACACTGACAAACGGCAATGTTAGCAACCAACACATAAATGCTTGCAATAATGAATTTTAAATAAGAACGTCGACATCACACGTTTTTCCGCCTATGCTGCCTTCTTTTCTTCTTCTATTTTTTTTTTTGCGTTTTCTGGAGTTTTATATACAGCTACTAGCTGCATTACCGCCACCAACTGATATGGAGTGTGGATCAAGAGGTCGAGTATTTATCATTCGTCAAAAAAATAAAAATAAAAAACCTCAAATCTTATCAATAAGGTTCGTCATTATAAAATACTGAACCATTATTTTATGACACTTTACAATCAAATCCTCTCGTAGGATATTCCGCCTATGCCTATTCATTCCGTGCTCTAAGGATGATGATATTCTTCTTCTATGATAAATTTTTTTAACCCATCATAAAGACGCATTACCGCCTCCTACTGGACTGGAATGTGGACTGGAGTGGTTAGCAGGGGGAAAATAATTAAACTAGAAAATTTCACACAAGAAATTTTGAATGTGCCTGCCGCTTGCCCCCAAGATTCACCATAAATGCATAACTCTCATCCATGTTTACCTACTGCCCTTTCCAGCTGACCCTCTGCACAAACACACAAACATATACAAGTGACACAAGTTGAGTGTTAGAGAGAGGCAGAAATCCATGTGAGACCAAATACCAGGGCGAGAATATAACTTTTCTTTTCAGTTGTCAACCGGGCAACCTAGAGAGCTTTTTAAGCTGCCAAAAAGCATTTTAGGTAGTCAAGACATACACTGTAATAAAAAAAAAAAAACTTTTCTGATTGACCAATCAATGTCTTTCACTTACTGTGGAAAGTTTATATTTCCTGGAATTGGACAAGGAGTATAAAAAGAAGGAGAAGACACGACTCATGGCTCCAGTGAAACTCTGGGGTATGGCACATGTGCAGTGTAAATGGAGCTGCGATGTTGGAGGGTTCCAGCCATAGACTGTATAAAAAGATGGACGAAGCTACCGTGACGTCACCCATTGGTTTCAGCATACCATAAAGGAAGCCTCGATTTTGGCAATTTGAATTGCGCCATGTTCTCATTTTGAAACCGGATGTGATTTCTATTGGATGAGAGCATGTATTGAAGATCCGGGGAGGACCGTGGCTCTGGATCTGACCGTATCGGACGAGGACCAGAGGATAGCCATGCCCCTAAAGCATATTCTGGCTTAAAGCTGCAGTTGGTAAGTCTAATAAAAGTAACTTTTTGTCATTTTTGCTAAAACTGTCACTGTGCACAGACAGTATTACATAAAACTAGTACTCTGTAATTAAAACAAGGCTCCTTTAAACCCACCTACTGCAATTTGAAAAGAATTGTTCGGACCGACCAAAAAGAACCTATCAGAGCCAGGATGGTGTCTGACAGCTGTCAAACAGTGCACAAGCACGTGCTGCGGACAGCCTCCCCCCCCTTCCTCCTCAGTTCACGCCACTGCTCAGTCAAGCTCAAATCTCCAAGAGAGGGTTCAGGAGCTTAGAGAAACGAATGGCGCAACAACAGCCATCAGCGAGGAAAAAAATACCGATACCTCTGTTACCGACAACAGCACACATGGCTAAGACAAGTAAGAAGAGGAAGCCAGAAGAAAAAAAAGCACAAAAGAAAGAATTAGACATAGCCCAGGATAAAACCAGAGTGAACATCGGAGTGGCTTTTCAGAGGTGGAGGGAACTCCGTGATCTGGAAGGATTAAAAACCGACGCAGAGTTGGCGACTTTTCTGCTTGACAGGTAAACCCTTGCCTTATTCATTGGTTCATTTTTGCTCCGCAATGCTCTGCAAATAAGCGAGTTGGTGTTGCTCACATGCACAGCTGGTACTAATGCCAGCCCTAACCGGCATCAATTCATTTTCGCTCTGCAAATAAGCGAGTGAACGTCGCTTACAAGCACAGTCGCTGTTCGAATAGCCAGCGTCTTGTAATTGTTACAGTACTCCATAGTGCATATAATGTTACTGGGATGTTGCGGCCGAGCTAACGTTAGCTTGTTTCCGATGCTAGGGCTAACGTTACTGGCGTCGTTTTATTAGAAAGTAGCAGAAAATATCTTTATGAAGTAACCTGGCAGTCTTATCGGTTGTGTTGTTGTCCTCATAAATATGTGTAACCTTTCTGCCCTCTCACAGCTAAATGCTGTCATACATGGTTTACTGACCATTCAGCAGGATTCACGACAGTTTCTGTACTCAAAAAACGGGTAACTTACTGAAATAAGCGTGTTCTGGGTTTTTACTGAATACATACTGCTGTAGATTACTTTTCATGTCGACATGATTTATTTCTGCTTGTTTGTTGGCCAGCAGTGTTGACTGTTCACAACAGTAATATCTAGCCTCGGCAACTTGGCCGTTTTCATAAGGTGAACTTGCAAAATCTCTCCACAGTCGCATGCATAACAGCTCGCGTGCCTTCGCGTGCACGGCAGCCTTCTGGTGGAGGGTCTTAGGGCAGGAGTGCAGTGGAGAAGGAGGGGGAGGGATCTGAAAGTTGCATTTTTTCACATTTTTATGCCAAGTCCTCTCTCTCCTCAAAGTTACCAACTGCAGCTTTAATCCTTTATTCTAGTCTACATGGGACCATAATTTACAAAAATGAACATCATGATATATCGAAGGAGACTTGAAACTTGCTATAGCTACCATAAAATAATGTGAAAAATCATTATTTAAATGAAAAATCAGGTGGGAAAGTAGGGTCCTTTTCTTATAGACTTCTATAGCATTGAACTTCTTTCTGCAACCACCGACGTCGCCATCTGCTGGCCATTAAATAGAATGCCATTTTACGGTACTTCTGCATGGACTTCATTTTTCAGACCAGGGTGCTGCGTCCATTTGTTGGTACAGTCTGTGGTTCCAGCAGACGGCAATAGTAAAAAAAAAAATTTAAAAAAAAAGGCATGGGGTTCGTTCAGGTGCCCTTAGGATGCGGTCGGCCTGACAGAACTTTGTGGGCGGGTTAGTTTTGTCGCATATTACACTGAGTGAATTTATGAAAAGCAAAATCCCCTCTCTCACAACAAGTAAGTCTAGAGTAATTTAACGAAACAATCCGCATTCCTCACATCTTCAGTTATTGCTTGAAAAATATTCCCACCCAAGGTTGATTGCGGACGCGTCCGTGAAACGAAACAATCACCCCCGTGCTGCTAGGTAGCGCGCCATCTACGGAATTTTTCTGCAAGAGCAGACCAGATTTTACTACGCATATCCCTTAGTTTCATTGGAGCCATTTGTCGTGTCTTCTCCTTCTTTTTATGCTCCTTGGAATTGGATAAGAAACATGTTAATGAATACATCTTTACCGGGGAAGTTTCACGAGGGCGTGAACTATAAGTGTGCGTTACGCAGATGAGCCTAAGTAAATAATTTAGTGATTGGCTATTAACATGAGCGGGCCTACTTAGGTTGATGTAAGGGAGCGCCGAATTCGTCGATGGAGGAATCTACGCGTAAAACAGCTGTAGGAAACTACGGGTTTTTTGATATGTGATGACTACAGTGCCGGACAAAAGTCTTGTCACTTATCCAAGTTGTAGGAACAACAAATAATAACCTGACTTGTAGTTGATCAACTGGAATCAAAAATGGCTTATATGAAAGGCAAAGCCCTCTAGATTATGCGAAATATACCAAAATAGAGTTTTGTGTCATTCATTGAGTTTTATAATTTAATTTGTACAGAACGGTCAGATTTTGCTTGGACAAAAGTCTTGTCGCATTGAAAAAAAATGTGGAAATTATACATACACTTTATTTTGAATACACAAATATGCCACTATAATATCAGAACATAAAGTCATGGTGCCTTGGAAAAAAGAATTAATATTGCGTATGACTCCCATGAGCTTGGAGGACTGCATCCATACGTCTTGGCAATGACTGAAATAACTTGATGATGAAATCATCTGGAATGGCATAGAAAGCAGTCTTGCAGGACTCCCAGAGTTCATCAAGATTCTATGGTTTCATCCTCCAAGCCTCCTCCTTCATCTTACCCCTGAAATGCTCAATAATGTTCATGTCAGATGACTGGGTTGGCCAATACTGGAGTACCTTCACCTTCTTCACTTTCAGGAACTGTGATGTGGAGGCAGAGGTATGAGAAGGAGCAGCAGTATGAGTAGGGCAGCAAGAACTTCTTGATATTTCAGGCTGTTGATGTTGCCATCCACTCTGCAGATCTTTCTCACACCCCCATACTGGATGTAACAACAAACCATGATTTTTCCTCCACCAAACATGATTGTTTTCTGGGAGAATCTTGGGTCCATGAGGGTTCCAACAGGCGACTGGGATGCAGTTCAATGGATGATTCATCAGAAAAATAAACTTTCAGCCACTTTTCCAGTATCAATCCTTTCTGCAAGCTGTGGGCCTTGGCAAATGCAATGCAGGTTATTTGTTTTCTGTTTAATGCAGGCTTCTGTGTACTAATTCGGCCATGAAAACCACTTTGAGAGAGAATTTGACAAACTCTTCTTGTAGATACCGGGATTTTTGGTGACATTTCCTAATGTAGCTTTGCTGTAGTTGAAGAAGGGCTAGCCTTGTACAGTTGAAGCAACAAACGGTCCTTTCAAACAGTTGTCATACCGGGGTCTGTCTGACCTGCACTTGCCACGAACATCACCAGTTTCTTCAAATATTTTTCTCATCCCCTCCACTTGACATTTGGATACATTAAAAATGTCTGCCACCTCAGCAGCAGACTCAGTCTTCAGGCTCTTGATGATCAGCACTTTGGTCTGTGGTAGAATCTTTGGCATGTTGTCAGAGGTCTAGTCGCACCTCATATGAAAGTCTGGTGCGCTGGGGTTATTTCTGTGCACATCTGGGAATGTGTTAATTACAGTATTTGTCATAGGTTAAACTCTAATCTGTGATTTGTTGCATCATCTGAAGAGACGACAAGACTTTTGTCCCAGCAAAAACACATGTTATGGGCTTTGCCAGGCTGTGAACATCAGAACCCTTTTTGACGGTTTCATTTTGCACCAAATTATCAATGTGAAAGCCCTTGACATTAAAATGGACCATTTATTATAACAATTGATTGGTTAGAAATAAAGTTATATGCTATTTTTAGTTACTATGTCTTTATGCGACAAGACTTTTGTCAGGCACTGTATGTACAACCCCAATTCCGAAATAGTTGGGACGAAGTGTAAATTTTGAATAAAATCAAAATGCAATGACTTTCAGATCACATGAGCCAATATGTTATTTACAATAGAACATAGATAACATTTCAAATGTTGAAACTGAGACATTTTACATTTTTTTCACAAAATGAGCTCATTTCAAATTTTCTGGCTGCAACAGGTCTCAAAAAAGTTGGGACACAGGCAAAAAAGGGCTGAAAAAGCAATTAATATATAAGAGAATCAGCTGAAAGAACATTAGCAAGTAACGGGGACCCGCCCAGATGACATCACGAAAAACGTGAATAATCGTCATGTGATGCAGATGTCGGGCAAGCATCGGGCATCTGCCATAGAGAACCATTGAAAACGAGATGCCCTAAACTGCTTGTTATTCGTTTTTATGCCCCCGACCTTGAAAGAGTCGGTCGGGGGTGTTATGTTTTCACCCCTTCCGTCCGTCCATGCGTCCTGTTGTAAACTTTTCCTTTGTCGCGCTCTAACGTGAACACTGCTCAACGGAGGTTTATGATTTTTGGTGGGGTGAATGGTCATACATAGGGGACGATGCCTATTGATTTTGAGCTTGCTCTGCCAACCGATATGGCTGCCACAACAGCCATCTTGAAATCATTTGTCGCGCTCTAACGTTAACAACACTTGACGGAGGTTTATGATTTCTACTGGGGTGAATGGTCATACATAGGAAATGATACCTATCGATTTTCAGCTCGCTCCGCCAACCAATATGGCCGCCACAGCAGGCATCTTGAAATCATTTGTCACGCTCTACTGTGAATACTGCTCTACAGAGGTTTATGATTTTTGGTGGGTTGAATGATCATACATAGGGGACGATGCCTATCGATTTTGAGCTTGCTCTGCCAACCAATATGGCCGCCACAACAGCCATATTGAAATCCTTTGTCGTGCTCTAACGTGAACACTGCTCGACGGAGGTTTATGATTTCTGGTGGGGTGAATGGTCATACATAGGGGATGATGCTTATTGATTTTTACCTCATTCCGCCAAACAATATGGCCGCCATGGCAGGCATCTTGAAATCATTTGCTGCGTTGTAACGTGAATACTGCTCGACGGAGGTCTATGATTTTTAGTGGGGTGAATGGACAGACATAGGGGACGATGCCTATTAATTTTCAGCTCACTCCGCCAACCAATATAGCTGCCACGGCAGCCATCTTGAAATCCTTTAGTGCACTCTCCAGAGGTTTTTGTTTTTTGGTGACCTGAATGGTCACACGTAGCAGATAATACCTAACACTCGCTTTCTGTACATGTTCTTCAACTGTTTCAGTCGGTAGCGTATGCCACGCCTTGCGTTGCTTTTGTTTCTCCATGGAATGAAGTGGAAATGTCTGCTCAAAGGTAGTTTAAAAATAGAACTAGGCCTACGCTGTCGGCGGCCGACAGCAAATGGTATATCCCCAAAATTCCCCAATCCTAGATGCCCCCATTATTAGATTCCCCTTTACTAGACCTACAATATGAGGCAAATTTGAGGTCTGTGTAAGTAATTGTTCCAGAGATATGGTTAAAAAACGGATTTTTTCAATATATAGTGCCACCTGATGGCAAACCTAGGAGTGCGTACTTGCCCAAAATCTAATCAGTTCATCCTCTCTACCATATCTACCCATATGCAAAAAATGAGAAGCCAATGTAAAGTATTTTGTGACTTATCGCGCAAACGGCTAAAATCTGCGGGCGGCGGACGTGGAGGCGGTGGCGGGTGGGGCGAAACCATGATATCCCCGGAACTCGTATTTCGGGGATATAATTACTCCGAGGCATATATTGATGAATATTAACTGATTCCACTAAATGAATGGGCGAATGACGAGCAGTAAATTTAGTCACACTCCTCCCTTTCTCCCCCGTCCCGGGCTGCGACTTATGCCCAGGTAACCTGGTTAACCTGCTGCCTTCTACTTATATAGACCCACCAGCAGCAATAGGTGTACAAAACTCCTTTAGTAGTCTTCACAAGCTTTGTTTCCTTACCTAGCATTATTCTTGAACATCAACATATTTAACATACACTGCGAGGTTTGAAATAAGCGGTATAGCATCACATTTGCAATCTAAAAATGCCTATTTTCGAACCAAGGATTTGCATGTTTTCGGCCCAAAGTAACTCCATACAGATACGTGCCACGTGCGAACGCGCGTTGGCCTGTTGGAAAGTCAGTTGGTGACGTCAGACAAACGGAAGGACGACTGGACGGAGAATTTCATCGCGGTAACGGACAGCGTTGAGGTTTCCTTCAACAAAATGAAGGTTGGTTTGGTGTGTAGCAGAGATGCAAGCGGATACGACGGTCAGACGCTGGAGTCGTAACACGTGGCCCACCGGATCTGGGGCGATCGGTCGTGTGTTCAGTGGCATTAAACCTGGTTCTGAGGCAACTAATTGTAGCAGAATGCATGCCGAATTGACGGGCAACACTATCTACCCGACTTCCGGCCTGTAGCATCCCAATCGCGCATTCTCATGGCATTATAACCCGTCTGATTTTTACTCATTTTCGGTTGGACTTTTATAGGCCCCGGTGTCTACGAGGAATTCAAAACAAAAATGGGAGTGTTAGGACAATGGTAGTACTCAAACCCAAGCACTGCCGATTGTTTGGTTCCGAACGAATGGCGGCTCCAGAATACGCGTTGTGACCGCGGAAATTTGTATGGTAGAAGTACTCACCTCCAAAAAAAACTCAGAGCAAAAGCATCTTTCTTTATGGGTTTGTCGAAATTTGGCACCAGATTACGTAAGTGCGTTTCTTTTTTTGGTCGGTATATGCGGGACAAAAGGTGTAGGACAGGGCTATTCAACCGTGTCCAGAAAGGGCCGGTGTTGTGCAGGCTTTCATTCCAACCAAGCAGTTACACACCTGTTACCACGAATCAACCCCAAGAGTCTTTGCTAATGAGCTTGATTAGTAGTATCATGGCCCGTATTCACATACCATCTTATCTTACTGCTAGGAGCACTCCTAAGTCACGCCAAAACATTTTATTTAAGAGTAAAATCTTAAAAGTTATTCACAAAGCTGCTGAGAGCAACTTTTAGTTAAGAAAACTGGTAACTCCTAGACTAGGAGTAGCTCTGAGATAGGTGGGAGTAAATCTCCTTTGTTATGGATGACGTTGATTCTCATACACAAGCCTTGGGACAACGAGCACGGTGATTAGTTGTTTGGTGACAGGGTGGCACATTGAAAAAAATATCCCACATACAACCCATGGAGGAAAAAATGAGGAAATAGTTCAAGCGGCTGGTCTGTCCCATGAAATAAAAACACGCTGAGCACTCCTGAAAATGCACTATGCGCAGTCCCCACATATCACGCTCTAGACAAATAAACGTACATAGGAAAGAGATAGTTGTAGAAACGCCAATAGCATAAAATGAGGCCATAATGAAACGAGTCATTTGCTCCGATAATTGGCGACTGATTGTAGCAGGAAGATTTATGTCTCATTCCTGCCTCATAGTGGTTTGCTATGCCTCTCATTTGGCTGGACCCTTGTGGCCAATCACCACATGAGGGCAGGCTATTTAAGGAGGAAGCAGCCCTTGCCCTGTTTCCCGCCCCTAGCTTTGTGGTTCGCCCATTTCCTGATCGCCTCACAGCCGGTCTCCCACGTTTGCCTGTGTAGGTATGGTAGCGCCGGCGTTGTTTGAATGAATTGATGTGCTTTTTATTACCACACTGAGCTGTTTCGTTTTATAGATTTATAAATTGCAGAGTGATCCTTCTGCAGAACGCAGGCTGTCGTTCCACTGTCTTCTCACTGCAGTACGAGAGCTTTGTCTCTTTGTGTTTGCTGCTATTGCCTGATCAGTATGTATGACGTGCTGCATGATTGCATTACCTCGTACTTTCATATTGGCGATTAGAATAGTTATTTTGTGTGTGACAGGGACCTGTTCATCAGATGGGTGTGTGGCTGGATCAGCGGCGGCGCTGATCAGAGGTCGTTAACCGAATATTTTCCGTCATTGACGGATTTTTTTTTTAATAATGACGGAATATTTTGAAGGCCGTCCGTCATTTTGACAGAATGTAATTCACACCCCAGTCCAATTGGTGGTGGGTGTCATATTGTCTCGAGCATTGTCTTTGATGTATATGACAGAGATGCCAAGTCTCACGCATTCGGCGTAGGTCTCACGCATTTTTTAGGCTTATTCACCGTAGTCCGCAATTATTCAATGAACGCTTATTAATGAGATTCTCCCGCGGAATTAAAATCCTTGTGCATTGAAGTTTCAGTTTCACTTGCGTGAAGGTGGACCTCACTATGGAAAGCGACTATGACTCCGGACTTTTCATCTCTTTACTCAGGGATTGGAAACAATGCATGTGTTTCATGATCTTTTAAATTGTTTACATGAAATAAGACCATTTGAAACGTCTTTATGCAATTCCATTGCTTTCAATCCTTCAGTAAAGACAAGTGTGAGAATTCCCGAGTCATAATCAATTTCCGTGTCACTAGTGGGGAAATCCACCATAATGCATGTGAAACTGATTAACTTAATGTGCAATGACTTGAATTCCGCGAGTGAATATCTTCAGTTCGCGTTGATTGAATAATTGCTGACTACGGCACAGGAACGTCAATGCCACTAAGAGGCGAGAGACTCATGCCGAATGCGTCAGACTTGGCATCTCTGGTATGATCCTGTATTCCTCATATTTTTGCAATATGATCATTTGCTCTTCATTTGAAAAATATGCTGCTCTGCTGCCGGTAGACAATTGGTCATATGCTACGAACGCCGTCTGTTATGTGAACGCGCAGATATCTAGGTGGGGAAATGCGGTTGACATAACGAGTTAATAAGCAGCTTCGTAGGACCACTTAGCGAGACTGCGGTTGTCAGGCTTAGTGAAGCCCAGCAATAACTGAAAGCATTGTTCATTTGCACACTGTTACTGTGTGGGGGGAGAAATCATTTGTGATTTCACAAATCATCCCTCATGTGATTTGTGAAAGTTTATACAGCAGTAAGTTTGAAAATCCACGCAGTGCTGTATTTAACACAGTGCGCAATATGTGTCTACATGAATCGCTGTCGGCATCAGCTAATGTGTAATCTGTAAATTATTCAGTTTATTTTATTAAAAAAATAAACGATTATCATTTAAAAAATAAAATTACAATGACGGATAATTATTAATTATGACGGAATTTTTATGCCCCAATCAGAAAGTGTAACGCGACCTCTGGCGCTGATATAAATGAGATCCTGCTGCTTTGCCAAGAGACCTATTCTGCTTTGCCTGGCGGCCTGTTGTGCTTTGCGGCCCCTACAACCTGCGTTACTGTACCTGTGTTCTGCTTTGCTGTCCGTTTTGCGGTGCAACCTCTACACACTGCATACTTGCCTGCTTCGCCCCGCGGCCTGTGTCGGCTTTTCTTTTTTCGCCGCTGCACGTGGACTGGATGAACTAGTGTTATTGACTTTGTATTGCCATTAGGGCTAGCCTCTCTTTTAAATGTACTCTAATTTTATAGGTGTATGAGTGGATTATCGGTCAATTTTTCATGTTAATAATCATCATAATGTGATTTATTTCTTTTTTTTCCTGTTTTGATTTGTTGATCAGTAGTGTGAATTAACTGAAATTGATTTTGTTAATCTTGATTTTTCTGTCCGTTAATGTTTGTTTTAGACAAGTATTGGTCTTCCTTTTTTTGGGTTTGTCGTCTTTTGTTGAAATCATTTGGGTTAGTTTGGTTGGCAGTATTTATTTCATTTTGTGTATGTTGTGAATTGAAACTACCAACCATTTAATTTGGAGTATTATGGTTTATTTGTTTTCAGTGATTTTGATCCCATTCATACTTTCCCTCTCCTTCCTCCAGTTGCTGAGAGCTGACAGTGGTGGTGCGGTGCCTTGGTGGTGGTCTCTTTTCTTAAATGTGTGCCTTGATTCTCTGGATTTGGTTTATGCACAAGTGTGTGGGTGCCTCTGTGTTTCCCGTGTGTTGGGGTGTTCCTGGATCTCCATTGACCCCTCCTTGACACGTCCCCTCTCAGTGGTAACCCTCAGCACCTGTAAGTGTTCCCCTTCCCCATGTCCCAGTCTGAGTGGTATTGTGATACTTTTTAATTTGTAATTTTTGTAATAAAGATACCTTTTTTAATAAACTTGAACCACGTCTCCTGCTTATCAGTAAAACGGACCTGTGTGCCTAGTGGGATTACTTATTGTAAATAATTCCTTGGATGAAATTCCCAGGGTGGCGCTGCTTGGTTTGGGGTCATTGAACAAAATCACATCAAAATAAAATTAACCTGCTTTCCCCCTCTTGTGTACGTGCCACATTATTACCCAGTGAGAATATGTTGCGATCATTTCAATGTTGGGCCGTTCAAGTTTGTTTGCCCTAAACTGTCATGGATGAAAGTTCAAAAAGGATGCGAAAGCCCAACTGAAGTCACAACGCTATCAATTGGCTGTTCTTTTTTTTTTTTTTTTTTTTACCAATGCGAATTGTCATAGTGGTCTTTGTATGCCAGTCCACTTTGTTCAGCAACATTGCAAATATCGTCATCCTCCTCGACATCATCATCGGTATCGGCAGCACCATCATCCGGCTGAGGTATGTTTCTTTGTTGGCATAAATTGTGAAGGATGGCACATGTTGTAATTACTTTGCTGGCTCTCTGGGCTGAGATGCACCTCCCCATGCAGCACATGAAACTGGCGCTTCAGCTGCCCAATACCATGCTCCACCACACTGCGTGTCATCTTGTGTGCTTTAACATGCACCATGAAAAAGACAACAGCAGACTAAATATTTGTAATTTACAGTATTATGCCATCTTCACATGTCATAGGCTATGCCAATGTAGGCTATAGCAACAATGACCTACCTGTTATAATTTTGTTGTGGTCCCGGTTGAGGATTCAGGAAAGGGGTCAAGAGCCAACGTTTGCAGGGGTAGCCACTGTGCCCTAGCAGGTGGCATCCTGCAGGCACATAATGCCTGTCAAATGGCATAAGTTGCTTTCCATTAAAATGCGAGAGTCGTCGCGTGGATCCTGGCCATTTTGCAACTATGTCCAAAATATTGTATTCAGCATCAAATGCTATCTGTGTTGATGGAATGAACTTTTTTCTGTTTACAAATACCTATTTGTCTTGGGTCGGAGAAATAATTAAAATATGGGTCCCGTCAATAGCACCGGTGATACTGGGCATACCGGAGATGTGCATGAATTCAAGTTTGATTCTGTTGTTGGCGAATGTCCATTGGAAACCAGATAAACTGACGGATGATATGAGGTTCACAGAGCGCATTGATTGTTTGTTGAATTGAGCGGCTGACAGATGATTGTGAAATCCCTAAATTGTCCATGTTGCAAAGTTGCATTTTTCTGGTGGCTAACTAACAAAGTGTTGAACATTTTATTAGGAGTCCTAAATTTATGACTGACACGCCCAATTTTTTTTAGGCGTGTCTTCTAAATCCAGCAGTTAGGACCTACTTTTAGCGCTAAGATGCTTTGTGAATACGGGCCCAGGGCCCATATTTATCAAGTGTCTTAGAGTGCCATTTTACTCTTAAGCGCTGAGAATTTGTGAAATTTAGTCCTACTCTCAAACTTGAGAAAGTCGATAAATAGCTTTTTTAAGTCTAAGAATCACTCCTCCTCCCCCAGATATTTAAGAGACCTCCAGAGGTGTCCTAAGTGGTGAGGAGTTGCCAGTAGGGGATGGCACTGAGGCGAGAGAGATGTGCGCGAACGTTCCAGGAGCGGAAGGATGTCCTGGCTTTGTTTGATGACTAGCAGCTGATCAAATGGTATCGATAAGACAAAGCGGGTATTATTTTTGTCATAGATATAATAAGGGACGTCATCTCACCAGTAACATCAGGCAGCAGAGCTTTCACGGCAGAACTAAAGGTCATCACAATGCTTCGATATCTCGCCACTGGAAAAATGCAACAGTGTAACGCTGATGATTTGGGACCACCACAACCGTCAATTAGCAGAATTGTTATGGAAACAATAATGGCCCTTACTGCTCCTCACCTCGTCATGCGTTTCACTGACTTCCCAACTACACCCTGGGTAATTCAACAGAAGCAAACTGCATTCATGCAAGTAGCTGGCTTCCCTGGAGTGGTCGGTGCAATCAATGGTACACATATTAGGATCATCGCTCCAAGCGTGGGCGAGAGTGTGTATGTAAACAGGAAGAGGTACCACAGTATCAACACGCAAGTAGTTTTTGATGCAGACTACAACACCTTGGATGTGGTACCCAAGTGGCCTGAGTCCACCCATGACGCACGGATCCTAAATGAAAGTGGCCTGAAGCAGCTGTTTGAGAGGCACATTGTGCCACCTGAGTGTCACCTGTTTGGGGATAAAGGATATCCTTTACGCCGCTGGCTTCTTACCCCTTTTCAGATGCCACATGCACAAGCCCAAATGAACCATAACAGGTTAGCCCAATGAAATGCCTAATTGTTTTAAATTTATAAGGTTTAATTTTTTATAATATGGTTTTATAGGAGGGTTTATTCTCATCACAGGGCACACAAAAGCACAAGTGTGTTTGAGAGGGGACTGGCCAGTGGAAACGCAGATTCCACATTCTGCATTCAGAAATACGGCACACTCCAGAGAGTGTGCCGCATCATTATGGCATGTGCAATACTGCAAAACATTTGTAAGGCGTGCAATGTCCCACTCCCACCAGCAGACGATGATGATGACGATGAGGGAGGAGATGGAGATGCGAGCGTCCCTGGCAACATCCATCCATGTGATGGGGCAGCCTTCAGACAACAATTCGCCAACCTCCACTTTGGGTAAGAATAACAATAAATCACCGATACACACAGTGCCTTTTTATCAATTTGTTTAATTAGTCACTCATTAGGCCTATCTTTTTTTTTTTTTAAAGCCAAGCTGTAGCACTCCTCTTGGAGCCGCAACACTTTAATTTGCAGCTTAATTTTTTGTCTCTGCAGTGCTTGCAGATCATCTGTTTCCCCTGCTGGGCTGCAATCACTCACCTCGGCCTGAAAAACAAGAGACGGCATACTCAAGATGTGAAAAACTTAAGTTGTTTTTTTTTTTTTTTTCACCCACCACTTGATTGATGCCTGTTGCCTCACACCAAGTGCTTGGGCCTGGCTGCACCGCGTCAAAAGCACATTGGGTTTTCTTTTCGATTCCATGTTGGTTTCAGCTTGGTGGACTGTGGCCGCAATATAAATAGAGCCACTCAATCAACCGCACACCAGTTTCAAGTTAGTTGCCTAATTAATGAATTGGAAAGATAAGGACACATTTATTTTTTATTCATTGCCAATATATCAGCGCCATTAAAAGCACGATTAAAAAACTGTACTTTTTTTTGAGCTTTTCCAGTACTGTATTAAAGGCAAATTGAAGAATAGCCTACATAAAGCCAATAACAAAAAATGTGTACAGTGAAAAATGCTTTTACTGCATCAAGAAAATGGAACGGCATGTGACGCATGAAGAGAGAGAAAAAGAGCCTTTTGGCATGTTACGGGCAGATCTCAGCCGCCGAGAGGTGATGCGTCATTTGCACTGTCAACGTTCAACAATCAGTCGGCTGTCTATCCGAAAATGGAACACAGGCACTGTCACTGACCGACCCTGCTTAGGGCAGCCACGAGTGATGATGGCAGCTCAAGAGCGCCACATCTGGTTACAGCCTGTACGTGACAGATTCCGGACAGCAACCAAAACTGAACATGAGATGAGGGGTCTGAGACGATTGAGGGTGAGCGCAAGTACTGTTTGACACCGTCTATGTGAGCAACACATGCGTGCACACGGGCCCTACAGAAACTAGTCTTTCCAAAAGCTGCACTGAAATATCCGCCTTGAAGTCCAACATTACGTGCACTGTTATGTATACTCATTTTTTTCTATTTTGTATTTACATGCCTAAGCCTTTTGTCCTACCTTATTTAGGCTACTCTATACATTAAAACTGATAATCACTCTCAGGCGGGGGACCCCCAGGCAAGCCACTGAGCGCAGTTTCTGAGGTGGTGCAGTGCATTCTTGGGGAGGACTGTGCTGTGATCTCAGGAGTGGAAAGGACCCAGGATCCTGCATTACTGAAGCTAGAAATTCTATCTCAAAGGCAAGGTTATCTTTTTTTTATTTATTTTTACATCAAAACTATGATAATAATCAACATTTCAAATCATTTTATCCTTCAGTAATAACGAAGACGGGGGCGCCTGACCCCGTCGGCTTGAGCATGAGCACAGATTCTCCGTGTGCCCCTCTTGTTTTTGAGGTGCTTGGGTGCACATCAAGTCAGGAATGCCCGGCAGAGGACTTCAGGGTGTCGAGTGAAGGCCTGGCAGAGGAGGACCCATTCCCAAATGACCTGCAAGAACTGAAGAGAGAAGATAAAGCGTAAAATTGCAGCATTGAGACTGCAGCATGAATATTACACTCTGGCACTCAAAAAAGAGTGAAAAATAAATACTTAAACCCATGCTTGTATTCATGCCTAATTCTTGTGCGTATTGATACATAATAGTTGAAATGCGTACCTAAAGTGGAGGTTTGCAAAGTGTTGTCTGAAGGCTGCCCCATTACATGTGTTGGCCGGGGAGCTCTCATCTCCATCTTCATCACTGCCATCGCGGTTTTCCTGTGGTAGTTGGATGTTGCATCTCTTGCAAATATTATGCAGAATTGCACATGCCATTATAATTTGGCATACTCTTTCGGGGGAGTACCGAATTTCTAAATGTGGAATCTGCGCTTCCACTGGCCAATCCTTTCTCTACCACACTTCTCGTAATACGGTGTGCCCTAGGATATATTAGAGAGGGGATAATTAAATTTAATTACAGCCTAAATTAGGATTATTCTAAAATATAATTTAAAAGTATCATTCTAAATAGCTGAAATAATAGGCTACCTGTTGTAGTTGACTTTGGCTTCTGTCACCGGTATTTGGAAAGGGGTGAGCAGCCACTGGCGTAAAGGGTATCCTTTATCACCTAATAGATGACATCCTGGCGGTACTAATCCTCTTTCAAAGAGTTGCTTCAGGCCTCTTTCATTAAAAATCCGTGCATCATGGGTAGACCCAGGCCATTTGGGTACAACATCCAAAATGTTGTATTCTGCATCAAACACAACTTGAGTGTTGATGCTGTGGTACCTCTTCCTGTTAACATAAACATCCTCATTAATGCTGGGAGCAATGATCTTTACGTGAGTGCCATCAATTGCACCGACGACTCCTGGAAAGCCGGCTATTTGCATGAACTGGGTTTGCTTCTGTTGGATTGCACGGGGTGTTGTTGCAAAGTTGATGAAACGGGTAACGATGTGTGGAGCTGTAAGTGCCATAATTGTTTCCATGACAACTCGGCTAATTGTTGGTTGGGATGGTCCCAAATCTTCAGCATTACACTGCTGCATTTTTCCTGTGGCAAGGAAACGAAGCATCATCACTACCTTTAATTCGGCTGAGATGGCATTGCTGCGTAAAGTTGATGGTGAGATGATGTCCCTCACCAAGTCTGTGACAAAGATAATGCCTGCTCTGTCCATTCGATATCGTATGAATAACTGAAAATCATCAAACATTTCCAACACATTCTTCCTCTCCTGGAAGGTTCACGCACGTCGTGCCATCACAGGCCCCTAGGGGCATTTCCAAACCAGTTAAGAGACCTCTGGAGCTGTCTTAAATAACTGGGAGAGTAAGAGTGATTCTTAGCCGTAAGAAATTTGATAACTTGCATTTATACTTAAGTCTGAAAGTAGGAGTAAATTTCTGAAATTCTCAACACTTCAGACTAAAATGGCACTTTGAGAAGCTTGATAAATACGGGCCCAGGTGTGTAAGTGCTTGTTTGGAATGAAAGCCTGCACCCACACCGGCCCTTGCAGGATAATGTTGAATAGACCTGGGCTCAAATTCACAAAGCATCTTAGCGCTAAAAGTAGGTCCTAACTGCTGGATTTAGGAGAAACTCCAAAAAAAATGGGCGTGTCAGTCATAAATTTAGGACTCCTAATTATTTTTACTAAGTGTTATTCACAAAGCATTTTAGGCCTAAAAGTAGCTCCTAAGTCTGGAGGAGCTTAAAGTTAGTCAGGAGGAATCCTAACTCGCTAAAACCTATTCACAAAGAATCGGAAAATGGCTGCTGCTGTTGAAAGACGGAATGACTTGGAAATTGTGAATGATGTGCAGTTGTTGAAAAGATATCGGATCGACCGTGAAGGGATTTTATTTGTTGTTGACTTGGTGAGGGAGAGAATAACATCCTCAACCATGAGAAACAACCCAATAAGTCCCGAAATAAAATGTTTGACAACACTTCGTTACTTGGCCAGCGGAAAAATGCAACTTTGAAACGCGGACAATTTAGGGATTTCACAATCATCTGTCAGTCGCTCAATTCAACAAACAATCAATGCGCTCTGTGAACCCCATACCATCCGACAGTTTATCCGGTTTCAAATGGACATTCGCCAACAACAGAATCAAACTTGAATTCATGCACATCTCAGGTATGCCCGGTATCTTCGGTGCTATTGACGGGACCCATATTTGAATTATTTCTCTGACCCAGAAGAGGTATTTGTTAAAATAAAAAAAGCTCATTCCATCAACACCCAGATAGTATTTGATGCTGAATACAATATTTTGGACATTGTTGCAAAATGGCCAGGATCCATGCACGACTCTCGCATTTTAATGGAAAGCTGCTTATGCCAATTATTTGACAGGCATTATGTGCCTGCGGGATGCCACTTGCTAGGAGACAGTGGCTACCCCTGCAAATGTTGGATCTTGACCCCTTACCTGAATCCACAACCGGGGCCACAACAAAATTATAACAGGTAGGTCATTGTTGCTATAGCCTACATTGGCATAGCCTATGACATGTGAAGATGGCATAATACTGTAAATTACAAATATAACAAACAACAAAAGAAATGCAAGTTAATTAAAGGGGACCTATTATGCTACATTTCCAAGTTTATATTTTGATCTTGTACTCCCCTAGAGTACTCCTGATCATTCAAAGTCCAAAAAAGGGTCCTTATTTAGCTCATACTGCCATCCTCAAAAAACCCCAATTGTAGTCCATTGTAGTCTCTGCCTGAAACGCCTCATTTGGGCGGCTCTTCCGCTATGACCCCCCTCCCCATGTGCCCACTTTCTTCTGATTGGCCAGCTCAGTGGAGGGCAGAGCTGGGCGGGACGAGGCGGCAGAACGCAGTTTTCTGGGTCCACCTCCCTAGTGTGTCCCATAGAGATATACATATACCGCTAGAGGGCGGACTATGCAAAATTTCTGTGATTACGTGGATCGCTGTCCGCCATTATTAATTGGGTGGACTCATCCTCAGTGCCAAGATGCCGAAATATTGCTTAGCATACGGCAACTGATTCTCATATTGGAACGAATTAACACCAAGTTGCTAATTAGAAGACGTAATAATTATCAGCAACAGGCTAAATTGCTTGATTGTCATTTAGGCTCAGTGCACTGTGCAATGAAATGAACTTGTTCTAATAAACGCAGCGGCGAAAAGATCTCTCCATTCAAACATATAAATTCAATGCTTGCTCAAAATTTAGGCAAACAGAAACTCTGAGATTTATGTAATAATTCAAGAGTACTTGCATCCACGTAGTTACCACAGAGCAGTAGAACAGTGCCATGACAAACTAAAGAAACTGCGGCTGCGATATTTCAAAGTAGAGGATGCAGTGCAAAGGTCTGGCAGCTTAAGTTATGAGAAAGATAAATTTTCGTGGTATAGGCAGTGGACAGCATAATCAGCCAAAAACGCAAAGGCGAAGGGATTCCGTTTTCAACCTCCATCAACACCGATAGTATTCATGACTTTTCTTTTTTGGCTTATCTTCATGTTTTGGGTACCCAAAGTTTTGGGAGAGTAAAAACATCAAATATCCAGTCAAGATAATTTCAGGTTTAATTTCTCATTCTGCTATACGTGGTAATCCATGTTACTGATGACACACCAGGTTGCTATTGCATACGCAGCATATGCATTTGCAATATTAATATGCAATATTAGTATTCTAAACTCCCTTCTCGATAATAAACGGTGTAAGCATTGCTTATGTGGAGCTAGCAAATCGAAAACTTGTACCGGAAAGAATTCTGTATCCAATCTACATGTTTTTCAGCTTTTTATTAGCCATAACAATTTTTAAAGGGGAATGAAATTCCGCAGCAGCAATGCAGAGAAATCGGTTGTAATAACAGACAAGTTATAGCTTGTGCATGTAGCAGCAGCGAGCTAGCCCAGATATTGGTGAAGTATCCGGCTGACCCCGGTCATGGATAAGTAAAGCGATCAGCAGTAAACAAAACCAAACACATACCCCAAGCTCTGCAAAACCTACTTCTGGTCTATCTACAGCCTTATCAGACCAACTTTGCTGACAAATGCATACCGGTTGGCTTTAACTGTTGCGCTACAGTCATGTATCATTATGATAAACTATCACCATGATACTAACCAAAACAACACAAGCTTATAACAGCGCGAACCCTGTTGTCAGTCGTCATCGGCCTTTGGCGGTGTGATCCAGTGCTGCATCCTTCTGATTCAAGTGGGTCAAATTTGCTATCTACCTACGGCTGCTGTGGTGAGTATAGCGGTGTTTCTGCTCTATAGGATTCAGGGAAAGCTAGAATCCACCCCATATAGACACATTTGTAGAACGGGTCGACATACCCAAGCGTAGACCAGAGACCGTAGAAATCTGGTGGGGCTGAGTTAAGAGGGAAACATGGACAGTGAGGAGCAGGCAAAAAGTGGACCAACAACTTATGGACTGCTTCGGTGTGTACTATAAGGACCTGCTGGTCCATGTGCATAACTGTGGTGTGTCGTTAGCTTGAGTAACGAACAGCTTCTGCGCTGGAATATGACGGAGGGGCGAAAGCTCCAGGCTAAACGGTCTTTTTGGAAATTGCCCATAGTAATGGTTTACTTATTATGCCAGAATGACCAGCGTTTGCTTGGGGAAATTGGGCGCGTTATGGATAGTACGCGACAGCTAGAGAGAGCTCCGGTTATGTTATGAACATAATACAGGTTTTACAGACCGTAAGTTCCGTTAGTGTGAACAGTTGCTTATGTGGAGCTAGCGAATCGATAAGTTCTACAGGAAAGAATTTTGTATCCAACCTCCGCCTTTTTTGGCTTTTTATTAGCCAGAACAATTTCTAAAGGGGGATGAAATTACGCCACGGCAATGCAGATAAATTGTTTGTTATACCACACACGTTATAGCTTGTGCATTTCGCGATTGCTTTCACCGCGGTAGCATCTGAGAGCTAGCCCAGATATTGGTGAAGTATCCGGCTAAACCGGTCATGGATAAGTAAAGTGATCAGCAGTAAACAAACCCAAACACGTACCCCAAGCTGTGAAAAACCTAGATCTGGTCTAACTGCAGCCTTTTCAGCCCAACTTTGCAGACATATGCAAAGCCTCTCCGGTTAGCTTCAACTGTTGTGGCTACAATCAGGCAACGTTATGATGAAACTGCCACATTGATGCTTACCGAAGTAACATAAGCATACTGATCAGAATTACTGCATATAAGTTGAGCATTTTAAAGTAGCATGGCATGCAAACTAACAACATGCTAGTAACCGAGCAGTCATAACAACAACAGACCTTACCCTGCAATACAGGTTTTAGCTACAGACAGTAAGTTCCGTTACCGTGAACAGTTGTACCAAGCATCCAAATTACAGACAAGTATAAAAAGTTAGCTTCAAATGAGGTTTATGTTCACACACCTTCTGTTGAGTGTCCCCAGATATTACTCTCATATATTTTGGACACAAACATTAGCAACAGTAAGTTAGCTACGTTAGCCGCAATGCTACAGCCACATTCAACAGGCTATCACGTCAGGTAGGCTTATGCAGTAAAGCAACTTAGCTACAGCTTCCGCGCCTGTGAGTCACGGACAGTCACTACAATCCAGGCTTTATCTTCAGATATTTTACAAAGCCTGCATTTGAGGCCAGTTGTTAGTGCTAACTATCATTAGCGGTCCTGCTAGCCACCCGTAACACATTACTTTCTCTTACATTATTTGCTGTTATATCGTTATTTACAGCTTGTGGCTATGAGTGCTTGATCGATGCAACTGCTTCAGGTTTGAGAAGCAGCTGAAATTGCATCGAATTATCCTTTATTGACAAAGTTGTTTTCGGTGAAATGCCGAGCACAAATGAACGCTATTTTGAGTGTCGCTGTTTGCCAGCAAACAAAAAAGCTACCCACTGATTTCTGGTGGCATCCTCATTTGGAAGAGAAAATAGTTGTGCTTTTATTCGCATCCAAAAAAAAAAAAAAACAGATGAGCAAGCTTTGGGAGAGATGCTGACAAAACTGCACCTCAAATGATCTGTAATTCTTCTTTTGTATTTTCAGAAGTGTAGACGCTTTTAATGTAATATGATCCACGGTTGTTTGTGCCTGCTAGAATAGTTTCAGAGGTGGGCAGGTCCAGCGCCGTGATTGGCTGTGGCTAGGTCTGTACTAATTGGACGGCACAACCTGACGTCAAGTTTTGCCCAGATCTCGCAAAGATCTCGGGACGAGCTGTTCAGAGAGGAAATCACATTCAGGAAATCACGTTCTTGGATTACGGCAAAACCCCTGTATCTTATGTTTATAAACTTTACAGAGGTTGAGTGTGGACATCCAACATCATAACATTACTTATATGTATTAAAAGAAGGATCAGCATAATAGGTCCCCTTTAAACCAAAGCTGTTTAACAAAGATGAAATGATGTCATGTTAGTTTGGCGGATAGAATGAAGTGACGACCCCTAAAAATGCAGCCTTCGGAGGCCGCAGCCTACGCTTAGAGATGCACCCATAGGTTCAGACAGAGGGACAACGCCGTTTCTGAAACACCTGTGCTAGTCTTTCAGTTTCTGTCTTAATGGCGCAAGGCGGTTGAGAGGAGAATGAAAGTGAGCTAAACTCAAGTTAAAGTGAACTCGAGAAGTGTTTCAGCGCCGTTGAAAAGGAGTAGCTGATACACTTCGGCGTCTGTGCGAATGGGATAAGCCTTCTTTGCTAGACATACCCTATTTAAGATATAACATCGAGAAAAGAAAATGGGCAGATTTGATTGTGCATAAAATGCACATGTGAACTGCCAAGCAAACCCAAGTGCTTAGAAATTTTTACAAGCATACTTTTTCGATATACCAAAATTTTGCGTAACTTATTCTCTGACAGCTGCTGCCAACAGCGCGGCGGAATTCCCCTGACAGTGCTTCCCAAACCTCTCCTGGAGGCCCACCTGTCCTGCATGTTTTAGATTCTCCCTGCTCCAGCACAGGTGATTCAAATGATCAGCTCGTTAATCACCCCCTAAAGCTGATTGATGACAACCTGATCATTTGAATCACCTGTGCTGGAGCAGGAGGAAATCTAAAACATGCCGTGGGCCTCCAGGAGAGGTTTGAGGCACTGCCCTGTGCTCCGATTGCCAGCAGCGTGGATGGCCATTCGCAGTCCAGGATGAAAACACAAAATCAGTTGACGATTGCGGTCATGGGCCACCTGTACTTCAATACTTTATATTGTGTAATTTTCGGGAAAAGTATTCAGTACAAACGCGACAATTTTATATAAAAGTATTCCGTAGGGAATAAGTTAAGCCCCTTTTTGTCATGCACAAACTCTGAAATGATAGTCCGATCTAGAAGACGTTTTCACACTAGTTGACTTTATTTTCTGCTTTTAAAGGGATAGTTCACTTTTTTTTTGAAGTAAGGTTGTATGAGCTACAAATGGCCACCTACATTACGTGGAGTACAGTGGCTGCCAGATCTCCCAATTGCCCTTAATAGTGCTGGGTGGAGATTTAAGCGATACACTGTTGTGCACGGTCCCAATGTAGCAGCGTATTTTCGCGGCCTAAAAGGGGTCCTACCTGAAAGTAATACACCACTTTAATTGTACGCTATATTGAAAAAATTTACGGCACTTCAGCTGCTCGGAAAAAACACAGTTGCTCTTGAACTGCGGGTCATTCCATGTCAATTCACCAAATTTCAGAAAATCTTCCCGCATGACCACCTCAGATTTTCTTGAAAAAATTCAGGTTGGTGGATTCACTTCTTAATAGAATAATCCAAAACTGTGGGTTCTCTACTGCCAATACTTTGGCCACAAAAAAATATTAAAAGGACAAAGGTTTGGGTGATTTTTAGCCTTTTTAGCATCGCCTTCTGAAGTTCTAATTTTGAGCTGGAATATCTTAGAAAGTACTTGAGCTAGGACCTCCAAAGTTTGTATGTCAAATATCTGGTGCTACATCTGTACATAATTTAAATTTCAGCAGTCTGGCTCATGTGTAACATGCAGTAATAGGCCCCTAGATTCTGTTGAAAATTTCTATTTGCGAACTGTGGCAGCACTTTTAAGGGCCTGTAAACTCATCAGTTTTTATGACAGGGGGCTGATATTTTTGTAGAGTGTGTCTTTTGGACTAGGTACATGGTTTTCTGAAAAATTACCAATGTGAAGTAAATAGCATCCTGAATGTGCCGGTCAAAAATGAGGAAAAAACACATTTCCTGCAGCTTTGAAGCTATATTCCGTTGAATGACTTTTTATGTCAAATCCAATCTCAAGTTACCTTAAGAGCGGTTTTGTAAATAAATTATATAAAGTATGATGGTGGTTCTTTCTCTTTTTTCCCAATATGAATTTTTAAAATTATGTTATATATTGGAATGCTAATTCTCGATTATAGCTTCGTAGTCTTGTGGACAGCTCTTTAATTATGTCAGTGATCTCAAATTTTTACAGTGCCTCTTATAAACCATTTGACATTAACTTTAAATACATATTAGTCACATTCACACAAGTATATGGAAAGATATTGAAGCTTGAAAATGGAAATCAAAATAAACATATTGCAGTATATAGCACCAGATATTTGACATAAAACTTTGGAGGTCCTAGCTCATTTTTAAAAGATATTCCAGCTCAAAATTAGAGCTACAGAGAAGCGTGCAAAGGCTAAAATAGCCCAAACTCTGTCCTTTTAATAATTTTGTGGCCAAACTATTGGCAGTAGGGACCTACAATTTGGGATTATTCTATTAAGAAGTGAATCCACCAACATGATTTTTTCAAGAAAATCTGAGAGGGTCATGCGGGAGCCATTCGGTGAATTGACATGGAATGACTCTTAACCAACTGGCGTATTCCTCCGCGGCGTCGAATCCTTCGTGAAACTTCTTTAGATTCACATTGACTGCCAGGGCTCTCAACTTTCACGCATTCGGCGTGAGATTTAGTGCTTCATTCATGTTCCCGTGCTATAGTCAGCAATTATTCAATCAACGCAATGCGTGTGTTTCACGATCGTTCAAATTGTTTAAATGAAATAAGACTATTTGAAACATTTTTATGCAATTCCATTGCTTCCAACCTGAGTGAAGAAAAGCGTAAGAAGTCCGGAATCATAATTGATCTCCATATTACTAGTGGCGAAATACCTGTGTGAAACTGATAAACTTCAATGCACAAGGACTTCCAGTTATGCGAGAATCTCTTACAAACGCGCTGATTGAATAATTTCTGACTACAGCACGGGAACGTGAATATGTCATTTAAACTCAAGCTGAATACGTGAAAGTTGAGAGCCCTGAGCGGTTGCGAAGTCGGACGGTCGTTAAACTTGTGCAAACATTTCGAAAATGGTCCGTGTGTGTTGCTTTCCTGGATGTGAAAGCAAAGCTGTATCCTGGTGCACTTACAGCTTTCACTGCATTCCTTTGCGGGATACTGGACTTCAGCAGCTGTGGCTAGTTGCGCTCAACATGGATATTGATACGCCACCTGTATCCCTAAAAGAGCCTGGTTGATATTCATCTTTCCAAAAGAGGATTTCGTGAGGCCATTTCGGGGAAATCTCAAAGTGCAACTGAAGAGGCTGCTGTACCCATACATCAGGTAAAGAGAGTGAAACACCTGTGAAAACGTCTGATGTAACATTACGCCCTGAAGTATCACACAGGGCCTACTAGCAGCCACATACTGTGTATCTGCTGTGCTGGTTATAATAGGGAAATTTTTTTTTTTTTTTTTTTAATTTGAGATGCAATTCTATGCCATTGAAATGCTGTCTCTGCTACAAACCGCTCAGAGTCTGACCCAAACAGCTGATTGCTACAGCGCGCAGTTTACTCCGATGAGACTCGTGGGTTGAGTCCGTTCAAAACAGCTGTGTTTTTCCGAGAGCAGCTGAAGCGCTGTAAATTTTTAACAATATAGCGTAAAATTAAAATTGGTGCATTATTTTCAGGTAGGACCTCTTTTGAGCCGAAAATAGGGTGCTACTTTGGGATCGTTCACAACAGTGTATCGCTTCATCTCCACTCAACACGATGCACTGAGTGCGGCTACAGGAGATCAGGAAACTTTCTACTGGATCTAATATGCGTAGTGGCAATTTGTAGCTCATACAACCCGCTTCAAAAAAAGTGGAGCCTCCTTTAATCACGCAGTAGGAGGCATACTCAAATTAAAAAGTAAAATGTTAACGTCAGAAAATTACTTCAACCTCCTGAAGGTGTTTGATTCCAGTATCGCGTCGCGAGCAACATTGCATACGTATCCGGTGTTAAGGCAACGACTTTATCTTATCCGTTGCAGCCTGAATGAAGATGGAGAAAAGTAGCAGCAGTGCTGTAAGAAGGGGGGTTAGGCCAGACTTTTTTGATTCCTTGGTCCTTTTTTCCACAGACAACAGGAGAGGAGGGCAAAATAAAAAATAAAATAAAATTTTATTTTCCACTTCCTCAAAACGGTAATTGGCAGGTACGAGAGAGGAGGAAGAAGAAAAAAAATTCATTTCTAAAATAAAGATTTTATTTTTCATTATGCATTTTTGCACTTGATTCATCACTCTAGTGGGATTACCCTGGGGGAATGATTTTGAAAATCATGCAAGTAATTTCTTTTTAGTGGGGCCTATTTATGAGAGGTGCAAAATCCAGGGGTCAGCAAGTAAAAATCCAGCCAGGGTTTTCTCCCTCCCACAGAATGAGCTGATCACTCATATCAGCTTTATCTCCTGGCAGAAGTAAAACAGGTGGTTGGAATAAAGTTCTGGGGAGGATTTTTACTTTTGAAACCTGGACTTTCCACCTCTGCCATTTATGTTGTTGTTGCCTGTATGTACCTGCATTATTGTTATGAATTCTTTGGTCATTTCTGTCGAACTAATCTAAGTGGAGAGTCGTAAACCAGCCCGTAA
Organism: Gymnothorax javanicus; assembly: GCA_029692085.1. Classification (NCBI taxonomy): domain Eukaryota; kingdom Metazoa; phylum Chordata; class Actinopteri; order Anguilliformes; family Muraenidae; genus Gymnothorax; species Gymnothorax javanicus. The sequence continues at coordinate 26,121,811 of CM056196.1, forward strand.
CCACCTTCTAATTTGTATAGTAGTCTATGCACAGCTCCTCAGCAATAATGCATGTTTTTCCTGTCCTCTACCTACACAACCTTTATCTTGTCTTGCTTTTCGTATTGGTTTGCTTTCTGCAGTAGTTTTTCGTTTTCACCTGCACAACATCACTGTTACCAGACTGGTTGACAGTCACTCAGTTTGATCAGAAATGAAATACATGTATGCTGGTGGGGAGCTCAGTAGTGAGGACACAGCTGATGTGTGTAGACTGCAATAGATGCAGTTTAAAGAGGGGTGGCTGAGAGTCCCAAGCCTCTGAAAATGATGAGGGAGCTCTCCACCTTATGTCGTCATTTCAGATTTACCACACAGCTGCTGCCGAATTATAGAATCCACATGAATAAATGACAATCCAGTAACTGCTCTTTACAAGAACATCTGATTGATAGGATGTGATCAATGGGCATACGATCCCAGACTGAAGGTGACAGATTGAGGGAACTGCACCAGTTGAATGGAACCTGTGGCTACGAGTTCTTGTGAATGTCTGACATCTTATGTAAGGAATCAACGGGAAATTGCGCAATCAAACACTGTGCATGTGTATGTGCGACTAGATAAAATGAAATGAACCGCCTTCATCTCAGCTTATTGTTTTGCTTGTACTGTCTTGCCTTGCATGCATGCGGTTGTAGCTGTACTGTTATATACCCACTTCTCTGGAAGAAACTTTGCTATAAGCTCTTGATAATCATTTCTTCCAAAACGAAACAACTCCGACAGCAATCTACTGCATGAGCTCATAGCAGAAACACGCAAACGGTCTAAGCGTTGCTTGTGCGAAGCTCACGAATCGATAACTTGTACCGGGAAAAATTCCGTACAGTGCGTTGACCGGTTCCGCAAACGGAATTGGTCTGAAGCGTCTGGTATCGATACAGCATTCGGTGGCTGAAAGTTATCTGTTCACGAATTTGCGGAAATTACTCACGCACTTTGTGGATCAATTAGTTTTCTTCAGTCATTAGGAATAAAGCCTTGCACAGTCATTTTTCAGTGGCACGTCCTTTGACCAGTTCCGCAAATAATTTCCAGTTTCGCAAACAGCGCCCTTTCTCAGGCTAAACTTATGATATTCTTTGTTTATTGGCATAATTACGTGCCCCTGGCCACAAAGGAACAGACACATGTATTTTCCACCAATTTTAGCCAGCATTACTCTGCAGGGTATATCATAATAATTGGTCAAATTTATGGATAATTGTTCCGTGTGTCGACATTGTGTCAGCTGGAATCCACGTGCGCTGGCCTCAGTTCAAGACGATTTTGTACATCCATCGATATTCAACTGCTATCAGCGACCACGGATGATTCTTTTTACTCTTTCCAATTCAAGTACATACCAAGTATACATTAAAATTATCAGGCTGAGACTACAAGTTCAGATTAACACAGGACATGAGTAATGATCAACCCGTTGAGCCACTGAAAAACAGTTATGGCGGGGGAAAAGATGTTTTATTTCACATTGACTACATTAACCTTGAATAAAATTCTTTCAGAAAAATAAACAAGAATAAACATATCTCATAAATTACAAGTTTGAAAACCTACAAAATGGCGTTTGCGAAACTAGTCAAACGACAAGCAGTCACTCTAATGGGTGTTGATGAAGAAGTATCAAGAGTAGGCTCTACGAAATTGGGATTTATATGGTCAAATGTACGATAATTTCCGATCATAATGACACTAATAACGTGTGATGAATCCCCGGAATACACGCGTTTAACGGCCACACACTGCGCAGTGCGCCTTATCACAGGCGTTGATTTGGTAGGCTACTGCTACAACGGCAAGCAACAGTTAACGGGCATTTATTTCTCTATCAAGCCGAATATCTCGAAACGATAATTAAGAGTTAAATCCACAATAATTTACCGTTCAAGCGGTGTCAAACTCAAGGCTGACAGCGAAGTCGTTTTCCCGCAAATAAAGTTTGATTCTGCAAATTGCGGAATCGGTCAAATTGCGGAACAGGTCAACCCACTGTATCCAGTTTCCACTTTTTCAGTTTGTAATTAGCCAGAACGATTTTTAAAGGGGGATGAAATTCCCCCACGGCAATGCACAGAAATCGTTTGTTATACCAGACACGACTTTAGCATCAGAGAGCTAGCCCACCCTTACGAAAATTCTCAATGGTAAATGAATGGTATCCAAAGCCTACGTCTGGTCTAACTGCAGCCTTATCAGCCCAACTCAGACACATACTACGCCCATCAGGTTAGCTTCAACTGTAGCGGCAACGATCAGGTAACGTCATGACGAAACTACCACCTTGATTGCTAACCAAAGTAACACAAGCATACCACTTAGAATTACTGCATATAATTCAACCAGGAGCGTTTCCAGTAGCGCGACACTTGAGGAAACTTGCGGTAGTAAACGAGTGCTCATCACAACCACTGAGACGAACGTTACCGGGAAATACAGGTTTTTACAGGTGACCGTGACCAGTCGACTGTCAACTGCTGACGCGGGAACATGGGAATCGTCGATGCAATGGTTATTCCGGACAGCTTGATTCTTTATTTTTCGGAACAGCAATACGTTCTGAGCGGAGGAAAGATAAAAAAAAATAAGGATCACTAGCCTTCCAGGCGGCGGCGGGCGGAATAAAAATAATTTTTTTTATTCCATTTTTGTTATTTTTCTGAGCAGCGGGCCCGAGGACGTCATGCAAAAAAAAAAATTCTATTTTTTTTCTATTTCGGGCAATTTCCATGGCGGCGGGCTCTAGGACCAAGGAATAAAAAAGTCTGGCCTTACCGTAGCGATTTGAGACCGCGTTGAAACACAGTAACCCCCTTCATTCAGCACTGCTCATCCTCTGCTCAGATAGAAGTCTCATCTTGGGGAATAAGGACAAATCTGCTGATGACAGATTCTAAATATGTTTAAATGTGACATGGAAGGGGGATTGACTGAATTGTGATGGTGACAGTCACATGGATACTTGAATATAATGATTGAATATTGGCTATTTTACTGACATCAATGGCCACAAGTTTTTAAGATAATTACTCTGGGCCTACTATAATTGAGATAGCAATGTGTAGTGGACAATTTAGAACGACTGTTAAGGACACTGATTTTCAGTTTGGGTGACTGCTGACCGAGGTGAGGTGAAATTGGCTGGAGGCATGACCTTAGCTTCTTGGTAAGCCTGCTCTGGAGCTGGCTAGCTCCACAGACTTTGTTTCCATAGTAACTAGTGCCTTGGCTTAGCCCACACGCTCTGTGCAACCAAAATGGGGCTTGAGATCAGGCTAATCCCGGGCTAATCCCTTATCCCGCCTTTGTGCAATAGGACCCCACTTGGCTAAACGTGGAATTTCATTATTTTCATCACTGAAATTAAAACAACTACCCTCTCACCAAAGGCCACACCCTGAAATTTGCATACTAAAAAGGACTCTCAGAGCAAGCTTTCTTGGCTCATCCTCTTGCAGGAAATATTGCTAAACCACTTAAATTCATTTAACAGCAGGTGAAAATGGGCCTCTTTCCCTTCTCTATCCCAGTAATACAGAGAATATGCTGGGCAAGAGTTGAGTTCTCTTCTGTTCATCCCACATAGAAGAGAACAGACTCAGTTTATTGGTAATGGTAACACCAGAAGTTCAAATGTACCTGAATTTCAACTGGTCTGCCACCCTACACTGTAAAAAACAACTTAGGGGTGTTGTAAATCCAGCAAAGTGTAATGTATAAATATTAAATAAAATCACCGGGTTGTTATATTTATTTGCTATTATTGTGTTCACTCTAATGCTATGTGTAATTTCAATGATTAGAACACACAAGAAAAGAAGTATTTTGGTCATTTTTAAATGTCATGTTATAATTACAAGAATCTGTCACGCACAATTGAAAGATAGGAAAATAAAGGGTAGGTGTTACACCAAATGCTTCGTGCCTCGCAGACATGCACAGTAGGCAGTCTAAAACGAGTTGAATTTGGAAGTAAGCAAGGACCTATGGCAAGGACCAAGAGAAGTTCCTCTGAACAGCACTCCATACACGGTGATGAGAAAACTGCGTAAAGGATCAACTGAAAAGTGACTTCTCCACCGCCATAACTTCTGTGAGGTATGAATTTAAAAACGGGCTACTAAGATTTAATTATTGCCCCTCTGCTTAATTTTGGTTTGCGTGCACAAGCAGTGTTGTATAGCATTGTAGCATGTGGTATTGACAATGTGACAGCCTGATAAACCCGTGTTAAGTTTAATAATTGGTTTTGCAATTACATTTTTCATTTTTAATGAACTGTCATTCTGTTCCTCTTGCCTTGCATTTTAGATTCCAGCTGGCTTGAAGACATACAGTATAATGGCAGCAACTGTTTTGGAATACCATATCTGTTAGATGAGAAGAGCGCATTGTAAAATCCTTAAAAAAATTAAGTGCAAATTTATCTCCCATTTTCAACAATTTTTAAATGGATATGAAAAATTTGTCAGTGCTTCGGATGGTGAAGCCTAAAAGCGAGCAAGGCATAGATGACGAAGAAAAAAAATCTCACTGATGCGCAAGCAGATACTGGCCTCTAAACATTGGACCCGGAGCAAGCAAAATAGCAAAATGGGCATGGTCAGCAAATTTCAATCATGCATATCTTGAAAGCCATTTCATCGTTGTTTCTGAAATTTTGGTATATCACTATTGGTCCTAAGGGCTATTCGCAAAATAAGTTTCATGGAAATCGGAGGGGGTCGGGGGGGAGCTTTGTTCAGTTTGACGTGGAATGACCCTATTCTATTCCATTTGGGACCATAATTTACAAAAATGAACATAATGATATACCGAAGGAGACTTAAGACTTACGATAGATACCATAAAATAATGTGGAAAATCATTATTGAAATAATAAATCAGGTGGGAAAGTAGGGTCATTTTCTCATAGACTTCCATAGCATTGAACTTCTTTTTGTAACCACTGACGTCGCCATCAGCTGGCCATTAGATAGAATGCGATTTTTTAGAGATTTCCGCATTGGCCTCACTTTTCAGACTCGGTTGCTGCGTCTATCTTTTTATACAGTCTATGGTTGAGACATGCGGTAAACTATCAAATAACAATTTTCAAGTCTTTATATTAGAAAGGTCTACAATGGACAACTTCGGCTTTTCAGCACGGCCACCTGCCACGCTCATTTTTGGGATAGGGCTGAATTCCACCACCTTAACTCAGCTGGTCAACTACCAGCAGAGTTAATAAAAAGGATATTTGTTTTAAAAAATCTAACTCAGCAGTCAAAAAAACTTGGTTGATACCCAAAAAATCTCCAGATTTCGCAGACAGTGAGCAGTTTTTTTTCCTTCTAACCCACAATACCGTTTATTTAATTAAAACGCCTTTGCGCAGATATAGACACCGGTGTCCGTAAATTTCGACATTCCTAAAATAATTCTGTGATTGAATTTCCAAATGCCTTGCTTCACTGAATAGTTTTCAGTCTCTGTGACACAAATACTGAGAAGGCCTAAATAGGCTTATGGACAACAGGAAAAAATGGGCATTTTGTATTCTGCAAAAAGGGGTTAAAAAGGACCCTGTTCACCCACTCAACAGTCCTTGAATTGCCTATCCAGTAATATATTTGCTCGTCTGATTTTTAGAGTAAGCAAAAAAAGACAGGATTATCAAAATTCATGTCAGGCTATAATATTCATGTCAGAATTTATAGCCAGATCAGCAAATCATACAAAAGAAAACTACAGATTACAAAACATAAAGAGACAGCACGGCATTATATATTTATTTTATTCAATAAAAGTTCTCAAGGAAAACTGCTTAAATGAAAACCAATTTTAAAAGTTTCCTCACACGAATGGACTGTTTAAGAGTACATTCATATGGCTCACTACCTGCAATTATTTATTCATCTGTAAGCAATCTTAGGAGCAAAATTTTGCAACAAGGAAACTCATCTTAAATGATTGAATTTGGAAAGTATGTTGAGTAAATTATCTGGGGATTATGCCACATGTTTTTCCACACTGGTTCTTAGCCTGTAGTTGGGAGTGCATGTGAATGGATTTTCTGGTGGGATTTTAATAAAGATTTTCGTGAAAAACACATCTCACACTGAGTGCACATGTAAGGCTTTTCACCTGTATGAATTCTTTGGTGATAAATTAAGACAGTTTTCCAACCAAAAGACTTCTCACAATGATTACACATGTAGGGCTTTTCACCTGTATGAGTTCTCTGGTGGCTATTTAAATCACATCTCCGACCAAAAGACTTCTCACACTGATCACATCTATAGGGCTTTTCACCTGTATGAATTCTCTGGTGGCTATTCAAAACAGATTTCTGAATAAAACTCTTCTCACACTGGTCACATTTGTAGGGCCTTTCACCTGTATGAATTCTCAGGTGGCTTTTCAAATTAGTTTTATGAGTAAAACACTTTTCACAATGATCACATTTGTAGGGTTTTTCTCCTGTATGAATTCTTTTGTGGCGAGTTAAATTAGAACTAATACTAAAAGACTTCTCACAGTGATCACATTTGTAGGGTTTTTCACCTGTATGAACTCTCTTGTGGATATGTCTTTCAACAAAATAATGACCACATTGATCACACTTGTAGCACGATTCACCTGCATGGATTTTCTTATGCTTGTTGAAATAAGATTTACCAACAAAACACTTCCCACACTGAGAGCACTCGAAGGGCTTTTTACCTGCAAGAATTCCCTCATCTAGGATTAATTCTGACTGCCCTTTCCTAGGATTTTTGCTTTTCAGATTCGGACCTCCGGCACAGTGCCATGGTTCAGTCTGGTGTTCTTCATTTACACCAGCTCCACTGAGCGCAGTATTCATGAGATGTCTCACTAAAACTTCCACAGATTCACGTTTCATAATATCAGTTTTTATGTCATCACAATTACTATCCTGCAAAACACTGACGTGTTTAGGCTGATAATTTTCTCCATCGTCAGCCTCTGTTTTAATTTGGTCGGGGTGCATATGGGTGGCACGTGCCAGCTCTGCAAAGTCTGGGGTCTCTGTCTTAACGAGATCCCAAGTGTTGTTAAGGCCCAGATCAGTTTCTGTTTTCACCGTAGATGGGTGTGGGCTGCGCACGTCAGTGACTGCACCATATAATGTTGCACACTCTGGCTCCAGCATGATGAGTCCTGGTGTGATGCACTTCCTCTCTGATTTTGCCATGCAGACAAACTCCAGACCACTGAGTTCCTCCTCCTTCTTCCCGATCCTGTACTGCTCAGTGAGCTCTGGTCAGATCGTCTCAGTGTCACGTCTCAGCCAGACTCCTGCCTTTATCACTCTGCTTAGGTGTTCAGAAGTACAGCTCCTGGGGGAAGGGATGGATGGGATTTTAAGCCCTAAAGTCAAAATGAAAGTATACCTGCAGTAAAACAAGCTTTCAGGACATAATGTGCAGTCAGGTGCATTCATGTTTGGACATATCTGAATGAACAATATCTGTTTTCAGTCCTTTACAGGATATGGAATTTTAATTTAAAAAAGCAAAGGAGCTCAAAGTTTAGAGTTTCTGCTTTATTTGTGGATATTTGTGTCCAAATCGATGACTAGTGCAGGAATTACACCACTTTTCACTGTTTCACTGCCGTTCACTGTCAAAATGTCAACAAAGAAGGAACTGATGACAGCTGCAGTGACAGCCTAACATTTACATTCAACGAATGGAAATGTATTGCTTGGCCTTTTCTGCAATAATATCGACGAGAACATGAATACTTCCTTCTAAACGTTCTAATTACACTGGCTAAATTCCACATTCACGCACATAAATTTAGCAGTGACCTTCTTTCATATGTTCTCAGTTTGAAACCAAGCGCTACCTAAAATCCATAATGATCTCCAGGAATACTGAACCCTCCAAAATTGTGGACATCTTGCTCTTTACATCTATATTATAATAGCCGAGTGGCCTCTGTGTGTGTGCGCGTGTGTGTGTCCATCCATTCAGTGCTAGATTCCACCGGGCGCGTATCTGCAGCATAGCGTGAGCACCGCCATTTGGCTCCGTCTTGCAGGCGACTGTGTCCGGCCAATCAGTGCTAGACTCCGCCGGGCGCATATCTGCAGCATAACGTGAGCGACGCTATTATAATATAGACATGCAGGGGGGATTCCCCCTGTATGTCCTCTCCTGGAGATTCCCCCTTTTGATCCCAAGCCAGTTCATCCACAGGAGTCCTGAATCCCAAAAAACAGATGCCAGGCCGCAAGAGAAAGTAACGCGTAATCTGCAGCATAATGTGAGCAACGCTATTTGCTCCGTCTTGCAGGTGACTTCGTGTTCCACTGAGCGCGGAATGTCAGCGCAGCATATTCCCCTTGATGGTTACTTAGTTTTAGTTACTATAAAAACATTGGTCGCGTGACACCCAGCCACCTTGGTGTTCATGGAAACACCATAGCAACGTGATGACATCATAGAGGTGCATGTGATGACATCATAATGGTGCATTGTTCACTATAATTTTAAGACGAAGTTACATAAAATAGAACCCGTGGATCCCCAGGGGCAGAGTGCTAGTTCTTATTTAACTTAAATACTATGTATTGTAATGTCAAACACCCCTAGCTCAACACTAATAAATATCAATTAGGTCTCCCGTCATGCAGTACAATTGTGACAAGTTACAATTATGCCTAGTAGGGATTGCCACTGCACGAGTTGGCCTTCGCTTAGGCACGGCATTAAAGGGCATCTAAAGTCAATTCTCAGACGGGATGTTGAACGTCCAATGTTTACAAACAAATCACGCTTTCGTTGACATCTTGCATTGTCACATGACCAATTTCATTTGCATAAACAAGTGTTTCTCAAACTTCTCCTGGAGGACCCACCTGCCCTGCCTGTTTTAGATCTTTCCCTGCCCCAGCACAGGTGATTCAAATAATCAGGATGTTATCAATCAGCTTTAGAGGGTCAACGAGCAGATCATTTGAATCACCTGTGTTAAAACAGGGAAAGATCTAAAACATGCAGGACAGCTGGTCCTCCAGGAGAGGTTTGAGAAGCACTGATATAAACCAATGTTTTGTGTCCGTGCATAAATAATCCTTCTATTTCGGTTCGTTTGCGCAGGTGCGGCTCGCTGATTGGCCGATAAACAAAAACAATGGGAATCGTCTTTAGATGCTCTTTAAAGTGAATGAGATTTGCTCATGATCGGATGGTTTTGAAAGAAAAAGACGACAGACATTAAAACTGAGATAATAGTTATATTCAAATCTTCAGAATCCTCTCAACTTCTTTTTCAGCACAAAATACAAAAGAAAGGAAGGCTTTTCATTCAATGCCGCAATCTAAAAACAAATGCATTTTTGTCACTGGTTCCATTTTGAACATACAAATAGATTGTCGTCTTTTTGATTAACGAGTTCAGTGCAGGAGAATAATGCTGATATTGACTGTTCCAGCGATTGTTTTACGTTGTGACGATTGTTTCGCAGTCCCCTATTAAATTTCACACGAGCAGAATAAAGTTACTTTCACGACGTCGGAGAACTGCATGTTGTCTCTACTAAGATAAATTTCGCAGCTTTTTATGGCATAATCTTTGAAGGAGTCCATGATCTTCACGAAATTATGAAACTATCACAATTTGTGGAAAGTGGTTCCTACCTTCAGTTCGGGCTTAACCAACATTTGCAAATGTTTATTTCCGTAAACAAATGTCTGTCGCTTTCTTCAACCAATATAGCCCAGAAACCACTGCTAACAACGCTGGTTTCGGCCACTTGCCTTGCAAGTAGCATAGCTTCCCATTTAAATGTAGTCCCCGGATCTAAAACACGAACAAACGCCACTGATAGCAGCCAATGTTGAATAACACATAAATACTTGTAATTTAGAATTTTGAACAAGGACATCAACCTCACACGTGTTTACTACTATTCATTCCGTATCCTGGGGATTGTTTTCTTCTTCTTTTATATTTATTACTGTTTTTGGTACCATCTTAAAGGCGCATTACCTCCTCCTACTGGACTGGAATGTGGACTGGAGTGGTTAGCAGGGGAAAAAAATTAAATAAGGGCCATTTTCACTAAAAGGGACACACAACGGAAAAGACATTTGGTAAAAAAAAAAAATTGTAAGCTTTTATGGACTTTGGCATATTTACAGTTGGCAAACATAATAATGATTGCAGTTGTGCAATAGCAATTCTAGATTATTATTTTTCCCAGAAATATAAAAAATTTAGATATATTTCAGTGGTACTGTCTTTACCGTTACTCTAATAACGGTAAAGACTTGCACCCCAGTCTTTACCGTTATTGGATAGATATTCACACTTGCACATAACAGATGGATGCCCTTGTTCTAAAGGAGACATGATAAAGGGCAGACCCTGGGGATGTGACATTGTAGAGGACAGTTTGTCTCATAGCGAATGATTATATAGAAGATGGCAGAGTCCTGGTTATTCCAATAATGGGAAAGACGTTTATCCAGGTCTTTACTGTTATTGGATTACAACTCGTCAGGTTTGTCATAGATGAGAACAACTGGCAAATGACAGAGCACGTAACAATAGGGAGTCCCGGGCTACAGCTGGCCTGAGAAAATCTGGAGCTAATTTACTGGAAAAACAACATACATGTACACGTGCATGTATTTGGAGTGTGTACATTTGGATTTGATTTATGACATATTTTAAAAGCCAGTTGAGGGTCTTCTGGTGCAATTTTATTTAGTTACAAAAAATACGGGGAGCTGGAACACTGAGATGGAAAAACCTTCACCCCAGTTGACTCCATGACAAACAAAATGAACTCACACCACTTTACAAGTAACAATTAAAGAAAAATGACAAGAATTATTTGAAAAATCAAGTAATGCATTTTATTGAACAACGAACCAGAAAATAACAGGTATCGATCAGGAACCAGTCGCAATAACCAGAAGTAGCAAAGAATGTGATTTTATTAGCGAGGGTAGTTTTTGATTATAAAAAAAACCATATTATCTCATATTGACAAGGACCGAAGGCAACAGTACAAAGTCCACAATCCAAAATCACAATCCTAGGGGCAGAATAAATGAGTCAAAAAAAACCAGGGCAGCAATACAGAAACATAGTCAGGCAAAAAAGGGTTCGATACACAGGAGCAGGTATAAAGCCAAATCAGAGACAAAAAAGAAAAGGTGGTTGGGCGGTCCAGTCAAAAAGGTAACACGATGAGTACAAGGCGAGAACAAAAGCAGCACAGGTAAACACGAGAGACGATCTGACAGGGAACTGTAGTGAGAAGACAGCTTAAATACATTCAAGGAAAGTCACATGCTATGATTAGGATCAGGTGATGAGGATCAGACTAATTACATGGGAGGAAACACAAAAGAACCTAACCACATGAAATTGGCAAAAAAAAGCCAAAACGCGGACAGGGAACACGAGACAGCCTATGACAAGACATACAGCTCCGGTTAGGGAGTTCTAATGTGCACAGATAATGAGAGGTAGGACAGAGTGGAGCAGGTGCGGAGGATCCGCTGAATTGCAGAAAAGACTAAGTGCAGGCAAGAGGCGGAGACTAGAACAGGGTTGTAAATGAGAGCTTGTTAATCAATTAGTAAGTGCAGCTATACAATCCCTAGTGCTAGTTAGGTTAGTATTATATACAATGTTAGTCTTGGTTAGTAACTTTAACAAAAACAACAAACTGTTAGTATTGGTTAGTAAAACAGAAAAGAGAGGCATTTAGAAGGACCCCAAACGAGATTGGAAGGAATGTTTGAAACCTAGAAACCATGAAATCACCTAAGCATGTGACACGCAGGGACTGGGGAGAAGCTGTAGCTTAAAAAAGACCAGACAGGGGAGACAAAGTGCAATGAAGGGCATGAACAAAGACATGGACCGGAATCTAACAGAATAGTGGATTGGGAATGGCAAAAACGAAAACATGGCAAGGTACAAAAACTAAACAGAACATGGCAAAACCTAACAGAACTGATCATAAACATAACAGGGAAGACAGAAACATAATAAACATGGCAGAATCAAGACAGAGCAGAATCATAACAATAACAATTTAAACCAGGATAATAAAATGTTATGAACCCTCAAAGAATAATTTTCTAAAAGTCTTAGTAGTAGTGCTTTTGATTATAAAAATCTAGAAAGTGTGACTATTATCACATATTGACAAAGGCACCTTGTACAGTTAACCCCGCTTAAATTGTCGCCATTTGGACCACGATTTTCATGACCACTAAGAAATAATTATAAATAAGCAATGCAAGTTGTCAGCACACAGCTCACAGACGCATGTACATGAACATAATCATTTTGTCAGAAAAAAATACAACCCCAATTCCGAAATAGTTGGGACAAAGTGTAAATTGTGGATAAAATCAAAAAGCAATGACTTTCATATCACACCAGCCAATATTTTATTCACAATACAAAAGAGATAACATAGTAAATGTTGAAACTGAGAAATTTTACAATTTAACCCACAAAACGAGCTGATTTCAAATTTGTTGGCTGTTAAAATTTGAAATAAGCTCATTTTGTGGATAAAAACATAAAATGTCTCCGTTTCAACATTTGATATGTTATCTATGTTCTATTGTAAATAACATATAGGCTAATGTGATCTGAAAGTCATTGCATTTTGATTTTATTCACAATTTACACTTCGTCCCAACTGTTTCGGAATTGGGGTTGTAAATATTTTGCCTATGTGTATGTGAATTGAGGAGTCTGGCCATTGTTCAGTGAAGCAAGGTTAGGCTGCTACTTTTGCTTTTTGTTTTGGAATGTATACCGTATTCAACAAAATCGAATGCTGAGGTTTTTTTCCTGTTTAAAACGTTAACTGGTCATGCATTTTGGTGGACCCCCTGGTACGTTCACTGCACCATTTTGTTGAATCTAGGGAGGCATATATTGTTTGATTTTTCCTGAAAGTGGAATGGAATTCAGATATTACTGAGTTAGTGAGTAATACTTGTTCCTTATAAGGTGTAGAAAGTGTTGAAATAAGGTTGTGAGCTCGGAAGTTGGAACTGCTAACTTTTTATTGCAGGGTGAATGTTTTGGCCGTTTAATCAGCAGTTCATTTAATGATTTTGTGTGCTGGCTTGGGGGACAAAAAAAAAAATGGACAAAACTTTATTATGGAGAAAAGGCATGTTTTGTGTTTGGAGAGGTTACTGGTGACCACTGATGTTCAACTGCTCTGATATTGATAAATTCATGCTAACCTCAACCAGAAAATCATTAGTTCATATTAAATTTCATGCCTCAAAACTTTATTTGTGTTAAATATATGATTATTTTATGATTTTATGACAGTGCACCATTTTGAGGGATCTCAGACTTTGGGGAGCCACCTGGATAGCTGCCTAATTTGGCTCATAGCAAGTAGGTAATCTAGAATGTAATGCTCAAAATGAATTATACTTGTGGTCAAGGAGTTTATGATCCCAGAAATGTACAGTTTTATGCCCCAGCAGTTTTTCAATTCTCAGTGTTATTTTTTATCTTTTATTTTTTTTGCAATTTCAATGTTGAATTTTCATGAAGTTTTTTTTTTGTTTGCAGCCCTTTTCTCTACCAAAATCATGAAAATAAACTGAAATATGATGGGATTCTAAATGCTTCAAGTGTCTAGACTCAGTTCAGCCATTCATTTCCTGTCTGTGAAGCTGCAATCTTGAATTATATAGCTTTAAAAAAGGTAACACCTAAATAGCCAGATTTGGCTTCTGTGCAAAGGGGTTAAATATGGGTCAGTAGCCTCTGTAGTGGGACAAAAAAACTTCAGCTCCTTTAGAGCGATTAAATTAAATGTGGTATTGCACATTCATCATGTAGGTTCAAGAAAGTGGTTTTAAATTCATAAACGACATTCAAAACTTAGAAAACCTTCACCGTGTTCAATAGTCATTGTTGGCTTGCTGCCCAGGTTCATGTATAGGGCCTCCTGAACCCTAAATGACTGTGCTGTCCCAATAAAATGAAAGATGGCATGATTTCATCCCAAGATTCCATTCCATTTCACAGTTGTCTTTACCGTTATGCAACCAAAATAACGGTAAAGACAATAGTGGATAACGGTAAAGACATTAAACAATGCTCAGTCATGCCCACACAGTACATGGGGAGGGAATGCATGCTTTTTTCTTCACAGTTACTCATGTAAAAAGTAAAAAAACTATTGTCTCTGCTGAGTCTAGAATGATTTATTTGACTAACGGTAAAGACAAACAATAAGTGTGACATTTCAAGTCACCAGATGATCTTTCTGACATTCGGCAGCCTGCAGCCTGTCTCCAGGGAAAAAACGGCAGTTCTGACCTTTGAACTTCGAGCAAAAGTGCAATCGTGTGGACAAACGAGGAACAAACTGAAATCTTGAGTCGATATGAAACATGATAGCGGTAAAGACAAGTCAAAGAGTGTGATTAGCCACACGCAAAATATGTTCAAAACATACGTAAACAACAATATTTTGGTGTAATAATTCAATAGCTCCTGGTGCTCTCAAATAATATTATCCTAAATTGGGATAAAAAGAAGTGCAGTTTATATGTTTAAAGTTATTGTTACTGATATCTTGATGTACATGCTGAAAAATGATAACGGAGTGGACAATCTACGTGTATAATAATTAATATTTTCTTTATTAGTCAGCTATCCACCTCAAACCTAATGTCCCATCGTAAGAGAAAAGTTGTTCTTTTTGTTTACCCACGTCAGAAACAAAAGGAATTTGGTTTAATGGCAATTACAGTGACGACCATATTTTACTGTTATTTTGTCCCTTTTTGTGAAAATGGCCCATAAACAAATAGTGGCGAAGTCACTGCACCCGCTTGGCCAAACATGGCCCAAATCGAACTTGGCCTGGATTTTCATCCCATATACAACCCCAATTCCAAAATAGTTGGGACAAAGTATAAATTGTGAATAAAATCAAAATGCAATGACTTTCAAATCACACCAGCCAGTACTTTATTCACAATAGAACAGAGATAACATAGCAAATGTCGAAAATGAGAAATTTTACAATTTTATCCACAAAATGAGCTAATTTCAAATTTGATGGCTGCTACAGGCCTCAAAAAAGTTGGGACAGGGGCCTGTTCACTATGGTGTAGCATCCCCTCTTCTTTTTAAAACAGAGTGGAGGCGTCTGGGCATTGAGGACACAAGTTTCTTGAGTTTAGCCATTGGAATTTGATCCCACTCTTGTTTAATACAGGCTTCCAGCTGCTGGAGAGTTTTGAGTCTCCATTGAGAGACTTTTTGTTTCATTATGTGCCAAACGTTCTCAATCAGTGAAAGATCAGGACTGCAGGCAGGCCAGTTCAGCACACGGACTCTTCTACTACGCAGCCATGCTGTTGTAATAGCTGCAGTATGTGGTTTTGCATTGTCCTGCTGAAATGCACAAGGCCTTCCCTGGAATAGATGTCATCTGGAGGGGAGCATATGTTGCCCTAAAACCTTTATATACCTTTCAGCATTCATGATGCTTTATAAAACATGCGAGTGTCCCACACCATATGCACTAGTGCATCCCCATACCATCAGAGATGCTGGCTTTTGAACTGAACGCTGATAACAGGAGGGTGGTCTTTCTCCTCTTTAGCCCAGAGGACACAGCACCCATGATTTCCAACAAGAATGTCAAATTTGGACTCGTCTGACCACAGGACACTTTGCCACTTTGCTACAGTCCATTTTGAATGAGCCTTGGCTAACAGAACACGGCGGCGCTTCTGGATCATGCTCAACAATGGCTTCCTTTTTGCATGATAAAGTTTTTAGGTGGCATCTGTGGATGGCACGGCAGACTGTGTTTACAGACAGTGGTTTCTTGAAGTATTCCTGGGCCCATTTAGTAATGTCAATGACAGAATCATGCTGGTGAGTGATGCAGTGGCGTCTGAGGGCCTGAAGATCACGGGCATCCAGTAAAGGTCTTGGCCTTGTCCCTTACGCACAGAGATTTTTTTTCCAGTTTCTCTGAATCTTTTGATGATGTTATGCACTGTCGATGATGAGACCTTCAAAGCCTTTGCAATTTGACGTTGAGGAACATTGTTTTTAAAGTATTCCACAATTTTTTTACGCAAGCCTTCACAGGTTGGAGAGCCTCTGGCCATCTTTACTTCTGAGAGACTCAGCCTCACTAAGACATCCCTTTTATAGCCAATCATGTTACACACCTGATGCCAGTTAACTTAATTTCTTGCTAAATGTTCTTTCATCTGATTCTCTTATATATTAATTGCTTTTTCAGCCCTTTTTTGCCTGTGTGCCAACTTTTTTGAGACCTGTTGCAGCCAGAAAATTTGAAATGAGCTCATTTTGTGGATAAAAATGTAAAATGTCCCAGTTTCAACATTTGAAATGTTCTATTGTAAATAACATATTGGCTCATGTGATCTGAAAGTCATTGCATTTTGATTTTATTCACAATTTACACTTTGTCCCAACTATTTCAGAATTGAGGTTGTACATGCATATAAAATATGAAAAGTTTCTGTCAAAAACTGAAGGCACTAAAGCGTTGACAAGGAAAAAAAGTTTACGGACGCACGACAGACCACCTCGAAGGCATCTTAACAGAGCATAAGCCCGATTGGCCTGGAGGCCAAGCGGGCCAAAAATTGGACCTATGATGTTGCAGACGATGAAGCTCCTCCAGTAGACTTCCGGTGAGTACGGCTCCGTTAACTAAGCTGAAGTATCACAACATATGTGACCTGTCACGCAAAAAAGGTACTATCAAACCAAAATATACATAATCTGTAATATTGAAGAAATCACAAGTGTTTTGTTTCTAGTATTTAAAGAAAAATGGTCAGTTGTTATCTGGCATAAATCAAAACTGAGAATTTACTGCCTTATTAAGAATGGCTACTGTGTAGAGTCATATGTGAAATATAATTTAACTAGGAAACAAAGATCTCTGTGTGCTTAGTTAGGTTCAGGAACCCTACCACTAGCAATTGAAACAGGTAGGTTTAATGCCACTCAGAGGAGGAAAGGATTTGTTTGGTTTGTAATTTAGTTGAAGTTGAAGATGAGGTTTACTTTTTGTTTTACTGTCCAGGGTATGAAGAAATTAGAGATACATTTTTCAGGAAAATGGTTTCAGTCTATGCTGATTTCTTTGAAAAGGACGACCATGAAAAATGGGAAATGTGTTCTAGAAAAGCAACCTTCTTCATTGTAAATTTTATCTGCAAGGCCTGGGATATAAGACAGAGTGTTTTGTTCGGATCTGCTTTATCTATTTAAAGTCAAATGTTTGCCTTGCCAAAGTTAGATGTTTTGGCATTTGTGATTCAAAATTATTTGTTTATGACATTTCTATGCATGTATAATCATGATAGTTGAATTTTGTATGTGATATATAATTTAAAAAAAAAAAAGAAAATGTAAATGCAATGGCGACCACTGTAACCATTTAATCCAATGCGTGTCATATAAATCCGTGAAGGTTGGGCACCTCTGTGTGCATGACACGTTTAATAAAGATGATATCATCATCATCATCATCATCATGGATTTTGAGATTTTTACTTAAACCCTGGAGAACCTAAGACATTTTTTTTCCTCAAGAAAAATATGAACTCAGCATAAAGATTGACATCTGCTAATTTAGAGTAGGGGCTAATTAGGTGGGTCAAATTTGACCCTATGGGTTCTCTGGGGTTAATTGACTAGCAATCAGTGATACTGAAGTGCAGAAAGAGCTAATTTCACCAACAGCTGCTTCTTTCGATCTGAAATTAATTTGAATCTGACCTTTGAACTTTGCTTTTCTATTTAAGCAAATATCTCAAAAACCGCTTCTAGGAGGATAGTATCCTTTTCGCATGACAGGTCACATACAGTGCCGTGAAAAAGTATTTGCCCCCTTCCTGATTTCTTACTTTTTTGCATATTTTTCACACTTAAATGTTTAAGATCATCAAACAAATTTTAATATAAGAAAAATATAACTTGAGTAAATACAAAATGCAGTTTTGAAATGATGATTTCATTTATAAAGGTGAAAAAGCTATCCAAACCTACCTGGCCCTATGTGAAAAAGTAACCCCCCCCTTGTTAAATCATAAATTAACTGTGATTAACCACATTTTTTGAGTCCAGTTTCACTAGCCACACCCAGGCCGGATTACTGCCAGACCTGTTGAATCAAGAAATCACTTCAACAGAACCTGTCTGACAAAGCAAAGTAGGCTAAATGATCTCAAAAAGCAACATTTCATGCCGCGAACTTAAGAAATTCAAGAACAGATGAGAAACAAAGAAATTGACATCTATCAGTCTGGAAAGGGTTGCAAAGCCATTTCTAAGGCTTTGGGACTCCAGCGAATCACGGTGAGAACCATTATCCACAAATGGAGAAAACTTGGAACAGTGGTGAACCTTCCCAGGAGTGGCTGGCCTACCAAAATTACTCTAAGAGCGCATCAACTACTCATCCAGGAGGTCACAAAAAAACCCATAACAACATCTGAAGAATTGCAGGCCTCACTTGCCTCAGTTAAAGTCAGTGTTCATGATTCAACAGTAAGATAGAGACTGGACAAAAAATGGCATCCATGAGAGAGTTCCAAGGCGAAAACCACTGCTGACCAAAATGAACATGAAGCCTTGTCTCACATTTGCCAAAATACATCTTGATGATCCCCAAGACTTTTGGGAAAATATTCTGTGGAATGATGAGACATAAGTTGAACTTTTTGGAAGGTGTGCATCCCATTACATCAGGCGTAAAACTAAGACAGCATTTCATAAAAAGAACATCATACCAAAAGTCAAACATGGTGGTGGTAGTGTGATGGTTTGGGGCTGCTTTGCTGCTTCAGGACCTGGACGACTTGTCATAATTGATGGAACTATGAATTCTGCTCTCTACCAGAAAATCCTGAAGGAGAATGTCCAACCCTCAGATTGTGATCTCGAGCTCAAGCACACTTGGGTTATGCGGCAGGACAATGGTCTGAAACACACCAGCAAGTCCACCTCTGAATGGCTTAAAAAAAATAAAATGAAGATTTTGGAGTAGCCTCATCAAAGTCCGGGCTTAAATCCTATTGAGATGCAGTGGCATGACCTTAAACAGACCGTTCATGCTCAAAACTCCTCCAATGTGGCTGAATTAAAACATTCTGCAAAGAAGAGTGGGCTAAAATTCTTCCACAGTGATGTGAAAGACTCATTGCCAGTTATTGCAAATGTTTGATTGCAGTTTTGTCGCCCAAGGGTGGCACAACCAGTTATTAGGATTTAGGGGCAATTACTTTTTTCACATAGGGCCAGGTAGGTTTGGATAGCTTTTTTCCCTTAATAAATGAACTCATCATTTAAAACTGCATTTTGTATTTACTCGGGTTGTCTTTGTCTAATTTTAAAATTTGTTTGATGATCTGAAACATTTAAACATGACAAATATGCAAAAAAAAGAAGAAATCAGGAAAGAGGCAAATACTTTTTCACGGCACTGTATGTTGCACTAAATGCCATTTGCTACTCATTGAGGGAGTCAAGCTTAAATATTTCACATGCAGGTAGGGGATGGACCAGGTTACTAGACTAGACTGGTAATTATGCCACTTTTAACCCTGATTGCTCTTTTACTCAGTCCCACTCCACAGTACAGTACTCCCTAGTCTTGAGCACATTTCCTGAAAGCATAGACGCTGACTTGGGTAGTTGGAACTATTTAAAACATTTCTAAATGTTATGAAACATTACTACAATTAGTGATCAGTAAAGTCATAAACGTTCATTGCTGTGCGTATATTTCTAGTGGAAAAATCACAGATAATCACAGACGAGTCTCAATTACTGATTGTATTAATACATTTATTCAAGAGCATGCACAAATATACACTAATTGCTAATTTGGCACTGTATTCAATTTAATTGAAATGTGCTGGCAGTCACATCGTGCTGCTTTGAATCCCATAGAACTGACTGTTACTTTAGTTTCAGATCATTTGCCAGTCAGGTTAGGAACCATTTATTGAGCAAATCACATATTGTTTTACACACTGTGATGGTTTAATTTCACCCCTGTTTCACTGGAGGAATTAGATGATGAATGACATTTTTAAACTGGTGCTCTGCTTGGAGGGAGAACTACCATCGTAACATAGGAGCCTACTGGACTTCCACACATTACCCTGAGTTGTTTTCGTAATCCTGGAAATAGAGCTTCTAGAGGTGTTCATTTTTCAAAAGTCTGTGCATTGGGAAGAAAGCTTTTGAACCAGTGCAACAATATATATAACAATTTAATAAAGCTTGATTATAATATATATATATAGCCTGTCCCACGCCAATGTAATATAGGCTATCTATTTGTGTGTACCTACATGTCTTATTCAAAATATCCATTTAGCGTACAAGTTTAACATTAGTTACATCTCTCAAATTTCATGGCCAATAACAATCTCAACAAGCATTCAAATCTTGGTCCCAAGTGCAAACTGTTCAAAATCTTAAAGACTTTTGGGTCTAGTCACTGACTTTGCTTCTGATGTCAATGCACAATTTCAACATTTCAAACAATACATCCAATACAACAGTTTCGCCCTCCATCGAGGTGAAACAAGGATCCCCACATACTGCTTCCTGTGTGTGTTTGATATATATATAAGGAAAATTAAACAACATAGGATAGAGACCTATTTTGAAAAAGGAAATCAGCAGTATCACAATATATCCACCAGTTGGCGGCCTTGTACAAGGGTTGAATCTTTTGGCTCTCTCTCTCTCTCTCTCTCTCTCTCTTGTATCTTCAAAATGATAAACTTTACAGGAGAGCATAAAAAATGTTTAATTTTGCATGTAAGAATGCAGTTGAGCTGTGTTCAGGTAGGATGATTATTTTTCTTCCAAGAATGTATCCAATCAATTTTGTATTAAGCAATGTGTATGTTATTATCGTGGACATACGAGTTTAGTTTCTTATCAAATTGGAGATAAGGGGTTTTGCCAGTGAATACCAAGGCAATTAAGGGATGATTTTCTTCGCAATGAGCAGAGTAATAGGGGTGAAATGAAAAATTATTAAAATCACTTGAACTGAAATGATAGGTTATCCATGTTTAGATACATAAAAGGGGATATAATTTCTTGATGCGCTATGTATAATTAGATGCATGATCTTTTCTTTCCCTCAGGCTTATTAACTGAGTCTTTGAATTGTTGAAAAATATGTAGCACTGGTACTATAATTAACAGTTCCAATTATTGCTGAAGATATAAATAATGAGGCATACTTGCTGACAATTTTATTGGCAAAATGTTAGTTGTAATTTAATTTTAAAAAAATTGTAATTAAATGATTGCAGTACAGTTGTTGTAAACATTGCAAACATGAGCAAGAATCTACTCATAGCCTTACACATTAGTTTAGTTCATTATACACTCTTCATAAAGTGTGGTAACATGTGAACATTAATGTGTGAAGATGTACAGAGATATTTCTGCAAAAATACAAGTTTATCAGTTCCAAAGGGAGGCCTTCCAGTCAAATGTAAATAATGTGATTGATAAAGTGATTGTGTCATACACAGAGATTAGTGTGTCAGACTGTCATACACAGATATTAGTGCTGCAGATTGTCATAGAAAGAATGATAGTATTTGGTAGCACTTTTTTGAGCTGCTGGAGATGCTGGAAATTTGTTTCTTTGATTCGTAATCTGTCAAGGTGGAGAACAGTTGACAATTCTACAAGAACAATTCTGGGTTTGGCCAACAATCTCCAGTCATCACGGTAGCTGATCTTGTATGTGATATGACCGTTAGGTGAATATTTAATACAGCGTAGTTCCGTTACAGTTGGGTCACACACTTTAGAACCAGGTCTAATTGACTTGTAAGGTCCCACAGAAGAAAAGTCTTGGAAAAAGTCATGTTGGATGTATTTCACATTGTAGGGAGGAGTTCTAGCATTCCTCATTATGTTCACATAATCAGCTGGAATGTAGATATCAACCCTTTCCAGTTTTTTCTCCATTACAGAGTGCATGCTGTCTACCTCCATCTGTGTATGATCAGTAAAATATTTAAACGTGAGCATATTGTCCCTTAGATTGGCTAAAAATGCAACTAAATTGTGCTTTCTCTTGTGTTTATTTATAAAAGCTTGTATCTCCACAGTCCACATGTTTATTTAGTTCCAGATGATTACTCCTTGCTTTTTCGGCACTTCAACTTTATGTAGATAAGTAGATTTTGATTCTACAGAGTCTACAAGCATTGTTTTATTTCTTTTATCAAATTACTTTTAGTGTTACACAGACATTTTGACAAAAATCAAGGTAAAATTGGGAGAAATGACACTCACCTTTGTTGACATTTGAGTCTCTTTGGAGATAAGAGGTTTCATCATTCCAACCTCAGCCACCAATGGACATTCAAGGTTTCATCACATGCCTTTTTTAACACTTTTCATTGGATATTGAGTTACGGGATTTAATCAGTAGATGCGCAAGATCATAAGATTGCTAACAGGCAAAAAAAAAATAAAAATAACCAAATTTGGAGATAAAGGTTTTATCAGCAGGCCGACGTTATGCGGGCTTCTGAAGAGGAGAATAAGCAAGGGTGACTTCAGATTGTCAAGAGAACCACCTACAATTTTGAAGACTACTTTCAGTGTAACTTTTAGAACTTGTAATGAATCTCTGCTATACTTTTAGAAAGAAAATTTGTTGCCAAGTAAAATACGTCTGAAACTTTGAACCGGCACAGGCATCAAGAACCCCTAGCTCACTCCAGTGACATGTTCATATAAAATGGGACATCTGGTAATGTAAAATCAGACAGCCACTGATGGTTAAAAAGGATGTGAAACAACTCACGTTCATTGAAGAATGATTGTATTTCACATTTGTTTTTTAAATGTTTAAATCCAGTCATCAGTTCAGCCATAACCTAACAATAATGTACAAACCCCAATTCCAGTGAAGTTGGGACGTTGTGTAAAACGTGAACAAAAACAGAATGCAATGATTTGCAAATCTCATAAACCCACATTTTATTAGCAATAGAACAAAGACAACATATCTGATGTTGAAAGGGAGACATTTCACAATTTCATGAAAAATATCAGCTCATTTTGAATTTGATGGCAGCAACACATTTCAAAAAAGTTGGGATGGGGCAACAAAAAGCCTGTAAAAAGTAAAAGGTACTAATAAAAAACAGCTGGAGGAGCATTTTACAACTAAGTAGGTTAATTGGCAACAGGTCAGTCACATGGCTGGGTATAAAAAGAGCATTTTAGAGAGGCAGGAGTCTCTCAGAAGTAAAGATGGGCAGAGGCTCACCAATCTGTGAAAAACTGAGTCTAAAAATTATGGAACAATTTCAGAAAAATTTTCCTCCATGTAAAATTGCAAAGATTTTGAATATCCCACCATCTACATTAAATAATATCATCAAAAGATTCAGAGAATCTGGAGAAATGTCTGCACAAGGGACAAGGACAAAGGTCGATATTGGATGCTCATGATCTTTGGTCCCTCAGGCAGCACTGCATTAAAAATAGACATAATTCTAACCTGGAATTCACTGCAAGGATTTCAGGAACACTTCCAGAAATCATTTTCTGTGAACACAGTTTGCTGTGCAATCCACAAATGCAAGTTAAATCTGTATCCTGCAAAGTAGAAGCCACATGTGAACACGATCCAAAAATGCCATTGTCCTCTCTGGGCCAAAGCTCATTTAAAATGGACTAAGGCAAAATGGAAAACTGTTCTGTGGTCAGATGAATGAAAATTTGAAATTCTTTTTGGAAAACACGGACGCTGTGTTGTGCGGGTAGGTAGAGAAGAGAGGGACCATCCAGCTCATTATCAGCGCTCAGTCCAGAAGCTTGCACCTCTGATGATATGGGATTGCATTAGTGCATAAGGCATGGGTAGTTTACACATTTGGATAGGCATTATCAATGCTGAAAAGTATATAGAGGTTTTACAACAACGTCTCTTTCAGGGAAGGCCTTGAATATTTCAGCAAGGCAATGGTAACCCACAAACTGCATCCATCACAACAGCATGGCTTCGCTGTAGAAGAGCGAAAATGAAATGGTCTGCCCGCTGTCCAGACCATTCATCGATATAAAACATTTGACATAAAACAAAAAATCTGGCTAAGAAGACCAAGGACTGTTGAGCAGCTAGAATCCTACATCAGACAAGAGTGGGACAACATCCCTCTTCCAAAACTCCAGTAACTCCAGTCTCCTCACTTCCCAGATGTTTACAGACTGTTGTTAAAAAGAAGAGGGATGCTACACAATGGTAAACATGGCCCTGTCCCAACTTTTTTGAGATGTGTTGCTGCCATTAAATTCAAAATGAGCCAATATTTTTCATAAAATGGTAAAATATCTCACTTTCAACATCTGATATGTTGTCTATGTTCTATTGAGAATAAAATGTGGGATTTATGAGATTTGCAAATCATTGCATACTGTTTTTATTCATGTTTTACACAATGTCCCAACTTCGTTTGAATTGGGTTTTGTAATATACCTCTTTTTCAGCTAATTCTGATGGAGAGGATTTCCTACCGGACGCATATTCTGTGCCACTTATTTTCCCCTTCACTCGCATCCTCAGTGTTGACTTTGGCGTAGAACATGCCCTCACTGAAAATCTAAGTTTTAGCCTCTGTCCTGTCTCTTGGATCTTCTTCTATTCATTTATCAGACCCTTCATTCTTTTCTCCCTCCACTCATCATACTTTCCCTCAAGTTTTCTGCCATGCTTTCCTTATGTTTTTGCTGCCTGTTTCCTTGCTACCATAATGTCTACAATGGATATTAACAGTGTTAATATTCCATTTCAATCTATACTTCCCTCATACTTCAGGATGTGTGTGTGTGTGTGTGTGTGTGTGTCTGTGTGTTTTCTTCAGCTGTGTGCGTGTGTGTGTGAGGGGTATGTGAGACAGGAGAGACAGGGAGACATGCAAGTGTGCATACATGCACAACCCTTGCATTGTGTGTGAATATATGTGTGATATGCACAGACGTGTGAGTGTGTGTGTCTGTATTTGTGTCTGTCCCTCTGTGTGTTTATGTGCTTGCATTTGTGTACCATTGATGGCTTCATCTGGACTATTGTGGCTGACATGAACTCACTGCATCATCTTCAATACTTTTATATGACAAAAAATTCTAAAAATGTCCTTAAAATGACAGGGGTGTACATATGATTTAATGGCACTTGGTAGCCTAGAATCATACAGCTTTCACTTTAGAAAAGTATCCCATCTTTCGCTAAATTTTTTTGTCCCATTTACCTAATGTATTCAATTAAAATGGGACAGGCTGTAAGGGTTTTCCCTTGCAGTCCCTCCCCTGCTGCATTCCTCACCTCCACTTTAACGAGCAACAGGTGTGGCTCGTTGAAGTGGAGGTGAGGGCAGGGTATATAGGGCTGGCTGTTGGCAGTGATTATTGCCACTGCATTCTTTGTTTTTACCTGGTGATATGTTTGGTGCTGCTCGTTGTTTTAGTAGCTGTGTTCTAAGAGTTTATTAAAGTAAATCTTTCGTCTTTTTACCAGCCTGGCATTTGAGACTCTTCATTTATCTTTAGGCCCATGGTCCTAGCTCCCGCCGGATCCCTAACCATAATCCCTAATCCTTATCCTAATCCCTTCAAATTGGCTGCCGTACCCATAAAAGTGCTGTATCTCTTGACACTGCGATGAAATAAAGCCCTGCTTACGACTAATACGTAATTGGCCTTTGTGAAATTTCTGAGTTGTCTCGCCTCCATGTCATTGTCTCAACAATGGGTAGAAGTTAAATCCACTGATGAAACCTCTGAGCTGAACTACTTTGAGACTGAACGGCTATTTGACTGCGTAAGACAAGAAAGGCTTTTGCCTCTGTGTGTGTGTGTGTGTGTGTGTGTGTGCGTGTGTGTGTGTGTGTGTGCGTCTCTCTCTCTCTCTCTCACTGTCTATCTCCCTCTATATATGGGAGGGGGTGGCGTGATTGCTGTGTTTGGCTTTTCTGCACAAAAATTCTTGTGCTAGGTATTTTTCACTCTTCGCCTCATTTGGTCTGGTGGTGTTTCGAACACAGTAACACGTGCATTCCAAGGAGAGTCCATCGATTATTTTGGTCTGCTGCGATACGGTTTTAATTGAGCCACAGTCCACATACTGCGAGAGCTCCCTCCTGCTAGAACCATAGACTGTATAAAAAGATAGACGCAGCACCCTGGTCTGAAAAATGAAGCTCATGCGGAAGTACCGTAAAATGGCATTCTATTTAATGGCCAGCAGATGGCGACGTTGGTGGTTGCAGAAAGAAGTTTAATGCTATAGAAGTCTGTGAGAAAATGACCCTACTTTCCCACCTGATTTTTCATTTAAATAATGATTTTTCACATTATTTTATGGTAGCTATAGCAAGTTTCAAGTCTCCTTCGAGATATCATGATGTTCATTTTTGTAAATTATGATCCCATATAGACTAGAATAAAGGATAAAGCCAGAATATGCTTTAGGGGCGTGGCTATCCTCCAGTCCTCATCCCATACGGTCAGATCCAGAGCCACGGTCCTCCCCAGATCTTCAATACACGTTCTCGTCCAATAGAAATCACATCCGGTTTCAAAATGCGAACATGGCGAAATTCAAATTGCCAAAATTGAGGCTTCCTTTATGGTATGCCGAAACCAATGGGTGACGTCATGGTAGCTTCGTCCATCTTTTTATACAGTCTATGGCTAGAACCGGGGGAAAAGAACAGGAGACAATGGACTGGCACTGAGAAGTAGGTCAAGATCTATCTGTGTAATTGCATAGAATTGTTGACCTTAATGTGACATGAGTATTGAACAGCTGGAATAGTTCTTAGTGGTTTCTTTTGCGATGTTCCCTTTGTCGTTTTTTCAGTGCGACTGTGATTGCTCTGCTCTTTCCTTCCGCTCTCTCTCGGATTCGATCCCATGGATTTGTCACCGACGGATATCTTCTTCTGACAAGGGGCTTCTAGTTGTGTGTTGGATGGATGGTGGATATGGTAGAAAAATGAGAATTCAGTGGGGCTCTGGTGGGTCAGCTTCAGCGGTTTTATTGGTGCAATGGTGTTTTATTTATTTATTTATTTATTAATCTGTTTGCTGCCCCATCCCTCCTTTCTGCTTTCCCCATCTTCTCACGAGGCCCTCTGTCCGCGGCCAAGGAAGGGCAGAAAGTGGGGACACCTGATGTGCGAGCCACAAATACTTTTTGTACACTGAAGCACGCTTTCTTCCCACTTGAAGGTAAAATATGCTCGCTGCCTGCGCCGGTGTAACAATTTCAGATTACCCCCCCCATTCAAGTGTCCTCCCCCCCGTAATCTGAAGTTAACTTCTATAACCCTAACCCTAACCTGAAACTGGAGGGGGTAATTTGAAGTTAACTTCAGATTACCCCCCCAGTACTTTGGTACTTTGGAATCAACTTCAACGTACCGGAGGGTAATTTGAAGTTAATTTCAGATGACCGGGGGGTATGGTGATGGGGGGGTAATCTGAAATTGGGACACTGGAGCTATAGCTCTGCACAGCAGTGTTCCCTTTGGCGCATAGCAACGACTTGCTTTACTGCCACCCTGGATATGGTCGCGCTGTTGGCGAATTGCTCTTGGGGGGGTGCAAGCTGTGAACAGCGATAGACACTTGACCTGTTCTGATGGGGCACCAAAGGACGGCATGTTGTGACAGAAACCGGCCATGGAGCGGTTGACACTCATTGCTTTTATTTTCACTGTCCCGCCTGGCTAAAATTAAAAAAAAAAAAAAAATCCCCGTTTGGATTTAAAACAAGCAAATGCTCTAGAGCCTATGATTAAATCATTATTGTAATGATCAATATTTTAGCAGGCCATAATTCATTTAACCCTGACTGATGCAGTGTGTAGTATCTCATTTCTTAGACATCCATGTTGTCTAAGACGTGCCTCATGGTCATTGAAAAGATTTTACTGTGTTTCAAGAGGGGCAAATTATTGACCTGTATTAAGTGAAGAAAATTGCTAAGGAGATGGCAGAAATGACTGGAATTGGGGCAAGAACCGCCAACAGTTTTTTAAAACCTGGGAGGATAGTGGTGAACTTGCAATTTCATGGAAGAAATGGGTTGGAGAAAAATCATGAATTATCGTGATCGGAGATCACTAAAATGGTCGGTGACGTCTCATCATAAAAATCTAACATTACAACTCACGGCTTTGTTTCATAATGAAAGCAAGAGCATTTCCCCATGCACAATGCCACAAGAACTTGGAGGACTGGGGCTAAACAGCTGCATGATCTTAAGAGAGCTACTTTTAAGCAAGGCTTATCTGTCATGGCCGGTAGAATTGAGAGGCTGAATGCAGCCGCAAGAGGGAAATAGAGCAGCACGGACACAATACAAATTCAGAGAATAATACAGAGCATACGACAGGGACAATTCTCGCGCTTCCAAAAGGACGTCCAAACATCCGACAAAATGGAAGCAAAGCGAGAAAGAGAAAAAAGGAGAAGTATCTAGAGAGCCGAGAAAAACAAGGCAGCTAAAATAGTGAGACACAAAGGATAGAGAAGAAAAGGGAATATCCCTAGAGAGATAGAAACTCCTATAATAAGGAGAATATACAAAGCCACATAAATACTGACTACCGATATCCTCGGCTAAAGTGCTTAACTACAAACAGTCACTCTAGCGAAGGAGGCATGGCGGACTTCAGGCTTATATAGAGTCTGGGGAGGCGCCACCCAAGTTCAATTAGCCAGCTGGGTAAAGAATCCGATTGAAAAGGAATTTGATACCCTCCCGGGACGAGAGCCTCAAAGAAAAGTCCTAAACACATGCACAGCACACGCACACCTCCCAAACCATGACAGGACCCCCCCCTCTAAGGAACGGCACCGGACGTTCCCAGATAACCCCGTGCATGGAACTCTGAGATAAGTGTGCGATCCAGGATATCCCGAGAAGGGACCCAGCACTGCTCCTCAGGCCATATCCCTCCCAATCAACTGAAAACTGGGCCCCGCGACCAATACGCCTCTCAGCCAGAATACGACGCACGGTGTAAACCGGCCCCCCCTCAATCATCCGCGGCGGCGGCGGGGGTTTGTTGACTGGTGCCAGGACACTAGTGCTAACCGGTTTAAGCCGGGAGACATTAAAAGAGGGGTGGATGCGCAAGGATCTAGGGAGCTTTAAACAGACGGTGACAGGGTTGATCCTCCGCACTATCTTGAAAGGACCAATGAAGCAGGGAGCCAATTTCCGTGTCTCCACTTTTAAAGGAAGGTCCTGAGTGGAAAGCCAAACTCTTTGGCTAACCCGATAAAATGGGGCCAAACGGCGCCTTCTATCAGCGGCGGTCTTCTGTTTCTGCCCAGAGCGCAACAGAGAGGACCAAACCCTGGCCCAGACCGACCAACAACGCCGAACGAAGTGATTGACTGAGGGAACCTCTGAATCCCTCTCAGTCTCTGGAAACAGCGGGGGTTGAACTGAGCCTAAAACGGGGAAAGGGCTGTGGAGGAGTTAAAGAGTACACAGTACAAACACAGAGAATAATATAGACCAAACGAAAGTACTCACGCTTCCAAAGGATGTATAATAGTCTGAATCACAGAAGCAAAGTGAGATAGAAAAAGGGAGAAGAAACTCCAAGAATTAGATAATAGAAAGTCATACAAAACTTGACTACAGATATCTTCGGCTATAGTACGAAGCTAAAAACAGAGTATGGGAGTATTCGGCCCATGCCAAAAAACGACTCCACGAAGACGGGTTGTCAGCTGCTAAACACTGAAGTGTATTCTCCAGCGACTGGTTAATTCGCTCTGTCTGCCCATTAGTCTCAGGGTGGAATCCAGACGATAGGCTCACAGTGGCCCCTAACTGGTTGCAGAAAGCACGCCAGAATTTAGTTGTAAATTGTGGGCCTCGGTCAGAGACCACATCCTGAGGGAGACCATGCAGCCGGAACACATGGTCCACAACAAGAAGGGCCGTCTCCTGTGCCGAAGGGAGCTTGGGCAGAGTGATAAAGTGGGTGGCCTTAGAAAAGCGGTCGACCACGACCAAGATGATAGTGTTGCCTTCAGAAATAGGCAGCCGCGTAACAAAATCTAGAGCGATATGGCTCCACAGGCACTTGGGGACAGGCAACGGCTGCAACAGACCAGAGGGGGGAGATGGGAAACCTTGTTCCTAGCGCAGATACAGCACGCCACCACAAATTCCCAGATGTCCTCAATCATGCTGTGGTATCAAAAATGTCGGGCCAAGAACCGCTTGGTTCGATGAACCCCCGGGTGACCCGCCAGGCGAGAAGAGTGGCCCTACTGGAGAATTTAGGACCATACCACTACCGGAAAAAACAAACAGCCAGGCGGCTCCCCACCAGGACCGGGATCGGACTTCAAGGCATCCCGCACAACAGACTCAATGTCCCACTGAATGGGAGCCACAATCTGAGCTGCCGGAATAACCGGCTCAGGAATTGGATTGCGACCAGAGTGGTCGTAAATCCGTGACAAGTCGGCTTGATGTTTTTGGAGTCAGGCGGTAAGTTAACATAAAGTTAAAGCGATTGAATTACATCGCTTAGTCTGTTGGATATATTGGAGATTTTTATGATCCGTCCAAACCACACACAGATGTTCAGCCCCCTCCAACCAATGGCGCTACTCTTCTAATGCCAACTTGACAGCTAACAACGCCCGGTCACCAATGCTGTAATTCAGTTCAGCCGCCGACAACGACCGGGAGAAGTAGGCGCATGGGTGCAACTTATTGTCCTGAAGGGGGCGCTGGGACAAAATGGCACCCACCCTGACCTCCGACGCATCCACCTCCACCACAAATGGGAGGGAGGGGTCGGGAAAAATGAGAATGGGCTCCAAGCGAAATTGTTTCTTTAATTCCTGAAAAGCAGCCTCAGCTGCTGGAGACCAAGCAAATGACGAGGAGGTATTCTTCTTAGTGAGTGCAATAATGGGGGCAGCTACTGCGCTAAATTGCGGATAAATATAAATATAAATATAATATAATTGCAGATAAACCTCGTATACAAATTAGCAAAGCCCAAAAACCGTTGCACCTCCTTGACGTTTTGAGGGGCAGGCCAATCCCTGACCGCTGCCACCTTGGCAGGATCCATGCGGACCGACCCTTCCGAAACAATGAAGCCAAGAAACGAAACTGTCTTGGCATGAAAAATGCATTTCTCAGCCTTAACAAAAAGCTTGGCTTTGAGGAGGGCCTCAAGCACTTGTCTGACATGTTGTTTATGCTCCGAGAGAGTTGAAGAGAAAATCAGAATATCGTCAAGGTAGACAAAGACGAATCTCTCCAACATCTCTCGGAGGACGTCATTAACGAGTGCCTGGAACACAAAGGGGACGTTAACCAATCCGAACAGCATGACCAAATATTCGTAGTACCCGTCATGTGTATTATATGCCTTTTTCCACTCATCCCCCTCCCGGATCCGAACCAAGTTATAAGCATTCTGGAGGCCTAGCTTAGTAAAAAACGATGCCTCCTGCAGCCGTTCAGACGCGGAGTTCATCAACGGAAGTGGGTATCGGTTTTTAATAGTAATATTATTCAAGCCCCTGTAATCAAAATAGGGTCTCAGGCTGCCATCTTTTTTGCCCACAAAAAAGAACCCCGCTCCAGCAGGAGACGTGGAGGGCCGAATAAATACATTAGCCAGAGCCACCTGAATATATTCTCGCATGGCCTTTCGCTCAGGCCCTGACAGCAAGTATAATGAACCCCTGGGGGGAGTGGTACCCGGGTAGAGATTGATCTTGCAATCGAGCATGCGATGAGGAGGTAAAGTCGAGGCCAGTTGCTTGCTAAAAACCTCCGTGAAATCAGCATAATCGTCAGGAACATTAGGAGGCAGACAAAAGTTCAGAGCAGCCCCCAAATTCTCACCCTGTTCGGAACCTGCCCTCTCTATGTCAGATTCCGAGTCAGAGAAATCCCCCAAATAGCAATCCTCCTCTGGCTGCCGCCAGTCAAATTGAGGATTCCACTCCAACCCCTCCTCCGCCCTTTTCTGTAGATTAGGAGGGTTGTGTGAGACAAACTCCTCAGAATCACTCCAGGCGTCCGCCTCCCCCATAAGTTAATGCCCAGGATGACACGCCAAACTCTCCCTACAGTGGGACCTACAATCAGTGCCCCACTGGACAATCGGGTTATCCTGACTTCCCCAAATGATATGAGGCCTATGTTCCCATAGCCAAGAGTGTCCTAAAACGACAGGGAAAACAGGAGAACTGATAATAAAAAACCGGACCTCCTCAGAATGACCACCAAAAGAGATGAACATAGTCAATGATTCAGAAACTTCGGTTATAAATCCAGTTCCCAGCGGGCGACCATCCAAAGATCTAACAGAGCGTGAATGTAAAAGAGGCCAGATAGGAATGGAATGTCTCCTAGCCCACTCTGCATCCATAAAATAATCCACGGTGCCAGAGTCCACAAAAGCTTTGATAAATATTCTCTGTCTGCCCACAGTCAATTCTACAGGGATTAAAGTTCGGAAGGGAAATTGGGTCTGTCCCTCTAGCACCCTCCATACCAATAGAGGACTTCCCATTTCCCTGAAGCTCAGGGCAGTGTGGACAAATATGTCCCGGTTTGTTACAATTAGAGCAGATTATATGTCTGTGAATGGGCTTACAAACTCGGCTCATAGATGAGCCATCAAACTGCATAAGCTCACCAGGAGTGGGAATTTCAGTGGGCGGAATGGGAGCTGTATGCATGCTCTAGGAGCATTAGCCCCGTTGCCAGCAAGAGTCAATGCAGTACATTTCTCCCTGTTACATTCACAGATGCGATTATCAATTCGAATCCAGAGCCAAACAAGGCTCCAATGTAGACAGAGCGTCCTCAACCTCCTCAGCCAAAGCGTGAACAAACACTGTCATTAGAGGCACTTCTGGCCAGCCTGTCTCTGTTGCCAAGGAGCGAAATGTGATTGAAAATGCAGCAACACTCTCAGAACCCTACCTTAGATGCATTAAACGTGTAGCCGCGTCCTGACCACAAACATCCTGATCAAACACTTTACCATTTCTCTAACAAGAGTCTCCACAGTATTCACTACCGGTGAATTAGATCGAATAAGCGGGCCGACCCAAGTGAGTGCTGTGTCGGTTAACAGGGATAAAATAAATGAAACCTGAGACTCTTCATTCACAAACCGTGAAGGCTGCGCTTTAAAAAATATCTCACATTGGACAATGAAATCTTTACATCTTCCTGCCTCGCCTCCATATCTTGGGGGTAACTGAAGCTTTGGCTCTCGGGGAAGATGTATGGATTGTGCTTGTGCAACATTTTGTGTGATCTGCGTGGACAAGGATCTAATACTCTCAGTGAGAGTTAACAGAACGTTCTCCTGTCTCTCCATGGCATTCGCCTGAAGGCGGACTCTCTCCGCCAAATCTGCCTGTTGATTGTTCAGGCTAGAAAGACCCTTGCCATAACCAGAGAGAAAAGCTTGCTGGTCAGCCTAAACTTTCTCTAACGCAGCCGTTGCTGACGACTCCATGTCGGCTAGTGTGCTCTGTAATGGCCGGTAGAATACGGAGGCTAAGTGCAACGACCAGAGAGAAAGAGAGTAGCTCGGACACAGTACGAACACAGAGAATAATATAGACCAAACGAAAGTACTCGCACTTCCAAAGGACGTATAATAGTCCGAACCACGGAAGCAAAGCGAGATAGAAAAAGGGAGAAGAAACTCCGATAATTAGATGATAGAAAGTCATATAAAACTTGACTAAAGATATCTTCGGCTATAGTGCGAAGCTAAAAACAGACACTCTAGCGAAGGAGGCGTGCCGGACTTCCTGCTTATATAGATTCTGGGAAAGCACCGCCCCAGCTCAATCAGCCAGCTGGGTAAAGAATTCAATAGCCCAGGAATTAGATATCGTCCTGGGACAAGAGCTGCAAAGAAAAGTCGAAACAACACGCACACCTCACAAATCATGACAACAGACTAATCCAAAGCTATTGATTATTATTTGTATCAAAATAAATATTCACCAAAATTACACAAAACTAAATATTTCACTTCTGAAGTGTGTAGCATGACCTTTAGATGGTCAAGTGTAATTTGTTTCAGGGCTGTCATCATAACAGATTCAAAGCTATTGATTTTTTTTTACATATGAATCCACACTATCATTTAAAGGGGACCTATTTTGCTATATTTCCAAGGTTATATTTTGATCTTGGACTCCCCTAGAGTACTCCTGATCGTTCGAAGTCCAAAACAGGGTCCTTATTTAGCTCATACCGCCATCCTCAAAAAACCCCACTTGTAGTCCATTCTCGTCTCTGCCTGAAACACCTCACTGGGGTGGCTCTTCCGCTATGGTCCCCACCCGTGTGCCCACTTTCTTCTGATTGGCCAGATCTGTGGAGGGCGGAGTTGGGCGGGACGAGGCTGCAGAACACAGTTTTCCGGGTCAGTCTCCCCAGAGTGAAACGTGAGACACGGCTGCCATTTGACAAGGAAGCGGCAGGCAAATTCCGCAATCTAACGTTATACTTGAATATAAATCTAATGAAATTAACTTGTTCTAATAAACGCAACGGCGAAAGTGGAGGACGCAGTGCGAAAATCTGGCAGCTCAAGCTCAAATTTGCTATCGGCTACAGTTTGCTACAGCAACAGTGGTGAGTACAGCGGTTTTTCTACTCCATAACTAGGATGCAGGGAAAGCAAGAATCCACCCCATATAGACACATTTGTAGAACGGGTCGACATGCCCAAGTGTAGACCGGAGACTGTAGAAATCCGGTGGGTCTGAGTTTAGAGGGAATTATGGACAGTGAGGAGCTGCTAAAAGTGGACCAACAGCTAATGGACTGCTTTGGTGTGTATTAGGACCTGCTGGGTCGTGTGCATAGCTGTGGTGTGTTGTTAGCATGGAGAAACAAACAGCTTCCGCGCTGGTATATGACGGAGGGGCAAAAGCTCCAGGCTAAACGGCCTTTTCGGAAATTGCCCGTGGTAATGGTTTACTTACTGCGTCAGAATGACCAGCGTTTCCTCACGGAGAATGGGCACGTTATGGATAGTACGCTACAGCTAGAGAGAGCTTGGTTATGTTATGAGCATAATACAGGTTTTACAGACCGTAAGTTCCGTTTGCATGAACCGTTGCTTATGTGGAGCTAGCGAATCGATAACTTTAACAGGAAAGAATTTAAAATTCAATCGATGGCAATGCAGAGAAATCGTTTGTTATACCGGACACGTTATAGCCTGTGCGCATCCCTATTGCTTTCACCGGTAGCATCAGAGAGCTTGCCCAGACATTGGAGATGTATCAGGCTGACCCCGGTCATGGATAAGTAAAGCGATCGTTTCACAAGCGCCCAAAAACGCACCCCAAACTTTGCAAAACCTATGTCTGGTCTAACTGCACCTCTCCGGTTAGCTTCAACTGTAGTGGCTACAATCAGGCAACGTTATGATGAAAGTGTCACATTGATGCTTACCGAAGTAACACAAGCATACCGATCAGAATTGCTGCATATAAGTTAACCAGGAGCATTTTTAATTAGCAGAGCACGGGAACTAACATGCAGTAGCTGATAAGCGGTCATGACTTTGAATGTAATCTGTCGCGCGAAAAATTAGTTTCGCGTCCGGTGTGAAAGCGGCTTGACGTGCCCGTATTCACGTCTTTGCATTGACTTTGAATGTAACCTGTCGCGCGAAAAATTAGTTTCGCGTCCGGTGTGAAAGCTGCTTAAAGGACCAGTGTGAAATATTTGGCATAGTTTATTGGCAAAATCTGAATATACTACCCATTAATATGTTTATATGAGTGTATAATCGCAATAAAATAAAATTTGTTTGGTTTTCGTAGCCTTATAATTATGCGTTTATATATACATGAAGCAAGGGCCTTGCTTTAGAGACGTCGCCATCTTGCACCGCCATGTTGGTACGGCAGCCCGACCAGACAATCCAGCCAGCTAGAGAACGCGTTTCGCGTGTATAAATCCCAGTCGTGGAAGACGCCATTTCCGCAAAAGTGTTTTGGGCCTCGGAGGCCACCGTCTTTTTGCCGACGGGAGGGGTGAGCTTGAGTGAGTGAGTGAGCGCAGCAGTCTGGAATCTGAACGCTGGATGTCACTGTTTCCCCCCATTTTACATACTGGTCCTTTAACGCGCCCATAACGTGTGTATTCGCCTCTTTGCATTGACTTAAAATGTAACCTGTCGCGCGAAAAATTAGTTTCGCGTCCGGTTTGAAAGCTGCTTAACGCGCCCATAAGGCGTGTATTCGCGTCTTTGCATTGACTTTGAATGTAGGCTAATCTGTCCCGCGAAAAATTCGTTTCACATCCGATGTGAAAGCAGCTTTATGGATAGTACGCGACAGCTAGAGAGAGCTTGGTTATGTTATGAACGTAATACAGGTTTTACAGACCATAAGTTCCGTTAGCGCGGACAAGTTGCTTATGTGGAGCTAGCGAATCGATCACTTCTACAGGAAAGAATTTCCTATTTAATCTCTGCCTTTTTTGGCTTTTTATTAGCCACAACAACTTCTAAAGGGGGATGAAATTATGTCACGGTAGTGCAGAGAAATCATTTGTTATACCAGACAAGATAGATCTTCTGCGTTTCGCATTGCTTTCTCGGTAGCACCAGAGAGCTTGCCCAGACATTTGTGAAGTATTCAGCTGATCCCGGTCGTGGATAAGTGAAGCGATCATAAGCAGCAGTAAACAAACCCAAACACGTATCCCAAGCTCTGCAAAACCAACGTCTGGTCTGACTGCACCTCTCCGGTTAGCTTCAACTGTAGTTGCTATAATCGGGCAATGTCATGATGAAACTGCCACATTGATGCTTACCGAAGTAACACAAGCATACCGATCAGAATTATTGCATATAAGTTAACCAGGAGAATTTTTAATTAGCACGGCACGCGAACTAACATGCAGTAGCTGGTAACCAAGCGGTCATAACAACCACAGAGACAAACCCTTGCAATACAGGTTTTACAGACAGCAAGTTCCATTACCGTGGACAGTTGTACCAAGCATCCAAATTACAAACAAGTACAAAACCCAAAACCAGTGAAGTTGGCACGTTGTGTAAATCGTAAATAAAAACAGAATACAATGATTTGCAAATCCTTTTCAACCTATATTCAATTGAATACACTGCAAAGACCAGTTACTTAATGTTCGAACAGGTAAACTTTGTAATTTTTTGCAAATATTAGCTCATTTGGAATTTGATGCCTGCAACATGTTTCAAAAAGCTGGCACAAGTGGCAAAAAGACTGAGAGAGTTGAGGAATGCTAATCAAACACTTATTTGGAACATCCCACAGGTGAGCGGGCTAATTGGGAACAGGTGGGTGCCATGATTGGGTATAAAAGCAGCTTCCTGAAATGCTCAGTCATTGACAAACAAGGATGGGGCAAGGGTCACCACTTAGTGAACAAATGCGTGAGCTGATTGTCCAACAGTTTAAAAACAACATTCCTCAGCGAGCTATTGTAAGAAATTTAGGATTTCATCATCTACGGTCCGTAATATCGTCAAAAGGTTCAGAGAATCTGGAGAAATCACTGCACGTGGCGACAAGGCGAAAACCAACATTGAATGCCCGTGACCTTCGATCCCTCAGGCGGTATTGCATCAAAACCGACATCAGTGTGTAAAGGACATCACCACATGGGCTCAGGAACACTTCAGAAAACCACTGTCAGTAACTACAGTTCGTCGCTACATCTGCAAGTGCAAGTTAAAACTCTACAATGCAAAGCGAAAGCCATTTATCAACAGCACCCAGAAACGCCGCCCGGCTTCGCTGGGCCCAAGCTCATCTAAGATGGACTGATGCAAAGTGGAAAAGTGTTCTGTGGTCTGACGAGTCCACATTTCAAATTGTTTTTGGAAACTGTGGACGTCGTGTCCTCTGGACCAAAGAGGAAAAAGAACCATCCGGACTGTTATAGGGCCAAAGTTCAAAAGCCAGCATCTGTGATGGTATGGGGGTGTATTAGTGCCCAAGGCATGGGCAACTTACACATATGTGAAGGCACCATTAATGCTGAAAGGTACATACAGGTTTTGGAGCAACATATGTTGCCATCCAAGCAACGTCTTTTTCATGGACGCCCCTGCTTATATCAGCAAGACAATGCCAAGCCACATTCTGCACGCGTGTTACAACAGCATGGCTCCGTAGTAAAAGAGTGCGGGTACTAGACTGGCCTGCCTGTAGTCCAGACCTGTCTCCCATTGAAAATGTGTGGCGCATTATGAAGCGTAAAATACGACAACGGAGACCCCGGACTGTTGAACAACTTAAGCTGTACATCAAGCAAGAATGGGAAAGAGTTCCACCTGAAAAGCTTCAAAAATTGGTCTCCTCAGTTCCCCAAACGTTTACTGAGTGTCGTTAAAAGGAAAGGTGATGTAACACAGTGGTAAAAAGGCCCTGTGCCAACTTTTTTTTTGCAATGTGTTGCTGCCTTTAAATTCTAAGTTAATGATTATTTGCAAAAAAAAAAATAAAGTTTCTCAGTTTGAACATTAAACATCTTGTCTTTGCAGTGTATTCAATTGAATATAAGTTGAAAAGGATTTGCAAATCATTGTATTCTGTTTTTATCTACGATTTACATAATGTGCCAACTTCACTGGTTTTGGGTTTGTATAAAAAGTTTGCTTCAAATGAGGTCTATGTTCACACACCTTCTGTAGAATTTCCCCTGATATCACTCTTGCATATTTAGGACACAAAAATTAGCAACAGTAACTTGGCTACGTTAGCCGCAGTGCTACAGCCACAATCAACTGGCTATCACGTCAGGTTGGCTTATGCAGTAAAAGCAACTTGCAGCTTCTGTGTCTGTGAGTCACGGACTGTCGACCGATCCAGGATTTATCTTCAGATATTTTAGAAAGCCTGCACTTGAGGCCAGCTGTTAGTGCTAACTATCGTTAGCGGTCCTGCTAGCCAGTAGCCGCCCGTAACACGTTAGCTTCACTTACATTATTTGCTGTTATATCGTTACTTACAACTTGTGGCTCCAAGCGCTTAATTGATGCAGCCGCTTCAGGTTTGAGAAGCAGCTGAAATGCTTATCCTGTGTCGAATTATCCTTTATTAACAAAGCTGTCTTTGGTGAAATGCTGAGCACAAGCAGCTAACGTTCCCTTTGGCCGTGGCTGTTTGCTGCCAGCAAACAAAAAAAGCTACCCACTGATTTCTGGTGGCATCATCTTTTGGAAGAGAAATAGGTATTTTTCTTCGCATCCAAAAGTAAACGGACAAGCAGCTTTGGGAGAGATACTGACAAAACTGCACCTCAAATGATCTGCAGTTCTTCTTTTGTATTTCCAAAAGTGTAGACGCTACTAAGGCATCGTATGATCTGCCGTTGTTAGTGCCGGCTAGAATAGTTTCCGGTGTGGGTCGGTCCAGCGCCGTGGGTGGCTCTGGCTAGGTCTGTATTAATTGGACGGCACAACCTGACGTCAGGTTTTGCCCAGATCTCGCGAAGATCTCGGGAGGAGCTGTTCAAAGAGGAAATCACGTTCTTGGATTACGGCAAAACCCCTGTATCTTATGTTTAGAAACTTTTCAGAGGTTGAGTATGGACAACCAACATTATAACATTACTAATATGTATTAAAAGAAGGATCAGCATAATAGGTCCCCTTTAAGAGAATTATAAACTTTAGTTTTCAAAGGTGTAGTATGACCACTAGGGGGCCCTCTATTAAGTGTAATTGGTTTTAGGGCTGTCATTGTGACACATCCAGTATCATTGACTTCCGTTCACATATAAATATTCACCAAAATTAGGAAAAAAAAAGAAGTATAAATTTGAGTTCTGAGAGATGTAATACAATTATTCGGTGGCCCTCAATTAAATATAATTACTTTTGGTGCTATGATACAAACCAATCCAAAGTTATTGATTTTTATTTGTAACAAAATAAATATTCACCAAAATTACAAAAAATGAAATATTTTACTTCTGAAGTATGTAGTGTGACCATTAGATGGCCCCTATAAAGTGTAATTCGTTTCAGGGCTGTCATCATCTTAGATTGAAAGCTATTGAATTTTTTTTTTTTTTTTTACGTGCATCCGCACTATAATTAAAGAGGCTTATACATTTGAGTTTTGAACAGCGTAGTAAGACCACCAGGGGGCCCTCTATAAAGTCTAATTGGTTTTAAGGCTGTCATGATGACAAATCCAATACCATTGAACTTCTGTTAATATATAAATATTCACCAAAATTGGAAAGAAACATTAATTTGAGTTCCGAAAGATGTAGTATGATATATTGGATAGCCCTCCATTAAATGTAATTTGTTTTGAGGTGTACTATAATGCAATCCAAAGCTATTGATCTTTATTTGTAACAAAAGAAATATTCACACAAATTACACAAAACTAAATATTTTACTTCTGAAAATTGTACTATAATCATTTGATGGCCTTCTTTAAAGAGTAATTAATTTCAGGGTTGTCATCGTCACAGATTCAAAGCTATAGATTTTTATACACATTCATCCAGACTATAATTAGAGAGAATTATAAATTTCAGTTTTCAAAGGTGTAGTATTGGGCTGAATATAAGACAGGTAGTATGTACTATGAGCTATAAATGGACCTGTGATTAGTAAAACTGGTTATGGGGCTATGATGTCTAATTATGGGTGCAAAAATGATTAAATCTTTTTTAGAAACGTCAATCATAAGTAATATAGACATGAATTTTGCAAACCAACCACTGTGTGCTTTTCAGGAATGACATCCAACACCCCGTAGCTGATAAACAATAACACTTTGACCTGCACCACTGGACAAGACCACAATCAAGGGTGATCTCAGTATTCAAAACTGCTGAACTGTTTACAAAATAAATAAATATATAAATAAACTAAAATAAAACAAGTAAGTAAATCAATAAATAAACCCGACTGCAACCGTTAATAAGCTGTGGAATTTAATTCTAAGTAAAAGTACCATTCAGAGTTTTCAAAGTTGTCTTAGAGACGGTGGCGTGCCCTGTATAAAGTAATGTCCATTTTATGCCCATGTTAAAATTGTAAAAAAAAAAAGTACCCTCTGATGTGTAATTAAAGCTTTAGACCTCTATTTCTCCTCATAATTAAGAGGAAAGAAATTAAATCAATAGTCAATCCAGTTTGTAAACTGCCCTATGGTAAAAGCTGTTTAGCATAAGGTAAAAGCTGTTTAATTTTTTTCTATCCCCCCAGCACCTGACCACAAATTGTTTGTAGTTTTTCTGCGAAATCCCACAGAATGAATATTTCTCAATTTGAAAGATGTAATACTTTCAGTGGAAGGCACTTGAAAACATGTTAGTGACTTCGGTACTCTCCATTTGCCCAGTTTTGAGAACCTCCAGATTTTTTCTGAAGAAATTTAGCACAATAAAACCCAAATGGAATATTTTAATACCAAATTTATATATAAGATCATTTATTCCACCATATGATTGTAATAGATTTTTATTAATAATTATTATTGATAAGAATTTATTTTTTAAAAATGCTAAATGTGAAAACAGAAAAAAATGGCATTGTTATTTAATCGAATTCTTATCCGTTTAGAGCTCGTTTACGCCTGGATTTGACGTTTTGAGTCTTCAACATTTCTAACTGCACTTGTTGTACGGTCC
The DNA here is from genome assembly GCA_029692085.1 of Gymnothorax javanicus. Lineage (NCBI taxonomy): Eukaryota > Metazoa > Chordata > Actinopteri > Anguilliformes > Muraenidae > Gymnothorax > Gymnothorax javanicus. Next base: position 26,163,638 of record CM056196.1, read on the forward strand.
CTAAAGCATAGTCCCATAGAGATCAATATAATTTGTAGTTCTCCAAACGTAAGTGTATCTGCCAAAAAAGATGTTGTACTAGTTGACTGTCTGTGTTGCTAAGGTTCAGAACATGGAGATTATATCATATTTCATTGTTTTCTTTGTGAGCTTTTGAAGTACGAACATTGAATATCCGAATATGAAGCCAACTTTACCGCAGTCTGGGACAGGGCAAAGGTGAAACCCGTCATGCCAAAAGGTGCAGGTGACGTCGGAGACTGCCTAAATGCCTTCGCCGTCCGCGATAGTTGATCAGCGAAACGAGACCAGAATCGCATGTGCGGAGAAACTGGGCGGGGCGTATGTCTTGGATCATCGGTTTCATTTCACCAGTGAAATGCTTGGGGTACAAGTACGCTGTTCTGCGCACCGACACATGCACTGTGCATGCTCTACCGTACTATCAACACTAAATACAGCCGGAGCAGAGAGATTGTAGTTGTAGCTTAGCTTGTACGGTCGGGCGGAAGTCTTTCCAGTACCGCAAGTGATTCAGTGTGTCCATGTAATTTTGTAGCCTGACTCCGCCAGCCTTCGTACTTCCGCTTAATTTCATTTCGCTTCAGTACTCAGTCTGATTACTCAGAGCTCTGCCCCGTTTACCTCAGCAGAAAATACACCAGACCAACCAATGAACAGAAGGCGATGCCAAGAGCCATGATGTAGCCGCTGCGCCGAGTTTGAAATTGTAGTCTCGAAATCAACGATGCCTACGGACATAGATACATTGGAGGCCATTCGCTCTGTCATGGAGAAAATCCCAGGTATCAGCGACTTATAGCCACAACAAGATGAATGTTTGGTTAGTTTTTTAATGGAAATGATGTTGTAGCGCTACTCCCTACAGATTGTCATATCTACTTAATGGCTATCATGAAATAGGCACCCTGTTCATCTCTGTGAGAGACAGCCGAACCACCTCAGCTAGCTTGTAGCTTCTAGTGTTACATTGCCCGCGAATTTCACTAGCAGCGAACTTTTTAAAAGCCGTGTTTTTGTTCATGTCACAAGACCCATTCGCTGTCTCAGTGTTATGTTGTCATTATCCATGAATGAAATGGCTGTCTGAGACAACCAAACGCTTAGAGCCAAACTGTGTTGCTATAAAGTTAGATAGCGAGCTCGGTATGATGTTAGCGCAAGTATGGTTAACGGTTCAGTTTTTGTGTCAACGCAGATTTCGTCCTGATGTAAATAATGTGTTATTCTCGCCAATTCTGCCGTTGGTTTCGGGTCTCTTGTGTTTTTTTTTAACAGCAGCAGTATCTGCAGGAAAAACAGAGCGCGACAGTTTGTTTCTTGTAAGGAGAACAGTTCTTTTAAGTGAATGAGTGAAGGCTAAAATTAAGTAGATGGGCATATGTATGGGTACAGTATTAACTTTAATGTACTGATCAGTTTGTTTTCGCTGCATTGCTGGTATGAAGAACTGTAGTTTCCAGCGGAAGTACTAGGCGGCTGAGCCGGCGCATAACATACGTCATCGCCAAACGTTAGTGATTAGTTTACGGGTACACCAATGATTTTAAACTTCTGACAAGCGCCCACCCACCAGGAAGTAAACACTTGTCAGTGACGGGGAGTAGAACACAGCATATTTCTTTCAACTAGAAAAATCCCGAGCTGAAAATAACTCAATTCAGAAACTGAACATTGATGGAAACGTTACGGATGATCCTCAAAAAATAGCTATGTATTGTACTAAATTTTATAGCGCACTTTATGAATCAAGTTATCGTGAGAAGTCTGCTCTTCTCTTTATAGTCACTTACTGAAACAAAAACAATTGACATTGACCAGATGGACTATTGTGATAGCCCAATAACACTAGAAGAAGTTATATCTGCTATTGAACACCTCAAGCCCAATAAATCTCCTGGGACAGATGGCATTACTTCTGAATTTTACAAGATATTTTCTGATCAACTTGCTCCCTTTCTTCTTGGGCTCTTTCTTGAATGTATGGAAAATGGGACTTTTCCACCTCCATTGACTCAAGGCCTCATAACTCTCATCCCAAAACCTAAGAAAGATGTACTTCTAATTGAATATTGGCGTCCAATTTGCCTTCTCAATAATGATTATAAAGTGTTTGCACTGATATTTGCTAAAAGGATAAAAACTGTTATGGACCATATTATTGATGAGACCCAGTCTGGTTTTATGAGACAAAGACATATTTTGAATAATATTAGATTGGTACTTGACTTAATCGACTACTCAGATTTTTGTACTGATGAGAGTTTTATTCTTTTTTTGGATTTCCAAAAGGCTTTCGATACTATTGCACATAATTTCATTTTCCATGCATTGAAGAAATTTGGATTTGGTCCGTATTTTAATAGGGCCATCGAAGTTATGTACACTAATGGAAACTGCTCTATTAAATTACCTGCTGGTACCTCTCCTTGGTTCTCTTTAAAACGTGGGGTTAGACAGGGGTGCCCGATCTCCCCATACCTCTTCTTACTTTGTGCGCAATTGCTCAACAGTTTCATTAAGCTTGGTCCACTGAAAGGTACCTCAGTAGCTGGTAATGAATTTATAATCAGTCAGCTGGCTGATGATACAACGCTATTTTTAAATGATGCTTCACAGATACCTGTGGCTATTGAGTTGATCAAAACTTTCTCTGTCGCGTCTGGACTGGATTTGAATTTAAAAAAATGTGAGCTGCTTCCTCTTAAAAACTGTTCTGCATCATCCATCTGTAATATACCTGTAAAAAGCTCTGTTGCTTACTTAGGGATCATCATCACTAAAGATAGAGATGTCAGATGTGGATTAAACTTAAACCCTATTATTGACAAAACTAAATAAAAGTTAAATCAGTGGTAAGAGAGAGATTTGTCATTGAGAGGAAGAATCCTCCTGACGAAGGCTGAGGGTATATCTCGACTCACTTATGCAGCTCTGTCCCTTGACGTGAACAAGCAGACCTCGAAGAATATTGACAAAATGCTCTTTAATTTTATTTGGAAGAACAGAACTCATTACGTGAAAAAAGCAGTGATTATGAATTCTTATGATAAGGGTGGCCTAAACTTCTAGACTTCTCTACTTAAAATGATATGTCACAGGGTGACTGAGTCTAGTGGGGGAGGGAACTAAAGTTGTGGGGATTTGTTCCCTTAGGGGAGTGTTTTGGGGGGGGAACTCATTAGCTAAGTTGGACGGCTGCCGCTTAGCGCAGTAGTAAGTGTGTACGTTCATTGATTTAGTAAGTTGAATTGTTTGCAGGCGTGTTGTGGGAGGAGGCGATGTCAGTGATTGGCGCACCGGGTATGGGTGCAGGCTTTTATGTCCAGGTGCCAAGTTGTGGGGCATTCGGGGGGTGAACGAGAGTGGCACATAACAGCTGCAGCTGGGGGCTAAGGATCAGAGTACCTGTTTGACCAGATGCGAGACGAAGCAGGACGGACTGTTGGTCGGATGGGAGTTCGCAAATTGGATTTTGGTTGGAATCGCGGCTTTATTGGATGTTAAGGGGGAGAGACGCTTACCACCTCGTTCAGCTAAGTGGTTTTTCCTGCCGTTGTCTGTGGATGGACTGTTGCTATAAAGATGTATCTCTACCTCCTCTTCCCCCAGTTGTGAGGTGCACATTGTTCTTGGTTCTCTCTCCGCCTCTTTGTATTTTGTCAGATTGCTGATTGCAGGGTGTCTGGAGTTGTTTTGTTGCCGCGGGGTTGTTGCATGAACCCGCAGCTGTGTGGGTAGCTGCTCCGTAGTTTGTTTATATTCCAATGTTTTTGTGTTTTGCGGTGGTTGCGTCCAAAGTGGTGAATTGAATTGTTTTGGAGTGTTTACATTGGCGTTTGCTGTCACCAGTGTGGCTTATGAGTAGCTGGTCCGAAACGTTGTGTGGGTCATGTAGCCCTGGGCTGAATGACTGAGGCTACCCCTCTTGCTCCCCCTGTTGGCGATACCTGTACTGCTGGGCTGAATGACTGAGGCTACCTCTCTGGCTCCCCCTGTTGGCGATACCTGTACTGCTGGGCTGGACGACCGAAGCCACCCCTCTTGCTCCCCCTGTTGGCGATACCTGTACTGCTGGGCTGAATGACTGAGGCTACCTCTCTGGCTCCCCCTGTTGGCGATACCTGTACTGCTGGGCTGGGCACCAAAGCCACCCCTCTTGCTCCCCTGTTGGCTTATACCTGTACTGCTGGGCTGAATGACTGAGGCTACCTCTCTGGCTCCCCCTGTTGGCGATACCTGTACTGCTGGGCTGGACGACCGAAGCCACCCCTCTTGCTCCCCCTGTTGGCTTATACCTGTACTGCTGGGCTGAATGACTGAGGCTACCTCTCTGGCTCCCCTGTTGGCTTATACCTGTACTGCTGGGCTGGACGGCCGAAGCCACCCCCTCTTGCTCCCCTGTTGGCGATACCTGTACTGCTGAGCTGAATGACTGAGCCACCCCTCTTGCTCCCCCTGTTGGCGATACCTGTACTGCTGGGCTGGACGACCAAGCCACCCTCTTGCTCCCCTGTTGGCGATACCTGTACTGCTGGGCTGAATGACTGAGGCTACCTCTCTGGCTCCCCCTGTTGGCGATACCTGTACTGCTGGGCTGGACGACCGAAGCCACCCTCTGGCTCCCCCTGTTGGCGATACCTGTACTGCTGGGCTGAATGACTGAGGCTACCTCTCTGGCTCCCCCTGTTGGCGATACCTGTACTGCTGGGCTGGACGGCCGAAGCCACCCCTCTTGCTTCCCCTGTTGGCTTATACCTGTACTGCTGGGCTGAATGAGTGAGGCTACCTCTCTGGCTCCCCCTGTTGGTTATACCTGTACTGCTGGGCTGAATGACTGAGGCTACCTCTCTGGCTCCCCCTGTTGGCGATACCTGTACTGCTGGGCTGGATGACTGAGGCCACCCCTCTTGCTCCCCCTGTTGGCGATACCTGTACTGCTGGGCTGAATGAGTGAGGCTACCTCTCTGGCTCCCCCTGTTGGCGATACCTGTACTGCTGGGCTGGACGACCGAAGCCACCCCTCTTGCTCCCCCTTTTGGCGATACCTGTACTGCTGGGCTGGACGACCGAAGCCACCCCTCTTGCTTCCCCTGTTGGTGATACCTGTACTGCTGGGCTGGACGACCGAAGCCACCCCTCTTGCTCCCCCTGTTGGCGATACCTGTACTGTTGGGCTGGATGACCGAAGCCACCCCTCTTGCTCCCCCCCCTGTTGGCGATACCTGTACGGCTGGGCTGGACGACCGAAGCCACCCCTCTTGCTCCCCCTGTTGGCTTATACCTGTACTGTTGGGCTGAACGACCGAAGCCACCCTTTTGCTCCCCTGTTGGCTTATACCCAGACGATTGGGTTGAATGAGTGGGGGTTACCTTCCCTGCTTCCCTTGCTGGTAATATCTGTATTGCTGGGTTGGATTGGTTGGAGGCCACTTTTTCCTGCTCCTCCTGTTGGTAACACTTGTATCGTCGGGTTGGATGCTGGTTGGAGGCCATCCCTTCTCCTTGTTGGTGAGACCTGTATTGATCTAACAAAGTTGTTTGGAGGCTCTCTGTTCTCCCCAGCTAGATCCTGGAGTTAAGCCAAGTAGGCCATACCCCCCTGACCGGACCGGTTCCCCCGCCTTTCCCCGTGACCATCAGCTAGTCCACCCGGGACTGGGACCCTTGTTGCCTTGGGGTTTAGTACAGGGAAGTGACATTGGACTATTTGCTTGTTTTTAGAATTGCCTCTAATTGTTTGCAGATGTTTTTGTATTTTATTTAATAAACATTGCTATTTATTCACATCTTGTGTCCCGGCATAATTGAAGGGTACAGGTTGCTCCTCGGGGTAGTGGGTTTGGGGTGAGGGACGCCCCTACCTGGTGACAAGTGGCATAATCGGCAGGATACTGCCCTGAGTTGAGCAATTGTGCACTCCAGTATGTCGGACGACGAAGGTCCCGCTGCCCGCCCTCAAGTTGTGCCCGTCTTTATGGGAGCTCCGTGGGCACAGAGGTTTGAAGGATCTGGTTCTGAGTTAAGTCTGGTGGAATGGGTTTCACAGATAAATTATTTGGCTGGGTTACAAGGGTTGAGTGGGCAGCAGAAGTTGCAGTTTGTTTTGGCTTCACTTGAGGGAGAAGCTAAGAGAGAGGTCAAGGCTGCCCCAGCAGATAAACGTAATACTGTTCAGGCTGTTTTTGATCTCTTAACAGAGCTGTATGGGGATAATACTCCGGTGGCAGCTTTGAGAGCAAAATTTTTTAATTCTAGACAGGGGCCTAAACAGGCACTCCGTTCTTTTTCATTACAGATTAGAGAGCTGTTTGCCCGACTTAAGAGGCGGGATGCCACTGGCCTAGGTGATGAAGATGTATTGATGCGGGACCAGTTTATTATGGGGTTGCGGGATGGTTCCATTCGCCAAAGCTTGAGACTGCAGCCGCCCAGGACCCAGGCTTGTCGCCGAGGATGTCTCTGGAGGCGCTGGCCTTGGAACAGGATCAGCTGGAGACCACGGAGCAGCCAGCGTGTATGGCTACAAGTGCTACTGGAGCCCCGCCCACGGGCCTACAGCTGACTGGAAGCAGGAGTTCTGGCGGAAATCATGCAGGAGGTGAAGGCACAAATGGCAGAGCTTCTCGAAGATCCTGCGACGAGTTGCAGCAGAGTCGGCCTGTGGGGTTGCCCCTGCCGCGTGGCGGTCCTACTCTGAAGGTGCACGGGGAGCAGGCGGGACGCACAGGGCGGCCAGGTCCCCCCAGGTTTCAGTGGGATGCAGAGGGTAGGCCGATCTGTAATCGTGCGGTGTAGCAGGACATGTGAGTCGTCAGTGCCCCTCCGGCGTGCTTCATAGGGCGTTTTTAGCTTCTCCGGCCACCGTGGGTCAGGTGGCCGGGAACCCTGTGCACGACCCCTCCCATTCTCCCCGAGATATACTGATTAGCCAGTGCCCTGTGGTTGAAGTATATGTCAACAATAAGAAGGTCAATGTCTAGTTGATACTGGGTCTCAAGTTCGTTGTTTTCTGAGAGTTTGTGTGTGGAACTTTTTGATGTCCTACAACTACCAGGGGCGGAGACACCATGGCTGACCTTGCGGGGAGCAAATGGACTTGATATCCCATATGTCGGTTATGTGGTGGCAGATTTCCAGGTGCGAGGTGTCAAAGTTCCTGAGAAGGGAATAGTAGTTGTGAAAGATCATTGTTTGGGTGCTCACCGAGCATTATTGGGCATGAATGTACTAGCCGCTTGTTGGAAGGGGTTGTTTGAAGAACAGCAATCTGTCCCACGCGCTAGCACTTCAGAGCGTGAGGAATGGGACCACATTATTACTGATTGCTGTCGGGTTAGCACCGCCATGGCATGGGGGGACCGTGAAGATACTGCTCGGGTTGCATGTCGTTATGCCATCGCTATTCCTGCCTTGAGCGAAGCACTGGTCTGGGCTCGGTTACCCACTCGAGCTTATGGACAAGAGACCTGGGTTATGGTGGAGCCACACAGTGGGTGTTTGGAGGTTGAGGTGGCCCACGCTCTTGCTACTGTACACCGTGGGCAGGTGCCTGTGAGGGTGAGGAATCTTCGACCTTATCCTGTTCGCCTCTATCGTCATCAAGGCCTTGCACGGGTAATTGCTGTGGGGCCCCAACAGGTGAGAGAAGGTAAAGAGATTTCTTTGACTAGGGTAGGTCCAGGGGTGGTTGAGGTGGGCATTGTACAGGTTGGCCAGGGGGTAGAAGTTTTAGCTGGAGGGGTGCCTCCACACTTGTCTTGCGAGTCGTTGCAGGGGGAAGGCTTGGATGAGGACCCTGGGCTGAATGACTGAGGCTACCTCTCTGGCTCCCCCTGTTGGCGATACCTGTACTGCTGGGCTGAATGACTGAGGCTACCTCTCTGGCTCCCCCTGTTGGCGATACCTGTACTGCTGGGCTGGGCGATCAAGCCACCCCTCTTGCTCCCCCCTGTTGGCGATACCTGTACTGCTGGGCTGAATGACTGAGGCTACCTCTCTGGCTCCCCCTGTTGGCGATACCTGTACTGCTGGGCTGGACGACCGAAGCCACCCCTCTTGCTCCCCCTGTTGGCGATACCTGTACTGCTGGGCTGAATGACTGAGGCTACCTCTCTGGCTCCCCCTGTTGGCGATACCTGTACTGCTGGGCTGGACGACCGAAGCCACCCCTCTGGCTCCCCCTGTTGGCGATACCTGTACTGCTGGGCTGAATGACTGAGGCTACCTCTCTGGCTCCCCCCTGTTGGCGATACCTGTACTGCTGGGCTGGACGGCCGAAGCCACCCTCTTGCTCCCCCCTGTTGGCGATACCTGTACTGCTGGGCTGAATGACTGAGGCTACCTCTCTGGCTCCCCCTGTTGGCGATACCTGTACTGCTGGGCTGGACGACCGAAGCCACCCCTCTTGCTCCCCCTGTTGGCGATACCTGTACTGCTGGGCTGAATGAATGAGGCTACCTCTCTGGCTCCCCCTGTTGGCGATACCTGTACTGCTGGGCTGGGCTTAATCGGAAGCCACCCCTCTGGCTCCCCTGTTGGCGATACCTGTACTGCTGGGCTGAATGACTGAGGCTACCTCTCTGGTTCCCCCTGTTGGCGATACCTGTACTGTTGGGCTGGACGACCGAAGCCACCCCTCTTGCTCCCCCTGTTGGCTTATACCTGTACTGCTGGGCTGAATGACTGAGGCTACCTCTCTGGCTCCCCTGTTGGCTGAATATACCTGTACTGCTGGGCTGAATGACTGAGGCTACCTCTCTGGCTCCCTCTGTTGGCGATACCTGTACTGCTGGGCTGGACGACCGAAGCCACCCCTCTGGCTCCCCCTGTTGGCGATACCTGTACTGCTGGGCTGGACGACCGAAGCCACCCCTCTTGCTCCCCCTGTTGGCGATACCTGTACTGCTGGGCTGGATGACCGAAGCCACCCCTCTTGCTCTCCCCCTGTTGGCGATACCTGTACGGCTGGGCTGGATGACCGAAGCCACCCCTCTTGCTCCCCCTGTTGGCAATACCTGTACTGCTGGGCTGGATGACCGAAGCCACCCCTCTCGCTCCCCCCCTGTTGGCGATACCTGTACGGCTGGGCTGAACGACCGAAGCCACCCCTTTTGCTCCCCCTGTTGGCGATACCCAGACGATTGGGTTGAATGAGTGGAGGTTACCTTCCCTGCTTCCCTTGCTGGTAATATCTGGATTGCTGGGTTGGATTGGTTGGAGGCCACTTTTCCTGCTCCTCCTGTTGGTAACACTTGTATCGTCGGGTTGGATGCTGGTTGGAGGCCATCCCTTCTCCTTGTTGGTGAGACCTGTATTGATCTAACAAAGTTGTTTGGAGGCTCTCTGTTCTCCCCCAGCTGGATCCTGGAGTTAAGCCAAGTAGGCCATACCCCTGACCGGACGGTTCCCCGCCTTTCCCCGTGACCATCAGCTAGTCCACCCCGGGACTGGGACCCTTGTTGCCTTGGGGTTTAGTACAGAGGGGAAGTGAGGTTGGACTATTTGCTTGTTTTTAGAATTGCCTCTAATTGTTTGCAGATGTTTTTATATTTTATTTAATAAACATTGCTATTTATTCACATCTTTTGTCCCGGCATAATTGAAGGGTACGGTTGCTCCTCGGGGTAGTGGGTTTGGGGTGAGGGACGCCCCTACCTGGTGGCATGATACATCTATATTATAATAGCCGAGTGGCCTCTGTGTGCGTGTGTGTGTGTCCGGCCACTCGGTGCTAGATTCCACCGGGCGCATATCTGCAGCATAACGTGGGCGACGCTATTTTGTTCCGTCTTGCAGGCGACTGTGTCCGGCCAATCAGTGCTAGATTCCGCCGGGCGCGTATCTGCAACACAACGTGAGCGACGCTATTATAATATAGACATACGGGGGGATTCTCCCTGTATGTCCTCTCCTGGGGATTCCCCCTGTATATCCTCTCCTGGGGATTCCCCCTTTTGAACCCAAGCCAATTCATCCACAAGAGTCCTGAATCCCAAGTCAATTCATCCACAGGAGTCCTGAATCCCAAAAAAACAGATGTTATACTGCAGATTACATGCTACTTTCTCTTGCGGCCTGGCATCTGTTTTGACATCATAATGGTGCATTTTTCACTATAATATAAAAGCGAAGTTACATAAAACAATAAAATTTAAACTTGGGCTGAAAATTGGGCCCCGTGTGGGTTGAATCTAGAACCCGTGGATCTCCACAGGCAAAGTGCTAATTTAAAATAAACTGGCTAAAACAATTTATAAAGAATCCATCATCAATCTGGAATGTCATACCTAATTTTATCTTCTCAAAATTAGGAGGCCTTCATTTTGTTTTACTGTGTAATTACAATATCGAGAAAATTCCCTTGAAGTTGTCCTACTTCCACAAACAAATGCTTCTCTCATGGTCCTTGATCTATAAGCATAATTTCTCCCCTCATCGGTGTTATATATGGAATAACAGAGACATTTTGTATAAAAACAAATCATTATTTTATCAGAACTGGTTTGCACATGATATATGTTTAGTTTGGCAGTTACTCAATTCTAATGGTCTTTTAATGACATATCAAGAGTTTTTAATGGAATATGGTGTCCTAATGCCCCCAAAAGAGTTTGCCATTGTTATTGATGCCATCCCATCAGGGATAGTTATGTTGTTAAAAAGTATGTCTGGTTGTAATCCAGTCTTATTACCATTAGACCCTGTTCAGTCTGCAGTAGGTCAGATTTGTTTCTCTTCTGCAACACACAATAATAATCGTAAGATTCGCTCTCTGTTTCAGAAGGACATGGTTTCTACGCCTTATGTTGTGTCTTATTGGAATAATTTTGTATATGACCTTAATTGGAAAGAAATTTGGAATTTACCTGCTAGATTTCTGATTACCAATAAAGTGAAAGAGGTATCTTTTAAGCTTATTACTTATTACTACCCCTCCAGAGTATTTCTACAAAGATTTAATAACGATATTGATGTTGGCTGCTCTTTCTGTGAATTAGACCCTGAGGATATTTTTCATTTATTTTGGAACTGTTCTTATTCCAAAACCTTATGGAAAGACATATGTACCTTTACTTCACAACACATTGACCCCAATTTTTCGCTGTGCTTTGAAAATGTATTGTTTGGTTTCTGTAATTATCCTCCTTCTCATATAAACCAGTATTACATTATCAACCTTATTATACTGTTGGCTAAATGGCCTATACATAAGTGTACATATTCTAATCAGAAACTGTTGTTTATTTTGTTTTATAAGGAAGCCAAACAATACATGAAATCAATTCTGTACTCTGAAAATCAGAAAGCCATTAAAACAATGCAATTATGTGCTTTATTTAACATTTTTGTTTAATAAATTACAATTTTTTTTAAATTTAAATGTATTAATCTTTGCTATGTTTCTGCTATCTGCTATTTTATCCTCCCCTGGCAAATGTTGTTGTTGTTTAAGCGTCAATAAAAAAAAAAAAAAAAAAAAAAAAAAAATTTGTCAATGACAACTACCCAGCATGGACCTATAAGGAGAACTGGACAGACAACGAAGGCTGGAACGCACGCCGACATGGGCATAGCGGTTAAGCTGATATTGCAGGTCACGTGATGCCATGGGGGCCAAAAAGAAAATTCTCCATAGGGAATAATTGAAAAAGACACGCTGATAAATCCATGAATAAATTTTTTTGACAGCCACAAATTATCGATACTGAAACTGTTTATTTTTCTCTGTTAAATCATTGATGGCCCGTTTCTCGGCAAAGACAAAATGTTTTATTTATATTCAGGCTATGCGAACACCAACGGGTCCTCATATGTAAGCGCGTTCTCGTCTCCTCCGAATTTAGCACTGCAGCGGATGTGAGTGGGTGGAGCAATGGGCATTCCTTGCCGTCTGTCTGTGTTCAACATTAAAGATGTAGCCAAGTCGGTAAAGTGAGCTGGCGACGTTATGGTGCAAATATATTGAACAACAAAAGAAACGCAGGTTAATTAAAGACAGACCGAAAATAAGTTTGCGTGTAATTATCATAGAAAATCAAATTTACTAATTGCAAGCAGATCTGGGCTGATCAGAACCGTGAGGTCCTCGAGGCTTTACCCGGGGTCTGTCATGCTTGCCATTATGCTGCCCAGATTTACGACGCAGTTTCATCAAACTTTTCTTTGTTTTGCGGTCACTTTGAGTAACCATAAGAGCACATTAACTAACTAGCTAACTTGTGTTTCTTTTGTTGCTCAGTATATTTTTGCCATTTTATTTTAATTGATGAATGGCCGTATTATGTAGCAACTCGATTGCCACACTTCATGTAGCGCGGCAAAATGTACAGTAAGCTAAGGCCTAGTGACATCCTAGAACCATGTACGCAGCCAACACACACCTTACTTTTTCATATTAAAATGATATGGATATATCCATGAACTGAGTTGTATATTTCCATTACTTTGAATAGCACCAATTCACATTACTCTATTTTGATGCGTTATGCATAATGTGTCAGCGGAGTAGCATCTAACGTAATATCCATATGAGTCACGAGTGCATTTATAGAACTACATAAATTCAGTTCGAACACTGCTTAGCGAACCACTTATTAACAATTCTTCATTGTTAAATTACTTACAGACCTTCATACATGATGACGAAACTTTTCAGCAACTTGACAGATGAGATCCAAAATGATAACTATTTTTTTGTGCATGATCCGAACCGAGTGGGTGGAACAATGGGCATTCCTTGCCCTCCGTCTGTGATCAACATTATAGACGTGGCCAAGTCGATAAAGCGAGCTGGCGTTACGGTGCAAATATTCTAGCCATGTTAATTGATGAATTGCCGTAATATACTCGATTGCCACACTTCATTATGTAGCGCGGCAAAATGTACAGTAAGCTAAGGCCGCTCTTGTGATATCCTAGAACCATGTACGCAGCCAACACTCACCTAACTTTTTCGTATTAAAATGATATGGATATATCCATGAACTGAGTTGTATATTTCCATTACTTTGAATAGCACCAATTCACATTACTGTATTTAGTTGCGTTATGCATGTGTCAGCTGAGTAGCATCTAACGTAATGTCCATATGAGTGCACTTACAGCACTACATAAATTCAGTTTGAACACTGCTTAGCAAACCATTTTCAACCAATTAACCATTCTTTATTCTTAAATTAGTTACAGACCTTCATACTTGATGACAAAACTTTTCAGCAACTTGACAAATGAGATCCAAAATGATAACTTTTTTGTGCTTGATCCGAACAAGCACTGAACATACATACTCATTATTTGTGGTACAGCCTTTATTAGATCGAAGTTTTTGGTAGGCAGTAACGTCAGAGTACATAAAATCCGAACATCTAATGTTCGTGAGCAGCATCTGAGATCAACGGGAGTGATGCAGGTAGATTCGACGGTGTGGCTGATTTTCATCTGAACAAAGATAATACGAGTCCTAAAGAATGCAACAGTTGAGCATGAGACGAAGATCGAATAGATGTAGAACCCCGATTTCGAAATAGTTGGGACGAAGTGTAAATTGTGAATAAAATCAAAATGCAATGACTTTCAGATCACATGAGCCAATGTTACTCACAATAGAACATAGATAACATTTCAAATGTTGAAACAGACATTTTACATTTTTATCCACAAAATGAGCTTCTTTCAAATTTTCTGGCTCCAACAGGTCTCAAAAAAGTTGGGACACAGGCAAAAAAAGGCCTGCTAGCCTAAATTACGCAGAGCCGGCCACTATCATAAAATTGAGTACCACAACTACAATCGATGTTAACTTGCACCTAGCATTGTAATGAGACAGTATTCAAATTATAATCAAGACAGACTTTATTGGAAAGGGAATTGTGGGGGGGAATAGAAAAGCACGGCCTCCGGTTCGCTGACATACAGAAATTCATGGATGAACTGTTCAATACACTCCAAGAGGCTCTGATATCTCTGGGGAAAGACAGAAAAAATGAGCTTTAAAACAAAGGTAAAAATAACGCAGTACAATGTGCGTAACATTTCACGGTAGACCCACATTTTACTATACTCCACAGAATGGTTATAAGTAGCACGAAGCTAAGTTATGTTAGCTAAAAGTAAATTAGCTTGCCAGAATTGACAAAAGTTTAAGGCTCCTGACTTTAAAACATATCGGTTTATAAGGCACGTGCAGTGCGTTGTGTGTTCGGTTTATTGTCTTGAATCCGGAGAAGATAATGGAATTTGCACGCGGACGAGCAAGAATCGTCTGACTCCATTAATGTGGTTATTCATCGTTGAACTAAAGAGGACACGAGCCTGGGGCGCGTTTCCCAAAAGCGTAGTTGCAGCAACTCGCGTAGTTCGTCCATTCACAGTCAATGGTTCCAACTATGGAAGTTAGCATCTGTGATTTCGGGAGACGCACCCCTTAGCAATGTCACGTTACACAACGGCAAATCAACTATTTTGCCGACATTTTTGAGTTGAAATCAATAGTATTACTTCTCTGCTAAGTAACAATCATTGTAAACATTTGATATTGCATTTGTGTTTTAAAATTGATCCTCAAACTATGATTAAACCTTTACCGGCGGCTATGTTTTTTTTCGGTCCGCTCATACTTACATCAGGGTGCAGTCCATAGACATAATATACGTAGACGCCTCATTACGTGCTGGAGCGTAATCCAGCGTCGCCGCCATATTGGATGGGTCTCCTCACTCTAGGCTAGCACCAAAGCCAATCGAAGTAAACGCAAAGAGAGCAACCATGCCCGTATTTTGTGCAGCCTACGGTTGCAATAACCGGCGCAGTATTGAAAGCAGATCACGTGGGATTACCTTTCACAAGTAAGATTGAACAATAATTTTGGGTATTATATGCACGTGTCTTGCTGACAGTACCAGTATACCCGTGACATAATGTTCGCCGTATACGGGGTTGAAATGGTCGGAACTACTTTCAAGTCGGACGTTTCCGTGCAACACTATCCAGCTGCAGCCCCGGAGCAGAAGCCCCTGGTTTGACAGAAGTGCCCCTGGCGTGATGGAAGTGAAATAATGGCTATTCACTGTTTTTATTCACTTAGCTAGCTCGCTAGCTAGGTTAGTGATATTTATTGAATAGTAATGCTAGCTAGCTTGCTGAATAACAGTAAGTGACGGTAAACTAACCATTTACTGTTTCTATCGGTTTAGCTATGTGCACAAGATGCAATTAGCTCACTAGCTGGCTAGCTAGGTGGTTCGCTAGCATAAATATCACTAGCTAGGATAGCGAAATAGCTAGCTAGCTAGTTTGCTAGCCTAGCTAGCTAAGTGAATAATGCTGAATTCGGTAACACTAGTAAACACGAGTCGTGTCGTGAATTAAAGTCGCAGGTACGAGGAAGGGTTATTCGGACAGTGAGGTCAAAAGAACGGAATTCACCAGTCGTGTCAGGAAAACAGGGCTCGTGGAACACGTTACCAAATGCAGCATTAAAACAGTGAATATAGGTTTATATAGAATATAGGAGTGTTTGTAGCGGATTGGAAATGGCGCATATAATACATATTTTACCATGCTCGTGTTTGTAGCATCTGGGGAATTTCGGAACTCGTTGGGCCGACCTTAATACATTTATTAATATGCCATACCATATGTCTGTATTATGCTCTTTAACAAAGAAAAAGTATTTCAGTGTGAAAGCACGTATTTTTACTGTGTGACAGCGTCCTGTATCACAACTACATCTCTGCCGTTTGTAACAAACCAAACCGTGTGAAAATCGGGTAAAATTTCGGGGAGTTATGATTATTGTAGTTGGGCATACACCTTCCTCAGTAGAAATAAATGCACTGGGGGCGTATGGGGGACCCATCCAAAATGGCGGCCGCGCTGATACGTCAGCTCCAATAGGCACCGTCAGTCTATTAGGCGTCTACGCATAGACATAATATACGTAGACGCCTCATAGACTGATGCTTTTTTTTTTTTTTTTTCCTTTGATTGGGTACATTTTTTCCCTCTTTTTATGCAGTTGTTACTCATATATTGCAATGTGGATGCGGAATTTATTCCTCACTGTTTGTATGCATATCTGTCAAAATACTGTTTGTCAAGAGAGGATAAATTGCTGCTCAGAACAAAAATGCACCTTAAGAATGCAATTAAGACAAATTATCAGCTTGGGAAAATCCTATTATTGCAAACCAGGGTGGAGCAAAAACCAGCATACACAGGGAGGCCCCAGGACCAAGTTTGGGAACCCCTGTGTTAGACTAATTCATGTTTCAAAGATCCGGAGTGCACGTCGGCTAACTTCTAAGTTCCAGAGCCATGCAGAGAGAGAGGCCCAATTCCAATCCGCCCCCTGAAGACTCAAGCCCTGAACCCTCACTGACTTAATTGACGTCAGCTGTAAGCGACTGAGTCTGAGAGGGCTCCAGATCCTATAAATTGGAAGGGAACAGCGCTTACCCCCTTTCACGTTACCTTGACAATGACATGTTGTTGACACTGGCTACTCTGGGACTTTTGATTTACAGTCTACTTGCAGCACGCACAAGGTGTGTGAGGAATTGACTCCCTGATCAGTCTATCTTTATCCAAGCACTTGCTTTGCAGGATGGACTAGAGGTAATTTCAAAATAATTAATGTATTCAGTGACGGACTGGCCATAGAACAATAGGGGCAAATGCCACAATGGCTGCATAATGCGGCCGCTTGAAGTTGCAGCTGTGTTGAAGTGACTACAAAAAATAAAAAAATTTATAAAAAAACGTGGACTGGGGCTGGCTGGTTAACGGCCACCATCCAGGAAAGAGTCAAGACTCGGGAATGTATGATAGGGGTGAGTGTAGCGTATAGCTTACTTGGTTAAGTAGGGCTGCCTCCACGCAAAACCTGTGGCGCGGTCTGGGTTCGAATCCAATCTCCTCAGCGATTTTGTTCTCAATGCATTATCTATGTAGTATTTTTTTTTTTTTTTGTGTGTGTGTGTAATGTGTGGCCTCTGTCAAAAATGCCAGGGCCTCTTTTTGGTGCCAGTCTGTCACTGAATATATTGTGATAGCAGATGCATTTTTTTTCTTTTTAAAATTAGCATGAAATGTGCTGTGATATTATTTTTTTTTTTTTTTTAAACTAAGAGTTAAATAGCCTCCGATAAAATTCGGATAAAGAGCGTTTGTTCTGTATTGAAAGTCTCCATCTCTTTAGTAAAGAAAAAAAATCCTTCTTCAATGTTTCATTGTCTATTTAGGTGATCCAGCGCCAGTACGCCAGACTGAACACCCGAGTGCCAGTACTTATGGTGTATATGGACCCAGAGAGGGACATGAAGGCCGATTTCAGGCTGTCAAGGCAGGCCTTCACTGGCCTTCTCACTGTCCTCTCCCAGGAGAGGAATCATGGATGGGGTCATCATCTGGAGGCACTGATTTTTGTGTACTGGCTGGCCCATGGGGTGTCCTATCGAGTGGCAGCACGGGCATTTGATGTGCTAACAACTACTGTTCATAGAGTGGTGCACAAAATCGCCAAAGAGGTACGACAAGCAAAATCCAAGGTCATCTCCTTCCGTCCCCCTGACACCCTGGAGGAAGTTGGTCCAGGCTTTGGCCAGTTGGCACGTCATGGGGCATTCAGCAAGGCTGTGGGGGCCATAGATGAGTGCCCCATCCGCATAAAGCCTCCAAAAAAAAAAAACCAAAACCAGTTACTTTAATCATAAAGGATTTTGCTCAATACAAATGCAGGGCATATGTAACTCTTCTGGGAGGTTTCTTGACATTTTTGTTGGGTATAGGGGGTCTGCCCATGATACGAGGGTTTTAAGAAACAGCCCAGTTTACTTTAGATCCCTTAACCCCCCATCGGGTAATTTTCTTTTGGCAGATGGAGGGTACCCTTACCTGGAGCAGGCCATCACTATTGTCACACCATTTCGAAGACCATTGCATGGAATAGTTGAGGAGAGGTTTAACAAAGTCCATGACAGGGCCCGGAGCATCATTGAAAGAACCTTTGGCGTTATGAAGGCACGGTGGCGAGCCACATTATTCAAGGCCTTGGAGGTCAGGCCACACTTCGTATCAGAGGTTGCCTTGGCCTGTGCATTCCTCCACAACATCTGCCTCTCACATGGAGATGTGATGGAGGAAGAGGAACTTCACCCAGAGGAAGTATATGTTTGGAAATGCACTCAGCTCGCTGGTAGAAGAGGATGCTGGCGCTGTTTGTTCGCCGCTTCTCTGCCTGCAATTTCCTTTATGTGCTCTTACTTTTGTTTTCTGCACCGTCAAGGCTAAACTAGTTTCTTCGTTCATCTCGTTCCTCGTTCATCTCGTCCATCTCATTCCTACCGGATCAACTCTGCATGTTCTCCTAGTTGACTCCAGCTGACACCACCAACATCGACGACACTCCATCCTTACCTGCTGCCGCTGCCCTCAAATATCAGCCAGATCAACCTCTGGATGTCGGCTGGCTAACCCTGGATTTTCACCCCGGGACAACCTCTCAGCTGCTTCCCGAATGCGCACGGGCTCCTCGACCAGACTGTTGCCTCCTCGATTAGCCATTAACTGGCTGACTTCGTTACTGCTAGCTGCTACCGAGGCTAACCGGATCGCCTCCGTCACGGACCTCTCAGCCCCACCGCCCGGTATCATGCTGAAAAATTCTTCATTACAGCTGGTTGAATTCGTCAACCACTCCATCCCATCCTGCCTCTTTGTCATCAAACACCTCGAACTCCTACGTCGACACCGCTACATTCACAGAAGCTCTTCCCGCAAGTTTGTTTACTTTCACCACGGACACTCTATTCCATCCATCTGGTCACCTGCACGCTCTGTCGCACTTGTGACACGTCATCAGAGCGCCGTTCCCACAGGAATACATAGCGCTGAACACACCGTCAGGTCACATAAAAAACCTGGACTGGACTACAGCGCGCTCCGTCCTTCACATACATCTTCACCAAACACAAAGTCTTTACTACCCACTGTCCAATCGCCTGTAAATTCACTCACTGCCCCCCCTCAACTGCAACCTCCCCCCTCCCCACAGCCCACACACACTGACAACAGGGACAACCTTAGACCTCTCCAGCCTGCCCCCATCCTACCACCTTCTCACCATGCCTACTTTGTCCTCCTCAACACCCGATCGCTCAACAATAAAGCCCCTGCCCTCCATGAACTAATCCTTGACAACTCCCTGGACTTCCTTCTGCTCACTGAAACCTGGCAACAACCCAATGATTTCTTCTCCCTCAGTCAAGCATCCCCCCCGGTTTCAACTACATCTCCAAACCCCGACCCTCCTGCCGTGGAGGTGGCCTCGCCGTTATTTTCAATCAGAATTTCCGGATCACAGAACTCACCCTTCCCTCTGTATCATCATTTGAATTCCTTGCTTTCAAAGCTCTATCATCCATGACATTCATCCTCATTTACTAACCACCTAAACCCAACCCCTGCTTCCTCCCTGATTTTACTGAATTCCTCACACTGACCTCATCTCTTTCCCTATGTCTACTGCTACTCGGTGACTTAAACATCCACATGGACTCCTCCACCTGCAAGCTCTCATCTGAATTCACCATTTTACTGGACAACTTCACTCTCATCCAACATGTCACCTTCCCCACCCATGATAAAGGACAAATCCTCGACCTGGTCTGTTCGTCAAATCAACCAGTGCTCGACCTCCATCCATGCCTCTTTCCCCTTTCTGATCATAAACTCATACGGTTCACCATCCCCTCTCCAACCCCACTTCCCGCCTCCTCAGAGAAATCACATTTCGGAACCTAAAATCTATCAATCCCCACCATCTCTCTGGCCTGCTCTCCACCACTCTCCCCCTGGACTCAAGCCCCATCTCACCTGATGACCTCACCTTTCATCTCAACTCCACCTTGTCTCAACACTCTGGCCCCCCTCAAAACAAAAATGGTCACTTTCAACACCTCGACACCCTGGTACACACCTGCACTCCTGAAAATGAAACAGACTGGCCGCCAACTTGAAAGACTCACAAAAAAAAATCATCTCTCACAGTGCATCATGAAACCTAAAAACTCCACCTCATTGCCTACAAAGACGCCATCACTGCTGCCAAGTCTGCCTTCCTCTCCACCATTATCACTGACCCATGCCAAAACCCCAGAACCCTCTTCTCCACAGTGAACAACTTCCTCAAGCCCCGGACCAACCACTTCCCTACCTCTACCCCGGATCTCTGCAACTCATTCCTCCATTTTTTTTGCTGGCAAAATCAACAACATTTATCAATCTCTTTCCCCTGTACCTGACCCCCTAGCACCTACCACGGCCCTTCTTCCCTCCATCTCCCCCGACCTCACAACTCTTCCTCCACACTCCCTCCTCTCCCAGTTTCAGCCAGTCACCCCCCTGGAAATCTCCAAACTCATCAGCTCTTCCAAACCCTCTACCTGTTCCCTTGACCCCCTCCCCACTCCCCTGCTGAAGTCTTGCCTCCCCGTCCTCTGCCCCTACCTCACCAACCTTTTCAACTGCTCACTGTCCCAAGGAATTGTCCCCTCTGCCTTCAAAATTGCTGCTGTCACCCCAATCTTAAAGAAACCTGGTCTAGATCCCTCCGCTCTCAATAACTTCCGCCCAATCTCTAACCTCCCTTTCTTTCTAAAACCCTGGAACGCATTGTTACCTCATAACTTCATTCCCATCTCCACACCAATAACTTTCTCGAAACCCTCCAATCTGGTTTTCACCCCCCCCATAGCACAGAAACCGGTCTTAAGGTCCTCAATGACCTCCTCACCTCTGCTGATACCGGTTCCCTCAACATCCTCATCCTCCTTGATTTGAGTGCAGCCTTCGATACTGTGAGCCACAACATCTTACTCTCCAGACTCAAAGACCTCGGTATCGAAGGCTCTGCACTCAGCTGGTTCCAGTCCTACCTCTCCAACAGATCCCACTTCATCTCTCTCCATAACCACACTTCTACTATGGCCACTGTTAACCATAGCGTTCCCCAAGGCTCTGTACTCGGCCCCCTCCTCTTCATCACCTACATCTTCCCCCTTGGTCAGATACTCCGCCACTTCAACCTGGACTTTCACTGCTACGCCGACGACACCCAGATCTACCTCAGCACCAAATCCCTCCACACCCCCCCCCTCTCCCATATCAACTCCCGTCTCTCAGCAATAAAAACCTGGATGCAACAAAACTTCCTCAAACTAAGTAGCAATAAAACAGAATTTCTCCTCATAGGCTCCAAATCCACACTCAGCAAAACCAATAACCCCACTCTCACCATCGACGGCACCACTGTCTCCCCATCACCCCACACCCACAACCTTGGTGTGATCTTTGACTCCTCTCTCGCCCTTGAACCTCACATCCGCCATGTCATTAAAACCTCCTTCTTTCACCTCCGTAATATCGCCAAAATCAGACCCTCCCTCACACCCTCAGCCGCTGAATAACTTATCCATGCCTTCATCTCCTCCCGACTGGACTATTGTCACTCCCTTCTTTATGGCATCAGCTCCAGCTCCATCAATAGAATCCAACTGGTTCAGAACGCAGCCGCCCGACTTATCACCCACACCAAATACTGGCACCATATCACCCCAGTCCTCAAACAACTTCACTGGCTTCCCATCTCCCACCGGATCACCTACAAAATCCTGGTCCTCACCTACAAAGCCCTCCACCACCTGGTACCCCATACCTCACTGGCCTCCTCTCCCCTTACCAACCTTCACGGTCCCTCAGATCCTCATCTTCTGGTCTCCTCACCACCAAAAACTCATACCTCCACAGTTTTGGAGACAGAGCCTTCTCCAGGGCAGCTCCCAGGCTCTGGAATTCCCTCCCTTTTGAGATCCACCATTCTGAGTCCCTCACCATCTTCCAGTCCCGCCTCAAGACCCATCTTTTCACCTCTGCCTATCCTTAGCCCCCCCCCTTTACCTCTGCCTGAATGTTGCCTATTTTTGTTTCTATTTTGTTTTCTTTTGTTCTCTTTTGGTTTGTTTTGGTTTAGTCTGTTTTGTTTTGTTTTTTTTTTTGCCCTCCCTGTAAAGCCCTTTGAGTTATGAAAGCACTATATAAGTTCAATTTATTATTATTAGGAACCTGGCCCCCCTGCTCCTGCTGACCATCAACAACCGGAGAGCAGTGGGGACAACATCAGAAGACGGCTGTGTGCCCAGATTTCAGCACCCCAACAGCTTCATGCTGCTTTAACCCATCACACTTATACAATGAACTGACTTTTTTAAGTAAATAAATAGTTAAATAGTGAAAACAGCAGTTTTTTTTCACCAGATGCTGGCTTGCCCATGTTTATTTTAAAGGAACATGATTTTTTTTTTTTTTTTTTACAAGACTGTTGGACTGCGGGAAATCCCCTTTTTCAGTTTACCTTCTTTCCTACTTCATTTTTTGTGTGTAATACAGCTCTGAATTGTCACTTTACTGCATTCTGTGAATTTTCTGAATACTCAAGAATGACATATCAACACATTTGTTTTGCAATTCATAGAACACAGCACTGAAATGGATGCAATGAAGGAAACTAAAATCTTGTTGTTTTAAACAGAAATGAAACACTCATATGGATCACTAGTTGAAAAAAGAAAAATCCATTTGGATCACTTTTTGAAAAAAGAAACACAAATATGGCAAGTTGGTAGAGAAATACTATTTGTTCTTCTCCACCAACTTGCCTAAAATCCCAATAAGCATGTCCATCTGCTGCTCTTTTTTCTTCTCCCTCTCCTCCTCCCTGGCGTCCAGCTCCCTCTGTCTCTTGTCCTGCCTTTTGCCGTACTCTTTTAGGTACTCCAGGACCTCATTTTTACTTTTTGTTTTAGGTCTTGAACACCCAGGCAGTGGGTCTGCGGAGGTTGATGGACCAGGAGAAGGGGTGCGTGGCTGGTTGACAGCGGTTGACTCTGATGTCGCAGAGGAGCCTGAAGAGGAGCTGCCCACTGCCTCGTCCAGCTCCTCTGTGACATCAGAGTCAACCGCTGTGGTGATGGGGTTCAGGGGTTTGATGGAGTCCTTGTCCCCCATCGCCTTGTGCATTTCTTCAAAGTAGGGCCAGATGGCTGGTGTGCTCTCACCACACTCAGTCCCTGACCCAGTTCGTGGTAGAATCAGGTCCTGTGTGAAGAATGTAAGACAAGGGTCAATTACCACATTACATTTTCTGATTTCACTTCACTTCAACTTTATTATGTCCCAATATGGGCAAATTGGGTTGCAGCAGGCACAGGCATTAAAAACATATCACAAAAGTACATTTGCATAAGAAACAAACACACAGATAAATAAAAATAAAAAACCTGTCCCAGTCAGACCAGCATTTTATGCAGTGTGTGTCAGAGTTCGTAAAGTGCAATTCAAAAAGTGCAATGTGCGATTTTCATACCAGTTAAAGGGTGGGGGGGTTGGGTCAGAGTTCATAAAGTGCAATACAAGTGCTACGATTTATGCACCGGTTAAAAAAGGAATCCAGATCAGGCCCTCCGAGATCTAACGAGATCAGGCATGATCAGTATCAATTTCAAATCACATCTGTCATTTCACATTCTTTCAGGCCAGAATGGATAATCCACTTACTACACAGGTAATTAACTATGAGAAATTTGGACAATATCTGTCCTTTGTAAATAAAGTCTGCATCAAGTCAGTTCCACGTTCTGTCAGTCAGAGCCAACACTCCTGCCCCACAGGTAAAATATACAATAATACACATACAATATATACAATCATGATCCAAATCCAATTTGTTTGATTAAATTCACAAACAAAGTTACCTCCTGCAGGAGTCATTTAAGGCTCTAATGGAGACTGGGATGAAGGAATTTTTATATCTGTTTTTTGTTTAAAGCCGTTGGCCAGAAGGTAACAGGTTATATTCTGAGCTGAGAGGATGGTCACTATGGGACTGAATAGACACAGCTTTTTTTAAGAACCTGCTTGGTAAAAATATGATTCAGACTGGTGAACTGTACTCCTACAAGACACCTTCACAAATCCTGTCAAGGGCATTTTCTGATTTGAAAAAAAGTAAATATAAAACGGAACAGTAACAGTTTTAAAAGGTCAGACAGTGGAGTGTGTTAGCACATATAAATATCTTGGAACTGTCATAGACAACAAACTGAACTTTGAGGCAAATTGCGAAGCTGTGTACAAAAAGGGATGCCAGCGCCTGTTTTGTTTGAGAAAACTGTCCACTTTTAACATTGACAGGACCATGCTGACCTTGTTTTATCGTGCTTTTATAGAATCAGTTTTATCTTTCTGTCTTGTTTCATGGTTTGGAAATGTGTCCTTCAAAAACAAGAACTGTTTAAACCAAATTGTGAAATGGTCGAGCAAGCTGATTGGAGAGTCTCAGCTTCATCCAGAATCCCTGTATGCTAAACAGGTACAGAGGATAGCTGGCTCGATTGTAAGAGATGACTCCCACCCTCTCAATGGTGAGTTTCAGCTGCCCCCATCAGGTCGGAGGTTCATGGTACCTGCTTGTAAAACCAAACGCTACAAAAACAGCTTTGTACCAGCAGCCATCAGTGTTGTTAACAAGTGAGAGAAACTGCAACATAACTTATGTATTTATTTCTTGTACTGTTTCCTTTGTCTTGTTTTCTTGAATGGCACATCTTTATCCTTTGGCTTGGTTTGACATATTTTTAGGCTTCTTATCTACTGATGTTTTAACTTATCTTAACTTATCTTGCTTTTTATCTTGGGGCCGTCCTTGTTGTTCTTTTAGCCTAAGCACTGTCGTCACTTTGTCTTGTCCTGTGTTGTTTTTGTATGTTTACAATACGAGATGACTCACTCACTGTAAACCAAATTTACCCACGGGTACAATAAAAATAATCTGAATCTGAGCCAGATAATTCACAAAGCTTCACCATCAGTGTAAAGAAAACCACTCACATACAGAAAAACGTGATCCAGGGGCCCAATAACCAGATAACACAAGGTAAGAGTTTGTTTACCCTATACTTTTTCTTCAAATTTTCCCATTTTTTCGAAGCTTGGGCTGGGGTGACCTCTTTCTCTAAACTTTCTTTTCTAAAATTTCTTTTAAGACCAAACTGATGACAAAAAGCAGACCACCACACACACACACACACACACACACACACACACACACACACACACACATACACGTCTATAGCAGATATGTTTTCTCTGACTTTTGTGTTTACAGTCATCCTTTGGCGACAGCAACACTGGCAATAACTGACAGTTCTAAAGTTTGCTAGGTGAATAGGCCTACTGTGAATACTTACTCAAAACCCTGAGCAGATGCATTTCTGTGCCCTGTGAAATGAGCATCTTTTTCCATCCTGAGCCTTATGAATGTAATCGTTTGTTGCTCGCTCCCTGTTTGTAAACAAAACAAATGCCCTTGGATTAGATTTGACCAAATCATCAGACTGCAATAATCACAAACTACACGCAGTTGTGACAATCAACGTTAATACTTACACGTACACGTAAACAACTTCTTTCTTGCTCCTTCCATTACCTTGATCGGACCGCTCTTTGGTTCATTTACCTTTTTTTTTTTTACATTTCCGGTATTCCGACGGCATCCCTCATATTTCACTTCACAACGCTATGAACTGTGGGTAATTTCCTTACCCAATGTCAGCATCGGTGCTGACTTACGGTGAGGAGGCAGTAAGGGCTCATTCACGGACTTACTGACTTGATGATCTGACAATGGAACAGCCCTCACACACTCACGGACTTCCCGTGAACGCGCCTCTAAAGCTGGATTTGGCGCTTTTCCACAACACAGTACCGGCTCTACTCTACTCTACTCGCCTCTTTTGCCTTTTCATTAGGAAAAAGTACCTAGTACCAGGTACTAGTAGGTACTTTTTCTGGTACCTGCTCTCCTGGGGTTCCAAAAAACGGCCAACTAGGTACTAGTAGGTACTAAAATGTGACGTGCAACATTGCTGCCCACTGATTGGTCAGAGAGAATCGTCACTGTGAAAGACGACTCCATAGTCGACCTCGGGACATCTCATTCGAGTTAGATTGACGAGTCTCAAGATTAGCGTAGTTATTATGATCATCGACTTATATTGTTTTAGGCTACTTGTTCAATATGCTGTGTGTTGCCTTACCTTTCAAACACGGTTTTGTTTGTTCACCAAAGCTGCTACATTCAAGAAATGCATTTCTCTTTGCCTGTGACCCCGTTCATGGCGAAATTAAGTGACAGCATTGTGTCTAGTTATGGTCCCCTAATAATTCCCTTGAAAAAGTTATGTTTAAAGAAAATCGCGCAGAAAAATAACTTTACAGGTGTTGACAAATCATTTTTGTCTAAACGTTATATCAGATGAGATGATGCATCGTAAAGCGATAAATTCTAATATTCTGCCATCTCTTGCGATTTGCGCATTTGCTAAGTGTTTTGCCTTCAATTTCAAAGTGCAATGTTTCACGAAGCCTGAATATGAATACTCTATGCCTTTTACGTATATCATTGCTTTGCGTTTTTAGGTGGTATGTTATTAATGTGCAACCGAATCGGACACAATACTAGCTGCTATCTTATGCATCAGGAGAATGTCAAACAGAAATTACAATTAAACACTCGCGGACTTTAGTGCCATAACGTGGTGACGGTAGTGCGCGTCCCCTGATTTAAACACATACATATTTAACAAAATCGATGGAATAAAAGTAAACTTGATATAACTGAGGATGCAGTTGTGGCAGTAACATGCTGCGTCGCAACGACGGGCAGGTACCACGGAGGCGGTACTATCCTCTAATCGAAAAGCAACCCCAAAAAAGCACCCGGTGCCGAGTAGAGTAGATTAGAGCCAGTACCATGTAGTGGAAAAGCGCCATATGGTTCTGCGTCGAACCAACGCCGTCGCTACGCAGAGCCTCTGCGGCGATGTGAACCCCCACCACAGAGCCTCTGCGTCGCCTGCCGTGCACCTCGAAAATTTTCTAACTGCTTGTCAAAGCGACGCAGACCGCAAGGGCCCTGATTGGTCCACTCTACTCGATTCTCAAGTGATTTTACGACAGGTCCTTCGGAAACCTGACGCCACCTAGCGGTTTGTCGGTGAATTGCTTCGCGGCACAGCACGACGCAAACGACCTCAACACAAAACTTCGAAAGGTCCACGACGGCGTCGAGGCGACGGTGTGCCCTTTGCATGGAGTCGACGCAGAACCATAAATCCATCTTAAATCAGTGAGTCCGTAAGGGGTCGGATTGGAATTGGGCCTCTAGAGAATCGCGTCATCGCCATTATTCGTCTCCTTCTCTCGATTTACATTACAACTTTCAGGTGCATACCACCACCTACTGTACAAGAGTGTGTAGCACTATGTCATCTACCTCAGATTATGGCTATAAGATGTGCGCTCTCTAAAAAGGCTAAGAGCGCCTTCCTTACAGTTCTTATTCTTTCTTTTTCCCTTTCTGTCCCCAGAATTCCTGCCAGGGTCCACTCCTGTTGCTCTGACTCTCTCCTGAAATCTCTCTCACTCTGCTGTATAACAAACAAAGTTAAAAATCACGTTCTACGTTTTCTTTTACACCACATCTGTCACACTTGTCATTATTCCTTTTCCCCAGTGTAAACATGGTGTCATCTAGTCCAGTGTGGCCAACCCTGAGTCCAGTATGGTGGTTTCCTCCCTTCCATTCCTTCCTTTATAATTCTTTATTATAACAGACTTTTGTGTATTGTAGAACCCCCTGCCATTCTGATCTTTCTCCCACCTCTTCTGCCATATTTCCATTCCGTTCTTTTTAATCAGAGCTTTACCCTCTCCCTGTCTTAGTGGTATTTGAATATTATAATTCTTCTTTTCCTTCTTTGGTTTTAATGGCGGTTTTTTCTTTTCTGTGTATACCGCCGCCGACTATTTGTCTAATTCGATACCTAAATACTTCTACAGCTTAAAAACCCAGTCCCTAATCCACAATTCTATTTTACAAATGAACCCCCCCTCCCCCCATTTTCCTAGTATCTGACTCCCTCAAAACCCTCTTACCAAAATTCCCTGGATTTCATCTCCTTTCACATTTTAAATAACTACTGTTTTCCTTTCCACATCCACCACCATCCTGATCCGCTCTGAATTCGTCAAAATATCACTTGCACAGTTAATGACCAAATTGCAAAAAATGCTAAAAACCCTCCTTCTGTCCAAATCAAGTACCTCTTTATTATCTCTTTTTCTTTTCCTTGTCCTCCAGCTATAGCATTTCTTGCCATTACAGTTTCTGTCCTCACTTTTATAGTTGCTTCTGCATATGATCTTTTCCCCAATGCCCATGTTCATTCTACCTCCTTCTCCCTTTTCCTTCTCTCACAGTGAACTGCCCCCACTTCATGATTTAATCTACAGTGAAAACATGTAGCTTGTTCTTCGGTGAGTTTGCATTCATCTCCATTGCATCCATCTTGCCCACACCTTCTACACTTGTGCACTTTTTTTCCGACAAACTGCCGCCACGTGCCCATAATCCTGACACCAGAAACACCACAGTGGAACAGTTTCATACACTCTAACCCTGTAGCTGACATAATCCAAAAACACCCTTTGTAGCATCTCCTCATTAAATTTTAACAAAACTGAAGTGCTCTCACATTCTTCCCTAGTTCTGTGGCTTTTAAGTTGCTTTGCCCAACAAACACTATCCTTCTCTAAAAATCTCTCTGCACTCACTGATAATGGCACCCCACTCATAACCCCCTTCACATTGTTTTGCATCACATCCTCTTTGCCCGTCTTATTATCCTTCTTAGCACTGCCTGGACTTGTTTATACTGGATCACATTTGGAAAATTATGGGAACGCTTGACAAGTTTGAATGCATTATTTCTGTTTTTCACTGCCTCCATACATGCTTCATTCCACCATGGCACTACTTTATTCCGTTATTGGGATAGATTTTAAAGCTGGTGCAATTATACCTTCCTTTATTTTACAATCAAGAATTTCTGTATTCATTTCCTCATCAATTTGATAGAAATACTTGTCACTTTCTTACAGAAATTTCTCCCAATTAACTTTCTGGAAAACTCATTTACCCCCTATGCTCTCTGCAGGTAGTAAAATGGCAACATGTATCTTACACCAAATGGGATAATGGTCACTCACAAATGTCCCTTCACTGTGTACTGACCAGTCACATGATGGCGCTAAAGTGTTTGAAACTAAAGTTAAATCAAGAATGTATTCCTTCCCTGTATTTTTATATCAATGCGAGCACTATTGCCATCATTCAGACATGCTAAGTTCTTCTCAGCTAGAAGTTTTTCCATTATCCAGCCATTACTGTCTGTTCTTTAATCCATCACAAAGTGTTATGTCCATAAAAGTCCATATTATATCATCCCTGCTCTGCCCTTCAATCTCCGCAAGCTTGCTTCGCTCTAACTTATTGCATGGATCATAATAATTTACTGTAGTCTTACTGCCGCAGAAAAAGTGGGAGTTATGTTATTAAAGTTACTAAGTTGGCCTGGCATCAGTACACATAGAAGCAAGGCAGTATAATGTCAGAAACAATCATTCAACAAGGCAATATTAAGTCTGTAGAAAGTCTGACCATACTCTTTTCCACTTGGTGATGGTCCCTTGCAGATGCCACCGAGCCCAGAAAAGTCAACGGTGTTCCTGGACACTGATAACATAAGACCATTTCTGTTGAATTAAGTTTTACCTTGCATTTGTGGAAGGAACTACAAACTATAGTTCTTAAAAATAGCGCGCTGTCGCCAGCGGGACCCCTCAGCCTTGCGCTTGCCCTGCCTTGGCGACCATATTGATTATCGCAGCGGGACAGAAATCGATAGTGAGCTTCCTCTAACCACTCCCAACATACCACCAGAAAATGAGAGCATTTGGCCAAGGCGTTTTTCAGCTATCGTGCGGAAACAAGAAGTTAACGGACAGACAGACGGATGCCGCTCGCCACAACAATACCCCTCCACAACTTTCGTCGGCTGAGGGTAAAAAAAAGGTTTGCCAAAGTCATCCCCAGCCCATGTAGTTATAAAACGTACAAATGATGGTGTTGGTTTTCTGATCCACCAGTATGTTCACCCTCCTCCTCCAGGCCTCCAATTCGGTCCATGACAAGTAATCATGCTAAGCTCTTTGCAGTGAATCTTAAATGGTAATCTACAATTCAGATTCAGATTCGCTTTATTGTCATTGTTACAGAATAACAACGAGATTTACGTTTGGAGAGAAAGTGCTCCGGGCCACAGCAACGTGCGTCGCGCCGCCAACTCCACTTTTCTTCGAAAATTAAGTTGCAGTTGCAGAACACATTTATAACACATAATGATGACATCAGACATAATACACATCAGGTTTATAACACGACATGCTGGAAACGCGTAGGAATTTGTTCATGGGAATGGGGGGGATGAGGTGGGGGAAGAAGGGGTTAATGAAAAATGCAGAGGCAGCCTGTGGCGGGGGGTTCGGTGGAATGCATTCCTGTCAATGTGATATTTCTTCTGTGGCTATTTCAAGTAGTATGCAATCATAACATTATGAACCTCTTAAAATTAATTCCTGACCACAGTGATTTTACCAGGAATGAGTAGATTTAAATATAGATTTCACCAGTGTGACACTTTCATCTCATTTCCATTAACACATGAAAAGGAGATGGAAAAAGTTACGTCCATGAAATATACCAGTACTGGTTTGTTGGGACTGTGATATTTTCATCTTGTTCGTATTTCTTCAAAAATAACTTTTTGCCAAAGTTTTTGATTATGCATGATTTTTGTTTATAATTTTGCTTTAATCAGAGAGAAAAAAGTCATTGAAAACATTTTTCAACTCAGTCTTTATCAAGGAAATTTAAACAACTACCCTCCCACCAAAGGCCACACCCTGAAATTTGCATATGAAAAAGGACTCTCAGAAATAGCTTTCTTGGCTCATCCGCTTGCAGGAAATATTGCTAAACCACTTAAATGAATTTATCAGCAAGTGAAAACAGACCTCTTCCCCTTCTCTATGCCAATAATACAAAGAATATGCTGGGAAAGAGTTGAGTTCTCTTCTGTATCACACATTGAAGAGAAAAGCCTTATTTTATTACACCAGTTGTTCAAATGTACCTGAATCTCAACTGGTCTGCCACCCTACCACACTTATTTCAGAGTAGGGTACAAGACTAAAATTAAATACCAAACTATGTCATATAGATGTGTGCAAAGTGTCATCAAATTTGATCATTATTTGCAAGAGCTCGAGGTTGCGGCTCATTTAAATAGGCATCAATGGGACATGGAATGTCAAACGTAACAGAACGACCAGTTTTCTGATATCATCAAAATCCGTCAATAATATGTTGAGACATGCGATAAACTATGAACATAGCAAGTATCAAATCTTAAAGCTGTCAGGCTATAATATTCATGTCAGAATTTATAGCCATGTCAGCAAATCAATGCAAAATAAAACTACAGATTAATTACAAAACAAAAAACAAGAGACAGCAGGGCATTTTATATTTATTTTATTGGATGGAAACTTCCTCAAGGAAAACCGCTTGACTGAAAATCAATTTTAAGTTTCCTCACAAGAATGTACTTTTTAAGAGTACATTTAAACAGCTATCTGCAAGAATTTATTCATCTGTAAGCAATCTTAGGAGCAAAATTTTGCAAAAAGGAAATTCATGCTAAAAATTTAATTCAGCAAGTACAACCCCAATTCTGAAATAGTTGGGACAAAGTGTAAATTGTGAATAAAATCAAAATGCAATGACTTTCAAATCACACTCGCCAGTATTTTACTCACAATAGAACAGAGATAACATAGCAAATGTTGAAACTAAGAAATTTTACAATTTTATCCACAAAATGAGCTCATTTCAAATTTGATGGCTGCTACAGGTCTCAAAAAAGTTGGGACAGGGGCCTGTTTACCATGGTGTAGCACCCCCCCCCTTTTTTTTTTCTTTTAAATTTGGCATCTCCAATCCCACCCAAATCTGGAATGCCTCAATTGGTGAACTATGTACAAGGCTTGCTCGTATACAACCCCATGCTGCCAACTCAGGAGACTGTAGACAGTTCGCGGCTCTCCTCCGAAGCACGCGCCTGTCAGCCACCGCTTCTTATACACTCATTGGTTGAATCTTCGCAAGTTCAGAACGAGGGCGGAGGATACCCAGACATGAACAGACTTAGAATCTTCCTGACCAGCGCCTGTCTGGCCAACAGGAGGCGCTTGAGCAATGAACAAGGCAACTATTATTTTCCCTTCCCGGCAGTCCCTTCCCAATTTGCAACCCTGTAGCGCAATAGCCAATTGTGCGCTACTCTGAAAAAGCTGCCAACCACTGCCGGCTGATACGAAGCGGGGCTCGAACCCGCGACGTGATAGTCACTTCTGCTTCGCAACGTGATGCTTCACCGAGTGAGCTATCCGGCAGCCCCAGCATCCCCTCTTTTTAACACAGAGTGGAGGCGTCTGGGCATTGAGGAGACAAGTTTCTTGAGTTTAGCCATTGGAATTTGATCCCACTCTTGTTTAATTCAGGCTTCCAGCTGCTGGAGAATTTTGGGTCTCCTTTTGACGGACTTTTTCGTTTAATTATCGCCAAAAGTTCTCAAATCGGTGAAAGATCAGGACTGCAGGCAGGCCAGTTCAGCGCACGGACTCTTCTACTATGAAGCCATGCTGTTGTAATAGCTGCAGTATGTGGTTTTGCATTGTCCTGCTGAAATACACAAGGCCTTCCCTGGAATAGATGTTGTCTGAGGGGAGCATATGTTGCTCAAAAAACCTCTATATACCTTTCAGCATTCATGGTGCTTTTTAAAACATAAAGATGAAAGCTAAGCAAAAGTGTCCCACACCATATGCACTAATGCATCCCCATACCATCAGAGATGCTGGCTTTTGAACTGAACGCTGATGTAGGTTCGACCAATCTAAAGGGGGTGGTCTTTCTCCTGACCATATTTAGCCCAGAGGAGACGACTTAAACACCCATTGATTTCCAACAAAAGAATGTCAGCGGCCTGTTCTCGCCAATTTGGACAAGAATGTCTGACCACAGGACACTTTGCCACTTTACTACAGTCCATTTTAAATGAGCCTTGGCCCACAGAACACGGCGGCACTTCTGGATCATGCTCAACAATGGCTTCCTTTTTGCATGATAGAGTTTTAGGTGGCATCTGTGGATGATAGGGCGGACAGTGTTTACAGACAGTGGTTTCTTGAAGTATTCCTGGGCCCATTTAGTAATGTCAATGACAGAATCATGCCGGTGAGTGATGCAGTGGCGTCTGAGAGCCCAAAGATCACGGGCATCCAGTAAAGGTCTTCAGCCTTGTCCCTTACACAGAGATTTTTCCAGTCTCTCTAAATCTTTTGATGATTTTATGCACTGTCGATGATGAGACCTTCAAAGCCTTTGCAATTTGACGTTGAGGAACATTGTTTTTAAAGTATTCCACAATTTTTTTACACAAGCCTTCACAGGTTGGAGAGCCTCTGGCCATCTTTACTTCTGAGAGACTCATCCTCTCTAAGACATCCCCTTTATATCCAATCATGTCAGACCTGATGCCAGTTAACTTAATTACTTGCTAAATGTTCTTTCAGCTGATTCTCTTATATATTAAAGGGCATCTAAAGTCAATTCCCATTGTTTTTGTTTATCGGCCAATCAGCGAGCCGCACCTGTGCAAACGAACCGAAATAGAAGGATTGTCTTTGCGTGTACACAAAACATTGGTTGATGAATGAAATTGGTCATGTAACAATGCAAGATGTCAACAAAAGCAAGTGATCTGTTTGTAAACATTGGACGTTCAACATCCCGTCTGAAAATCGATTTTAGATGCCTTTTAATGGCTTTTTCAGCCCTTTTTTGCCGTGTCCCAACTTTTTTAAGAGCTGTTGCAACCAGAAAATTTGAAATAAGCTCATTTTGTGGATAAAAACGTAAGATGTCTCAGTTTCAACATCTGAAATGTTATCCATGTTCTATTGTAAATAACATATTGGCTCATGTGATCTGAAAGTCATTGCATTTTGATTTTATTCACAATTTAAACTTCATCCCAAATATTTCGGAATTGGGGTTGTATATCGAGTAAATTATCTGGGGATTACGCCATAGGTTTTTCCAAACTGGTTCTTAGCCAGTTGTAGAGAGTTCATGTGAATGGATTTTCTGGTGGGATTTTAAATAAGATTTCCGTGAAAAACACATCTCACACTGAGTGCATGTATAAGGCTTTTCACCAGTATGAATTCTTTGGTGACAAATTAAGCCAGTTCTCCAACCAAAAGACTTCTCACAATGATTACACATGTAGGGCTTTTCACCTGTATGAGTTCTCTGGTGGTAATTTAAATCACATCTCCGAAAAAAAGACTTCTCACACTGATCACATCTATAGGGCTTTTCACCTGTATGAATTCTCTGGTGGCTATTCAAATCAGATTTCTGAATAAAACTCTTCTCACACTGATCGCATTTGTAGGGCTTTTCCCCACTATGAATTCTCTGGTGGTAATTTAAATGAGATTTCACACCAAAAGTCTTCTCACATTGATCACATTTGAAGGGCGTTTCACCTGTATGAATTCTCTGGTGACTTATCAAATTTGTTTTATGCAGAAAACACTTTTCACAATGATCACATTTGTAGGGTTTTTCTCCTGTATGAATTCTCAGGTGGTGACTAAAGCCAGATTTCAAAGCGAAACACTTACCACACTGATTACATTCATAGGGCTTTTCACCTGTATGCTGTCCTCTCATGTGCTGATCCAAATTACTCCTAGCAGAAAAAGACTTCTCACACTGATCACATTTGAAGGGCTTTTCTCCTGTGTGAATTCTCCGGTGGCAATTTAAATTAGAACGAGTGCTGAAGGACTTCTGACAGTGATCACATTTGTAGGGTTTTTCACCTGTATGAACTCTCTTGTGGATGTGTATATGAACAAAATAATGACCACATTGATCACACTTGTAAGGTGAATCATTTACATGGATTTTCTTATGTTTGTTGAAATAAGATTTACTGACAAAACACTTCCCACATTCAGAGCACTCGTAGGGCTTTTTACCCGTAACAATTCCCTCATCTTGGATTAATTCTGACTGCACTTTCCTAGGATTTTTGCCATTCCGATTTGGCCTTCCAGCACTGTACCATGTTTCAGTCTGGTGTTCTTCATTTACACCAGCTTCACTGAGCGCAGTATTCATGAGATGTCTCACTAAAACTTCCATAGATTCACGTTTCATTACATCAGTTTTTATGTCATCACAATTACTGTCCTGCAAAACACTGAAGTGTTCAGGCTGATAATTTTCTCCTTCATCAGCCTCTGTTTTAATCTGGTCAGGATGCACATGTGCCAGCTCTGCAACGTCTGGGGTCTCTGTCTTGAGATCCCAAGTGTTGTTAAGGCTCAGATCAGTTTCTGTTTTCACCGTAGATGGGTGTGGGCCGTGCACGTCCGATACTGCACCATATAATGTTGCACACTCTGGCTCCAGTGTGATGAGTCCTGGTGTGATGCACTTTCTCTCTGATTTTGCCATGCAGACAAACTCCAGACCACTGAGTTCCTCCTCCTTCTTCCCAATCCTGTACAGCTCAGTGAGCTCTGGTCAGATCGTCTCAGTGTCACGTCTCAGCCAACTCCTGCCTGTATCACTCTGCTTCGGTATTCATAAGTACAGCTCCTGGGGGAAGGGATGGATGGGATTTTAAGCCTTAAAGTCACAATGAAAGTACACCTGTATTGGAACAACCTTTCAGGACATAACGTGCAGTCAGGTGCATTCATTTTTGGACAAATCTGAACGAACAACAGCTTTTATCAGTACTTTAGATGATATTGAAGTTTAATTTGTAAAAAAGCAAATGAGCTCAAATTTTTGAATTTCTGCTTTAATTTGTGGATATTTGTGTCCAAATCAGATGACTGGTGCAGGAATTACAGCACTTTTCATACCGTCGGTGGTACCCTCTGATTTCAAGTGTGGCATGCGCATTTGGAATTTGCAGCTGTTTACCGTCAAACTGTCAACAAATCAGGAACTGACGGCAGCACAGTGACGGCCTAGCATTGTCATTAATCGTATGGAAATGTGTTGCTTGGCTTTTTCCGCAATTATATCGACGAGAATATGAATACTTCATTCAAAACCTTAGAATTACACTGGCCCAAATCCACATTCACGCACATAAATTTAGCAGTAAAGTACCTTCTTTCATGTTTTCAGGTTGAATCCAAGCGCCACCTAAAGTCCATAATGACCTCCAAGAATGCTGAAGCCACCGTGGACCTCCTGTTCTTTATTCAAGATTCTTATTTAACTTCAGTATTGTGTATTGTAATGGAAAACACCCCCAGCTCAACACTGATAAATATCAATGAAGTATCCCGTCATGCAGCATAGCTAGGACAAATGACAATTATGACTAGTAGGGATTGCAACAGCACGATCTGGCCTTCGCTCAGGCACGGTATTAAAGATAATGAAATTTGCTAATAATCGGATGGTTTTCGAAAGAAACGAACGACAGTCATTAAAACTGAAGTAATGCTTATATTCAAATGTTCACAATCGTCTGAACTTCGGTTGACCTTTTTCGTTCACAAAATACAAACGAAAGGTAGTCTATTCATTCAATGCCGCAAACTAAAAACAAAAGCATTTTTATCACTGGTTACCATTCTGAACATACAAATGGATTGTGCTCTTTTTAACCAATGTGTTCAGTGCAGGGGAATAATGCCGGTGTTCTGCCAAATTTCCCTACTTACGAAAATGTGCCATCTCGCGGTTCTGCGTTTGCGCAAACCTAAAATCTCGGGCTGTTTCTTCACTCATATCTTAAGTATCTTCAAAAATCATAAAAATATATTTATTTTCAGTGCGCCTTTCGACCTGTAAGCGTACATATATTTGCATGTACACGCTGGGTTTTCCTGAAAATGCAGAAATTAGATGATAATGGCGTATATGGGCATATATCTTCAAACAAACTAATCCAACTCGTTATAAAATCAAATGTTATAAGCTAACAAAT
This sequence comes from Gymnothorax javanicus, assembly GCA_029692085.1. NCBI lineage: Eukaryota > Metazoa > Chordata > Actinopteri > Anguilliformes > Muraenidae > Gymnothorax > Gymnothorax javanicus. The sequence goes on from CM056196.1 coordinate 26,200,771, forward strand.
AAAGTTGCTACTGTTTCGCACTTCCCTAACAAATTTGACACCAGTAGAATACAGTTACCTAACGTTACTTTCACGACGTTGGAGAAGTGCATGTTGATAACAATAAGATAAATTTCGCAGCTTTTTTTATTGCATAATCTTTGAAGGATTTCGTGAAGTTCATTAAATTATGAAACTGTCATAATTTGTGGAAAGTGATTCTTACCTTCGTTTCGGGCTTAACCGACATTTGCAAAGATTTATTTCCGTAAACAACTACCCGTCGCTTTGTCCAACCAACATAGCCCAGCAACCACGGCTAACAATGCTGGTTTCGGACACTTGCCTTGCAACTGGCATAGCTTGCCATTTAAATGTAGTCACCGCCTCTCAAACACTGACAATCGGCAATTTTAGCAGCCAACGTTGAGTAACACATAAATGCTTGTAATTATTAATTTTTCATAAGAAAGTCAACCACACACGTGTTTATTCCAATTCAATCCGTCTTCTCGAGCTGATGATTTTCTTGTTCTTTGATGTTAATTAGTGTTATGTTAACCATCTTAAAGGCGCATTACCCCCTCCTGCTGGACTGGAATGTGGACTAGTTAGCAGAAAAATAAATAAATAAATAAATAAATAATCAGAAAACTAGAAAAGGCTAAATTTTCTGAAAATTTGTGTGCTTGCTACAGCGAGAAAAGTTGAAGAGGTTGGCTTATAGGCCGGGAGCTGGCTCATTTTATTTATGTGAAAAGGGTTAAAAGGCTTGACCCCTACAAGTCAAGCTATTCTACAACCCCAATTCCTAAATAGTTGGGACAAAGTGCAAATTGTGAATAAAATCAAAACGCAATGACTTTCAAATCACACCAGCCAGTATTTTATTCACAATAGAACAGAGATAACATAGCAATGTTGAAACTGAAAAATTTTACAATTTTATCTGCAAAATGAGCTCATTTCAAATTTGATGGCTGCTACAGGTCTCAAAAAAGTTAGAACAGGGGCCTGTTTACCATGGTGTAGCATCCTCTCTTCTTTTTAACACAGAGTGGAGGCGTCTGGGCATTGAGGACACAAGTTTCTTGAGTTTAGCCATTGGAATTTGATCCCACTCTTGTTTAATACAGGCTTCCAGCTGCTGGAGAGTTTTTGGTCTCCTTTGACGGACTTTTCGTTTAATTATGCGCCAAATATTCTCAATCCGTGAAAGATCAGGACTGCAGACAGGCCAGTTCAGCACACTGACTCTTCTACTACGAAGCCATGCTGTCGTAATAGCTGCAGTATAAGGTTTTGCATTGTCCTGCTGAAATACACAAGGCCTTCCCTAGAAAAGATACTGTCTGGAGGGGAGCATATGTTGCTCAAAAACCTTTATATACCTTTCAGCATTCATGGTGCTTTTTAAAACATGCAAGTGTCCCACACCATATGCACTAATGCATCCCCATGCCATCAGAGATGCTTGCTTTTGAACTGAACACTGATAACAGGAGGGGTGGTCTTTCTCCTCTTTAGCCCGGAGGACACAACGCCCATGATTTCCAACAAGAATGTCAAATTTGGACTCGTCTGACCACAGGACACTTTGCCACTTTGCTACAGTTCATTTTAAATGAGCCTTGGCCCACAGAACACAGCGGCGCTTCTGGATCATGCTCAACAATGGCTTCCTTTTCGCACGATACAGTTTTAGGTGGCATCTGTGGATGGCACGGCAGACTGTGTTTACAGACAGTGGTTTCTTGAAGTATTCCTGGGCACATTTAGTAATGTCAATGACAGAATCATGTCAGTGAGTGATGCAGAGGCGGCTGAGGGCCCGAAGATCACGGGCATCCAGTAAAGGTCTTCGGCCTTGTCCTTTGCACATAGAGATTTTTCCAGTTTCTCTGAATCTTTTGATGATGTTATGCACTGTCGATGATGAGACCTTCAAAGCCTTTGCAATTTGACGTTGAGGAACATTGTTTTTTAAGTATTCCGCAATTTTTTTACGCAAGCCTTCACAGGTTGGAGAGTCTCTGGCCATCTTTACTTTTGAGAGACTCAGCCTCTCTAAGACATCCCTTTTATAGCCAATCATGTTACACACCTGATGCCAGTTAACTTAATTACTTGCTAAATGTTCATTCAGCGGATTCTCTTATATATTAATTGCTTTTTCAGCCTTCTTTTTTGCCTGTGTCCCAACTTTTTCGAGACCTGTTGCAGCCAGAAAATTTGAAATAAGCTCATTTTGTCAATAAAAATGTAAAATGTCTCAGTTTCAACATTTGAAATGTTATCCATGTTCTATTGTAAATAACATATTGGCTCATGTGATCTGAAAGTCATTGCATTTTGATTTTATTCACAATTTACACTTCGTCCCAACTATTTCAGAATTGGGGTCGCACATGATGTGTATAAATCACCATTGCTGGCTGCTGGACTCGTGTTCGTTTGACCCTGGCACCCTTTTTAAAGGGTTCCAAAAGAGATTTTATTTACGTGAACGCCGACAATGAAATCAACCACATGGGCTTGTGGGGTGATGATGTAGCATCATAAATTTGTCAATGTCAGCAACTTCAGCTTGAACCCTTGCAAGGACAGCAAGCCTTTAAGGGGTAAAAAAAGCCACATATTTATGTGAAGGCCGACAAACACGTGGTTTACCTTTTCTTGAAGCTAGAAGAGCCCGCTACTTGAAAACTGAAGTGCCAGCAAGTTTTGAGTGTACCAAACCCTTGCCAGCAAGACCCACTTACGACAGGTATGGTTTCACCTTGTTCAGAACAGCCTTTGAATACAGTGTAGACCAGGGGTCCTCAAATACAAATCTTAAAGGTCCACAGAGAATTTTTTCAATGAGTCAAAGGTCCGTTTATTAGTCGGTCAAGCCACAACAAATCAACGTATCTCCCACCAACCAACCAACTCAACAATACTGTGGTGTACAGTAGAAAAATAAAATGCATGACTCAATGATAAAGTCTAGTTTTAATTTTAATACATATTCTCCTCCAAATTCCTCAGGTAAATAAATATATCAGGAGGTACTGTGTTGTGGTTGAAGAAAACAAAATGTCCTTGTCATAAAAACAACAAAAAATACATACTAAAAAAAATAAAATGTCCTTTTGATTTTAACAAAAAAAAAACAAATAGAAAATACTCAAAAACAAAACTTCTTTTTCTTTTTAACATAAATCCAAATAAATAAATACAACCCAAATGGCTCATGGCTCTATCTTAATTAGTTACAGAATAATAAATACATTAAATTTTGAAAAAATTTGTATGATTGGTGTTTTTTGCTTTTTCCAGGCCACAGTGCAGGTAAACTAAACACACTGAGTAAAGAAAAGAAACTTAAGCCAAGAGTTCAGCAACTTTTCTGATGACAAAATGAAACTTATGGGTCTGTTTGCTCTGCAAATGCATATCTCAGACCCTCAAACTTACTCCAAAATTATGGTGATTTTCTTAAAACTGACACCCCCCCCCAAAAGAAGCTAAATCTCAGGAACTGGCAATAATTGAGCTTAACTATTTCACCATTTCACACCAGATATAAAAATCTTCCACAGTGGGGATTATAATAAAAATTAATTCTTTTTGGTGGGGAAGTTCCTAAAATTTGGTTGATTTGACATGGAATGACCCCCGTCATATTTTCCAGTATACACGGACAAGATGATTGTTACAAATATATTCTAGCAATTTTGGCTCTTTGGGTGGTCATATGTAGAATAATAGAATCATTGCCCCAAGGTTTTTTTCACAACTGCGGTGTGAAAATTGGTGCTACCATATGTCAGTCCGTTACCCTGTTGCAATGGAATGTTTTGCACTGATTGATAGGATTCCAAGAAATTTTGCAAACTTTGATATCAATTGTCTGTTTCCTTCACCAAATCTGAATACCACAATTAATTTCACTTTTAAGCTGCATTATTATCATGGTAAAGGACTGACAGATTCTCAGTAACGGACTGACATGCTAGATATAACAGGTTCTCACTTTTCTAACATGCAAAAGCCACAGTATTTAATTCAGGTATCTGCCACAAGATGTCACTTCAGTGCAGATTTCCTTTTGCAATGAATTTTGGGAAACAAGGTGTGATCATGGAGGGAATTTTGAAATATTTGGCCTATATGAGGCACAAATTTCATCCTGTCCCATCCTGAAGTAACCCTTTATAAATCACATTAGGTAAGTACTTTTTTTTCACAAATAGTTCAAGTTAAATAAGAATATATGATCATTACATATTTCAGTGCATTCCACCAGATGGGCGCGATCGCGCCAGCACCGGTAAACGCCCGTCAAGTCCTCCTCACGGGCGCAATTTAACACGCCCGTCAGTCACTTCAGGGGCGCGCCACTATTTAATACAAGCGTTATCCCATTTGACCTACCCCGGTAGACCATGAGGATGACGACAGTATCATAATCAAAACTAGTAACGCAACATTCTCTCAGATCGAGGCAACCAGTGCCTGTAAGGAAGCATGTCCATATTCAGTTCGGCATCTGATCCAGCATCATAGCCATAACTAGCAATCTTGGACCTCGCTAAAAAAATTTGGAGAAAATAAAAATTCAATGTCTTTATCATTCAGGTTTTGTTCTAGGTATCTTAAGTGTAATTCATGTGAACGTGCAATGTTACATTTCACCGAAAATCAATTTCTGTTTGCATACTATTATTCTTTTCCGCTTATCTATGCATATATTGTTTTGGGGAGTTTTCTTTAGTTCAGTAGAATTTTTATATTAATGCTGTTTGATCTTTTTTTTTTTGTGAAGTAACTTACTCCAAATTCACGGTATTCTCAGTATTGAGCTCTGCTGTGGAGAGGTAAGATGAAACAAGTGCTCTTCAGTGGTTTTTTAAAAGGCAGTAAAATGCTTAACGGAGGCAAAGATGCTTCTTTGTAGCAGTCAAAGATTTTGTTCATTATTGCTTCGACGGTTACTTTGGTGTTTATACATTTTATTTCATCGTGTATGGCACTTTTGTGAAGCATGCTAATTTACCTATTGTAAGTCCAGGCTAATGGAGCGTTAGGTGGCTTTTCATGCGGTTCGCCGTTTCTTCCATCTCTTGTTTAAAGGTGCGCTTGTAGAAACGTGACATGCAAAGTTGCTGTACTGACATTAATGTGTTGCACACAGGTACGTGAGCTCCCCATTTCTAAATTACCTCCACCATCAAAGGTAAAAGGAGGTTATGTTTTCAGTCCCATTAACTGGAAAATATTATGACATGCTGTATACTCAGCTAGTATTAAGCTCTGCTGTGGAGAGCTGTGGATGTATCTTGTCTTGTTTTAACACGTTATGAAATAACAGAATGTCATTTGATGAAAATTAAGTGTCATTTCTTAGTCATTTTCAGAGATGTCAGTCCGTTACCACCAGAAGTCAGTCTGTTGCCGAACCATTTTCAAAGCTGACAACAAGATCAAAGCAGCCAGATGCAAACAGAAATGTTTATGTTATAGAGACAGAGGGTCTCATTCACGAAACGTGAGCAGAACGAATTTGTATTTAAACTGTTCGCAGACGGAAATTTACGTGCATCTCCGCATTCATCAATATTTTAGTAGGTCCGATCTTTTCATAGCTACTAACAAAATCTACACATGCTGCTGACCATGCGTAGTGCTTGTGTAAATTTAAGAAAGCACATAACTAATGCTTGTCACATTTGGAAATTACAATTTTAATTCATATTGCGCTCTGTTATGTACACAATATGCAGATGCCTTTGAAATACGTGATATAGCCTAAACTTGACAAATGATTAAAAATATAACACTTTTGGTTAAATTAGTTGGCAATTGGCAGGTTTAAGATCCAGATTAGGTTCATGATTGTGAATTATCTATGTGAATTGACTCAATAGATTACACATTCTTTCTACATGTTGAATGATGATAATAAAAAAATAAAAGTGGAGGCATGTCGCTGTCTCCGTCAGGTAGCCTATAATTCCTGACGGAGAGGTCTCCCCAATCATGCCAGCGATGCGTTCATCTGCAGTTGATAGTTCGTCTCATGAATAACAAACGGTCGCAAGTGACATTCCAGATGAAACCTGTTTTTCTGCACCACGAAGTACTCGTGGTGCAGAAAAACAGGTATCATCAGGAATGTCACTTGCAACCTTTTGTTATTCATGGAACGAGTTGCGACTGTGAGCCTCCTCCTCCTGTGGCTGATGTATTTTTTTGTGTGCTCTTATGCATTTCTTTGCCTCCAATTTCATGTCAAACCATTTACGCTTCACCTCGGACATGGTTCTTTGGACTACAGAGACAACATTAACAGCATCTGTCACCTCCCTCCAGGCCTTCGCTTTGCCTGTCCCTGTCACATCACTGCTAACAGATGAAAATAAAATGTTTTTTCTTAACTCCACTTCACCCAAAATTATTTCTATCTCCACTTCGGAGTAATTCTTTTTTTTCCTCTCTTTCTTTGTTGACGCCATGACTGACAGGTTGATTGGATGCATCTACGCCTCCTTATATGGTGGTCATCGGCCATTCATGGGCGGGGATTTATGCTGATAGCTGATTACCGGGAGCGCGCTGTCACTTTACTATGGATTGGCATTCATGATCATACACACGTCTTTACAATCAGATCTGACTTTCCCGCGGTGTTCATGAATCCGGAGTAGGTTTTTAGTAGCGTAGGCTTTTATGTGCAAATCTACGCACAAATTTACTAACGTTTCATGAATGAGACCCACTATCCATACATGCCTTAGTAATGAATACTTGTCCACTATGTAATTGACTTCAGAAAATTTTGGAACTGAAAATGTCGCTCTTTAAATTTTTATATTTCTGGGTCAGTTCGTTACTGATGGAATTTTCACCAATAAAAAATGACTTGATGGGACAAACCTTTATTACCATGGTTGTGGATGAATAACTCCCTCTACTCCTTTCTAAACTCACAGAACAGCTGCATTTTCCAATGCCTGTAAACGGTGTGGAGGATAAAATCCCATTATTTTTATCTGAAATGTCAGTCCGTTACTCATGGAATTGCCCTTATGCAAACAATACATAGCATATTGAAGACCATTTGAGCATAACGTTCACACTTTTTTGGCTGTCTTCTCATAGGCTGTGAGTCGGTGGAGCCGTACACAACCTGAAGGAAGTGTGAGTTGCTGTAAAATGGAATTGACAGCTTATTCACACTCCATTTCCACGTTGACAATTCCATTCGATATCAGGCAAGAAGGCTCCATTTCTTGGCTGTATGTGAAAGCGCCTTCACAATGGAACAGCCTGCGATGATGTAGCAGCCTAAAAATGCAGCCTTCGAACAATGCAGCCTACGCTTTGAGAGGTTTAATCTACATATTAATTCTCAGCTTACCCAGCCTTTGCAACAAATTTCCTCCCAAACCGCCCAACAGATCCCCGTGCCCTCTGGCACATATGTTCCAGACAAGCCTGCCTCCGTTGTCCGCCATGTGGGATCGAACCAATTCGCCCAGTTACTGAAATTTGGGCCATTTTATCCGTTTTTGCCTTTCGTTAGCATGGCGATGGGTGATATCATTATTTGTTAGAGTAATTGGTCACAGTCAACCCCGTGCAGAGCACAGGTATGGCTAGTAGAGCTTTAAACTTGTGTTTTCCATTCTGGTTATAACCCTTTCCTTAACCCTTTTGCCCAGAAGCCAAATTTGTCTATTCATGCACTACCCTATTTAATGCTTTATAATTCAAGATTTGAGTTTCAGAGAGAGGGGGGTTATGGCTCAACTGAGACACGACACTAACAGCATCTAGAATTCCATCCTATTTTTGTTTATTTTCATTAGAAAGCTCTGAAATTGAGGACTTCGGCTTTTCAGTATGGCTAACCTGCCACACCCACTTTTTGGTCAGGGCTGACTTGAACCATCTTAACTCAGCTAGTCAACTACCAGTAGAGTTAATAAACCAAATGATATGTAAAAACTCAGCAGTCAAGATTCAGCAGTCAAAAAATACCCAAAAAAAGTAATCCCTAGATTTCCAAGACAGTAAGCAGAATTCTTCTTCCCCACAATACCATTTATTTGAAAAGGACCCTGTTCATCCGCTCCATAGTCCCTGAATTACCTATCCAGTAATATATTTGCTTGTCTTATTTTTAGAGTAAGCAATAAGAGATTATTAAAATTCATGTCTGGCTATATTTATTCATGTCAGAATTGATAGCCATATCAGCAAATCACGCAAAATAATACTACAGATTAATTACAAAATAAAAAACAAGAGACAGCAGGGCATTATTTATTTTATTCAACTGGGAGCTTTCTCAAGGAAAACTGCGTGAATATAAACCAATTTTAAGTTTCCTCACAAGAATGTACTTTTTAAGAGTACATTTATACAGCTCACTACCTGCAGGAATTTGTTCATCTATAAGCAATCTTAGGAGCAAAATTCCACAAAAAGGAAATTCATGTTAGTGATTGAATTTGGCAAGTATGTTGAGAAAATTATTACGCCATATGTTTTTACAAGCTGGTTCTTAGACAGTTGTAGGGAGTTCATGTGAATGGATTTTCTGGTGGGATTTTAAAAAAGATTTCCTTGAAAAACACATCTCACACTGAGTGCACATGTAAGGTTTATCACCTGTATGAATTCTTTGGTGATAAATTAAGCGTTTTCCACCCAAAAGACTTCTCACAATGATTACACATGTAGGGCTTTTCACCTGTATGAGCTCTCTAATGGTAATTTAAATGACATCTTCGAAAAAAAGACTGCTCACACTGATCACATCTATAGGGCTTTTCACTTTTTTTGTTTTCCTTATTCTCTTCTTATAGTGTGTAATGGGCCCCTTTCCTGGGGTCTATAGTTACACCCTAAGCATTGTTGGCATTGTATCCAAGGGCTCTTACCAAGATGGTTACCGTTCCTTTGATTGCGGATATCTGTACTTCCTGGGTACTGGGACAACCGGGGATGGCCTCCATGTATTTCTTCAGGTTTTTCTTCATAAGCCCCGTTGCACCTACCACTCCTGGTATTATATCAATTTCTTTCAATGACCAAGTTGTTTTTAAGTCATTTTTTAAGTCTTGGTATTTTGTTATCTTTTCTCTTTCTGCTCTATTAAGTCCATAATCATTAGGGACAGTGACATCTATAATTTTGGCACTTTTCTCCTGCCTATTCCAGATGACAATGTCCGGTTTTATCGCACCTCCCTCTATGAACCTTCCAGTTGGAATCACTTTGTCGTAGAAGATTGTTACTTTCCTGTTGGAGACTACTGGTGCTGGTTCATGGTCCCATATTTTTTCCTTTACTTCCACTTCCATCTCTGCATATTTTCCAGTGTAGGTATTTGCAGATCTTATTGTGGTGGGAGGTATAATGTCCATCTGCCAGGAGGATTTGGCAGCCTGAGACTAAGTGGTTTGCACTTTCATTTGTTGTATGACATAATCTACATAGATTGTTCTGTGATATTCCTGCCATCTTCTTGAATCTATTTGTTAAAAGTCCCTGATCTTGGGCTCTAACTATAACTATCCATCAAATCCCAGCTCTCCGTTCTTGAGCCACTGTCTTGATCCTTCTTTGTTGATGTAGTCCTTTTCCAATTCTTCTTGGAATCGTCCAGCCCTACGGTGCTGCTTCCATCTGTCCATTCTGAGACTGTTAGGTATCATTCAGGAACCAGACGCGAGAACAGAGCAGTGCAGAAAAATGGGATTTTATTTGGAAAGGGGGCGAACCCCCGAGAGCAGGAGGCAACGGTACAAAGTCCACAATCCAAAAATCAAAATCCAGGAGGGCGAAATCCAAATCGTAACCAGGGCACCAATCACAAAACTCAAAGTCGGGCAAAAAAGGGTTCAAAAACAGATACAGGCAAAAGTACAAAAGAGCAGATCCAAAAATCGTAGGTCGGGCGGTCCAGTCAGAAGATAAACACAGAGAGTACAAAGGCGAAATGAAAGCAGCACAGGTAAACTTGGGAAAACGTTCTGACGGGAACTGCAGTGAGAAGACAGCTTAAATACATTCAAGGGAAGTCACATGCTATGATTAGGATCGGGTGAAGGGATCAGACTAATTACAAAGGAGGGAACATGAGGGAGAACCTAATCACATGAAATTGGCAAAAGCCAAAATGCGGACAGGGAACACGAGACAACCTATGACAAAACATACAGCTCCGGTTAGGGAGTTCTAATGTGCACAGATAATGAGAGGTAGGATAGAGTGGAGCAGGTGCGGAGGATCCGCTGAATTGCAGGAGAGACAAAGTGAAGGCAAGAGGCGGAGACTAGAACAGGGCGAGTGCTGAGAGCTAGTTAATCAATTAGTAAGTGCAGCTATACAATCCCTAGTGCTCGTTAGTAAGTTAGTATTATATACAATGTTAGTTTGGGTTAGTAACTTTAACAAAAACAACAAACTGTTAGTATTGGTTAGTAATATAGAAAAGAGAGGCGAAGGAAGCAAACGAGATTGGAAGGAATGTTTGAAACCCAGAAACCATGAAATCACCTAAGCATGTGACACGCAGGACTGGGGAGAAGCTGTAACTTAACAAGAGACCAGACAGGGGAGACAAAGTGCAATGCTGGGCATGAATAAAACATGGACCGGACTCTAACAGAAAAGTGGAAGGGGATGGCAAAAACGAAAACATGGCAAAATGCAAAAACTAAACAGAACATGGCAAAACCTAACAGAACTGATCATAAACATAACAGGGAATGGCAGAAACATAATAAGCATGGCAGAATCAGAACAGAAAGAGCAGAATCATAACAGAGACTCTGTTCCATTTTGCTGAATTTTGCCCGTGCTTTTCTTGCGAGCTTGGTTGCCTGTGTCAGTTTGTTACCTTCTCTCTCTTCAAAGATGTCTCCTCCAAAGTTTTCAGCCAGTTTTATAATAGACGTCTGCTGGGGTAGGATCTCAGCATGATGTTGTGCAACCATTCTCATTACGTCCTCATCAGTGCTTTTCAGGTACTGTCCCATACTGACAACTGTTGCTCTGTAAGCCTGGTCAATCTCTGTAAGGCCTAGTCCGCCTCCTCTGCGAGGGAGATATATCCTATCCATACACTGGTTTCTGTAAGTGACTTTGTGTAAGGTGAGTGTCTTCCTGGTCTTAAAATCTAACTTATACAGCTCACCTTGCGGCCAGTCTATTATGCCAAAACCGTAAGTCACCACAGGAATTGCAAACTGATTTATGGCAGTGATCGTTTTTTGGTGTTAGTTCTGATTTGCGAATATTTTTTAGGTGCTTTAAGTATTCTTTCTTGACTCTTTCTCTCGTTTTCTTGTGCTCTATTACTTCATTTTCTTCTATTCCCAAATATTTGTATGTAGAGTCCTCGGCCAGATCTTCAATACAACTCTCCTCCCCCACTAGGATATTTTCTGCCACTACCTTCTTACCTTTCCTGATAGGACATTTCGAACACTTTTCCAAACCAAATTCCATACTAATGTCTTTGGAGAACTTATAAACTGCTCCAACAAGCCGGTTAGGTTTTTGTTCAGACTCTCCATAAAGCTTCAGGTCATCCATAATTAGTAGATGGTTCACTCTTTTATGGCCTTTTCAACTTCTACCTTTGCTTAGGTCGTACCCGATGTCATAGCTCTTCAGCAGCTTGCTGAGAGGGTCCATGGTGGGGCAGAATAAGAGCGGTGACAGGGTATCTCCTTGGAAGATTCCTCTCTGAACTTGGACATCTGTGATTATTATGTGTCCCTCTGAATATTTTAGGGTGATGGTAGTTTTCTACTTGGTCATTTGGGTCCTAAGGAAGGATCTTATCTCTTCATTGACGTTATATAGTTCCAGGCATCTCAATATCCAGGAGTGGGGCACACTGTCAAATGCCTTTTTATAATCAATCCATGCCATACTGAGGTTTCACCTGTATGAGCTCTCTAGTAGAAATTTAAATGACATCTTCGAAAAAAAGACTTCTCACACTGATCACATCTATGGGGCTTTTCACCTATATGAATTTTCAGGTGGCTATTCAAATCAGATTTCTGAATAAAACTCCTCTCACACTGATCACATTTGTGGGGCTTTTCACCACTATGAATTCTCTGGTGGTAATTTAAATGAGATTTCAGACTAAAAGACTTCTCACATTGATCACATTTGAAGGGTGTTCAGCCTGTATGAATTCTCTGGTGGCTTTTCAAATTAGTTTTCTGAATAAACCACTTTTCACAATGACCACATTTGTAGGGTTTTTCTCCTGTATGAATTCTGAGGTGGTGATTAAAATGAGATTTCAAAACAAAACACTTACCACACGGATTACATTCATAGGGCTTTTCACCTTTATGGTGCCCCTCTGATGTGCTGATCTAAATTATGCCGAGCAGAAAAAGACTTCTCACACTGATCACATGCTTGTTGAAACAAGTTTTACTATCAAAACACTTCCCACACTGAGAGCGCTCATAGGGCTTTTTACCCGTAACAATTCCCTCATCTTGGATTAATTCTGACTGCGCTTTCCCAGGTTTTTTGCTATTCAGATTTGGCCTTCCAGCACAGAGCCATGTTTCAGTCTGCTTTTCTTCATTTATACCCTTGAGCGCAGTATTAGTGACATTTCTCACAGAAACTTCCACAGATTCAAGTTTCATTACATCAGTTTTTATGTCATCACAATTACTGTCCTGCAAAACACTGATGTGTTCAGGCTGATAATTTTCTCCTTCATCAGCCTCTGTTTTAATTTGGTCAGGATGCACATGGGTGGCATGTGCCAGCTCTGCAAGGTCTGGGGTCTCTGTCTTAAATGAGATCCCAAGTGTTGTTAACCCTCTGTTAACCAAGTACCTTTCCAACTGTGTAAAAATCATTTCCCTAAGCAGATATGTTGATTATGGGCCAATATTTGGAAAAATAGTTTAAAAAAAAATTTCGACCCTTTGGCCCACCTTTCCAAAATGTAGCAGATCTGCTAGATTGGGTAATAATGCGAATGGAAAAATTAGAGTGACGGACCATTCAAGTTATTCTCAAATGTTTATTTGGCAATAAGAAACAAAACCAGCTAGGGTGTCCGGGCTGTTAACCCTTTCACTTTATGTAGCAGATATGCTATGGTGGTTAATAGAGGGTTAAGGCCCAGATCAGTTTCTGTTCTCAACGTAGATGGGTGTGGGCCGTGCACGTCCGTTACTGCACCATATAATGTTGTACACTCTGGCTCCAGCCTGATGAGTCCTGGTGTGATGCACTTTCTCTCTGATTTTGCCATGTAGACAAACACCAGACCACTGAGTTCCTCCTCCTTCTTCTCGATCCTGTACTGCTCAGTGAGCTCTGGTCAGATTGTCTCAGAGTCACATCTCAGCCAGACTCCTGTCTGCATCACTCTGCTTAGGTGTTCAAAAGCACAGCTCCTGGGGGAAGGGATAGATGGGATTTTAAGCCTTAAAGTCACAATGAAAGTATACCTGGAGTTGAACAAGCTTTCACATGCAGTCAGGTGCATTCATGTGTGGACATATCTGAATAAACAATATCTTTTTCAGTATTTTACAGGATATGGAATTTTAATTTTAAAAAGCAAATGAACTCAAAGTTTAGAGTTTCTGCTTTAATTTGTGCATATTTGTGTCCAAATCAGATGACTAGTGCAGGAATTACACCACTTTTCATACCGTCGGTGGTGCCCTGATTTCAAGTGTGGCATGCGCATTTGGAATTTGCTGCTGTTTACTGGCAAAATGTCAACAAAGCAGGAACTGACGACAGCTGCAGTGACGGCCTAGCATTTTCACTAAACGTATGGAAGTGTTTTGCTTGGCTTTTTCCACAATTATATCAACGAGAATATGAATACTTCCCTCTAACCTTCTATTTACACTGGCAAAATTCCACATTCACGCACATAAATTTAGCAGTGAAGTATCTTCTTTCATGTGTTTTCAGCTTGAAACCAAGCGCAACCTAAAATCCATGATGACCCACAAGAATGCTGAAGCCTTCAAAACTGCGCACCTCTTGCTCTTTATTCAAGATTTATATTTAAGTTCAGTATTTTGTATTGTAACGTAAAACACCCCCAAGCTGAACACTGATAAATACCAATTTAGTTTCTCGTCATGCGGCATAGTTTATGACAAGTTAAAATTGTGACTAGTAGGGATTGCCACTGCACGATTTAGCCTCCGCTAAGACAGCATTAAAGTGAATGACATTCGCTCATCATCAGATGGTTTTAAAAGAAACGGACGACAGACATTGGCCTTCATTTATTGGCCCTCCGAGGTGGAGAAAAACAAAATAATTTTATTTGGAAGCCTTAAGAGTGGCATGAAGGGAGCCCAGAGGGCTGCAGTTTGTAAAACTATTGCTGCTGCTGTAAACACCGTTGGGTTGGAAAACCGGAGTGCAGCAGACGTCTGATTTAATTCATTAATAAATCGAAGCAACTATTTGCACTTATTTAAGTGCGTCCAAGCACAAAAATTGATCGAAATTCGCGTTAGACGCACTTGTAAGTGTGGCCAAGATGCACATTTCTCCATTGCCCACACTTATTTTAAGTGTGTCCAAAGCTAAAAATTTTATTTTGAACTTATTTTAAGCGGTACTTTCTATAAGCGGCACTGGAATGGTCATCAACTAGCGCACTTATAAGTGTGGCCAAGAAAAACAATTCAGCATTGGCCACACGTATAAGTGCAAATTTATTTTTATTTATTTATTAAAAATTTACTATGCCATAAGTGGATTTACAGTAAGACAATGAAGTTTATAAACTTACACAATAAAACATTACACACAGTTAGATTGTAACACTATGGCATAGAAGGGACACGCTTTAGGCTCTAGACCTCTGAATTATGTGCCCCTAAGATAAAAGACAACAACTAAAACAATACATATTAACTAGATATGGCGGCAAGAAAGGCAGCGGCAAAAACCGATCCAAGAGCACATTTTGCTTGAACTAAAATCTGATAGAAATTTCTGTATATAAAACTCATTCAACTTTGCTTTTGAACTGGTGCGACTAGATGAACATCTGACTGAAAAAGGTAACAGTCCACAGCTCAACTACTCTGTTAACCTTTAAATGCCCAACTATAGTAAAAGTTGAAAGAAAAATCCATGAATTCTGTTAATATGTCCTGGGGAGGGGCTAATAACAACCCAATAGCAATTCTTAATTTTTGGTGACCTTTGACCTCATTTTAGTTTTGTGACATATATGTCACAATGGGCATTTCGGGGACCTTATTGCTAAAATGACTTGAATGATAAAACAGTTGACATATAGCTGAAGTATTAGGCATAGCTTATTTTTCATTAGCTTACCTGTTTGTCAACTTTATCCAGTGATGAATGGGTGCTGATATATTGTGTGGATTCCACCATGGGGGCGGCCATATTGGAAAGGTTAGCTGGTGCAGCCAGTATTGTGTCAGTTCCACTTTTATGCATCAGACGGCAGCACTGATGGTCTAAATATGTCACTATGGACATTAGGTTGCAAAATTTATGTGGGGTCAGTGGTTTTGACAACCCCCAAAATCGTGTGACAAATTTGTCACAGGGGGCATTTAAAGGTTAAAATAGGATCCATAAAACATCTCAGTATGGCACTTAGGAATTTTCAAAACTAATTCGTCACCTCTTCTTGATTGAAATTGAATAAAACTGTCCACTGGAACTGACAAATCTTGAATAAAACACTTGTGAAGAAAAGTTAAATCTAATATTTCACGCCGGAATGATACAGGCAACAGGTCCAACTTCATTAGCCTTTGTCTATAATCAAGATCCTTATGCAACATGTGTCTCGTCACTCTTTTCTGAACAGACTCTATCTTCCATAAATTACGCTTTGTGGATGCATCCCAGGCCACCGTAGAAAATTCCAAAACACTGCAAACCACACTGCTATGCATGGTTTTGTGCAGATCGATGCTTTTACAGCCCGCAGTGATTCTGCTTACCACCTTCCATGCCCTATTAGCTCCTTTTTGCCAAGTCATCAACATGTTTGTTGAAGGTCAAGTCTGATTCAAACAATATACCCAGATCATTTAACTCCTTTACTCTTTCCAATACTTGACTTCTAAAATTATGAGAGACAATTGGATGCAGCTTTCTGGTGATGGTTATAACTTTACACTTGGGAAATCTGAAAGCTAAACCCCATTTCACACTCCATTCCATCAAGAGATCCATATCACCTTGAAAAGAAATACAATCATTTAGACTTGCGATTGTTCGAGGAAACTTTGCATCATCAGCATACAAACCAGAGTCTGTCAGATCACTACAAACAGATGGTAAGTCATTTATATACATAGAGAATAAAAGGGGCCCCAAAATTGACCCCTGGGGAACCCCAGAGATAACAGGTAGTGGGTAACACTCTTCCCCTTCTATTATGACTTTCTGATACCAGTCTGACAGGTAAGACTCAAACCATTTTAACAAATTTCCATGAATGTCAAATGATCTCAGTTTATGACACAACAAATTATGAGGATCTGAATCAAAGGCTTTAGTGAAATCACTATAGAGCATGTCACACTGACCGCCAGAATCTGAAACATAACCTATCTTATTTAAGACCTGAACTAACTGGGTAGAAGTTGAGTGACCTTTACGAAAACCATGCTAATTTGGGTGTAAGAGAGGTTCAATATGTTCATTAATCTTATTAAATAAACACCTCTCCATCACTTTGGAAACTGTTGACAATAATGATACACCACGATAATTTTCAACAGATTCTCTATCCTTCTTCTTAAATACCGGTACAGTATTAGCCATCTTCCAATCAGAAGGAACAACACCTTGGCTAAAAGATGTATTAAAAATATAAGACAAAGATAAACCCAGTGAATCAGAACGTGCTTTTAAAACAGGAGGGGAGATGCCATCAGGCCCACATGCCTTGGTAACATCTAGCTGAGATAACGCGTGTTGAACTTCATATACAGAAAATTCCACAGAAGCAACAGACGGATTTTCAAAAACATCAATATCAGGTAAAACATAGTACTCATGAGTAAATACAGAATAAAAGTGATCATTGAACAGAGTAGCTTCCGCCTTACTATCAGTGGCAGAACGATCCTTCAGTTTCACAGTCGGAGGAACAGAATTTGTCTTAGTTATTGCTCTGTAGAAGGACCACAGTTTAGGATTGGACTTCATTTCCTGACCCAGTGAAGCAACATATGCACCGTATTTGTCCCGTGTCAACTTTCTAAGTTGGTTTCTAATACGCCTAAATTTCACCCCAGCAGATTCCTTATTTGTGCGTACAGCCTTGCGACGCGCTGTTTTTACCCGGTTTGACAGATTCTTCACTTCGCGTCAATCCACCGCGGTCTGTGGCTATCCCGGATAACCCGTTTTGGGATAAACTGATCCAATCCCTCGTTCAAAATTCGCGACCAATCGTGCCAAATGTGGTTTACCTCAAAGGATTGGTGTTTATGCATGAAACCAACTCCGAGGTTTTCACGCAGAAAAACCCGCATTCCATCGTAGTCATCAGAACTGTAACCATACACAAGTCTTTCCACACCTCTAGTACGTACAGGGTGTAACAAAATATCAGCTACTACAGGAAAATGGTCAGAATCAAACATATTAGGCCAAATGTTAACATTGGGAAACAACTTAGGTGAATTAGTGAGAATCAAATCAAGTACGTTGCCATCTCTATGGGTTATGCCAGGGACCACTTGTTCAAGGAGGAAATCATTTGCGAGATCACAGAAATTTTGAGCCTCACTGCTACCACTAGCGGCAGACTGAGTATCCCAGTTGATCCCGGGATAATTAAAATCTCCCACCACACAGATGGATGCATAAACCTTCCTGCAACACTCTATAAGGCCGAATAACATTGGCCTTAATAAATTCAATTTATAGATCCATGATATTTCATGTTATATAGCCTACATAATTGACAATCCAAATGCTTTAAATGTAGGTTAAAAAAAGTGGTCGATTTTAAAGGTGCACTATGCAAGTTTGTTCACTTTCTGCGCGACTATATTTTTGTCTCAATTCGCCGACATCTCTCCACGATCCGCTAGCTGCCTGCCCCTAAATTCACTGTAAAAAAAACCCGGTCTCTGGACACCGCACAGGCATCGCAAACTGCAAATAAGCACAAGGGGCCCCATAACATAACAAACCGTCCCGGCCAATCACCGAGAGTTGACAGTTATGGAAGCATGGGAAGGAGGGAACTATGGGAGGGAGGGGCGGGCTTCCTGTGTTTTGTTTGAGTTCGAATGTCAACAGAAATGAAAGTAAACAAACTTGCATAGTGCACCTTTAACCATTACCCTCATGCAGCTCCGATCGAGGCGGTGGGGACTCATCCGTGTCCACACCACCTCGTATTCCCACGATGGAGGGGGAGCCCTGCTGCCACATGCTCCTCCAACGGTGACAGCTGGGAGTCTGGTTGGCTTCCACCGGTCTGCACTACTGCACCTGAGGGCCACAACCTGCTACTTGGTGGAGATCTTAAAGGTGCTCCATGCAAGATTGTTTACTTTCACTTCTGTTGACATTCGCACTCAAACAAAACAGAGGAAGCCCGTCCCTCCCTCCCATAGTTCCCTCCTTCCCATAGTTCCCTCCTTCCCATGCTTCCATAACTGTCAACACTTATCGGTGATTGGCCGGGACGGTTGTGCTTATTTGCACTTTGTGACGCCTGTGCGGTGTCCAGAGCCGGGTTTTTTTTTTTACAGTGAATTTAGGGGCAGGCAGCTAGCGGATCGTGGAGAGATGTCGGCGAATTGAGACAAAAATATAGTCACGCAGAAAGTAAACAAACTTGCATAGTACACCTTTAAAATACAGTCTGCAGAGATCACTCTTCATTGTACTTTTATTAGTATTACTCAATGACATTTTATTGGGTGCCACACAAAACGAGCGTACACCAAAACTCACCACTTTACCGGAGGAGATCTTCTCTGTGCCGACAGTTCTTCTCACGTTGGACAGAAGCTTATTCCTCTAACAATAGAAGATCTCCCATTGTCAAAATGTGATCATGGTCAAAGTGTCCGTAGGCCTATATATAGGCTACTGAGCAACAAAAGAAACGCAAGTTAGCTAGTTAGTTAATGTACTCTTATGGTTACTCAGTCAAAGTGACCGCAAAATAAAGAAAAATTTGATGAAATGAGTGTAAATGTGCACGCAGTAGTAATTTTGATTTTCTAAAATAATTACGCGCAAACTTATTTTCCAGTCTGCCTTTAATTAACTCACGTTTCTTTTGTTGTTCAGTATATATCTGACTGGATCAGCATCTGACATACCACACTGCATATCGCCAAGCCACGCATTGCGCTTAATCAAATTGATTGTAATTGTCAGCCGTCTGGCCTGACAAGTAGGTTGTGTCAAAATATAAGTTTAATTAATTTCTCAACACAGGTGTCTTATTTGTTTATTTATTCATTTATTAATTTATCCTATTTATCTATTTAGCCTATTTATTCATTTTACTAATAAGAGCAACAACAGCATGACGTCCGCATCGCTGTATATGGTTTATTACTCATTTTGACAGCTGCACTCATTCCTGCATGTTGTTCGCTGGTTTCAAATCTGCGTACGCCTGGTCAGACCTGGGGCCTCATTTATCATTGTGGATACACCTTTTTTTTTTACACCCTTTTCCCCCCGTTTTAAGCGTACGCACTTTTCTCAGCCAAATTTGGGATCTATCAAACCCAAACCTGACGGGAAAAAGTGCAGACATTTACACCCATTTTGACCATGGCGTACCGTGATTTACACCCTTTTTGAAGAACAGGAGGAATTGGCGACATAGCTGCTGAGTCAGAGAATTGCAATGTGCGAGGGAGAGAGGATCGCAGATTATAGCCTATTTAAAAGAACAATCAAAGCCGCAGCAATGTCCGGTTTAATGTAATCGGAGCCGTTGACTGCACTCACATCATGATTAGGACACCATCGGTGAATGAATTCGTATATGTGAATCGCAAAAATGTGCATACGATCAATACCCAAATCATATGTGATGCCGACATGCTAATAACGAATGTAGTGGGACGGTGGCCTGGCTCTACACATGATTCATTCATCCTGATGCACAGCAGTGCGGGGGCGAGACTGGGGGCAGGCGCTGCGCGTGACGGCTGGCTTCTTGGTGAGTGCATGTAGGCTACACAGTATACTCATTCATTGAAAGCTGCTGCTTATAATCATCAATTCAAGGCTGATACTCACCCCATCGTTGCGACTTACAGGTGATATTGGCTACTTCCTGAGGGAGGGGCTGCTAGTTCCCATCCCGGACCCACAGGGTGGCCAGGAAACCCAGTATAATGAGGTCCATGCCCGTGCGCGCTGCATCAAGGAGCGTGCCATCTGGCTCCTAAAAGGCCGTTAGCGCTGCCTGGATATGTCGGGTGGTAGGCTCCTCTACCACCCGAAAAAGGTCTGCAGGATCATCTGGGCCTGTGCCATCCTGCACAATGTGGCAGTGAGGCGTGGGGTTGCGCTGCCACTGGGCATGCCACCTCCACCCCAGCATGTGGGCCCGGACCCACAGCCCCCTCCCCATCATGAGAGTTTTCAACAGGGACTAAGGGCACAAGCTGCGGTGATGCAGCGGTTGTGAAGCCACCCCCCCACCCCCCATGTTGAGCTAAAGAATGTGTGTATATGGCCTACGAGTTTCTCAGTTTCAGTCTTGCAAAGGTGTGTTTAGTTTTCAGTATTGCAAGAACCTCATTATATTTGATTTCTCATACATTTGATTTCCACAAGTTGAGACAGAAATAAATTCATGTATATCAAATACGGCATTGTAATTTTTGTCCCTCTATGCAACTGAAACAAAAATCACATACCTCCTGCATTTGACTAAAGAGTCGACAAGCAGGTTCATTTATCTTTTTATAGCCTCTGTAAGACTTGACCGCAGCTGTGAGGGCCACAATTGCATCAGCGATGCGCTCTTGCCCAGAGGCGATGCACTGCAGTGCTGGACACGTGACGGTCATTGAGCTGCTCCGCCACTGCACCGACTGCAGCCGCCGTGTCCCTCTGGGCATTCAGGGTCTCCCTCTGTGCCTCCACCCCCTGCCCTGCTGGGGTCCGACGCACGGCTTGGACCAGGGACCGAGCTGGGGCCTGGCGCACTGGGTCCAGCGACCGCGCTGGGGCCTGGCGCACTGCTTGGTATGACCGTGAGGTCGAGGACGACGAACTCCCCTCCTCGGTGTCACCCACTTCTGAGGCTGAGGAAACAAGAGTGTTTTAAATCCAGTGTGTTTATGTCTTTGTCTGTGCACATTATTTTCATATGTAGGCCTAATTAATTCTCTTTCACTGGACAGCCGTAGTGGCGAACGAATAATTAAAACTGATTTACCGGGTTCGTTTGTGGTCTGGCTCCCCTTCCTCGACCGGCACCAAACCCTCCACTGACTTGGTGCCAATGATGTCCCCAATCACCACATCGACTGGGGTGAGGTCGGGGGTTGCCGGGCCCCCACCAGTGGCCGCCACACTTAGGCGGTGGGCTGAGAGTGTTTTCTTGGCTTCCCTCTGTAACAATGGTAGTGACAGTGTTGACATTATTGCAATACAGATTATGCTATATGACAGAGAATGCCGTATTACAGATTGAAACCCACTTTCAAGTCAGCCCACTTCTTCTGGATTTCATTCTCCGTCCCCGCAGTGGCACCCACAGCGTTCACGGCTCTCGTGACCTCCTGCCACTCGGCGGTTTTATGCTTGTTGGTGAGGCCGGGGCTGTGGCTAATTAGATGAGATTGTTTTAATTTCCGGAGGAGAAATTGTTTGGTCCAACATTATGTGATCATTTCTGTTGTGATTTTCTACGTGTTCCTAGTTATAGCCTATGTTCTTTTTCCTAAATAAACCACAAGACGAAGTGATCATACAGAATTAGTGCAAATACCTGCCGAAGAGGACTTTTTTTTTTCCTCGCCTGCACCTCACCAACAAGCACGTGTATCTCACTCTCTGAGAAGTTTCGCTTCTTACGGTGTTTCCCATCCATGCTTCACCGTCTTCCACTGAGGTCACTCCACAAATCCCCAGAGCGCACATGGCTACTTTATATGCAGGTGCTCATTTGCATTGACCATATATGGTTGTGTTTGGGCGTGTAGCGGGCGGGATATGAGGCGTGTTCATGTCCGCACTTTTCTTGGGTCCGGTGTGATTTATCAATGGAAATTGCGGACAGCTGTGCGTATGCACAGTTTGATAGATCTGAAAAGGGTGTAAATATTTCATTATGAAAAACTTGGATCACTTTTTGATTTTGATGGAAAATCACGATTTTCATAAAATGACCCAAGTGACCCCTTTTCCTAGTCCTGAACACATTTGACCCCGTTAATCTCAGAATGGAAAAAAATCCCATGTGACCCCTTTTCCTAGTCCTGCACACATATATGCTTGCATTTATTAATTTAAAATAAGAACATTGACCTCATGCGTGTTTGTTCCAATTCAATCAGTTTTCTGGGGCTGATCATTGTCCTCTTCTTTGATGCTTATTAGTGTTATAAAAAACAATCTTAAAGGTGCATTACCACCTGCTACTGGACTGGAATGCGGACTGGATGGGTAGGAGAAAAAATAACTAAATAAACAAAAATAGTGGAAAAGCCACTGCGTCCGCTAAGCCAAACATGGAATTTCGTCAGTTTTCATCAATGTAATTAAAACAACTACCCTCTCACTCAAGGCCACACCATGGGCCACACCCTGAAATTTGCATACTTAAAAAGACCCTCAGAACTAGCTTTCTTGGCTCATCTTCTTGCAGGAAATATTGCTAAACCACTTAAATTCATTTAACAGCAGGTGAAAATGGGCCTCTTTCCCTTCTCCATCCCAATAATGCAGAGAATATGCTGGGCAAGAGTTGAGTTCTCTTCTGTGCATCCCACATAGATGAGAACAGACTTAGTTTATTGGTAATGGTAACACCAGAAGTTCAAATGTACCTGAAACTCAACTGGTCTGCCACCCTACCACACTTATCTCAGGGTGGTGTACAAGACTAAAATTAAATACCAAACCATGTCCTATAGATGTGTGCAAAGTGTCATCAAATTTAATCATTATCTGTGAGAGCTTGAGGTTGTGGCTCATTCAAATAGGCGCCTATGGGACATGGAATGGCAAAAGTAACGAAACGCCCATTTTTCAGACGTCATCAAAATCCGTCATTTATATGTTGAGACCGGCTGAGACATGCGGTAAACTATCAAAATAGCAAGCTTCAAGTCTTTATATTAGAGAGGTCTAAAATTGACAAATTTGGCTTTTCAGCACGGCCACCTACCACGCTCACTTTTGGGACAGGGCTGAATTGCATCACCTTAACTCAGCTGGTCAAATACCAGTAGAGTCAATAAAAAGGATAATATTTATTTTAAAAAATCTGATTCAGAGGTCAAAAAAACTTGGTCAATACCCAAAAAATCCCCAGATTTCCCAGACTGTAGGCAGTTTTTTTCTACTTACCCACAACACCGTTTTATTTAATTAAAACCCCTTTGCGCAGATATAGACACCGGTGTCCGTAAATTTCGATATTTAATTCCTAAATAATTCTGTGAGTTTCCAAATGCCTTGCTTCACTGGAATAATTTTCCACAGTCTCTGTGACACAAATGCTGAGATACAAGACCTAAATTGGCTCATACACAACAGGAAAAAATGGGCATTTTGTATTCTCACAGGGGGTTAAAAAGGACCCTGTTCACCCACTCAACAGTCTCTGAATTGCCTAATGCCTATCCCGTGATTTATTTGCTTGTCTGATTTTTAGAGCGAGCAAAAAAAGACAAGATTATCAAAATTCATGTCAGGCTATAATATTCATTTCAGAATTTATAGCCAGACAGCAAATCACACCAAAGAAAACTACAGATAACAACACAAAATGAGACAGCAGGGCATTATATATTCATTTTATTCAACAGAAGTTTACTCAAGGAAAACTGCTTAAATGAAAACCAATTTTAAAAGTTTCCTCACATGAATGTACTTTTGAAGAGTACATTTATATGCCTCACTACCTGCAATTATTTATTAATCTGTAAATAATCTTAGGAGCAAATTTTGCAACAAGGAAATGTTAAATGATTGAATTTGGCAAGCATGTTGAGTAAATTATAACACCATATTTTTCCAAACTGGTTCTTAGCCAGTTATAGGGAATTCATGTGAATGGATTTTCTGATGGGATTTTAATAAAGATTTTCGTGAAAAAAAAAAAACATCTCACAGAGTGCAGGTGTAAGGCTTTTCACCTGTATGAATTCTTTGGTGCCAAATTAAGCCAGTTTTCCAACCAAAAGACTTCTCACAAAGATCACACATGTAGGGCTTTTCACCTGTATGAGTTCTCTGGTGGTAATTTAAATCACATCTCCGAAAAAAAGACTTCTCACACTGATCACATTTATAGGGCTTTTCACCTGTATGAATTCTCTGGTGGCTATTCAAATATATTTCTGAATAAAACTCTTCTCACACTGATCACATTTGTAGGGCCTTTCACCTGTATGAATTCTCAGGTGGCAATTTAAATGAGATTTCACACCAAAAGACTTGCCACATTGATCACATTTGAAGGGTGTTTCACCTGTATGAATTCTCTGGTGGCTTTTCAAATCAGTTTTCTGAAAAAAACTCTTCTCACACTGATCACATTTGTAGGGCTTTTCACCACTATGAATTCTCTGGTGGTAATTTAAATGAGATTTCACGCCAAAAGACTTCTCACATTGATCACATTTGAAGGGTGTTTCGCCTGTATGAATTCTCTGGTGGCTTTTCAAATTAGTTTTCTGAATAAAACACTTTTCACAATGATCACATTTGTAGGGTTTTTCTCCTGTATGAATTCTCAGGTGGTGATTAAAATGAGATTTCAAAACAAAACACTTACCACACTGATTACATTCATAGGGCTTTTCACCTCTATGGTGCCCCATGATGTGCCGATCTAAATTACTCCTAGCAGAAAAAGACTTCTCACACTCATTACATTTGAAGGGCCTTTCTCCCGTATGACTTCTTTTGTGGCGAGTTAAATTAGAACTAATACTAAAAGACTTCTCACAGTGATCACATTTGTAGGGTTTTTCACCTGTATGAACTCTCTTGTGGATACGTATTTCAACAAAATAATGACCACATTGATCACACTTGTAAGGTGAATCACTTACATGGATTTTCTTATGTTTGTTGAAATAAGATTTACTGAGAAAACACTTCCCACATTGAGAGCACTCGTAGGGCTTTTTACCCGTAACAATTCCCTCATCTTGGATTAATTCTGACTGCTCTTTCCCAGGTTTTTTGCTATTCAGATTTGGCCTTCTAGCACAGTGCCATGTTTCATTCTGCTTTTCTTCATTTACACCAGCTCCACTGAGTGCAGTATTAAAATGTTTCACAAAAACCCCCACAGATTCACGTTTCACTACATCAGTTTTTATGTCATCACAATTACTGTCCTGTAAAACACTGAAGTGTTCAGGCTGATAATTTACTCCTTCATCAGCCTCTGTTTTAATTTGATCAGGATGCACATGTGCCAGCTCTGCAACGTCTGGGGTCTCTGTCTTAATGAGATCCCAAGTGTTGTTTGGGCCCAGATCAGTTTCTGTTTTCACCGTAGATGGGTGTGGGCTGCGCACGTCCGTTACTGCACCATATAATGTTGCACACTCTGGCTCCAGCATGATGAGTCCTGGTGTGATGCACTTTCTCTCTGATTTTGCCATGCAGACAAACTCCAGACCACTGAGTTCCTCCTCCTTCTTCCCGATCCTGTACAGCTCAGTGAGCTCTGGTCAGATCGTCTCAGTGTCACGTCTCAGCCAGACTCCTGTCTGCATCACTCTGCTTACGTGTTCAAAAGCACAGCTCCTGGGGGAAGGGATGGATGGCATTTTAAGCCTTAAAGTCACAATGAAAGTATACCTGGAGGAAAACAAGCTTTCAGGACATAACGTGCAGTCAGGCGCATTCATGTTTGGACATATCTGACTGAACAATATCTTTTTTCAGTCCTTTACAAGATATGGAATTTTAATTTCAAAAAGCAATTGAGCTCTAAGTGTAGAGTTTCTGCTTTATTTGTGTATATTTGTGTCCAAATCAGATGACTGGTGCAGGAATTACACCACTTTTCATACTGTCGGTGGTACCCTGATTTCAAGTGTGGCATGCGCATTTGGAATTTGCTGCCGTTTACTGTCAGAATGTCAACACAGAGGGAACTGACGACAGCTGCAGTGACGGCCTAACTTTACATTAAACTAATGGAAATGTATAGCTTGGCTTTTTCCGCATTAATATCGACGAGAAAATGAATACTTCCTTCTAAACCTTCTAATTACACTGGCTAAATTTACGCACATAAATTTAGCAGTGAAATACCTTCTTTCATGTGTTCTCAGGTTGAAACCAAGTGCTACTTAAAATCCATAATGCTGAAGCCTCCAAAACAGTGGACCTCTTGCTCTTTATTCAAGATTGTTATTTAACTTCAGTAATATGTATTATAATGTAAAACACCCTAAGCTCGACACTAATAAATATCAATCAGGTTTCCCGTCATGCAGCACAGCTACAACAAGAGCACTCAGAGAGCGCAGCACCTCCGCCAAGCCGAGGCAACTCTGTGCAGTTATTTTCGTTGGCTGATGTAGGGTATTGTTGCATTCCACCGCCAGGTGGCAGCAAAACCCAAAAGCACGCCGATTGGAAATCCAGCCCATTGAAATGGCTTCAAATCTCTGCCAGCATAGCTGGATTTGAACATTGGCCTATATCTCAGCTGTACTTTGGCCTAGATATGCCAAAATTTAATCCCTTGTTCCTCTTGTGCTACTCTAACATCCTACAAAGTTTGGTTAAAATCTATCTAGCTGTTTTTGAGACATCCTGCTAACAGACAGACAAACAAGTAAAATCACACTAACATGTGACACTTTCATTCATTCATTTTTATTTGTTCCACTCATGGCATTGGAGACAAGAAGAAATTCACAAAATATATTCAGCTCTGAGCAGTTTACATAACCCATGACGGAAAGGAGCAGGGAGAAGAAAATCTTATTTTACCTGCCCCTTCTTCAAAAATACAATCAGAAATAGAAAAAAGATGGCCTACCAATCCTTTTGAAAACTTCTGAGCCAATTTGAGCCAGATCTTCACCAAAATCTAATCACCTCTTATGAGGCGTGGATCTTTGTACAGTAAAAATTTCAGTCCTGACGATATGACAAAAACTGTGGCCTAGAGCGTAAACAAACAAACAAAACAGACAGACAAACATGAAGAACAAGTGTTGCCACTAAACGTGGCCATGTCCCCCGCCAGGTCACGGAAATCGACTGGGGTCGGCGTATCACACCAATACACATTAAAGCCAAAGATAAATGAAATCGGTCAAACCGTTCTTGAGATATCGCATTCACAAAAAACGGGACGTGACGGACGTACGGAGCTGAATCAAAGGGGTAGGAATACACCCGGAAGTTGACGCTCAATTGAGAGCTCTGGAAGATAGCAGATGATCACCTAGCGGTAGCTTTTCCATTCACCTACATTCATTTTGTCTGACTTTTGACATCAAATAACTTTATGCTAAACATTATGAGCCTTATGTCAGCGGCAATATTTTCAACAGAGAAATTACATTTTGACAAAATGATTTTGTAGCAGATTTCTTTACTTCGTATGTAGCGTTACTCTAATAATAAGCATTTTTAGCTGATGGAACTGGGCTAGGCTAAAAGTGACGTGAAATGCCGGCGACTTTCTGTCGCACAGGAGGTAAATAACCGTACTGTTTAGACCAGAAGCCCATAGACGAATCATAGACAGTAGACGATTGAGCCACATCGCTATAGAAGTGAAGTACCTATGAAGTAATGGAAGTAAAACATAATAACATCGAACGGAATCAGATTATACCAACAGACGCAATCGCTTGCTCGCTGGGAATTGTGTAGTGAACATCTACCAGACGAGTTACCGCTTCTCAGGACGTTGGTTTACGTCACAAAACGTCAGCGAGCTTACTTTGAGCCTGCGCAGTAGGCGTGGTGCTCAACTGAAAACTCGTTCATTTGAGCTTCATCGCTCTCCCGTTCAGAACAGCGCAGTGTTGTGCGTGAACGGGAAAAAAAGAACGGCGTTCATGAACACGTTCATTTTTTTGACAAACGATGAACTGAACGCACTGAACGCACGCACCTGCCGAAAATGAACGATTCCCAGAACGAGTTCATTTTGGAAGGGAATAACGGGCGTTCAATGTTGTTGCCAAAAATACTTCTCCCAGTAGCTTTGTGATGACGTCATCAACTGACGCCGCCGCCGCTGGGTCTATGCCAATGAACGTATATAGAACTGGAGAGGATGAGAGGCTGCCGCCGCTTCCTTCTACGAGCGCAGCTGAAGAAACCAATATGGCGTTTAGTGCACCGCCCTGCTGAATTTCCCATGGAGAGTGTAATGGAGAAAGTCCTGCTATTTTCCGCCAAACTAAGGGGTCTTCCGAAACAATTTCAACATAGTTGTGATCGAAAAACATATAAGAGTAAAAATTAATGCGCAGTTTTACATGACACTGTTCGAGACGTCGAGCATATAAAAACACGTCTTAATGGGAAGCGCAACACTAACTAGCCACTGTCTAGCAAACCCAGGTTGCTTACAAAGGGTGATGGCCAGCCAGCTCTCGTGCCCATGCAATGTTAGCCAAGTTGCATATCTACATAGCATTAGCCATAGCGAATGACCTGGCAGAAACGTTTGTGTAACGTGAGCGGTGTTCATTCCGGATGAATTGTTCAAATAGAAGCATCCTTATCAGGCATCTGCCTATCTGGGGAATATTTAGTGAGCAAGCTGTGAGTTTTTTTTTTTTTTTTATTTTTAGTATTACGATAACGCAATCCTAGCTAAGGCAGTCGACCAAACTGGCTAGCTTTCTATGATTGCCAGCGAAGATGGCGCTTCAGCATACTGCTCGGCTGTCGGTTCCGTGAGATGAAAACATAGCTCAGTAACCATGGGAGTTCAAACTACTTACGGCAATGTTCTTGCAGACTAGTCACCAATGCTATGCGAGTGACCAATCAGAGTCAGATGTGAGTCATATTGACCTACCAATGGATTAACCGTTGACTAAAACAAGCTCTTATAACTTAGTTCTCGAAAAGTGTCAAGCAAAATTGCGCCTCGATTCTTTTTTTATAATGTAATCCAGTCCTACGCCGGAAAGATTTACGATTGTATACCTTTTAAATAACAAAATAATAGGAGTTTTTCCATTATAGTCAAAGGGAAATTCAGAGGTGCGGTGCACTGGACGCCTTTTACTCAGTGTTCTTGCCTACTGTAACATTGTTGGTCTTAGCTTATGTTTTTTGAACTGCATTGGAATGTGATTAATGCAGTTGTAATGAAGGACAATTGCATCTACAGAAACTTTGCTGGACCTTACTTTCAGCATGTAGTTTGAATCTACTGACATTTTTTTCAGTACTATAACTTGTTAAATAAAAGCTGTGATTCCATTTTTGGACATTGTGGCAATGATTGGGAGCTGGGGATGAATAGCTAAGAAGAGACTCTAATGAAGAAAAAATTCTTGGATGAGTGCGTTAAAAATGAACGTAAAAAAATAACTAGTTCATTTTTTGGGACTGTGAACTTTAGTTCATATTTTAAAAATAATGAACTATGAACTGAACTAGTTCATTTTAAAATCTGTGAACTGAACTTTGAACTAGTTCATATTAATTGTGAACTAACACAACACTGGAACAGCGCCATCCCGCCGTCCACTTCTTTTACTGTCTATGAGCTGAATACTATGTACCCCGCTGCGCTCGCTACCGCGGCGGCGGGGGACAACATACTTTCGAAGATTTCGCAAGTAACAAACAAACCAACCCACGCCGGCAAAAACATACACCTCCTTGGCGGAGGTGAATTATGCCTAGTAAGGATTGCCACTGCACGAGTTGGCCTTCGCTAAGGCACGACATAAAAGTGAATGAGATTTGCTCATAATCGGATGGTTTTGAATGAAAAGGACGACAGACATTAAACTGAGATAACACTTCTATTCAAATGTTCAGAACTGTCAGACCTTCGATTTATGTTTTTTTGTTCACAGAATGTGTGGTCACTGGACCACAATGGAAATAAGTGTTTTCACTTTATTGTGTTATCCATGTTTTTTAGTGTACACTATATTCATGTATTTTGTGCACTATTTTACTAAATAAATTCAAATCAAATCAAATCATACAAACGAAAGGTAGCCTATTCATTCAATGTCGCAATCTAAAAACAAATGCATTTTTGTCACTGGTACCATCTTGAACATACAAACCGATTGTGCTCTTTTTGATTAACGAGTTCAGTGCAGGAGAATAATGTTGATATTTACTGTTCCTGCGATTGTTTTACGTTGTGAAAATTGTTTCGCACTTCCCTATCAGCCTAAATTTCACACGTGAGTAACATGCCGTCAAGACGCGGAGAAGTGCATGTTGTCTCCAGTCAGATAAATTTCGCAGCTTCTTATCGTATAATGTTGAAGGAGTTCATGAACTTCATGAAATTATGAAAATATCACAATTTGTGGAAAGTGGTTCTTACCTTCAGTTAGGGCTTAACCAACATTTTGCAAATGTTTATTTCCGTTAATAAATGCCTGTCGCTTTGTCCATCCAACATACTCCAGCAACCACGGCTAACAACGCTGGTTTCGGCCACTTGCCTTGCAGCAAGCATAGCTTTCCATTTAAATATAGTCACCGGTAGTGATGTTACCGCTGATACTAAGGCTCCGAAGCACGCTTCAAACTTGACAGGGTATTTTTCTGAAGCACTGTGCGGGAGCTTGCTTCATATGGGGAAAAACCACGTGACTGATGACGTTCGAACCACTTCACCGCTTCATTCAGCCTGACCGGTTTGGTTCGATAGGCGGAGCGTTGAAACATTGGCACGATTCAAATGTAGTTAAGATTAATGAAACAGCGCTGTTATTATTATTTTTGAATAAAATGCCTAAGTCACACAAGCACAGTATACACCAAGCACAATCAGAAAACAATAAAATATAACGTTATTTGGACAGAGCAAAGATTTGCAGGATTCAATGAGGCTGTGGATGTAATTAATGTTATTATAATATTATATGAATTATTACGGTAAGGAAGAAAAACAACAGACACATGGAAAACGAAGTTAGATTTCAGCTTTTGAAAAGTATTTTTTCACTATACAAAACTCAAAGTGCACACGCAAGGTGCGTTAGCGCCACCCTTGCAAGGCTATAAAACAATCTCTGCACCAGCAGATGTCACCCACGTGCTCTATGAATGAAGCTTCGAGTAGTGAACCAATTTTCAATACAATGGTCCAAAAGGGTTGAAAGCCTCATAAAGCCTCGTTTGGCTATCACCGGATCTCAACCACTAACAAACGGCAATGTTAGCAACCAACGTTGAGTAACACATAAATGCTTGAAATAATGAATTTTAAATAAGAACATCGACCACACACGTGTTTATGCCGATTCTTCTTCTTTAATGTTTATTATTTGTTTGCAAACGCGTGGTGCATTACCGCCACCAACTATAGAGGTGTGGCGCATCAATAGAGCAAGGACATGATATTTTTGTTAAAAAAAAAAAAAAAAAAAAAATTATATTCTACTAGTGCAGTGCCCGTAGGAAGTATGTATTCCTATAGAAAAGTGGGAGCTTAAGTAGCTTTTTCGTGGATGGCCAAATGAGAATGTTACTTCTTCTTCTTCTTCTTCTTCTTCTTCTTGATTTGATTGGTGGCTTGTTTCCAAATTGAAGGTGCATTGCCGCCACCTACCAGACTGGAATATGGACAGCAGATTGACAGACAAAAAAAAAAAAAAAGAAAAAATAATAAAATAAAAATAAAATAAATTCTCTCCATTAATCCTGTTTCTCTCAGCTACCTAATTAAATGCTTATAACTGCACATTCTTTTCATTTCTGCGCCCTGAACTTTTTGGTATAGTTTCAATTGCTGATTATATTATATCTGTAACTCTTCCCTCATTGAGGACCATGATGATCCACCACCCCATGCAGATGATTGTGATAGTTTCCGTGAGCTAGATGTTCCTCCTCTTAACATATCCTCCACTTCTTCCCATCCAAGGGCCTTGACTTCCAGATACTTTTCTGCCGCTTTCAATACTATTTTAATCTTTTCGTTTTTTGTCTGTTTGCGCAGTGCAGTTTATGACATCAACCATGAACAATATGAACTGATTTTTTTCAACAATCAGTGTGTCCTCTTTTACTTTCCTACACCACTCACATGGTCTCATGTCATTTCTGTCTGTACCACTCAACTTAACATTGGTGTTATTTAGCTGTATCCCTACTCTTTTGGCTGCTTCCGCGTATGTGATTCCTTCAGAAGTTTTCACTCTCTGTACTTTTGCCGCTCTCTGACTGGCCTCACACCCTCCGTACGCAGAGCTGTGCTCCCCTCCGCAGTTGCAACACTTGAGTGTAGCTCCTCTTTCACACTTCTCATACTCATGTTTCCCTGCACATCTTTGTTTACCCTTACACACTGCTGCTACATGCCCGAACTTCTGACATTTAAAGCATCTCAGTGGCGGGGGTATATAAAGCTTAACATCGTAGCTCATAAATCCGATAAACATTTTAAGCGGAAGCTGTTCCTCGTCAAATCTAAGTAACACGGACAAGCTGTCGCATTTCTGACCTTCTCGAGTGGTTTTTAGGCGTCTTGCTTCACTCACTTTTGCACCCTTCACATTTTCTTTTATCTGCTCAATAGACAAACTCAGGGGTATACCGGAAATTACTCCTCAAACTAGTTTCTTACTTTTAGCTAGTGTTGCTTGAACTTTTTTCCCTTCCATTTTATTCAGCCTGATTGCCTTTCCTTGTTGTGCGCTGTCTCTACAAAGGACCAACAGAGCACCACTGCTCAGAACTCTTGCACTCTTTACCTCACCTATTAGTCTGTTAATGCTCTTGGTAAGAAGAATCGGGTTCCACTCACCAAACGAAGCACCTTCACGTTCTAGCTTGATGATTACTTTGTAATCTTCCTCATACACTCTCGTTTGTTCATAATCCGTTTCTTCTGAATACGAACTTTCTTTATGTTGCATAGGTCGTTTGGCTTTTTCCCCTTTTACCTTACTCCAACTTTCAATCCTCCCGCCACCTACTTCCATTTCTAACTCACTTCCTGATCCATCAGTTCCTTCTGCCTTCTCCTGTCCATTCACAGTCCGACTCTGCCAGCCGCCAACCAAAACCGCGTTCAAGCTACATCCGACTGCAAGAGCTCCCAGCAAGACCAATTCAGTTAGGTAGGTTGTGCAGCGAGCTAACGTCTGTGTGCCCGTTGCTTAGTGCCATCATGAGGCTGTGTTAGCTTCTGAGACCAGCGTTTATTTGTCAGAGGAAGATGGGGACAAAATTAACCGCTAACGCAGCATTTCGAACGGTATCTAGCAATAGGTGAGAAACGCTAGCAAGTGAAATCACAGGGAAGAGAATGGACAGTGGTCTCAAAATTAATGCAATAAAGCAACGAATAGCCTATCCACAAGCGCATGCTAAAAAGAACTCCGGGAGTATCAATCAAGACTGCACATACGCAGTACTTTGAATCGAAAAGAAGATCTGGAAATGAAAAGGAAATATTGAAAACATGCTTAGGTATGGAACTTTAGGCAATGTTTTAGTCAATCAGACCATGTTCTAGCCATGTCAGCAACCACGATGAGCAGATGAGAACAGCGCGGTGAAACTTGAGGCTAGCTTCTGAGACCAACGTTTATTTGTAAGAGGAAGATAGGGACAAAATGAACTGCTAACGCAGCATTTCGAACGGTATCTAGCAATAGGTTTGAAACGCTAGCAAGTGAAATCACAGGTTAGAGAATGGACAGTGGTCTCAAAATTAATGCGATAAAGCAACGAATGGCCTATCCACAAGCGCATGCAATAAAGAACTCCGGGAGTATCAATCAAGACTGCACATACGCAGTACTTTGAATCGTAAAGAAGATCTGGAAATGAAAATTAAATATTGAAAACATGCTTTGGCATGGGAACTTTAGGCAATGTTTCAGTCAATCAGACTGATGGCAGTATGACACTGAAGCGTCGATACGTGCTTCAAACCCGTAGCATAGAACCACTGTTTCAAAGCTTGCTTCGGAGCGGAAAAAATCACGTGACATATGACGTCCGAAGCAGTAACTGCTTCGCTCCCTGAACGAATCACCTGACTGGTTCAAGTGCAACAATCAGCTGATTCACTGCACAGAGATTTAGGGTGCGTTCAAGCGCGTCTGCAAGTAAGCCGGCTGCGCGAGATTCCCGAAAAATTACGCGAGAATCTCGCCGAAGTTGCGCGAGAAGCCCTCCAAACCCTGCGATAGCCACACTGGTCCGGTTGGGCCACTAACTAATAAAATCGTTTTAAAAAATTTATTCATCTTACTGCGGTATAAACACGCAAAACGCAGCTCAAACTTGACATTACTTCGTCCATCTCAGCTCAAGAAATTAAAATGGGGTTAGGATTCTTCCACATCAGATCTTGCACAAACGATATCTTGTGCATGAAGATCATTGAGTGTTTATTGCGAGGAACTGGACGAGCGGTAACAGCTTCCTTACGGGCGGTGTACGTGATAACTCCTTTTTTTTTCTTCTTTTTTTATTAATGTTGAAATCTTATACAAACATATAGGAAAAAGGGTATAAATACAATGTTACATAGAGGAAGCAAGATTTTCACAGATATACAGAGTTCGCTCCGCTTTGCGGCTGTTAAGTCCCATTAGTGTGTCCAAATACAATTTGACTTCATTTTTAAAAGCTGCAAAACAGGGTTTCCCTCCCCCCCCCATTTACGTTTGTAGATGTGAAATTTTCCCAGAGCAATAAGAAGGTTTATTGTAAAAATGTAGTTATCATTAAATCCAGTGTTTTCATAGAAAAATATAATATTTTTTTTTGGAAAGTAACATTGCAAAACCATAAGGAACTACACAATAGTTCAAGTTCTATCCAAAAGAACCTTGAGTGCACACATTCAAAAAACAAATGACAGGCAGTTTCAAGCATACAATCACAGAAGACACAAGTATCTGATATATTGATTCTGTACCTTTTAAGTAAAGAGTTAGTGGGGTAAAATAAATGAATAATCTTAAAATGTACTTCTTTGACTTTGTTGCCTAAAACATATTTATTGAGGCAAGACCAAACCTTATTTCAGTGTATGTTATAAAATATGCCATCCTAATAACTTTTACACCGAGGTGTAACAGATAAATGCACTATCTGTCTTAACCATTTGTTGTTACATTTTCTATCTCTGATGTTAATACCATTAAGTAAGATATCTGTTTGTAGAGTTGCTTGGTTTAAAGAAGTTGTAGGCGCAAGAAGCCTTAAAAAACCATCAGGAAGAGGATCAAATACTATACTGTATTCTTTGGGATGTATTGAGATGGCAAATTTATTTAACAAGAGTCATCAGAAGATGACATATCCCCCCGACCCCTGATTATTTGCGAATAAAGAAATTCAAACAAGAATGTTGAGGTGATTTTCTTCTGGAATTATCTGGAAGTATGTACTGGCAACATCTACCAAAGACTATGAACCACATGTTGACAAAGGCAATAATAAAACAAGAGTCATTAATGAACAGTGTTTTAGTTCTGCTCCAGAAACAAACCCAGCCCTGCGACTGAGTCCAAATCCATGTCGCTTCCATGGAAAGGAAAAAAAAATAATTTCAGAAATTTTAAAATATGAAAAGGCACTACTTCAGTACTTGGGTAATACACATACAAAGTTTCAGAAAGATATAATGAACGGTTTTTGAGTTCTGCTCCGGAAACAAACCCATCTCTGTACAGAGTCCAAATCCAACTTGTTTCCATGGAAATGAAAAAAACAAGAGTCATCAAAAGATGACATATCCCCCCGGCCCCTCATTATTTGCGAAAGTCATGTCAATCGTACACCTTCAAAGAAATTCACACAAGAATGTTGAGGTGATTTTCCTCTGGAATGATCTGGAAGTATGTACTGGCAACATCTAGCAAAGACTATATAGCACACGTTGGCAAAGGCAATAAAAAAAACAAGGGTCATTAATGAACAGTGTTTTAGTTCTGCTCCGGAAACAAACCCAGCCCTGCGACTGAGTCCAAATCCATGTCGCTTCCATGGAAAGGGAAAAAAAAAAAATCAGAAATTTGAAAATATGAAAAGGCACCAGTCAGTACTTGAGCAATGCACATACAAAGATATAATGAACGGTTTTTGAGTTGTGCTCCAGAAACAAACCTGTCTCTGTACAGAGTCCAAATCCAACTAGTTTCCATGGAAAGGAAAAAAATTTTTTTTTCAGAAATCTGAAAATATGAAAAGGCACCACTTCAGTATGTGGGTAATACACATGCAAAGTTTCAGAAAGATATAATGAACGGTTTTTGAGTTGTGCTCTGGAAATGAACTTATCTCTGTACAGAGTCCAAATGCAACTGGTTTCCATGGAAACGAAAAAAAATAACCTTTTCAGAAATGTGAAAATATCAAAAAGCACCACTTCAGTTTGTGGGTAATACACATGCAAAATTTCAGAAAGATATAATGAACGGTTTTTGAGTTGTGCTCCGGAGACGGACCTATCTCTGTACAGAGTCCAAATCCAACTCGTTTCCATGGAAACGAAAGAATTTTTTTTTCAGAAATCTGAAAAAATGAAAAGGCACCACTTCAGTATATGGGTAATACACATGCAAAGTTTCAGAAAGATATAATGAACGGTTTTTGAGTTGTGCTCTGGAAATGAACCTATCTCTGTACAGAGTCCAAATGCAACTGGTTTCCATGGAAAAGAAAAAAATAATATTTTCAGAAATCTGAAAATATCAAAAGGCACCACTTCAGTATGTGGGTAATACACATGCAAAATTTCAGTAAGATATATTGAACGGTTTTTGAGTTCTGCTCTGAAAATGAACCTATCACTGTACAGAGTCCAAATGCAACTGGTTTCCATGGAAAAGAAAAAAATAATATTTTCAGAAATCTGAAAATATCAAAAGGCACCACTTCAGTATGTGGGTAATACACATGCAAAATTTCAGTAAGATATATTGAACGGGTTTTTGAGTTCTGCTCTGAAAATGAACCTATCACTGTACAGAGTCCAAATGCAACTGGTTTCCATGGAAAAAAAAAAAAAATATTTTCAGAAATCTGAAAATATCAAAAGGCACCACTTCAGTATGTGGGTAATACACATGCAAAATCAGCAAGATACACATGCGAAAAAACCCATCTTTCAGAAAGATGGAAACGAAAAAAAAAAAAAAGAAATCTGAAAAAATGAGTACGGGTAATACACATGCAAAGTTTCAGAAAGATATAATGAACGGTATTTCAGTTGTGCTCCAGAAATGAACCTATCTCTGTACAGAGTCCAAATGCAACTGGTTTCCATGGAAACAAAAAAAAAAGAAGATTTTCAGAAATCTGAAAATATCAAAAGGCACCACTTCAGTATGTGGGTAATACACATGCTAAGTTTCAGAAAGAGAATTGAACGGTTTTTGAGTTCTGCTCTGGAAATGTCTAGCTCTGTACAGAGTCCAAATGCAACTGGTTTCCATGGAAATGAAAAAATAAGATTTTCAGAATTCTGAAAATATCAAAAGGCACCACTTCAGTATGTGGGTAATACACATGCAAAGTTTCAGTAAGATATGTTGAACATTTTTTGAGTTCTGCTCCGGAAACGAACCCATCTCTGTACAGAGTCCAAATCCAACTGGTTTCCATGGAAAACAAAAAAAAAAAGATTTTCAGAAATCGGAAAATATCAAAAGGCACCACTTCAGTATGTGAGTAATACACATGCAAAGTTTCAGTAAGATATATTGAACTGTTTTTGAGTTCTGCTCCGGAAACAAACTAGGCCTGATGTGCACCAAGTCCAGATTCATTTCCATGGAAATGGCAAAAATAGTAATCCTGAAGTTTCCAAAGTAGCAAAAGGCACATCGAGACTATACATAGAATACATGTACCAAGTTTGGTGCTGATATCTTGCATAGTTTCCGAGTTCTGCTCCGACAGACAGACAGATGGACGAGGCGATGCCTATATCCCCCCGCATTTTATGCCAGGGGGATGAAAATTCACTGGAAGTGAGAAATTGGCCGTCTGCATTGATTAATTGAGAGACAAAATTAATGTCATTGCTGACCCACCTTTCATAAAATATTGACTTGTTTTTATATTTGATTAATTAGTTTTTTTCCAAATCAAATGTCTGTGTGGTGAGAAATTATGCTTGTAGGTCAGAAGCCAACATAAAAAAGCCTGTCTATGAAAATTCGACAGTTTAATGGGGAGTTTGTCGATATCAAAATTACACTGAAGAAGAAATTCTATGCCACCGATTTTCTGGAAGATAAGATTTGGTAGTAGATACCATATCTGATTTCTATTTTTGATATAATCCTTAATCCAGTTCACTTTGAAAATGATGTTAGAAGAGTGAAAATCCCAGACATTCAGACCTCCCTTATCATAGGAGTTACAGATGACCTGTTTATTTACATAATGAGGCTTGTTCCTCCAAATAAAATTCAATAACATGGTATCTATTTCCTTAATAATGGACTTTGGAACATCTAAAACTCTGGCAGGATATACAAGATGAGATAGACCTTCAGTTTTGGAAAGAAGTACACGACCTTCGATGGATAAGTCTCGCATAAGCCATAGGTTAAACCTGGTTTTGATTTTTGGAACAAGAGGTTGGAAGTTGCATTGTGTTCTTTCTGATTGGTTTTTACAGACATCAACACCCAAATATGTAACTTTGTCACTAACTGGAATGCCCTCAAGTTCTGTTGATGAAAAGCCATCCTTTAGGGGGAGAAGGACAGATTTTTTTTAAGGTTTAAGTGTAGGCCAGATATATTTGAGAACTCACTGAGACACTCAGTGACCTTCTTGACCTGCCACTCATTTTTAAGAAAGATTGCAGAGTCATCAGCTAATTGACAACATTTTATTTCTCTCCCCAGTATGTTAATACCTTGAAAGGAGTCATGATACAAATGTAAAGTTAATATTTGCATAACTAAAGTAAACAAAAAGGAGCTGCAGGGTCTCCTTGTTTTATACCTCTAAAAACATTAAATCTGTGTG
The DNA here is from genome assembly GCA_029692085.1 of Gymnothorax javanicus. Lineage (NCBI taxonomy): Eukaryota > Metazoa > Chordata > Actinopteri > Anguilliformes > Muraenidae > Gymnothorax > Gymnothorax javanicus. Next base: position 26,240,155 of record CM056196.1, read on the forward strand.
TGGTGCCCCCTGGAAGTTTCACTGAACTATTGCAGTCATTATACAGAGTTCTCACTGCCTTCTTAAAGTGAGGAACGAAACCAAAAAAATCTAGGACATCAAATAGCATTTTATGCTTTACCGTATCAAAAGCTTTATAAATATCTATGAATAAGATAAAGTGATCATCAGAGAGGTACTCTTGATAATCAGTTATATCTAAGATCAATCTAATGTTGTTACATATGTGTCTTCCTTGCATAAAACCAAAATGACATTCATCAATAATTGAACGTAAACATAGTATAAGGCGTTGTTCAAATATATGAGCAAAAAGTTTTGCATCATTATTAATTAAGGTTATAGGCCGCCAATTTTCGAGTAGTAAGCGGTCTTTATTAGCTTTAGGAATCAAGGTGATTAAACCTTGACACATAGAGGGAGTTTACCAACCTCAGTAGCTTCCTTGAAAACGTTTAACTGAAATTCAGCAACATGTTCTTGGACGACTTTATGAAATTCCCCGGTAAGGCCATCGTTGCCAGGAGACATTATTTTTTAAATGATTAGTTTTTTTTTTACCTCAATTAAGGATATATTTTGATCACAGAGATCTTTTTGAACCTGGTTAATTAGCCTCGCCCCCTTCTTTAGGGGGGATAGGAAGGAGAGAGCATCATGACTGTTATCTGGTTCAGTGTATAATCTTCTGTAAAAATCTTCCACATAGTTGGATATTTTCTTTGGGTCTTCAAGTATTTGTTGATTAATCTTAAGTTGATATATATTGTTTATGCTAGCATTTCTTCTTTCTAGGTTGTAAAAATATTTAGTGTTCTTTTCCCCTTGCTCCAGCCATTTACGTCTAGAGCGTACTAAGGCACCCTGTGCCAAATTTTCATAAATACTGTCTAGTTCGAGCTTGAGTTCAGATAACTTGTTGATACTGGCTTGAGAGAGAGTTTCTTCTTCATTTAAGGATATTATGTCCTTAATAATTATGTCCTGGCGAGATATTTTTTCTTTGGCCAATTCCTTTCCCCTTGTGATGGCTATATTACGAATTTGGAATTTTGTGTATTCCCAGTGTTTACCATATACTTTTTCAGCTTGAGCTTTATTCCAGTTTTCTAAAATACTTTCAATAGCTTTCTCCTTAAAAACAATATCCTTTAAAAGGGTGTTGTTTAACTTCCAGAGGTTTTGTCTGCGTTTGATTGGAACATTTTTCATATTCAAAGATAGGGGCAATTCCATGTAAAAGTCAACCTCACCATGAAAAAATAAACTAACACATACAATTATGAAATCCATCTTAAATATATCATCAATATCTATATTTAACAAAACAAACTTGATCATTTTTTCATAATAATTACACCCTCCTCCTCTAACAACTACAGCTGTTCTATTAATAAAAATTGCATTTTCAATTCACCCAATCACGTTTTTTTTTAATAAGACCTAAGGATCATACATTCAACCAACAATATTGTCCTATGTCCCCTGTGGTCACTAGGGTATATCCTAGCAATTGGTAGATTATTTTGTGATTCCATGTCAAACTTTGACTGTGGGAGCTTGTTCAAGTGATGTGGTTTTACAGGACAGCTGAGGTCACGTCCATGACAGTTTTTAAGAAAAGTTTTCATTAAACATCCATTTCAAATGCAATATCAACCAAACTTTTGGTGCAAAGCTAACTTTTACTGAGGTTAAATGTTAACATTAAATTGTTATTATACTTCCTTTCTAAATAATATTTCTCCGCGTTACGGACGTTACCGTTATGGACGTGACAGGAGTCTAATGACAATGCGGCATTATTTTACAATGCTAGCCTACATGCTGACGAAAGGTTCATTGCTGCGTTTACACCATATACAGTGAAAGAAGGTTTACACGAGCCTTATGTTTACATTTTCTTCCGTTCCTCCCTTTCACCAGAGGCCCCACATGAAACTCAATCCAGTCTTTGTAGTTGATTACTGAGACGATTGCCGTTTACTGATGGCTTGACAGCAGACACTGAATTGATTATGTGCACTGATTGTTGCCCTACGCCAGATCATCATTGTGCCTACTCGAATGTTTTCTACTCTTACACCCGATTGTGGACAGATGCTGAGATGTCTACAGCATCCATGTCGGGGACAAGTCGAGCAACATTTTTTGCTCCGATCACATTATCCCACGGTGGAAAACTTTCACGTGAAGGAGATCGGGCACAGTGCACGTTAGCCTACATCAAAGTCCCAACACGGAGCCGCCTGCATCTGGGTTATCTTCATGTGTTTCCGCAGATTGGGTAAGCAGTGGCGTAGCTAGAACTGGAAATTTGGGAGGGATACAGACACGTCCCTTATGACGACAATTAGTCCTGGCTAGCTCTCAATCATTTTCCTTTATTGACGCGTTTTCTAATTATCGTTACAGGCAATTGAAGACACGGTTTCTCTCCGGATGCGATCTAACAGCGATGAAATAATGGGCTAAATTCAGTACAGAAAAATAATTTACTTATTAATAGGCCAATGCTTTACTAAAGACAAACTGCTCTGAAACTTCCGCGCTACCTTTTTTTTTTTTTTTTCGCACATCAGGCGATTTAACTTGCGCTTCATGATCGTTTAAATTCGTCATTTAAAAACAGACAAACTTACATACATAAAGTGTTCAATTCCGCATGATAATTTCGTAAATTTGCGTTGATTGAATAACTGATCCACTTTCTAATGAAATATCGCCTTTCACTCTCGGTACAGCTTGGGTTGATAAAAAAGTGGCACTCGGCAATTAAATATAAAAAGTGTGAGACTCAAGCCATATCCATGAGAGTCGACACGTAGCCTATGCAATTTTGAATGACGCTGATTGAATGCAGCAAATACACATCCAGATGAATGGTTGTCATCTTACCCAATCCCGGAGACCTAGCAGCACCTGTTATGCTGGGTTTACACATAACGACGACAAGTCACGAATGCCACGAATCTAAATTCGTGACCGAGGATCACGAATTTGAATTGAATTTGACGATTCGGGGCAGAGGCGTCACGTGTCATTCAGTTCAGTTCTTGACAGTTTTCGTGTCGATTCGTAATGACGCATGACAGTGTGGGCTCAAAGAATGGCAAGAATACACTACGAATGCTGTCACGCTCTATTACAAATCACCACTAATCACCACGAATCAACATGCTCAGTTGCAAACTCCATGAATCGAGGGTGATTCGTGGAAGATTTTTTGGCAGCCAGAAACATGCTCCACGAATATCACGAATGTCACGAACCGACATGCGCTGATAAGAACCCTATTCAGATGCATTAAGTCACGTTACGAATGTGCCACGAATGACGGGAAAATGATATTCGTAACGCATCGTGCCTATGTGTAAACCCTGCTTTAAGTGTGGAGTGCTCTCGGAGTGAATCTTTAATTATGAAAATGATTGAGAATAGGTCAGGACTAATAATAGTTTTAAACGCCGTTGTACTGAATTTAGTCCATTATTTCATCGCTGTTAGATCGCATATGGAGAGAAACCCTGTCTTCAATTGCCTGCTATGATAATTGGAAAATGCGGCAATAAAGGAAAATGATTGAAAACCAGGCAGGACTGATTGCTGTCATAAAGGGACGTGTCTGTGCCCCCCCAATTCCCAGTTCTAGCTCCGCCACTGCTGGGTTATAAAATGAAATCTCTTATTAGGCCTACTAGCCCGGCTGCGGGGCGAATAGCATCCTCCACCCTGCCGCGGTGCAAGTGGCAGCAGTGCTTGTCTGTGCGCTGCGGGACAGATAATCGATCTCTTTCACCCATTTCACCCCTGTGCGTGGCAAATAGCCACTTCCTTTCAGCAAATATAATGCTCAAAAGTTATTGTCATTATTATTTTATTTCTTGTTTTGGAGACACCTTTTCGACATTTTGTGACACGACTTTGCATTTGTTTCTGAATGTATTTTTACTTTGTATTGGTTTGTTCCAATGACTCTGGCTATTCTGCTCTTAACAACGCTCTGCTAATAGCAACGGTAGTTATGAGATGAGAGCTACATGCTCGTGATGTGACATCTATCCGAATAGTTGGCTAACATTTTGTGAAAATGCTTGATTTCGCAGTAGTTGTGTTTTGAGCGCTAATACAATATAATTTAATAACTAGAACACTTGTTCTCATCCACATCATCCTCCTCTTTGGGCGGCACGGTGGCATAGTGGTTAGCACTGTTGCCTCACAGCAAGAAGGTTGTGTGTTTGATTCCAGCCTTTCTGTGTGGAGTTTGCATGTTCTCCCCATATTTGTGTGGGTTTTCTCCGGGTACTCTGGTTTCCCCCACCCACAAAACCATGCATCATAGGAACACTCCTACCAGTACCCCTGACCAAGGAACTGGCTTTAGAACTGGAGTTGGTCCCCGGGCGCTGCTCTGTGGCTGCCTACTGCTCCTAACTATAGGATGGGTTAAATGCAGAGGACAAATTACCCCACAGGGTTCAATAAAGTGTATCTTATCTTATCTTTATCTTACATGAACATGCGCACACATAATCATATATTCTGTTAGGGGCATTTTCCGATTAAGGTGTATATATGACCCAATACTCAGATTAAAACAGGCATATGCCAAGGGTCTCTTCGGAATATTTCGATTCAGAAAATGACCTTAATTGGGTTATTGCACGCATTTACGTGACAGGTACGGAATAATGGTATGCATGTAAACGTAGTCATTGTAACATTTATATGCGTGAGGAGAACTTTGCGCGAGGAGAACAAGGCTATGTGTCTCGAGGCCGACAGAGACGTCTACTTTGACAGCCCAGTGCGGTTTCCTTTTAAATAAGTTAATTTCTATAATAAATATGTAAATAAATACATTTATTCACCTTCACCTTGTGTCATTTGTAATATTGTAGGATCCATTCTAAGTAGTTACTGCGAATTAGGTTAGATTTTGTTACATTGCACCACTTAATTTCAATCCATTCTGTTTTGTGGCCATCTTGAAAATATTATTATTAAAGAAAAATGTTCAAAATTTTATTTTTCAATGTTAAATTTAAATTCTGAGAACTATTTAGTGTGTACAGAGGGATTTCAATGGTTTGATACTTCATTTCCAAAACAGGGTACATGCGCATTTCAGACGCATCACATCCATAACGGAATAATGTCAAATCCATAACAGTGGTTTTTCCTTATAATACTCTGCCTCAAATAACAGATATTTTAAACTAAACTGTTTCTATGTTCAACTCAGGCCCCTTTATAATGTACATATATATATTTATATATTAGCCTTAAAAATTCACAGAGTTCAATCACTATGTATAGTCTCATGAATGGGACTGTTATTTTTCGTCACATCCATATCGCAGATCTCTTTGTTTATTTTTGATGCCTTAAATGCACTTTACCAAAACATGTTTTGGCCATCAATTTCCCCACATAAGGTGCTTTTAAAATGCACATTACCAATTTACACATTGAAAGAATTCTGTCTTCACAGAGTCATTTCAGTTATGATTTTGAGTCCAAATGTCACATCCATAACGCTGGAATCGCTCATTGGTAAATAATCCTATGATCAGACAGAACAGAAGGCTCAATCTTGGTTTCCATCACTTCATCCGTTAATTCATTAGAAACAAGCCAGAAATCAATTGAGCCCCTAAGAACCATACTGGGCCAACCCATGTTGGGGTACTTTTGAGAAAATGGGACTCAAAGTTGCCAGAGTAAACACTGCACCTAGAGTCATCTAGTTTAAACACTGCATTTGGTACAAACTCAAGATATGTAAAATCATGCACATGCACTTCTTGTGCAGGTTTTGGGTGCCCTTCTGCTGCATTAAATTGAAACCAACCTCCTTCTGAGGAGGAAGCATAATCTTCTGATTCATTTGGGACAAACTTTGGGTCTCTGTCATCTTCCACTTCACCATCATCATCAATCACAATAAGCAACTCCTCATCAGTGAGATACCGAGCTGCCATGTTTACAATGAATTATGGGAAGGTTGTGGGATGGCGTATTATGGCTAAGGCAGTGCAGTGCATATATACAGGGGCAGAGAAGACATTTACTTGTATTAACAATCCATGTGGGCAGATTGGGTTGGGCTGTTAGGAAATGTAGATCTCAGTTTTCTGCACATGCTGACTACCACAACTCAATTTCGGCAAAAGTGCGGGATGGCCCGGTATGGTTCTTAGGGGCTCAATTCTGGACCTCCTGAATAGGTCTTTGTTGTTCCAAGTGAACTGGCTTTGTAAAGGATTTTTAAATCTCCAGATATCACAGCACTTTAAATGCAAGCATAAGTTCCTAAATTCTCCATAGAATCCTCCTAAAGATCTTGCGGGAAAACAGTCCCTAAGAGGATCGCTAATGGAGTTCCAGTCTCCTCCAAAAATAAGTTTAGCATTCACAAATGTATTTGTTAGTGCATGGATTTGTTCCTCAAAGTCATCAAAGAGGGTTTTGTTTCTAGTGCCACTGTTGTAACCATAAATGTTTCCTAAAATAAATATATCATTCACAAACTCCACAACTAAAATTATCCATCTTCCAGAGTTACGGGAAATGCTCTTATGTATTTTCCCTTGAAAAGAACCCTTTAAAATTGCCACCCCGGCAGAGTTGCTACTCCTATATGACAACCATGTGCTATCTCCCCATTGGTTTTTTCCAAAAATTGAAGTCTGATACTACTGCATGAGTTTCCTGAAGAAAATAAAAGTCAGCCTTGAGACTCTTAAAGAATAAAAAGACAGCTTTCCTCTTGACCTGCTCATGAATACCCCTTACATTGAGTGAACACAAAGAAAGTGCCATAATGAGCACTATAACAAAAACTTGTTTAAGAACCTGAGTATGTAGAACCAGTATAGATGAACCTCACCTTTGGATAATTCTTCAGAACCACATCAGACAATTATTTGCAATATAACCTGAGGCAGACTCTTTCAAATAAAATCTACTGAATAATAAGGCAGTATGAGCTGCCAAACAAATTCAGTTTCAAAATTGAAAAATAATAATGGTAACAAAGTGATAATAAGTAAACATTCTTTAGAATAAGATAAGGCATTAAATAGCCAATGGCTGTCAGCCACTTGTATCACAGATTGGCTATACTTGAGAGATTAAAAAAAAAAGACTAAGGAATGTAAGCAGTATAATACACAGTAATAAAATGCCATAAACACTTAAGGCATATTGCTTATGCTGAGATCAATGCAACTCTCAGACCAAACAAGCCCTAACTTCTTTACTATCAATGATGGCTTTAGCTCCCACATAGTAGGCCTTCTTCCCTTGTTTGCGGGCCTCTGCCATCAGTGGCCACAGCTTATTGCGTGCTTCTTTATCCTTGGAAGTAAGGTCTTCTCCAAATTTGAGTTTGTTGTCTTTAAGGTAATCAGAGTCTTTTGCATGTTTCCACACCAACTCCCTCATCGACCTCGATGTAAATCGTGTGATAACCGGACAAATTTTCTCCTTGTCTTTTGGGCCAATTCTGTGGGAAACGTCAATGTGGAACTGGAGATTCTCACAGTAGGCACCAGGGACGACCGCCTTACAAATGTCTATAACACGCTCTTTCGCCACTTCTCCCTCCACTTCGGAAAGGCCGTACAGTCTCAAGTTCCATCTACGATGGTAACGCTCCATTTCATTCACTTTATCTTCCACCTCGGCAAGTTTCCCCTGCTGCTTTTCAGAAACGTGCTTGACAGACATCATGTCTGCTTTCACAACCTGAACCACTCTTGCGAGAAATTTCATCAAATCTTAAAGAGACTCAATCGTATCAGTATTTTTTTAATCAGACAAGCTAAGTAATCTTTGTTTTCCTTTATCTTCTCCGCCACAGAGGTATAAAACACTAGAGTGGACAAAGTCTTCGTTTCTGTGGGAGCACTCGCTGCCATCTTGTGTATGTATATGGGCAAGGCTCACGAAAATGACTCCACCCCCTTTTTGTTTGTCCAATGCCTATAATATTTTTAATTTTGGGAGTTTTTTTATTATTACAGTCTCTTCATAAAGAGCATGATGAGAGCTACTCAGGAATGTATACTTTTATGGGTCTCTTACCATTTTTTAACCACATTATGGGCACCTAAAATCTTGCAAACCTTAAAATTTCGCACATTTTGGTATGTCCAAAACAGATATATGAATTTTAAATTATGTTTCATAGAATAAATTAAAATCTAAATGTCTAAACTACTTTTAAATGTATAAAACACACACTGAACTATTATTTGGGAGCGAAGTCATTGTGTGCATCTCACTTGATCCATGTCATACAGGCATCAACAACTTGTCCCAAAAAAACCGTTGTGTACATGATCCGATTACGACCAGTCATAAATAAATAATTAATCAGCATCTAGGGGAACTATTAAGGGTCCACACCACCCGAAAATATTCATATTTTGACAAAATTAAACCATTTTTCATGTATTGTTGGCTCCCTGACCTTCACACTCACACAAACATCAACTTACTTGCCGTATGGTTTAAGCTTGTTGTGTCCGTTATCGGTGTCATGGCGAGACTCAATGAATCACGCACTTCTAGTTTGTAAAATCCTTAAAAATACATCCAAACTAGTTTGAAAAAAGTGTGAAAGACATAATTTTATGAACCCTTTTTGAAATTATCGCGTGAAATCTCCATTTTGTGTTGTGCACGTCATCTGTTGTGTCCGTTACCCAAAACAACGCGGGACCTCAAGGCTTGCTACCACGTTGCAACGGCTTCTCTTTGAGAGTGCTGGTGTTTTACCTTTTTCCAAGGACTTCCTCTTCGCGCCAGACACATGAAAACAAGGTTAACGAGTGGTTTTGGCTGAATTTTCTTGAGATTTGAGGTAAGTTTTTCGATTATTTTAGGGGGGACATGTTAAAATCATGCTGTAATCATGTAAATCATGTAATAGAGACTCTGTTTACTGAAGGTCCGGCAATTCTACATGGTATATTAATGATTTAAAGCAAAAACAAAATTTGTATTCAATAGCAGCTTAATTCAAAATGACGATGTAAACATCTTCCTGTTCGGATAACGGACACAACAACGGGTAACGCCCACAACATTTTGATCTCAATTTCTCTATGTTATCGAGTTTGAATCTACAAATACCGGCCTTGATTTTATTATAACAATATCTACGAATGGTTTATGTCTATTTGGTGTCTCTTGCTTAAAAGTTTTCTTGTATAATTGCTCAAAATGCGGATCACGTACACAACATTTTTGCCGATCGTCACAAGGCTATTTCCAACATGTTATTTCTTAGATATATCTGACTCTAGTCAATATTATTGTACTTAACAGTATATGTGGACATCTTATCCACTATTATCTAGGGTTGTGGATATGTTAACACTATTTTTATTAGGTTAAGAGCTCTGACATCGGATAACGTACACAACAAATATTTTTTGTAGGATGGTCAGACACTCTGCCGAGAACCAGGCCAGGTACCGCCGCAAACTTCTGGAGACAGATCCCAACTATCATGAGAGGGAGGCAAAGAGGAGGAGGGACAACTACACCCCCACAGCCCTTCTCACTGAAGAACAGAAGGAGCGGAAGCGAGCCAAGGCACGGGAGAGTATGCGGCGCACCCGTGAGCGCAGGAGGGCTGAGCGAGAGGGGACACATGCCCCTGCCACAACTGCAGTAACAGAAGCAACAACATGCCGACCTGACTCACCACACCGACCTGACTCACCACAGCCTGCGCAAGCCCAGCCAGAACAGCAGGGAAAACCTCAGGAGATTGATGACCCTGAAGTCCATGCAGTGGAAGTGAAACCTGAGCCGGCCGAGCCAGAACCGCTGGCTGTCAATGATTTTGTTGCGGCCACCTACAGTGGGAAAGCATATGTTGGGCAGATAATGGAGGTGGAGGATGAAGAGTTCCAGTTGAAATTTATGGAATTTATTCCTAGAAATCCACACCATGTGCGCTGGCCCCGTACACAGGACATCCTGTGGGTTGCCCAGCAGACATAGTCTGCAAGATAACCGCCCCAACACCAAAGGGTCGTTCTGGACGCTCATTTATCATTGGGCAGGGGGACAGGGATTTGTTTGGGTTTTAAATTGTGGATTTTAAATAATTGTTTTAAATTATTGCTCTAAATTAGGGTGATGCAGTTAATGAACTTTTTATATGTGATCCTCAAGTTCAAGAACATTTTTATATTTTTTAAGATTTTTGAAAAGTCCATCCATTTATTTTTTTATTTGCTCAGCTGTGCTGAAACCTAAAACAGACATTTAGTTATATTCTTTGACTCAAAATATTTTAGGTCATATTCTTATTGCTATTTAGAACATTATGTATTACTGGGATTGGTGGTGGGATAGTTTAAACTGTTTTATTTGGCATGCGTTGTGTACGTTATCAATGTTGTGTACGTTATCCGCCCTGTTTTTTCCATTATTTAACTTAAACTAAAGATTTATTTTCACTGATATCTCTTCTTCTCAGGTATTTTGGATTATTCTGGGGGGATTTACAGCTTATAAATAAATTAGGTGTTGCTTATCATTGAAATCCAAGCTGTTTTTTCTTTGATTTCTTGGATTTAAGGTTGGAAAATAATATATGGAGGCTGGGAAGATAAAGGTAGGGGTACCTGTCAATGAAGTAATTTGTGTGGAGGAGAAAAACTTATAGCTTGGACCTCTGGATGCTTGGAATTATCGGAAAAAGCTTTGTTTATGCAGATTCATTAAGACAGCATTTTGTGTTGTGTATGTTATCCACTGACAGCCTTTGCAAATTGGACTCCTGCCCCCACCATTTTTTATTATTACATGGATCATTATACACCAAAATGTGCAGAAAATAATGACAATTGTGGTAAAGTATTAGAAAATTCATTTAAGCTGAGTGGGGAACTGCCACATGAAATGAAAGTATACATTTAATCCATGTTTCACTTAAAATCCTTATGCTCATTTTCAAGACTTTTTTCACAAGCCTGCCAAAGGCCAAAAAATAGGTGGACATCTTTTTTGGGGTATGAATTCCTTTCTCAGAAGATCATAAAATATTAAAAAAGGAGCTAGAATTGATCAAAAAGAGATTTAGCATGTACCAGACTACTCTGAAGAGAGGTGTGTCAGTGGATAAGGTACACAACCGCGCCAATTCAGACATGCCGTTCTTTCATGATGCATTGCAGGATAAGTATTGGTGATTTGACGATAATTTTTTTGCACATAAACTGTAAACATCTCTAATTTACACATAGAAACTAATTATTTGATACTAGCAAAGCAATATTTTTTCAAATGAGGTCTGGGGTGGAGTCATTTTCATGAGCCTTGCCCATATCGGGGCAGACGTTCATAGGAAAATACAGGAGAACTCGCCGAAATCGTCCTCGTATAAAACAGACACTCGCTCATACCAGACAACAGCTGAAGTCCCGATTTTTTTCTGTAATGTTTTTCCATTAAATAAACATCGAATATACCTGATTTTATATAACGGATTTTCGCTTATATCGGATAAAATGTCCAGTCCCGGCACAATGCATTTCCATTCAAAAGCACTCGTGTATGCCGGGCAGGCTGGTTTGCACCATGCACATATGCCAGAGTGAGCAACGAAAGTTGTTCGGCTTTCGTACACGGTTATAAACTGACTGAATTTAACCGTTAAGTGGAGGAGAAACCCAAAAATCACTTCAATCTGCTCAAGAACAGGACAATCAATCAGAGGGAGCAGGAGGGAGAAGTTTATGCTTCAGGGGCATTTTAATGTTCTAAGTTGACTGTTACAATGATTTGTAGGTGTACTTTGACTTTAACCTGGATTTTCTCAAAACCTGATTTTTGCCCCGATTGCTATCATTTAAGGCAATATATCTCACTTATTTGTGGAGCTTTTCTCATGAAATTTTGACAGAAGTCTGTGTACATATCAGGAAGTCTACTGAACTAAAAGTTTTGGTTTAGCACTTTGGGTCTGTGAGTTATGGTGATTTATATTTCATGTCGAGGGGGCGAAAAATGGCAAAATCCTCTTTTACCCCACTAAATCTCTAGTATTATGTGTAAATGCTTTATTCTAGTTCAGAATAAGGTGTAAACATAACTAAATCTAATTTTAAAAAAAACCTGATTCAAATATCTTGCTTCAGTCCTGAGATATAAGGCAAAGAAATAATGGTGAAATCGGGGTGGCGGCCATCTTGAATCACATGACCTAATTATGCAAATTAGGTCAAATTCATATTTTGTGTATTTCAGGTCATATACTGTCAATACACAAAGTATGAATGATTTCTATCCAAAAATGACAATTTTTTTCCAAAAGGTTTCTCCTCCCCTCAAATTAACGCATTCTCTCCTTGTCATTTTAACTGTAAGGAGTCCTGCGCGCATTTAACCGTGGTTTACACTGAACATGCATTGAACTCTGGGGTAAACTTATTGTAAAATTACAGCTAAAATAACTGGCAAAAGGGTGCCAGTTAAATTACCTGGCAAAAAAGGCTTCAGTTTATTGGTTTATTATTAAAAGTGTATTCGCGAAACTGAAACTGGCGCGGTTTCATTTACATACTTTAGTTTTGAGACTTCTACATTGATCCCAGTTGGGGCAACACGCAATATCATGCTGTTATCCATTGTGTCAGGGCAAAGACGGATTAAATGAAGACAACAAGTTGGTATGAACACTTCAGAATGAAGTTGTTTCGATCGTAATAAACAAAGCATACAAATAAATTCATACTCCAGGTGTAGACCTGGGTCAGACTCACAGGCACAGCTGAATGCGAACGCTTTTTCTTTGAACAAAACGAAAACGTAGTTAACTGAGCGATAATATAAAGGGGAAGGCAATCGTAGAGCTTATTCTTTAGCTTTGCCAAATAATTGAGCATAAATATTGTTGTTCAATTACAATTGCTTATTCGTGTCCTTTTTAAGTATGAAAAGATAAAAAAGAACACGGAAAAAAGTCTCGCCCCAGAAAAAAAAAAAAAAAAAAAATTTCGACACCCATGTTTAGCCTACTGTGTACATGTGCCTCATTGGACATTTATTCATACACAAGATGGCAGAACTATTCTGCCGTGAGCGCTTTGGTCCAGCCGGTGACGTTTCCACTCTAGTGTTTTTGGGCTGGGCCGAGCAGCGGCCAGGCCCCTACAAACGCGAATGTCGCTGAGTACCTGAGTGACTGAGTGAGTTAGTGCGTGATCAAGTTCAACGATTGGCTGGCCGGCGGGGAAGAAGTTCAGCGATTTGGTCGGGGAAAGAACTTCAACGATTGGGCTGACGATTGGGGAAGAAGTTCAGTGATTGGTCGGGAAACGATTGGTTCGCTGACGATTGGCTGGCCGGCGGGGAAGGAGTTCAGTGATTGGTCGGCCGCCGGGGAAGAACTTCAACGATTGGTTGGCCGACTACTCGCCGAGGAAGAATTTCAACGATTGGTTGGCCGACTACTGGCTGTGCATTATAAATAGGCTACATGGGCCTCGGGTTTTCGACATTGACGCTTTGCTGCAGGATGGGAATGCGCTGCCGTTGGTGGATTTCGGATTTGTCTCTAGAAGGTAAGTGCAGCGGCGAAAAGATATCTCCATTCAAACGAAGAAATTCAATGGTTGCCGAAATGTTGGCGGACGAAAACATACAATCACAACTGGACACTAGACGCAAAAACTCGGAGATTTATGGAAAAATTCGTGAGTAGTTACATTCAGTGGTTATATCAGAGAATAATAGATCCGTGCCGTGACTAACTAAAAATGCGGCTGCGATATTTCGAAGTGCGGGACGCCTTGCGAAAGTCTGGCAGCTCAAGTAACGAGATAGATACATTTTCGTGGTATAAGGCAGTGGACAGCATAATCGGCCAAAAACGCAGGGGCGAAAGAATTCCGTGTGCAACAGTCACCAATATCGAATGTAGGCTAATCAGTACATTTTCGGCTTACCCTGATGTTTGGGTACCCAGAGAACGATTCGGATGTGTAAAAACAAAAAGCATTAGTCAAGAAAATATCGAGTTTAATTTCTCGTGCTGCTGTTCGTGGTAATCCATGTTACAGATGACACACCGGGTTGCTATGGCACACGCAGCATATGCATGCCCGATATTAATATTCGATATTAATATTATAAACCCCCTTATCAATAATAAAACACCCCGAAATATATTGGCGTCTCCTTTTAAAATCGTTCCCCATTTACAACACAGATCATCATTCTATCATTCATTGCACCCCTAATTTTAAAGTACTGTTACTGTTACCCCCGAGAAGGTTTGGCTGCTTGGCAAATGGCTAGATTCTTATTTCAAACTCCTTCATTCTCTGTTTCTCAAGACCTGCCTTATTTTAACTGGCCTAGTTTTTGCCTGGAGTGCAAACTCTGGACACATTGTTTTATTCCCAATAATGAAGCCAACAGAGTCTAATGGTCTACACTGAATAGATCAATAATAAAATAAATTATTTGAATATACTATAACCAGTCTTCTTTACTGGTTTTGCTTAATGATATTAAATAATGCAGATGTTGCTACTTGTAATACTTATGCCTCTACAGATGCCATCATTAGTAATTTTACCAGCAGCAACTTTTGTTTATTGTAAAGGTTAGCATACTTATTAGGCTCACCCTCTGTGATACAGTTCACACTTTAATTCTGCAGATTATATTTTACTCGACAGGGATGATCTAAAGAATTAAAAAGGCACAGCCCCAAACAAATTTTTTTTTTTGTTGAAATATAGGCGTAGAAATCATAAGACAACCTATCATGCAAGTACTTTTACTTTTAGTACTTTAAGTACATTTGAAAGCAAGTACTTTCTTACTTTTACTTAAGTAGGATTGTTAATGCAGCACTTCTACTTGTACTTGAGTATATATTTTGCTGGTTATCTGTACTTTTACTTAAGTGCTGAACTTCAGTACTTCCTCCACCACTGGAAATCGGTGTTGCTCAAATTAAGTTCGCTACCCAGTTTTATTCTCTTACATGGGCATTTCATCATGAGTTAAGTTACAGTAGGCTACGGCGTTTGTTTGATCGCAGTGTCTACGTGTCCAAAATCAGTGTTGCTCAGATTAAGTTACCTACCCAGTTTTATTCTCTTGCATGGTTTTTGCGGGTCCGCGATGTTGCTGGAAAATTAAGTTAAGCACCCAGTTTTATTCACCTGCATGGGCATTTCATCATGAGTTAAGTTACAGCACGTGTCTGTTCGCAGCATCCACGTGTCCGAAATCTGTGTTGCTCAGATTAAGTTACCTACCCAGTTTTATTCTCTTGCATGGCTTTTGCCGGTCCGCGATGTTGCTGGAAAATTAAGTTAAGCACCCAGTTTTATTTACCTGCATGGGCATTTCATCATGAGTTAAATTACAGTAGGCTACGGTGTTTGTTTGTTCGCTGTGTCTACGTGTCCGAAATCGGTGTTGCTCAAATTAAGTTAGCTACCCAGTTTTATTCTCTTGCATGAGGTTCATGGCTTGAAAAAAGTTAAAAAGTGAATTATGAATTATTGAAAACCATCCGACTGTTGGACACGGAGACACTTCGAAGCAGCGTTTGTGTCCGAAAGTTGGACAGGGTATTAATATTACTCCGTGTCCAACAGTCTGGTGGTTTCAATATAAATCTTAATATAGCGGATGCATATGCTGCGTTTGCCCTAGCTAGACCGGTTTTTAAAAAGTTCCATACTATTTTGTTGCATTACGAGCACAATCCGACCATTATTGGGCTAATCTTCTTTCACGCTAGATTGCTTCAGTTTGTTTAGTCCTCCATGCTTGTTTTCTCTGGTACCGGTTGCGAGATTCCATAGAGATAGAGGGACTTAAAGGGGACCTATGATGCTGATCCTTCTTTTAATACATATTAGTAATGTTATAATGTTAGTTGTCCATACTCAACCACTGAAAAGTTTCTAAACATAAGATACAGGGGTTTTGCCGTAATCCTAGAACGTGATTTCGTGAACGTGATTTCCTCTCTGAACAGCTCCTCCCGAGATCTTCGCGAGATCTGGGCAAAACCTGACGTCAGGTTGTGCCGTCCAATTAGTACAGACCTAGCCAGAGCCAATCACGGCGCTGGACCTGCCCACACCGGACACTATTCTAGCAGGCGCTAACAACGGCAGATCATACTATGCCTTAGTAGCGTCGACACTTTTGGAAATACAAAAGAAGAACCAAATATCATTTGAGGTGCAGTTTTGTCAGTATCTCTCCCAAAGCTGCTTGTCCGTTTACTTTTGGACGCGAAGAAAAACACTTACTTCTCTTCCAAAAGAGGATGCCACCAGAAATCAATGGGTAGCTTTTTTGTTTGCTGGCAGCAAACAGCCACGGCCAAAGGGAACGTTAGCTGATTGTGCTCAGCATTTCACCAAAGACAGCTTTATCAATAAAGGATAATTCGACACAGGATAAGCGTTTCAGCTGCTTCTCAAACCTGAAGCAACTGCATCGATCAAGCGCTCGGAGCCACAAGCTGTAAGTAACGATATAACAGCAAATATTGTAAGTGAAGCTAACGTGTTATGGGTGGCTAGCAGGACTGCTAGCAATAGTTAGCACTAACAACTGGCCTCAAACACAGGCTTTGTAAAATATCTGAAGATAAAGCCTGTATTGGTCGCGACTGTCCGTGACTCACAGACACAGAAGCTGTAAGTTGCTTTTACTGCATAAGCCAACCTGAGATGATAGCCAGTTGATTGTGGCTGTAGCACAGCGGTTAACATAGCCATGTTACTGTTGCTAATGTTTGTGTCCTAAATATGCAAGAGTGATATCGGGAAATTCTACAGAAGGTGTGTGATCATAAACCTCATTTGAAGCTAATTTTTAATACTTGTTTGTAATTTGGATGCTTGGTACAACTTTTCACAGTAACAGAACTTGCCGTCTGTAAAACCTGTATTGCAAGGGTTTGTCTCTGTGTTTGTTATGACCGCTCGGTTACCAGCTACTGCATGTTAGTTTGCGTGCCATGCTAATTATAAATGCTCCTGGTTAACTTATATGCAGTAATTCTGATCGGTATGCTTGTGTTACTTCGGTAAGCATCAATGTGGCAGTTTCATCATAACGTTGCCCGATTGTAGCCACTACAGTTAGTGATCGCTACACTTATCCATGACCGGGATCAGCCGGATACTTCACAAATGTCTGAGCAAGCTCTCTGGTGCTACCGTGAAAGCAATGCAAAACGCAGAAGCCCTACCGGTTTACAAATGATTTCTCTGCACTACCGTGACATAATTTCATCCCCCTTTAGAAATTGTTGTGGCTAATAAAAAGCCGAAAAAGGCAGAGATCAAATAGGTAATTCTTTCCTGTAGAAGTGATCGATTCGCTGGCTCCACATAAGCAACTTGTCCACGGTAACGGAACTTACGGTCTGCAAAACCTGTATTATGTTCATAACATAACCGAGCTCTCTCTAGCTGTCGCGTACTATCCATAAAGCTGCTTTCACATCGAACACGAAACGAATTATTCACGGGACAGATTAGCCTACATTCAAAGTCAATGCAAAGACGCGAATACGCGTTAAGGGGCGCGTTAAGCAGCTTTCACATCGACACTAAACAAATTTTTTGCGCGACAGATTACATTCAAAGTCATGACCGCTTATCAGCTACTGCATGTTAGTTCGCGTGCTCTGATAATTAAAAATGCTCCTGGTGGGGTGCCCCGGTGGCTCATCGGTCTGGGTGCGCGTACCGTGGAGGCTGTGTCCTTCCCGCAGCGACCTGGGTTCGAATCCGACTCGGGTCATTTGCTGCATGTCTTCCCCCATTCTTCTCCCCAAACTTTCCTGTCTCTCTACACTGTATAACTATCAAATAAAGGAGAAATTCCCAAAAAAAAATCTTAAAAAAAAAAAAATGCTCCTGGTTAACTTATATGCAATAATTATGATCGGTATGCTTGTGTTACTTCGGTAAGCATCAATGTGAGAGTTTCATCATAACGTTGCCTGATTGTAGCCACTACAGTTGAAGCTAACCGGAGAGGTGCTGTATGTGTCTGCCGAGTTGGGCTGCAGTTAGACCAGACGTGAGTTTTGCAGAGCTTGCGGTGCGTTTTTGGGTGCTTGTGGAACGATCGCTTTACTTATCCATGACCGAGGTCAGCCTGATACATCTCCAATGTCTGGGCAAGCTCTCTGATGCTACCGGTGAAAGCAATAAGGAAGTGCACAGGCTATAACGTGTCCGGTGTGTAACAAACGATTTCTCTGCATTGCCATCGATTGAATATTTAATTCTTTCCTGTAAAACTGATCGATTCGCTAACTCCACATAAGCAACGGTTCACGCAAACGGAACAAACTACCGGTCTGTAAAACCTGTATTATGTTCATGACCTAACCGGAGCTCTATCTCGCTCTCAGCACTATCCATAACTCGCCCATTTTCCGCGAGGAAAAGCTGGTCATTCCGAAGCAATAAGTAAACCATTACTACGGCAATTTCCGAAAAGGCCGTTTAGCCTGGAGCTTTCGCCCCTCCGCCATATACCCGTGCAGAAGCTGTTCGTTTCTCCACGCTAACAACACACCACAGCTATGCACACGAACCAGCAGGTCCTAATACACACCGAAGCAGTCCATAAGCTGTTAGTCCACTTTTAGCTGCTCCTCACTGTCCATGTTTCCCTCTAAACTCAGACCCACCGGATTTCTACGGTCTCCGGTCTACACTTGGGCATGTCGACCCGTTCTACAAATGTGTCTAAATAAGGTGGATTCTAGCTTTCCCTGCATCCTAGCTGGAGTAAAAGAACCGCTGTACTCACCACTGTCGCCGTAGCAAACTGTAGCCAATAGCAAATTCGTGCTTGAGCTGCCAGACTTTTGCAGTGCGTCCTCCACTTTCGGCGCTGCGTTTATTAGAACAAGTTCATTTCATTAAATCTATACACATGTACTGCGTTAGATTGCGGAATTTGCCCGCCGTTTCCTTATCAGATGGCAGCCGTGTCTCAAGTTTCACTCTGGGGAGAGGGACACGGAAAACTGCGTTCTGCTGCCTGGTCCCGCCCAACTCCGCCCTCCACAGAGCTGGCCAGTCAGAAGAAAGTGGGCACACGGGGAGTGGGGGCTATAGCGGAAGAGCGGCCCCAGTGAGGCGTTTCAGGCAGAGACCACTATGGACTACAACTGGGGTTTTTTGAGGATGGCAGTATGAGCCAAATAACAACCCTTTTTTTACTTTGCGCGATCAGGAGTACTCTAGGGGAGACAAAGACCAAAATATAAACTTGGAAAAATGGCATAATAGGTAACCTTTAACACATCCTACCAATCTAGCGTGCAAGAATCATAACAATGGTCGGAATGTGTTTTTAATTTCCCTATTCAATCTCGCAACCGATACGATAGTTAACAAGCATGGAGGACAGTATCGGTTGCGAGGTTGAATAGGGAAATTAAAAACGCATTCCGACCATTGTTAAGATTCTATCACGCTAGATTGGTACGATGTGTTACATTCCTTTATCTCCCTTTTGAATTTCGCAGCCGGTACCAGAATCATTTCCTTAATCTTCTTATTGAATCTCGCAACCGATACGAGAGAAAACTGCTACAATGAAGGGATTTGGGATACATTATTATACAGAGGTGTACATGTACTTTGTTACAATAGTGAAGTTGTTTTTTTTTTTTCTTGGAGTAGGCCTATTTGAACTTGAGTTTTTTTTTTTTTTAAACTGGGACTTTTACTTTTACTCTACCACATTTAAAAGATTAAAAAGTGTACTTTCACTTCGTTACTTTGACACTGGCCACTTCGTTACTCGTTACACATTAAAATATGAATGCAATTCATCATTTAAGGATTATCTGGATTTGGCGTGTTCGAGAAGAACAACGGTGCTCGGCAGGGTATCTTAGTCGCTTTGTGCAGATGTGTTTGCCAACGAACATGGAGCTCCAAATTTATGCACGCAGTTACAATATTATACCACTAGATGGCACTCCCGGATCAGTTATTGAATATTCACAAGCAAGCTGAGCTCTTAGAATATGGGCAAGTTCACTCCAATCCCTGTTTTTTTAGGACTTGCCTTAATTTAACTCCTCAGCTAAGCCTGATGTGCAAACTGCGCGATATACTTGCCCATAACAGTTCAAAAAATCATAATAATAAATGATATATATAAATAATATAATTTGCAACAGAAAAAATTTTTGTCCTATGTAGCAACCACTTCAGCTGCAGTGAGCCAATGGTATCCCAATTAGAAGTTCAGAAAAAGCAGTTTTCTTAAGCAAAAATTCAACATGGTATTGATACCATGTAATTCTATTAATTACAGTCAATTATTGTGGTTTTTTTAATCCGCCAGTAAACTTGAAGAAGAAATATACAAAGGAGAGACTGCCAGTTTGTTTTTTAAATACTGTATCTTTCATTCACCTGAAAATTAAAGCGCACAAGGAGAGAACAATGTGTGGTTGCATTGCTTCTTTCTATGGATGCTATGAAAAATACTTTGTACTTGCACTTGTGATACTTACATTTTTTCACAAGATACTTTTGGTACTAAAGTACATTTAATGTGAGCTACTTTAAGACTTCTACTCAAATCATTTTCTTATGGGTGACTTCAACTTTTACCAAAGTAACTTTCAGTAATGGTACTTTTACTTTTTCATAACTTTTTTTCGCAGTACTTTATACACCTTTGTTATCATATTAGCTATGTGACAAAGTGCAATACTTGGTCAGGTTGTAACTGTCGTTATGTAAATCGTTCATGCTTTCTTTCCTGAATTCTTGTATTTTACTGCATTTTTTTTTAAACATTGCTTATATCATTCTTTTGACTGTCTACCATATTTGAGGTAAAATTGACCTAAATTGCTCACTTCTCAACACACTTCTCTTTATCCGCAGTGAC
The DNA here is from genome assembly GCA_029692085.1 of Gymnothorax javanicus. Taxonomy (NCBI): domain Eukaryota; kingdom Metazoa; phylum Chordata; class Actinopteri; order Anguilliformes; family Muraenidae; genus Gymnothorax; species Gymnothorax javanicus. Next base: position 26,261,110 of record CM056196.1, read on the forward strand.
TGAAATAAATGCCAAACAATTCGCTATTTGGGGGCACTATAAAATTTCTAAACTTTCTTATTTCTCGGCCAATTCTCATGATCTTGGTGTCAATTACAAGGCCTTTTCGAGAGCTTTCAATAGGTAATCAATTCATTAAAATTAATTGCATTTCAATTTTTTTGTCACATAGTTAACCATGTTTAACCATCACCAATATCGAATAACGCTTTATGTAAACACACTTTCACACTCTCCCTCTCCCACTCTCCTCACCCACTGTAAATAATTTATCAACTCCAGCTCATTACTCAACTTGCGCTTCATGTAACTGAATGAGCTTTGCCTCATTTAGCACCCTTTTCTTGGGCCCACATTCTCATACAGCACTCGGCGGCCCAGCCATATACGAGGTTGCACCTAGTCTTGTTATATCTCTGTGTTCTCCGCTACCAACCTGACGATGTTATCCTGCAATTCGGACAGAGTAGGTTCCAACTTCCCCTTTTTTGTGACAGGCGTGCAGGGGTTGGAGTCAGGGAGTAGGCTAATTCAGCTTGTACATAAGAATGCTCGTTTGCATTTCTTGTGTCCATATCGCACACAGAATCTTGTATTAAGGACGTAAATGAAAGAGCTTTGTTTGACTTGCCTTGATCCCTCGTTCTCTTATCTCCCATGGTTGGCAAGCGAGTTGTACTTAGTTCGATGACTTAACTATTAATTTTTTTGATAAAGGTCTTCAAAATCGTTCAGAATTCAGAAAAAAAAAACAACAAAGGGGATCGTTGTTGTAGTAGGTTCAGATAGAGTAACATAAGGTTTAAGGCGAAAAGTTCATTTTTAACCAGCTACGCACTTGACTTTATGACGGCCTCGGCCGCCATCTTCGCCAGCTTCTGTACGTGAGAACTCCTCCAAACATGAAAGTGCATTTGAAACGGTCATAGGTGGAATTCTCATTGGAAAGGAAACTGGGTAGGGGCTACTGTTTGGGGGGGGGGAACCTGCACGCATTTATTCTGGCTACGAAACGAAGCAGAACCGGGAACAAGCTAGGGTAATACGTTAGCTTGCTACAGTTTTACATTGAGAATAGAAAATGCACTACAAGCTTTCATTTAACATGTTAACTTGCCAGCCTAGGGCGTGTTTCCCAAAAGCTGAGTCGCTAATGATATTAGCTACAAAGCTGCATAGGCTGAACCATTCGATCACAGGTTGCAGCTATGCAAGTTGGCAGCTACAGCGTTGTTGGGAAATATACCCCAGGTTACTTTTCTGTGTTTCTAAGTTATGACTTCTCGCAATTGACCATATCAATTTATTTTTGTTTCGTTCACTTGTTAAAGGCTTGTTTGAGCGAGTGAATATGTCCAGCTAGAATTAGAATTAGCTATAGGAAATTTCTATTTAACTGTCCAATGGATCCCGATCTTTTCTGCCACTTTGCAGTCTCTTCTGTTTTACATGTGATATGATGATCTTTCAAAAGGTAAGACGTTTAAAGGTATAACTGAATTTAATTTGACTCAACTATATTTCTTCCAATTATGGTTTGTTTAATTATTTAAAAAGGTCAACCCTAAATATCAACTTGATTCAAACAGCGGATTGAGCATAATCGTCTTGAGAAAGTTGATTTGCCGAGAGTTGGCGAAAACGAAAATGATTTGCCGGCTTCACAGGAAGTGACATCACATCAGGAACCATGCATGTATTGCATTAGGCACGTTTGACTTTATGCGGCGCCGCGCAGACCCGGCTGGAAGTGATGCACGCTGATTAGAAATCTTGTTCGACTTCCGTCGGCGCTGCAGACCTTCTACGTAATATCCACCTGTCACATGACCACAAGACCTCGCGGGATCAAGGCGTCTGCAGCCAAATGGTGCAGTTGTTCTCATAGACATAATATACGTAGACGCCTCATAGACTGACGCTGCCTATTGGAGCTGACGTATCAGCGCGGCCGCCATTTTGGATGGGTCCCCCAGACGCCCCCAGTACATTTATTTCTACGGAGGAAATGTGTATGCCCAACTCCTATAATCATAACTCCCCGAAATTTTACCCGATTTTCACACGGTTTGGTTTGTTACAAACGGCAGAGATGGAGTAATGATACAGGACGCTGTCACACATTAAAAATACGTGCTCTCATGCTGAAATACTTTGTCTTTGTTAAGGAGCATAATACAGACATATGGTATGGCATATTAATAAATGTATTAGGGTCGGCCCAACGAGTTCCGAAATTCTCCAGGCGCTACAAACACGAGCACGGTAAAATATGTATTATATGCGCCATTTCCAATACGCTACAAACACTCGCACCGTAACCTATATTCACTGTTTTAATGCTGCATTCGGTAACGCGTCCCACGAGCCGTGTTTTCGAAACAAGACTGGTGAATTCCGTTCTTTTGACCTCACTGTCTGAATTACCCTTCCTCATACCTGCGACTTTAATTCACGTCACGACTCGTGTTTACTAGTGTTACTGAATGCAGCATTATTCACTTATCTAGCTCGCTAGCTAGGCTAGCAAACTAGCTAGCTATTTCGCTAGCCTAGCTAGTGATATTTACGCTAGCGAACCACCTAGCTAGCCAGATTGTGAGCTAATTGCATCTTGTGCACATAGCTAAACCGATAGAAACAGTAAATGGTTAGTTTACCGTCACTTACTGTTATTCAGCAAGCTAGCTAGCATGACTATTCAATAAATATCACTAGCTAAGCTAGCGAAATAGCTAGCTAAGTGAGGAAAAACAGTGAATAGCCATTATTTCACTTCCGTCACGCCAGGGGCACTTCTTTCAAGCTAAGGGCTTGTGTCCATGCTTGTGTCACGTCAGGGGCTTCTGCTTCGGGGCTGCAGCTGAATAGTGTTGCACGGAAACGTCCGACTTGAAATTAGTTCCGACCAAGTGCCATACGGCAAACATTATGGCTCGGGTGTACTGGTACTGTCAGCGAGACACGCGCATATAATACCCAAAATTATTGTTCAATCTTAGTTGTGAAAGGTAATCCCACGTGATCTGCTTTCATTACTGCGCTGGTTATTGCAACTGTAGAGTGCACAAAATACGAGCATAGTTGTTCTCTTTGCATTTACTTCAATTGGCTCTGGTGCTAGCCTAGAGTGAGGAGACCCATCCAATATGGCGGCGACGCTGGATTACGCTCCAGCAGGTAATGAGGCGTCTACGTATATTATGTCTATGGTTGTTCTCCTCTGGCTGCGGCAAAACGGATACGCCTCTGTGACGACGGAAATGGATCATAATTGGTTTCAGTTTTGGATGACGCGTTTGACGTCTGTTACAGTTTTTTTTTTTTTTTTTTTAATTGGAATATTAACAAACAAACAAGGCACAAACATAAATACACTTTGTCAATGAAACTCTGCCTCACGTTAAGCAAGACTAAATTAAGTAATGATAAAAGTATCACAATAATAATAATTTTTAAAAAAAAAAGATAAAATAGCACAAAAAAGACAGACAATAAATGGAGAGAAAAAAACAAAAACTAAACTAAATAAACTCAAAGATGGGGTTTATCTCAGATTAAATTAAAATTTTCAAGTATTGAAGACAGCTTAAGAGCTGCTTTGTTTTGGATATACTTCAATGACTTACTCAAAAGTTTTAAATCATTCTTCCAATGATGTACATTAGATTTAGTCTTGAAATACCTACATTTGTGTATAAATTTTGCCAGTATCAACACGTTAAGAAGAAAGTCTTTGTTCATGTCTTCAACAAAAACACCAAACTGCACCATCTTCATTGACATAGGAAGCATAATACCCCTGGATTGGAGCCAGCTCTGAATATCAGTCCAAAAGGACTGTACCGAATCACAAAGAAAAAAACAAATGCTCCAAGCTTTCAATCACTTTTCCACAGAAAGTACACTGGTTAACCTCGAAGTTAAATCGGCGTCGCAGAAACTCATTTGTAGGGTAAATCTCTTATAAAATTTTTAAATTTACCTCTTTAATCTTGGGAAGAAGTGGAAAGCAGATATGTTTTTTTTTTTTTTTATTTTATATCCTCGATTCCGAAGTCCTTAAAAATGTAATTCCTCCTCGCTGGATTAGGAAAAACTTCTAACGTCTGTTACAGTTAAATTTGACGAACATGAATTCTACTTTGCTTACTTTACTTCACCCCATAGATATTTTATTTGGAATAACAAAGATATTCTCTACAAAAATAAATCACTGCTTTTCGAAAACTGGGTCAACAATGGCTTCGATTTCGTCCATCTCAAACAAAGCAAAAGCCGCGAGATTGGCCATGTTTCCGACGCTACGGGAAAGTGTTCGACTTGATGGCAAACCTTTTATACTCCTCCCCTTAAGTCGGCAGCAGTTCTCGTTGGCTACGCAGTCAGCCACAGCCAGCCGGCAGTTCAATCCGAACGAGCCTATTGTATTTCATCAATAGGCCTATCTCACATTTCCGGGTCTGTAAAACGGATGTGGGCGCCTTTCATTTCCAGTTAGCATCTGTTGCTGTTGTTAGAGTATAGGACTGGTCTGCATGGAGCTGGGACATTTGTCTAAATGCATTCTTTCACTTCACTAATGTGGTGATAATTGTTTCTTAGAAGTGCGGTACGTGGACAAGTGATGCAAGTTATTTTTGCGCAGTTCTTTTATGATTCCGATGGTTAATGATGGTAAAATAGTGGTGGCTAACAGGTAGCAGCTACATCGCGAAGTCAATAGCGAGTAACTTTGATCCTAATTAATTTATTTAGAACATTTGAACTTCAGACGACTTTAAGTTTTTTCGGATTTAGTTTTATTTTTAAACTTACCGTAAGTTGTTTGTCTGCTGTGTCGTTTGATCCTGTAAAACGTCTATTGCTGGCTGTCCGTTTAACCTGCGTTTGTTTACATTAACGTTTCCTGCCAGAATGTCCATTATGCAGCTATGGGAGACCTTGGTACCTATGCCTGTCTGGTTTGTTGTCTGCGAAAGAAGGGTGCGCTGGCTTGACTAAGCTTACCGATAACTAGCGATCACTTCACAACAACGGGCATTGCATAGAAAGCTGTGGTAAGCTGGCCGGGTCACATGGACAACATTCTGTCTTTCATCTTCAGTTGTGAAACCTTGCTTTATTTACTGCCAATAAAACGTATATTTTCTGACAAATGAGTTTGTGTACTTCTGTTTGCCATCGCATTACAGCCTAGTCTCAACATTTTAGCAGGCAAGGTGTTTGTAAGAGCCAGGTGTTAAAGATCTGTTGGGAAGAGCGAGGAAGCACGTCAACTCGAGGCAGTGTCGACGCCAGAACTGGAATTTTTGGGGACACAGCATCCCTTTAAAACAATTATTAGCCCTGACTTGTGCTCAATCATTTTCTAAATTAGCAATACATTCACTCTGAAAACCCTCCACAGTATCAGGCGTCGCTAGTTCTCCCCGTCAAAGTTAGGCGATGCGGACGCGCACTTTGGTGCATTTAAATCAGCGTAATTGAAAATTGCACAAAGGCGTTTCTATGCCTTTAGATCGCCTGATGCACTGATAAAGTAGCTCAGAAGTTGCAGAGCAGTTTGTCTTTCATAAAGCATAGGTCTGTTTTTATTTTTCAGTACTGAATTTAGCCCATTATTTCGCTGCTGTTAGATTGCATAGGGAGAGAAGGCGTGTCTTCAATTGCCAATGGATCATCACTATGATTGAAAAACTTGTCAATCATTTTCCTTATTGACAACTAGACGGGACTAATTATTGTAAAAATAAAAAAGGATGCGTCTGTGCTCCCCCAAATTCCAGTTCTGGCGCCGACACTGACTCGAGGTCAATAAAGCCTGTGATAGGCTAAAGCACGTATTGCTGATATTTAAGTCTAACAATAGGAATGTAATGCTTCGATTTATGTTTAATGTTGGACTATGTAAGCGAGGCAAACCAGCAACGTTGCATGTCATTCACGCATAATTGCATACAATTGCGCTTTCTGACTCTCCGATCTAGGAAATTTACCTTGCTCCATTTATTTAATCAGAAATTAGGGAGAAAGCGCAGCCCAAGCCATGAATAAGTACAATGCCTCGTATTACATGATCAATGATGAGAGTCACACGAAGGCTGTCAGTATAATTAAACGGGCTAATTCTGCACCGCAGTGACCATAAACCATAATCAGATAGCTTGACGACTAGACAAACGTTGTATTCACTCAACGCCCAAGCTTTATGCCTCAATACTGATGGCTCTTCTGAGTATTAATCCAAAATTTGGACAGAAAGCTGGACATTAGTCTTCATTGTGAAACACAATGCGGAGCTGTGCATATGACCAAGTATTGCATCTGTTCCGAGCATTATTTCGTTAGCCACGTAGCATAATTGCCCAAGTCATTTTTCTTTTTTTTTTGCCAAATTGCGATCGAAGTGGCTATTCGCACAGCCGCTGTGCCAATAGTGGGTCAAGTTATTTCATTCGCTCCGCCGCTGGAGTGGCTGTTCGCACAGCCGCTGCGCCAATAGTGGGTCAAGTTATTTTATTCGCACAGCTGTGCCAATGCACAGTGCAGAGCAGCTGTGACCATAAGGATGGGATTCGCACAGTGACTCGCGTCCAAGTGCAACATCGGGTGCCTGTTCTTTCGTGCAGCCTAAAGCTGGATTTATACTTCTGCGTCGAACTGACGCCGTCGCTACGCAGAGCCTCTGCGGCGACGTGAACCCCCACCGCAGAGTCTCTGCGTCGCCTGCCGCGCACCTCGAAAATTTTCTAACTGCACGTCAAAGCGACGCAGACCGCAAGGGCACTGATTGGTCCCGAGCCTAGTGACGTGTGTGATTCAACGTCATTCAAGAAGATGACAATGGTGGGTAGTAGCAACCTAGCTTGATGGTTTACTACAGTCGACTGGCTATTGCTAGTTATGTCTTTTTTTTTTTTTTTTTATCCGCAGCTATTTGTCGCCTCATGAAGGCGATGCGGTTGCTTATAAAAGCTACCGCGAAACCGATAAATGGCCAGTGAAAACAGTTCTCCCGTGAACTGGCTGCGTTTGTTTACTCTTGCTTAAGCAGAAAGCAGCAACCGCGAAATATGTCGAAGGACATTCCAAACGACCGTTAATTGAAAACCCTACTCCCTGCTGTCCTTCAGAGTTTTCACTACGAAGATAAGTGATTTCGCAGGGTGTAGGATGTAGGGATTATTACCCTACGGAATGAAATACAGCCCATAACGTAACGTAAACACTCTACCAACGAGTCTCGCGTGATTCCACGACAGGTCCTTCGGAAAGCTGACGCCACTGAGCGGTTTGACGGTGAATTGCTTCGCAGCACAGCACAACACAAACGACCTCAACGCAGAACTTCGAAAGGTTCACAACGGCGTCGAGGCGACGGCGTGCCCTTTGCGTGGAGTCGACGCAGAAGCATAAATCCAGCTTAAAAAATGCATCCTTTTTTTTTTTTTTTTCTCGAAACCTTAAAAATGAGATAGGCAATTATGGTACGAGGCTATAACAATTGTTTAAATTAAAATTTGTCGATTCAGGTAACGACTCGAGTGAAAAGCAGGAAGCGGTACGTTATTAACAAATTATGGCATCAGAGAATTGTCATAAAGCTTGGGCAATAAAACATTTATTGTAGAGACAAGATATCTCAAACTGTGTCATCATTTTGCTTGCAGTCCCTGGCATGTTTCGAACAAACTTTAAACGAGAACAATTTTACCCCAATGTGTTCAGCGACAATATGATAACTGAGAAGTCTTTGATTCTTCTCGAATTTGACCCCCAAACAAAAGAAAAAAAAAATAGAGCACGGTAAATTCGCTTTATCGCAGTCAGAACACATAGCCTATGCAATGATGGACGATTGAAGCGCAACATTGATGGTTTGTCTCGTTTACATACTCAGTTTTTACTATAGCTAAACATAAGCGAAGCATTCCGTTCAGTAATACTTAAATGTTGGTAAAATGTGCCACATCACAGACTTATTGACCTCAAGTTTATGAAGTTCCTTGCTTTTCCTCAGAGATCTACAGCACCTGGTTATTACGAACACCTTGCCAGCTACAATGTTTAGACTAAGCAGGTATACGATGGCAAACAGAGACACACAAACACATTTGACAGAAAATGTAAGTTTTATTGGCAATAAGTAAAGCAAGGTTTCACGATTGAAGATGACCAGGGAAAAATGTTCGCTGTGTGACCTAGCCAACACAAAATTTGTACTTCTAGCTTACAGCTTGCCGCATGTCTCCCTTGATGCTCGCAAAAAGATGGGCTCGCAGTGCAGGTACGGTGACCCTGAGGAAAGCCTGGATGTTCAGGAAGAGGTTATAACAGCGGCAAGGCGATAGATGGTGTCACTCTATGACAGAAGTGACTTTGGTGGTACTCAGGATGCGCTGCTAGCCCATCTCTTTGCGAGCATCAAGGGAGACATGCGTTGCCTTCCACCAACTGAAGATGCCCTCCTGTTACACCTTCGCCATGCCCTGCATCAGTTGACTGTGTGTAAGCGGGCACACATGGTTCAGCCAACCTACCCGGCTGCCAGCGATTTTGGGAGACAGCTTGTCAATGGCAAATTGATGGCAACCATGATGCTGAAAGAGGTAAAACCTTCTGAATTCAAACACAGCAAATACTGTTGCTGCAAGAAAAGCATGTGTGCCCGAGGATGCTCCTGTGCAAGAGCCAATGTGAAGTGTGGCATTGCATGTCTCTGCACGGGGGACCCCAGCAGATGTTCAAGCATTGAACTTGCACTTGAAGACAGGGACATGCTTTCAACATAACGTAAGTAGGCCTTGTGTGTGTGTGAGAGAGGGTGTGCATCTTGTGTTGCGCTGCTGTGCAACCCACCCCGCCTGTCTTCTTTTTTTAAATTATTATTTAACCCTTATTTAACCAGGGAAATCGCGTTGAGATTGAAATCTCTTTTTCAAGGGAGCCCTGGGGGTTGAGGTGGGGAGGGAGAGGGCAATTTGCACGGCCAATTAGATCAGGGGATGATTAGGTGGCAGGTTGAAAGAGCCAGGTTGGGACTTTTAGCCATGACACCGGGGAACCCTCTACTATTATCGAAGAGTGTCATAGGATCTTTAATGACCACGGCGAGTCAGGACCTCGGTTTAACGTCTCATCCGAAAGACGGCATCTCCTTCAGTGCAGTGTCCCCGTCACTGGCACTGGGGCATTGGGGATTATTCCACCAGAGGGAAGATGGCAACCTACTAGCCCACCAACACCTCTTCCAGCAGCAATTTGGTTTTCCTAGTTGGTCTCCCATCCAAGTACTAACCAAGCCCACACTTGCTTAGCTCCAGCCACGCGGCTGGAGCAGATTGAATAGTGGTATGGCTGCCGTCTCCTCCAGTGGTGAGGGTGAAGGTCTGTCCCCAGAGCAGTATCCGCAGTGTGCATCCCTCCTGACTATCCCACCTCACAGGGACCTGCACCTTGTTAATTAAGTTATGTTAAATTATTTTGTTCCGTTAAAGTTGTAATAGTTGTCATCTGATGCAATAAAATATTAAAAATCATTTTGCTGTGTTATATTTCTTGTGTTGCACAATTCCATTGGGAGAACAGGGTTATGTTAAAATAAAAAAAAAATGCCTTGGCCATGATGTTTAATAGTGAGAACATTAACAATCATGTTAAATATCCAGTATGTCTTTAGGAATTTTGAGAGTAACCCAAAATTCTATTGAGCTTCTGAGCCTGTTGATCGCCAACTAATAGTGACATCATCACAGAACCAATGATTTTTGATGGATCTTTATAATTTTTATACTGTTTGGTAAAAAGAATGGCATATTGACTGATGTCATAACTTGGGGCCATAGTTGATTGCCAATGAAGTAAAGCTGAAAATATTGGAAAAAAGTGAGAAAACGCCTACATTTTTTGCATTAAATTGATCACAAATCATGTAGAAATGAGTTTTAAGAGTTATTTTTTCAGTGGATGATGTCACCACGTGTTCTGTGTATCTGGAATGCATTTATTGACAGCCTACCCAACCCACTGCGGAATTGAAGAAAAAAATCATTTTTCACATTTTTCTGTAAAAAAAAAAAATGAAGGGTACGTACACTAAAATGGCCCCAATTTTTTTTCGCAATGCTTCCAGCAGAGCAGTCCCTTCAATTATTGGACCTTAGTGTCGAAGTAAACAGAAAAAACACAAACAAAAAGTATGGCAGACCATGTCAGGTTCAACCCATTTTTGAGCCTGTGGATCCCCGACTAATATAGGTGTGTCTAACCCTTTCTCCTGTCTTTTTCTCTCCTCCCCCCCTCTCTCTTTCAGCTGAAGAGCTGCAGATGATTCAATAAAACCAGAGAACTCCCTGCAATGAGGCAGAGGACATTCACCCAACACCCAGTCTTAACTCCCTAAGCTGTGCAAGCCTTTCCCTGTTCCTTACTTTTAATAAACTGGACAATAAGCTTCCAAATCATGTGGTCTTTGGTTGTGAAAAAGTGCAAGTGCAGGGTTTGAATATGATCAATGTTTATGTTTGTTCGATTTCTCCTGCTGAATTGAGCCTACAATTTTTTTTTCTCTTCTTCACGTTACTGGAGAAACCGTATATTTGCACTCAACCTCCCAGCGATTGTAGCATCCCCAGGCAGCACAGCAAACCATGGTCGAGATTATATACAAGAACAACATGGAGGAGAGGGCACAGACAAACTGCTTCACATGCTATTCATGTTTCTGAGTTTATTCAAGATTTCTTTTTCATAAAGTAATTTCAATACATAAGTGCAAAATAAAAAGATTTACATAAAATGTACTTATAAATGAGATAAATTTGTGTTTTAATGTGTCTTGTTCCGTCTAGATGTATAGTATTTGGGCAATTCCACGTGAGAGTTGCTAAAACAGCAATTTTTAAAAAGTATTTTATATTAGAAATATACAGGTTTTCATGTAGATGACTCATTACCAAATCAGACAAAAGCGTTCTGAAATATCTTTGATGGTATTCTCAAAATTTAGATTTGAATTTTGTAATATTTTTTAGCTCCAGGACAAGGATCAAAGGTTATTTTTCCAAAGATGACAACTGCTAAAAGATATTTAGCTATTTCCTGGTATTTACTGTACTTCCATACATTGGTAGCCAAAGTATTTGAGACTGTAAGTCATTGCAGGAAATTAAAACACACAATTCCAGTGGCTCCTTGTGAAATTTGTCATTTTTCAACGTAATTCCATTACCGAAATTGCAGTATAGTTCTCGTCATCATCTTTTTCTGCATTTATTTTATTTTTATTAAGAATTCTCTTCCTTATGTCTATACTGAATTTCAGACATTAACCTCTCTAATACTTAGCTGTAATCCTGAAAAATTTGTGTTAACGGAATTACATGGTAATGGAATTACACCAGTAATGGAATTACAAAATTATTCTGAAAGCCAGTGAAAAACAGAAGATGGCACAAGGTGGCATGAGGACTTTATGGAGCATAATGGTTCATTGTTTTGGACATCTGTAGTTGAGTGTTTCTTCCTGTGAGTTGAGTTCCAAAACCAGCGCGTGAATTATACCACGGCCTAGCGGCAATTGCCGTGGTTGCCCCCCTGTGTGGCTGTCATGGCCGACTGCCCAAACGGCCAGTTTTGCTTGCCTTTTTTCAAGTGGCCGTGTTGCTCAAAAATTACCCAATGTGGTGATTTTCGACACAGTGACTGAGCTGTTCGGCTCCCGTCATCACGCTGCGCTAGACTTCTGAGCACAAAGAGCCACAGATGGGACAGGGACAGGATTACATTGCATAAACAGTGTTTGTCTTCTGCCAATAATGGATAATACTTTTGGTTCATTTACAAGTGTTTAATTTCAACATGTTCATTTTGTGCTCTGCGAGTTTCAGGAGTTGAGTAATTGATATTTTATGCATTTTTTTGTGTGAAGAGACTGCCACTCATGACTGTGAAAAGTTAGAAAGAATATAGATATTGCAAGCAATGACACATTTGAGATTTGCACAGTGCTTTTGACATTGGCTGTGTTGCCGTAATTCCGTTACCGACTTCATTACTCACAATATTTATCCATTGAATTATGCTGGAACACTGTTACAAAGTAAAAACAAAAGTTTCAGGATCCATTCAGTGAAAGAACAACAATTTTCATGCATGTAACCTCTGATATTCATTATAAGCTCACATTTTGGTTCAGAAATGAGTTATTTTCATCAATGTCATGTATTGCCTTCCTTTTGCCCAGACTTGTTGATCAAAATTTTGGTTAAACAGGAGGTCAGCAACACAAACATCATTTATGATACCAATTTTCAATTGCTTTGTTGTTTTGAGTATAATAAATTTAGTAGATTATCAGAAAATGTAAGTCCGTTACCATTTTGTAATTCTGTTACGGCTGTCTCTTTCTCATAAATGCCATCCTACAAAATATCTGTGAACATACCAGTCAATATAAACTTACCATGGCCTGGTCAACATCCTAGGCCACCAACTTAAGCTTAAACCTACTGCCTATCATTGCCAGATTTCAGAGAAATGTCTGTCAAAGAAAAGGCAAAAATAATGGCATTTTTTTCTGCCGTAATTCCGTTACCGACACTTTCAACTTCATATAGCCTTCTACAAATTGGATTACCCCAAACTTTGTGTTATACAGCTCAGTAGGCATGCCAGTGGAACTGATAAAAGCACAGGCAAGGAGCTACTGCATTAGAGTAATAGATGGCAGGTAAAAATGACATGAAAATTACTCTTGATCGTAATTCCGTTACCGTGGAATTGCCCCCTTCCTGACACAAAACTTTAGCACGGTTGAGTAGCGAATCTCCTTTTTGCCGTAATCTGCGGCATAGTGGACGTGATGCATAGAGACATATGATGTGATGTTATGAACTGTCGTAAATCTGTCGTAAAATGTCCTGTCCCTATGGTAGAGGGATTCTTTTTTTTTCCTACTTGTCTAAGTACTGTTTGTTTTTAAAAAAACAAATTACCAACATCTCCATGCTGTCTAGATGCAATTTGTATAGTTTCGGATTTTTGTCTTCATAACTAAATTTTTGACAGCCGTTTGAAACATAGACTGTATAAATCAGTCTATGGATCCAAGTCCAGATTTCCTACATTGTGCATGAAGGTACTGTAACCCTTTCTGTCTACTCCTGTCTGAAACCGCATTTGCTGCTTAGTAAAAGCCCGACAGCAGTTTAGCTGGAAGAGCTGTCAAAAACGCCATGTTGAAACTGAGGTTTTGTCGGACTTAGCAACAATAACTAAGGGGGGGGCGGGGCTTAGCGAAAGGTGAATTGCCAGGGCATTTAGCCAACACTTCTCTACAATTGGAAGTTCTCTTTCCTCTAATTCTTTTAATTCTCACTCTGATTTTACCTCTACTCAGAACAGGATGTGTTAGTTCTTTCTCTTTCAGAACTATCACACCTGCTGAGGTCCAATGTATCATTGACGGTCTAAGTTCTGGGTCTAGTGCTGGTCCAGATGGTCTGGAAATCAAATTCTTTAAATTGGTTCTCGCATGTTTTGTCATTTCCCTTGGCTGACTTATTTAATTTATCTCTGGCAACTGGTGAAACACCCTCATCCTGGAAATGTGCCAGAGTAATTCCTCTTCATAAAGGGGGTGACACCCAAAATATCAATAATTATAGCCCAATTTCAATTATTAATAGTATAGCAAAAATATTTGAAAAACTAATTTTTAATCAATTATCTAAATATCTTGATGACAATAATTATTTTCTCCACATAAACCCGGTTTTCGATCCAACTTCTCAACCACCACTGCTCTTTTGAAATTTACTAATGGCATATTGTCCTCATTTGACAGCAACATGCCTACAGGCGCTATATTCATTGACCTTACTAAAGCATTTGATATGGTTGATCACTATCTTCTCTCAGACAAATTATATACTATTGGTCTTTCAACTGACTATTTATTATTCTTCAATTCTTTTTTCATTACAGAAGTCAATGTGTCTCTTTCCAAGGCAGCCAATCAGATTTCAAGTTTGTAGATAAAGGTGTGCCCCAAGGTTCATCATTAGGTCCTCTTTCATTTTCCATCTTTGTCAATGATCTTCCGCATATTTGCTCTGATTGCCAAATTCATTTATATGCAGATGACACTGTAATCTACTCCTCTAATTCTGATATCTTACAAATCCAACACTCATTACAAAATGATTTCAACTTTGTTCAACAATGGTTTTCCATTAACAAGCTTCTTTTGAACCAGAGAAAATCTTATAGTATGCTGTTTTGTTCTCGATGGTTTATTAATTTTCTGGATGGAACAGCATTAGAAAAAGTTGAGGAATTTAAATATTTGGGCCTTTGGCTTGATTCTCACCTGTCTTTCAAATTCCATATTGATTCAGTTGGAAAGAAAATGTATGGTCTTTTGATATCACGCTACCGTTCTTCAAGCGTTTTTCCTTAGAAGTAAGGAAAAGAATTATAACGCAATTGATACTACCAATACTCGACTATACAGATATTGTCTATCAGAATACCTCTGAAACAAATCCTCATCCTCTAAATGTTGTTTATAATGGTCTTTGTCGATTTATTCCGAGGTTTCCTTTCAGAACACATCACTGTTTAATGTATGAGTCATTGAATTGTCTAAGACCCAAAATCTAGGAGGCAGTTTCACTGGTTTCAATTTATCTTTAAATGTAATTATTTTAATTTCCCTCCTTATTTGAAACAATTTCTAATGCTGTTGACATCACAATGTAGCCTAAGGCACACCAATAATCTCTTTTTCTTTACTCCCAGAATTTACAAAGAAACCGGTCATTGAGCATTTAAATTTAAAGCCCCATCTGACTGGAATAACCTTCCTGGTTCACTTAGGTCTATTACCTCTTTCCATCTTTTTAAAGCTTCATTATTTACTCATCTGCAAACATCCTGCTCTTGTTTCTGATTCTTCCTTTGTGATTTTTTCTCTCTTGTTAAATATGAATTATTTTATTAGGGGCCGGGCAGCCTAAGCTGCCAGGACCCTATTGTTATCCTGCATGTTCTTCTTTCTTCGGAGGAGGAGGAGGAAATCCTACTTTCCATGCGCGAAAAATCACCGAACTTTGCACAAAGGTCCAGTCCCATGCCAGATTGCCTCAGCTGCAAAAACAGGCCAATAGTTTTGATGGTGGCGCTACAGCAAGCCTCTAAAGTTCAAAAATTTTGAAAATCACAACAAATCAAACATATGTGCTACAGATTTGCAACTTCCACCAAAATGTAGCCCCAATACTGAAGAAACGTTTGTACATATAAAACCTATTGCAAATTATGAAGTCCATCACTCTGTTTTTTTCAAAAACTGTAAAACTTATTAAACCTATCTCCTCCCACAATTTTTGCTCAATTGACACCAAACTTGCTACAGTTTATCTTCAGACTGTCCTACACAAACGCTCCACGCAGATTTTTGATTTATCAAATATTGAGCCTACAGTGCATCAAAATGTTTGACTGTAAATGGTATTGTAAACATATACTTGCAAATTCTTGATAAATACATTTTCAATGTTCATGAAAAAAATGACAAAATTTTAGAGTCATGGTAGATGATGTTTGGAAAATATCAGAATTTTATCTCAAAAACTGAATTTTTTACAGCATTTTGAATTTCGCTCTCTTCCGAACAATTGGAGTCAATGCAAAAATGGTATTTTTAAACATCAGTTTTTCACTTATGGAGCCAATAAATCATTGTTAAAAACAAATTACCAACATCTCCATGCTGTCTAGATGCAATTTGTTTATTTTCGGATTTTTGTCTTCATAACTAAATTTTTGACAGCCGTTTGAAATCTGCCTTTACACGCTAACAGCTGCTGTCTTGCACACAGGTGACTGGCTTAGTCAATTTGTGAAGCTACATGTGACATTTCCTTTTGCCAATTAGCTCAGTGAGATAGAGCATAGTCTCTTGTGCCAGAAATTGTGAGTTCAAGTCTCAACTGATGTAAAATGCACATTGGAATGCCACCTTTTTTTCAACTTCCTGCACTCTGCTTGTTGCTCAGAAGTGCCTAATTTTGCCTAAAATTGCCCAGCCCCGACCATTGCTGCGCAGCAGCTATAATTTTCATTTTTATTTATTTATTTTTTTTCTTATTCCTGAATATCACACATAATGTATACAGAATGTCATTCTTTCGGTCTCTGTGTACAGCCGCAGACTGTACTTTACACTCCGTTGTTGCTATATTTAGATCCTACACAGACTTGCTTAGTTATGTGTAACCATAGATTGTAATCTAATATGTTCTTATATTATGGAAAATGTTGAGGGGACTGGCTTGGTGTTGGGGAGCCCATGTGTGTGTGTGTGTGTGTGTATACCCTGTATTTTGTTTTGTTTTGTATTGTATTCTCTGTATTGTTTGTGTGTTTTGTAAAGGACCCCCTCGAAAATGAGATGTTCCATCTCAAAGGGTTATCCTTCAAATAAACAGTCAATCAAACAATCAATATAAAAATGTTGACCGTGAATTGCAGTTTTTACTCTTGAGTCAAAAATGCACTTCTCTGCAAAAATGGACAGACAGCCAAAACTTCTGCAGTCCCTTATGTCAATAAAAGGATAGTGCCTAGTACTTCCATTAGATGGCACCACCTGCCCAATACAGTTTCCAAGTTCCATGAAATTAAGGTGGCCCAACTCTCCCTGTGGCCCAACTTTCCCCAGCCTCCCCTACTTGCGAGAAATGCGCATACGCAAATCTTTGCTGCCATCTTGAAATCATTACCCTCACGTTTTCAAGAGATGTGAAGAATTTTGAGGATCTTTGAGTGTGGAGAGTTATCGTCGCAAACCTTGCACTCTACAAATTTTCAGCTGTTTCATCATTTGGATAGATTATTGTGTCGTATTTTTGAGCTGTCATTTTTGCTTCGCAGTCCAAAGTGTTCGTGAGCTCTACTTTTTGTTTATAATTTTGCATTCTTGTATGTTCATTTATGGAATTGAGATGAAGGGCTATTTTAAACAGATTTTAACTGCTTTGAGTTTTTAATTTTTTTCACGGTTTTCACGGGGTACCACAACCGCAAAGGGCAACATGCAAGATTTTTTTCCCCCTTTGATACGTGCATCCCGATTGCCCTCACCCTTTCTTTTCGTTGTGCTCTATCACTTGTTAGAGACACAAGTTTCGCAGGTAATATTTTTGTCAGTTTAACTTCTGCAAAGAAGTAAGCCAAAAACAGCTAATTTTTCAGCAATGAAAAGAACTTCACCTGAGTTATCTCCTCTCATTCATCATTCATGGCTATTAATTTGAGGTAAATTATTATTATTATTATTATTATTATTATTATTATTATTATAACAACCCCAATTCCGAAATAGTTCAGGCGAAGTGTAAATTGTGAATAAAATCAAAATGCAATGACTTCCAGATCACATGAGTGAATATGTTATTTACAATAGAACATAGATAACATTTCAATTGTTGAAACTGAGACATTTTACATTTTTATCCACAAAATGAGCTTATTCCAAATTTCTGGCTGCAACAGGTCTCAAAAAAGTTGGGACACAGGCAGAAAAGGGCTGAAAAAGCAATTAATATAAGAATCAGCTGAAAGAATATTTAGCAAGTAATTAAGTTAACTGGCATCAGGTGTGTAACATGATTGGCTATAAAAGGGATGTCTTAGAGAGGCTGAGTCTCTCAGAAGAAAAGATTGCCAGAGGCTCTCCAACCTATGAAGGCTTGCGTAACAAAAATTGTGGAATACTTTAAAAACAATAATCCTCAACGTCAAATTGCAAAGGCTTTGAAGGTCTCATCATCGACAGTGCATAACATCATCAAAATATTCAGAGAAACTGGAAAAATCTTTGTGCGTAAGGGACAAGGCCGAAGACCTTTACTGGATGCTCGTGATCTTCGGGCCCTCAGACACCACTGCATCACTCACCGGCATGATTCTGTCATTAACCTTACTAAATGGGCCCAGGAAAACTTCAAGAAACCATTGTTTGTTAACGCAGTCTGCCGTGCCATCCACAGATACCACCTAAAACTCTATCATGCAAAAAGGAAGCCATTGTTGAGCATGATCCAGAAGCGCTGCCATGTTCTGTGGGCCAAGGCTCATTTAAAATGGACTGTAGCAAAGTGGTAAAGTGTCCTGTGGTCAGATGAGTCCAAATTTGACATTCTTGTTGGAAATCATGGGCGTCGTGTCCTCCAGGCTAAAGAGGAGAAAGACCACCCCTCCTGTTATCAGCGTTCAGTTCAAAAGCCAGCATCTCTGATGGTATGGGGATGCATTAGTGCATATGGTGTGGGACACTTGCATGTTTTAAAAAGCACCATGAATGCTGAAAGGTATATAAAGGTTTTAGAGCAACATATGCTCCCCTCCAGACGACATCTATTCCAGGGAAGGCCTTGTGTATTTCAGCAGGACAATGCAAAACCACATACTGCAGCTATTACAACAGCATGGCCTCATAGTAGAAGAGTCAGTGTGCTGAACTGGCCTGCCTGCAGTCTTGATCTTACACCGATTGAGAACATTTGGCGCATAATTAAACGAAAAGTCCATCAAAGGAGACCCAAAACTCTCCAGCAGCTGGAAGCCTGTATTAAACAAGAGTGGGATCAAATTCCAATGGCTAAACTCAAGAAACTTGTCTCCTCAATGCCCAGACACTTCTACTCTGTGTTAAAAAGAAGAGGGGATGCTACACCATGGTAAACAGGCCCCTGTCCCAACTTTTTTAAGACCTGTAGTAGCCATCAAATTTGAAATGAGCTCATTTTTTGGATAAAATTGTTAAATTTCTCAGTTTCAACATTTGCTATGTTATCTCTGTTCTATTGTGAATAAAATATTGGCTGGTGTGATTTGAAAGTCACTGCGGTTTGATTTTATTCACAATTTAAATTTAGTCCCAATTATTTCGGAATTGGGGTTGTATTATTATTAGCGAGAGCTATACTGCAAAACACTGTTAAAATCCTTTCTCACACAAAGTTCGAAATATCCACGGTTCTCCCGGTAAAACGTCGAGTTTGCGACATTTGCAAATCTTCGCAGAATATTACAGTTCAGGCATGCGCGTGTCGTAATAGTACCTTTTTTACAATATGTGGACAGTGTTTTAGATAAACCCGGCCTACGAGTGACTGAATGTGCGACCATTTGGCTCGCAGGCTAATTAAAAGAAATCAAATAGGCCTAAAGCCCTGCTTGTGACTAATAATTGCCCTTTGTGAAATTTCTGAGTTGTCTCGCCTACATGTCATTGTCTCAAGAATGGGTGGAAGTTAAATCCACCGATGAAACCTCTGAGCTGCACTACTTTGAGACTGAACGGCTATTAGACTGCGTAAGACAAGAAAGACTTTTGCTAGTCTGTGTGTGTGCGCGCGCGCGTGCGTGTGTGCGAGTCTCTCTCTCTCTCTCTGTCTATGTACCTCTCTATATATGGGAGGGGGCGGCATGTTCGCGGTGTTTATGTATTTGGCTTTTCTGCACAAAAATTCTCGCACTAGATATTTTTTCACTCTTCGCCACATTTTCTGGTATCAGAGCGAATGACGGTGTTTGGAATTTCATAATTACATCTATCCCTGAGAGGTTACTCCTTTCAAAAAGTTTTTTTTTTTTTTTTTTTTTTTTTACTGTTGAAAGGATAAAATAACGCTTCTTTTGATCAGCAATTCAAGATCAGGGCTATCTTCGGGGCTCCACTGCTATGGTCTGGTGGTGTTTCTTACACAGAAACACGCGCATTCCAAGCAGAGCCCATCGATTATTTGGGTCTGCTGCGATTCGGTTTTCCAGTCTACATACTGCGAGAGCTCCCGCCTGCTAGAACCGGAGGAGAGGAACCGGAGACAACGGACTGGCACTACGAAGTAGGTCAAGATCTATCGTTGTAATTGCATAGAATTGTTGACCTTAATGCGACAGGAGTATTGAACAGCTGGAATAGGTTTTAGTGGGGTTTTTTTTTTTCGATGTTCCCTTTGTCGTTTTTTCAGTGCGACTGTGATTGCTCTGCTCTTCCGCTTTCTCTCGGATTCGATCCCATGGATTTGTCACCGAGGGATATCTTCTTCTGTCGGACAAGGGGCTTCTAGTTGTGTGTTGGATAGATGGTGAATAAGTTAGAAAAATGAGAATTAATTGGAACTGTGGTGGGTCGGCCTCAGCGGTTTTATTGGTGCGATGGTGTAATATATTTATTTATGTGTTTATTTATTTGTTTTTTGATCTGTTCGCTGCCCCCATCCCTCCTTTCTGTATTCCCCATCTTCCCGCGAGGCCCTCTGTCCGTGGCCAAGGAAGTGTAGAAACTGGGGACACCTGATGTACGAGCCACAAATACTTTTTGTGCACTGAAACACGCTTTCTTCCCACTTTAAGGAGAATACCCTCACTGCCTGCGCCGGAGCTAACTCTGCACAGCAGTCTTCCCTTTGGCGCGTAGCAAAGATTTGCTTTTCTGCCCCCCTGGATATGGTCGCGCTGTTAGCTAATTGCTCTTTTGGGGGGCAATAGACACCAATACACACTTGACCAGTTCTGATGGAGCACCGAAGGTTGGCACGTTGTGACAGAAACCGGCCATGGACCTGTGGACACTCATTGCTTTTATTTGCACTGTCCCGTCTGACTAAAAAAAAAAAAAAAACTCCCCGTTTGGATTTAAAACGACCAAATACTCAAGAGCCTTTGATTAAATTATTATTGAAGTGATCACTATTTTAGCGGGCCATAATTCATTTAACCCTGACTGATCCAGTGTGTTGCTTCTCATTTCTTAGACAGCCATGTCGGAAGACATGCCTCATGGTCGTTGAGAAGATGTTCCTGCAAATTATTTGCCGGTATTAAGAGCCAGTTTTTATAAGAGTCAGGCAGGCGGTGATTCACGACCCCTTCGGATTTGTCCGAAATTTTTTTTATTGATAGATGCATGTTAGAAACGAACAAAAATCACATTTTTTATCCTTAATAGGGACCGCTTTTTTTTAGGGAGTCCTGGAATATTGGGGTCAGAATCCGCCAAAATGGCAAAATCACCAAAATTAGGTTTTTGAATGCTTGTATTTCTGTGCGCCCTGAGTGAGCCAAATTGATTTTCATTTGTGCAAGTCTATCGGGTATGGACGCTCCAAAAATGTGAAAATTTTGGCGGCTGACTTAGGGCGCAGCAAATCACTGCTTTTTGTAATTATGCACACTCTCCCAGGGGTTGTGTGGCTTGCGCCCTAAGTCAGTCAAGGTATCTTATGCATGTCATTATAGGTTAGGACCTCTTACTTTGATTTGGATGAAAATTAAGGCGGCTGAGTTAAGGCGCACAAGTATAGGGGGCGCTTTTTGCTGCCGAAAGGTGAAATTACCACATTGGCACACTGCGATTTCTCCATGCACCCTATGTCAAAAGTGATGAAATATGGCTCATGTTGACACTCAGCATCTCTAGTGTCAGTGGCAAAGAGAGTTTCATGGCTGGTTTAGGTATTAACCCTTTTTGCGCCGTTTTTCTTGGGCCACTTCACGAAAAAGCTGAATATGGTAAACTGTGAACTGAATGTGTCACACATTCACAAGGATGGACAAGGAATGTGTCACAAGGACACAAGGAATGTGTCACCTATTACAAACCTGCAACTTCAGATAAAATTTTTTGGTGGGAAGGTCACTTAAGACAGACACTAATTAGTGCTAATTAAGGCTATTATTTGACATAGAAGCTACATCATTGTAAACACCTGGAAAATGTTCAGTAAGGTCTAAATATCTATGATGACCAACTTAAGTCAAGATTTTCCGGTGGAAAGGTCATTTAAGACAAGGTCAAGGTCGTTGCTAGATGGTTAATACTAATTAGGGCGTTTATTTCACATATGAGCTACAACACTGCAACCACCTGGAAAACGTTCAGTATGGTTTGAACATCAATAATGTCCAACTTAAGACAAAACTGTCTGGTGGTAAGGTCATTTAAGATAAGGTCAAGGTCATCGCTGGATGGCTTTCCAGACTTAACTGTAAAACTTGATTGTATACTATGTTATGTACAGAATGTAGCTAAAAAAAACATTCCAAAAATGATACATATTTTGGGTTACACCAGCACCAACAGTAATGATGCAGATATTGTCAAATCTTGTGATAAATTTGCCAAAAAAGGGGTTAAATTGAGCCCTTGAACTTGGAACACATTTTGCTAGTCGCTCCCACAAAATAGCCGCTTGTCGCAAGTTGCCAACATCGAATGACACTTTGTTCGACCATTATATTGGAGTTCACTGCTATTGTATTAGAGCAAAAATGTCTAATTAAAAAATGTCTGTGTTCCATTACGAAAGTAAGAGCATTTCCCCATGCACAATGCCACAAGAACTTTAAGGATTGGGGCTAAACAGATGCATGATCTCAAGAGAGCTACTTTTTAGCAAGGCTTATCTGGGGGGGAAAATGGCTTCATTTTGCATTGGAGCATGAGGATAGACCAGAAGTGTAACAGAATAAGGTCTTGTGGTTTGATGAGTCAAGATTTGGCTGTTTCTATAGGGACAGATGCAGCAGGGTTTGAGATTACACATACAAAGTAACGCACTCAGTGCGCATAGTGCTCACTGTACAAACCTCTGGAGGAAATGTTAGATCTGGGGTTGCTTCAGTTGGTCAGGTCTAGACTCAGCAAATAATATGCAGCAACAAAATGAATTCTGCAGACTACCTAAATATAATGAATGACCTCTCTCCCATCAATGGATTGTTTAATCCCTGACGACACAGGCATATTCTAAGATGATAATCCCGAGATTCATCGGTTTTAAATTGTGAAATAGTGGTTCATCAAGCATGAGAAAGCATTTTCACGCATGGATTGACCAACATTGAGTCCGACTTTATCCACTTTAAAGTTTATGGGATGTGCTAGAGAAGGTTGAACCGAGTGGTTTGATTGACCCAATCGTCAATACAATATCTCCGCCAAAAACGAAAGCAACTCTTGTCGGAAATTAGTGTCGTAACATCGCAAAAGATTGTCAAAATAATGCCACAAAGAATGTGCGCCGTGATCTTTGCTAAAGGCAGCCCCACAAAATATTACTGTGTGCGACTTTTTGGCTGGGCAGTGTATTTTGGAACCGAATGAATGGCTGATTTCTGCCAGCTGTACTGTCGCATCTTTGCGCGTCTCGGTCATTTTGTATATGAGAGGATTGTTGGCAGCTACTCGGATCAGTCAAGAGAATTATAGCTGGGACCCTGTTGCTGCTAGCAAGCCATTGAGAGCTCCCTAACACAGCAATGTTATGTTGAGATGCTCAGCAGCGTGCATCTGATGTAGCGAAGTTCACCCGTAGCCTTGCTGTATTTTGCCAGATTGTAATTTAATCGCAATGGTTTTGCCCCTTCTTTGGTCTGTACCGGCATACTATCGAATTACGAGTTTGTTGGCAAAGACCGATGGGTTTCTACGACATATGAGATTGTAAATGTTGTATTTACATGCCAGCCGTATGTTTTCACATGCGAGCATACTGATGTAGATGTCCGTAAACAGTATCATTAATTGAGCATTTTAGTGCAGAGCAACTCTAAGCGATTTTTTTATGTATCCGAGTTCTGTTGCGGTTCATCATAATAATTAGTATGGTCATTGACTGCACACGCATGGTCAGAATTTTCGTTGTCAGTATTTTAATTTCCCATGAACAATGCGGTCTGTTGGAGTAGGCGAAAAGGGCAACGGTGCTGAGAGTTCTCAGGACTTGCTTGTGTATGTATATTCATATTCAGCCGCGCTGCGTTTTTCTCTGCAAAGCGTTTAGGGTCTGTAGGCTATCTTTTCCCGAGGTGTGGAGCAAACGCCGACCTAGGCTGTGATTACAGAGACGGCGAACAGATTGCACTGAAGCGGAGTGAAGTCACCTGTCCCGGAGCCTGATTACCCTATTAAAAGCTGTTCTCACGCTTCACGCCTCCTTTCGCCCTTTCTATCAAATTCAGAATCGCGCTAACTCCATCCCTTTCGCTTTCTCGCGTTCCCACTTCATTTGAGGTCTCACATTTGGCTTTGCTTTTCAAGCACCGGCGAAAGACTAATTTGAAGGTGGTGATGCAGAGTTGGGTGGACGGTTTCCATGGTTACTCTTGATCGGAGGAGGAAAGGGGCTTATTTTATGTTGTGGGGGCGGGGTTATGTGCCCGTCTGAAATGTCCCGGTTTGACACATGAAGGCTGCTTGTGTTTGTGTGAGCTTTCCAATGTGCTGTATCTGCTTATACCCGTTACCTATATTTATGTAACTTCTTGGTGCAGGGACTGGATTAAGGCTCCTTTGAACCCCTTGGAAACTGCACCTCTGATGTGCTGTTTTCTTCAATGTGCTCAGTCATAAAGGAGTTTGCTTGCTTGTTATCTCAGTTTTGGACCCTTGTAAAACAGGAAGTGACACAACAATTTAGTTCCTTAAAACTAAGATTATCGTAGATTAAACTTGAGGCACTCGTAGAGCGCAAACCTCCGCCAGGGCAGCACAATCCAAATCTTCATGAGTGGGAGCAAAGTTGAGTTATCGCGTGTCATACGATTTCAAGATGGCTGCCGTGGCGGCCATATTGTTTCACTGATTGCGGTGAAAATCAATAGGGTCATAAAAAAACATAACTTCGTTGGTGGAGGTAATTATATTAAATTAATCTTGAACAGCCAACAAACTTTTAGATCTCGAAAATGACAAGTCCATAAATGCTATAATTAGAACCTATTGTCCAATGATCGTTTGTCTTTGTTCCGCTCGGACAAAGCATATGCAAATCTATGGGTTGGCTTGGTGCCTACTGAAGACTTGGCACCCCTGGGCACGTGCCCAGTTGCCCAGTAGGTTAATCCACCCTCAGTGGATGCCGTTAAGTTGGTCTTAAGGTTGATGTCTCCTGCTTTGCTACCAGCTTGGAATGGAGACACTGAAGTGTGTGTGTGTGTGTGTGTTTGTTTGTATGACTGTCTGTCTGTGAGTGATTGAGTAATGAAACACTGTTCATTCATGGGTGTGAGAGGATTTAGATTAAACTTTCTGGACAGAGGGAAGCGGCATGATGCAAATGGCATTGACTCAACTGGTCTTGGCCACCAGTCCCAGCAATCGGGGAATGAGTTTTGGAGCTTAGGTCACCATGTCCTGGCAAGAAAGACCACTGCTGTCATCAAGTTGTCAGCAGGAGGGCACCAGAATGAAGGCTGAGGAACTGGGCACCATTTAAAACGTCATTTGTGCAGGAAGTAGAGATCTTGCATGCAGAATCGCTGTAGATGTGAAAAGGCTTTAAACTGCATTACTTGACTTGTCTCCTGCTTGCATTCAAGTCTGGATGCACTGAAAGAGTAGGGAAACGATTATACACTATTGAACAGAAACGGTATGACCACCTGCCTAATAGGGTGTTGACGTGCCGCCGTAGCAGCGTGACATCCGAATGAATGCACAGTTCCAGGGTTTTTCAGGCCAGTAGCCCATCTCCCAGAGTATCACACTCCCTCTACCAGCCTGTCTTCTTCCCACAGTGAATCCTGGCACTACCTCTCCCCCAGATAAACCGTGCACACATACCTGGCTGATATACAGTACTGTGCAAAAGTCTTACGCACATTTAAAGCAATTTTGCTGGGCAAATATGCTTACAAAAATAATGAAATTAAAAGTTTCTAATGGCTGGGAAATGAATAGTGCAGAGTTGGAAGCTTAAAAACTAAATCAAACCAATATTTGGTGTGACTATGCTTTGCCTAAAAATCTGGGACACTGTCCTGTTGTGCTGTACTTAAGATGATTGGCTTTTTCCTTGTTCCAAGCAGAGTGGAAAACTTGCTACCATTCTTCTGCAGACTGACTGACTGACTGACTTGCATCTGTCCCTCTGAGTATTCGCGGACAGCCATGATGATGTTGACGTTGGGGCTCTGTTGAGACTGTGTGACATGTATTAATTATTTTTTAATGAAATGCAAACATTTAATTCTAAAACTATGTTTTAAATCAGCACTTGGAGTTTCAAATCTACTTTTTATCTTCAGCAACACCAATGAGAAAAACAAAAAGTCAACATCTAAAGCCAGATTTGAATGTCAAAAAGTGTAGGGTGCCTATGACTTTTGCACAGTACTGTACATGATGTAAAATAAAAGTGGACTCAATGGAACAGGCTTCTTTCATTGCTCCAAGTCCAGTTCCAACACTCACATGCCCATTATAGGCCCTATTTATGATGGACAGGGGTTAGAATAGGCACTCTGACATCCAGTTCCATGCTGTGACATTCCTCCTTGAACCGTCATTAAACCTTTCTGCAACTGGTGCCACAGTAGCCCTTCTGTTGGCTCAACCCAGATAGGATAGCTTTTCATTGACCTTGTACATCGATGAGCTTTGGGTGCCCAACACCCTATCTCCGCTTCATGTTTTGTCCCTCCTTGGACCACTGTTGTTAGACGCTCACAACTGCTGGCTGGGAGGACCCCAGGAGCCTTACCACTTTGGAGATGATCTGATCCAGTCCTCTGGCCATAACAGTTTGGGCCTAGTCAAAAGTTGTTGAGGTCCTATTTTTCCCACATCGAATGTGTTCACTGTGAGTGCGGACTGTTGGCTTACTGTTGAAGATTTGTTTGCTGACCTTGATTTATGCTGTTCTTACGAGATAATCAATGTTATTCGCTTAATCTGTGGATGGTCATAAAGTTTTGGCTCATCAGTTTATAACCATATATGGCAGTCCTCTTATTGCTGAGTTCGTATATAGTGATCTCGTTTTGTGTGTGTGTGTTTGTCAGCAACCCATTTATAAATTCTGAGAGTGATCTAGCATTTTGTGTTCGGGAATGGATGGTAGACTTGTGAATTGCCTGGCCGGCAAAGATTTGGTCACTCATATCTGTTTGCGCCTTCGAGAAGTAAGATTTTTGGGTATGTTTTTTTTTCTCCCTTTTTTTTTCTATGTTTGTGTTCTAGAATTCCGTTGCTGTCTGTGAGCAGTAGGAGTCATTTCATTTATATCCCAGCAGTAGCGGTCCATGGGCAGTAACGAAGGCCTTCGGAAACCTCACCTTTCAATGCTTAATAACCTAAACTTCTCGCAGTTTACTTATCCCAGTTAGCAGCAGTTGCTCAGACTCAATGGTGGAACCGATGAAAATCTTGATTCATTTTCGATAGCATTGTTATTCATTGCACCTCAAAATTGAGGACTTTTCTTCCACACATAAATGATGACAAAAATATCAATATATCTTTATAATTTTAGTGCTCATGTAACTCGAGAAACACCTGATTCGCGTGAATTAGTCAACGAGGCTTGTTAAGCAAAAAACCACGAGAATCCGTCCTAAAGTATATTCCGAATGTTGTCCTGGCTAAAGGGCATTGTTAGGCATGATGCACAGCTGAGTGACAATTGTAAGGATGGTGAAAATAAAAGCTGCTAAGTTTTGGATATTTGGATTTTATTGCCATCCTTACAATGCCATATCAATTATATAAATGTAGGCAATAGGTATTCACTTTTTCATGATCATTTTTTATTATAGGTCATATATTGGCCTTGATTGTTCGGTCAATAAATAGCTGAAAGTTGGAAAAAAAAAATTTAACAATTAAAAAGATTCACTAGAGAGGCACTCATAGAGTGCAAACCTCCGCCAAGGCAGCACAATCCAAATGTGCATGAGTGGGAGCAAAGTTGAGTTATCGCGTGTGATAGGATTTCAAGATGGCTGCCGTGGCGGCCATATTGTTTCAGTGATCGCGGTCAAAATCAATAGGGTCCATCCTTGATGTAATTGCAATCCACCCACAAAATTTCAGACAAATCTGTGCATTACTTTTTGAGTTATGTTGTTCACAAACAGACAGAGACAGACAGACAAACAAACGGGCGAAAACATAACCTCCGCCCCAACTTGTTACGTGATAACCACGCAAATGTAAATACTCACAAATTATTCCATAAATCCCTGCATTTTTGCATGTATTATTCGGTTGTGATTGTCTGTTTTGTCTGCCCAAATTTCGAGCTAGCATTTACTCTCTTTGTTTGTTAGAACAAAAGAGTCAAATGGTGAAGACATCACCTACCAGTCCACTTCTGTGTTCCAAAAAGGTTGCTTTCACATTTGGTACGAATACGGACGTGCCTGAGACCACCTCTTCCAAGTGGACGCGCATACCGTATCCGAGCACGGTACACTTGTGTTCGCACTTACCAAATGAACTCGACTTTGGGGTCAAGCAGGGTGCAAAATTAACTTTTTTGTCCATCAGCCAAATGGCCTTTGAATGTTCAAATTTTGCCAGCCACTTAATAGGTTACCATTGTTTTTTTTTTTTTGGCTGGTGAGTGAAGCAAATCTACCAGCCACCAGCATATTTTACCAGCATTTGGCTCGTGGCTGGTGCTAATTTTGGCCCCTGGGGTCAAGTGTTCTCGGATCTGTGCCCGAGTCCCTAGTGTGAAAGCACCCTATGTTTTCCGGCTGGACTGAGAACGGCTTGGAGCTCCCCAGGAGGAGTTTGAGGAAGTGGCAGAGGAGGGGGATGCCTGGGCCGTTCTGTTTGGTCTGTTAACCCCGCGGCCCGGGTCTGGACAAGCGGCAGAAAATGGATGGATGGATGGTTGGGAAAATGTTTTCCCCTGCCTTATTTTGTGTCAGAGCACTTTTACCATGCTTCAAAAAGGCAGTACTTAAGATCATCTAAATAAATGCAATTTCAAAAATGTGTGATTGAAATGCTTTTTATATGGGGCCAGTCTGCGTATTGTCAGACCATGTTAATGCTCTGTAACACAGTGAACTGGTCATGCATTTTTGTAATTCTTGTTGCTTTGCACTGCTCATATTGCTATACTGTGACAGATTTCTGAAGAAGAACATTTATCTTTGATGCTTGTTCTGTCTGGACTATCAATCCCTTTTGGTCAAAGTTCTAACGTTGATATTTGAGTCAAAAAACACAGGCTGAGACCTAAGCCATTTTTGGTTTTGCGTAGGACGGTCTAATTATTCTGGAAGACTGTAATTAATGTTGCCGTTAACGTGATAAACGCTGCCTTCAGTAATGGGCTCACTGCTCACAATAAAGTCTCCACTGGCTGGAAGATCTGGAGTGTCTGAGAGAATCTCTGTCTTTCTCAGTCTGTAGGAGTCCTCCTCACTGACAGTAGAGCTTTTATTTACCCAAGTCATCACTCCTTCCTGTTTTTCCTTTTCTGAGTCCATAGAATGATAAGGAAAAGCAGGATCGAGACTCAAGACTATTGTTGCAAAACCACCACCTGCTCTGTTGAGGAGGGCGACTGCACGTGCTTGTGTGTGTGTGTGTGTACCTGTGAAGTTGAGAGCACACGGGCATTTGTGCTTGTGCAAGAACTTGTGTGTGTAGGACTGCATGTGTGCTTGATGTGTGTTCGTTTGAGAGATTGTGTTTGTATGTGTGTGACAGATTGGCAGAGTCTCGCTTGCACTGCTTGTTTAACTTGTCAGGCTGATAAAGTGTTGATTGAGAGTGAGGGAGGGAGAAAGATGGGTAGAGGGGGGGCTGAGAGCAAGATGGTTAGTTCTTTAGTTCTTCCATCTCTGTGACTGAGGGAGGCATACTGCAGCCCATAAGGCAGGGCTGCCCAACCCATTCCGTGGAGATCTACTGTCCTGTCGGTTTACACTCCAACCCTAGCTAAACACACCTCATTCAGAAACTACAGGAGGCCTGCCTTACTTTGTTGTGGGGATCCACTGTCCTGTAGGTTTCCACACCATTGTTTAACAGGGATGCAAGTACGTATGTATTTGCGTATTTGTGTGCGTCTGTGTGTGCTCCATATCTCTTTATTTCTGCGTATTCTGAAAGTTTGGTTATAGCAAGTATGTGTGTGTTTGGGTGCATGCCTGTCATTTACATGTATGGAATTACAAGTGTGTATGTGTGTGTGCATGCACACACATGCGTGCACTGTCCATCAGGTTAAGCCCTGTCTTATTGATACCATCTTGCATCTGACAGTCGTGCTTTATCATGCCCGAGCACCGCAGGAACACGCACTTCCTGCTGATTATGCGCCTCGCGAGCCCCGACAAACACACCCACCGTCGCTCTCCTTGCCCCCTCTGGCAGCTCGTGGAAAGAGAATGAGGAAACCTTGCAGTGTGGGACAGATGGCGGATTGCGCCGTACAGCCGTCGTTAGCCTGGCTGGCGCTGGCGTCTCATTATCGCACATTAGCAGGACGCCCACGAATGGGCACCCGGAGAGCTGTGCAGTCAAGCGATCAGACCGCGGTAGATGTAGACTCTCTGTCCTCAAATGACTTGCTGCAGGTTCCGTAAGTATTTGGACAGTAATTAAATGTCAGTAAGTAAATGGCGGTTACTATGTCTATCCCCTGGAGGGTGTTCTCAAAGTGTCTCCGGACCAAACCTCTGAAACCGCTGAATTTTTATTTACCAAATTTTCTAGATGCATTGATTGGCTACTAAACTGGTGTCTTTTGGTGTTTTGGGGAGATTTGTTTTTACAGGTAAAAACACACAATAGTTCAGACATAAGAGTGGTTGACTTGGTATAATAATATTGATAATAATAATAATAATAATAATAATACATTTCATTTATATGCGCCTTTCAGGACACTTAAGGACAGGGTACAACAAGATTAAATGAAAAGAATAAGATAACAATGAAATAACCACACAATAAAACAGTTAAACAGAATACAGTCTAAACAGATGTGTCTTTAAGCATGATTTGAAGATTTGGATTGAGTCAATGTTTCTGAGATTGGAGGAGAAGGAATTCCAGAGGCGGGGGGCAGAGCAGCTGAAGGCTCGGGAACCAAAGGTTGACAGAGGGTCAGAGGGAATCGAAGAAGAAGATCATCTGAGAGTGCGAGAAGGTGTGTTGATGTGAAGCAGATCAGAGATATATGAGGGAGCGAGATTGTGAATGGCTTTGAAAGTAAGTAGAAGAATTTTAAAATCGATGCGGTAACGGATAGGGAGGTGGAGATGTTGTAGAACAGGGGTGATGTGATGAGTGGATGGGATTCTGGAAATGATGCGGGGTGCGGCATTCTGGACGAGATGAAGTTTAAGGAGATTTATGTGGAAGACCAAAGAGAAGTGAATTGCAATAATTAAGGCGGGAAGTAACAAGAGAATGGATAAGATGGAGGTGGTGTTTGGTGTGAGGGATGGGCGGAGACAATGTTGCGTAGATGGAAGTACGCAGTCCGGGTGACATTATTGATGTGAGCCTGAAGAGAGAAAGTTGGATCGAGGATGACACCCAGACTCTAGACCTGAGGGGAAGGGGATATCGAGGACTCATCGATGGTGAGGGAAAAAGTATCAGATCTGGATTGGGTGGATTTGGTGCCAATAAGTAAAATTTCAGTTTTGTCACTGTTTAGTTTGAGAAAGATACCGAGAACCAAGATTTGATTTCATGTCAACAGTCGCAGAGGGAGGTGGGCAGGAGGGTGGAGCTGGGTTTGGTAGAGAGCTAGAGCTGGGTGTCATCCATGAAGCAGTGAAAATTAATGTTAAATTTGTGGAAAATATGGCCAAGAGCAAGAAAGTAGATGAAGAAATGAAAGGGACCTAGGACAGAACCCTGGGGAACGCCGGAGATGACTGGATGTTAATGCCCACAAATTAAAGCAGAGCACTGACTTTCATCTTTATATTGAAGGTACTTGTACCCATATGAAGTGAACTATGAAGGAATTACTACTGTTTAAATTGGTGCTACTGTCCTAATACTTGCGCACCTCACAGAATGCTGCACAGGAATTTCATGGGAGGGAGGGTGACTCTGTTATAGTTCTATCTTAATGCCTTAGCTCAGGGTCTTGAACTCAAATCCTGGAAGGTCGCTGTGTCTGCTGGTTTTTGGATTGTTCCTGCACTTGAATGCTTAATCAAAGTCATTGATTGGATAAGGAGTCTGCAGGCTTTGTTTAAACAGCTGAACTTCGCTGCTGATTGAATGGGAATCCCAAAAACCCTGAGACACTGTGACCCTCGAGGACTGCAGTTTGAGACCTCTGCCTTAGCTCTTAGCTGTCACACTAGCACGCTAACTTATGGTTATTGCTGGGCTGCCTACCCCTGTTCCTGGAACTCTCCGTTCCTCTAGGTCAGTGGTTCTCAAACTCGGTCCTGGGGGACCCTGTGTATGCTGGTTTTTGTTCCAACCACAATGGCAATCTCAGTATTTTAACAAAATGTTAATTATCCAAACTAGGAGCTTATACTGTGGGATTACTTAAACTCTTAAATCACCAGAATTGTCTATGTATGCAATGAAAAATGTATCTTCTATGGGCATGTAGTACTCATTGAATTAAATTTCAAACAGTTGATTTCAATATGTACGAAGAAGGATAATCTACAACCAATGCAATTAAAGACTGAGGTCAATCAGCAGGTGCTTAATTGGTATGTATACCTGGCCATCATTCCTAACCATCAAGAAGATGATGAGGAATGTAATAACAACACCAATGATAATGAGGCCCACCAGTTTTGTGGTGAAGTATCTGGAAAAAATAGCCAATTATTGTGTGTACAGCAATTAACCAAGTTACCTGTTATGTCATTAAGTTGGCAAATTAATCTTATTGGTCTGTTACCTCTTTAATTTTCTGCTATAGTGCGATGAGCACAATGTAAAATTGGTAATCTTTGGGGCATTGCAAAGTTATGTTTGGCATTCTGTAGATTAAGATGGTAAATTACCTCTCTGAAGATCAAAAGCACCTAATTAAGAAAATCTAATAGCTTGTTAAAATCCTGGAATTGCAATTGTGGTTGGAATGAAAACCAGCATACACAGGGGTCCCCCAGGACTGAG
Source organism: Gymnothorax javanicus (assembly GCA_029692085.1). Taxonomy (NCBI): domain Eukaryota; kingdom Metazoa; phylum Chordata; class Actinopteri; order Anguilliformes; family Muraenidae; genus Gymnothorax; species Gymnothorax javanicus. The sequence goes on from CM056196.1 coordinate 26,294,045, forward strand.
TTTGAGAACCACTGCTCTAGGTTTTCACTCCGACCATGTCACAGTGTGCGTCATTTGACAGCCAGAGACTTATTGCAGCTGGTAATTAGTACCGGATGGTAGGTCTTCAGGAATAAGGCTGGGCTGTACTTGTCAATTTGCACAGACATGGTCTTTTTTTAGATTATTAATGAAGGGTATCGGGCTCTTGTGTTACGCATTTCTGTCTGTGGTAATTCTCGCTTGACTAATACTGCCCGATCATCTCTTGTGAGTTGGAGATTTCTCCCTCGGATAAAGAAAAAAAAAATATTTTGTTGTAGTCGCCAATTGGTGGTCAAATGCTATAGGTCATAATGGGTCTCAATGGGATGCACAAGAGTGTTACTGGCAGTGATGTGCTGTCAGATGATTAGAGGGCCTTCAGTAACCTCACTCTTTACAGCATGATTGCTCTCCAGCTGTTCCCGTGTAAGTTTGCCTGATTAACTATCAAACAATTTATTGACTGAACGACCAAAACCAATACATGACCTGTAATGATTAAAAAATGATGACAAAGTGATTGCATATTGGCTAAATTTATATAATTGATGTGACATAGTGAGGCTGACAATAATCCGAAAAATCCAAAACTTTCAGATCATCTCTTTTAGATTTTTCACATTTATTCGGATTGTTGACAATCCTTGCACTGTCATTCAGCTGCGTATTGTCCCTAACAATACCCTTTAGCCGTGACTATATTCAGAATTTTTTTGTACCTTATTGCTTTACAGGCCTCGCAGACTGGTTTGTGCAAATCTATGCCGTTTTTTGAGCTACAGGAGAAGTGGTGCTCCGATCGATCGGCCGTTTTCCGTGAAAAAGTATGTGATCGGCCTATGCCGATCAATGCGTTTCATTGCCGATCACAGAAACCGATCCCCGAGAATGAATGAAAGACTGTGGAACACGTTTGGTCTGAGGCCGCGTATGTGTTATCATTGGCTGATCGCGTAATGTATATTTCTCATCAAAGACTTTCCCTGATCCAGGATCAGGGAGTTTGTGGGATATCTGCCCTCCGCGGCACCAGGGGGCGCCGCCCCCACAGATCACGATGTTTACCAATGGGACTGCGGCCTAACGGGAGAAATAAATGACGTTTTACACTGATTGGGTGGACACTTTAAATTATGCACGTTGATGTATGCAGTTACTCGTTGGATGTAATCTAAGTGGCTGCTGGGTGATTAATAAAATCTTACAAAAAAAAAAAAATTCTTCTAGATTAAATATAATCTAGGAGGAGAGGGTCGTAATTATGGAGTAATGAAGAATGTAAAAATATAAAAACAGCAAAAAGCAGCACTGTTGCTGCTATTGAGGCCAGAGAGGTCCTATGATGGAGTAGTGGAAAATAATTTTGGTTTCTCAGCCAAGTCAATCGAAGTGAAATTAAATTATAGATTGAATATTATCTGATTGTGATTAATAATAATAGTACACTCAGTTTTACCGATTATTTCATTTTTTAAGTAATCTTCCATTATTTTTCTTATATACAGCATGATTTAATAAAATCTTATCCTTATTTTGGGTTTCATAATATTTGATTTTGAATAATAATAACCCTAACCTGTTGCACCACTGCAAATTTACAGTAGTCCTATGGCATGTAAAAGAATTTGAGTTTAAGAATATTTGTTTATTCATTTTGTACTGCTGCAAAGTGGCTTTTTTTTTATTGAATTAAGCAAGTTTTAGACTGTGCACCTAAACACGCACCAGTGCACCCATTTTCAAAATCTGTGCACCCAGTCAAAAAATCCTAATTCGAGCCCTGGAGTAGATGATGAGTGAATTTTCATTTTTGGGTGAACTTTCCCTTTTATGTTCTCAATCTGTTAAAGATTGTGTTACTGAAAGCAGGTAAATTTAAGTGTTTTTAAGTTGTCCTTTTGACTGAATAGTTGCTGCATTGTGCCTGCAAGGTTTTTGTATTTTTTTCTCTTGAAGAAGTTAGTAAAAACATGTTTTTTTCTAAATTAAGATTATTTTATGGTTCCTTTTTTTCTGAATCATGGAGCCAGTTGCACTCATCATAACTAAATCTAAAAATTTACAGCCAATCCATGTGATCGGTATCGGTGATCGGCAGCATAAAACCTGATCGGAGCATCCCTATACAGGAGTCCAGAATGTATAAAGACATATTGACATTTTATGTCATCATTTATGCGCAAAAGAAAATGCCTCATAACTTTGTGATGCAAGGTTCAACGATGTTATCATAAATGAATTTGACATTCATTCTACCAATTAGTCTTAGCAACGGTTGCTAATCAGGCAAGAGGATTAGGTAATTAAGCATTGAAAGGTGAGGTTACTGAAGCCCTTTGTTACTGTTTACTGGACCCACTGGGCTCTTAGCAATGCTTATGGATACTTTGCACCCTGTCTTACTTGTCTGCATTGCTGTTTTATTCTGAAACTCTAGAACACGAAACACTAAAAAACTTCACCCACCCTTCTATCAGCATAGGGGTGAGTGGATGATGAGCAAGTTCTTATTTTTGGGTGAACTGTCCCCTTAAACGCTGATTTTGTGGCTCCGTAAAAGTGCATGGTGAGTGTATTGTACAGGCTTCTTCCACCTCTCCTTCACAGTCATGCAGAGTCTAACTTGGTCATTAAAAATTGCTCTCTCACCACTTACCACTGTATACCAACAGTCCCCATGAACAAAATCTTCTGTAGTAAGTTTGTAGCTCACCTGGACCAAAGGTCCGGTGTGCTTATTTCATGGCCAGGTTGTCCGTTGTTCGTCGTTTGTCGTCCGTCGTTCATTGTTTATTGTCTGTAAACATCTTCTCCTCTGAAACCGTTGCAGCTATGATGGTGAAACTTGGCATGCATGTTCCTACCAATGAGGACACCAAACATTACATAAAACTTTCCGATCCGATTTCCGTCATATTGAAAATGCCATATGGGCCCATTGGATGGTCATTTTTGCAGCTATTGAGCTGTAATTTGGTACAATGATAGCTAGCAAGAAACCCAGAATTGTATATGATGGATTTTGTGAAATTTACAAAACTGACTTTGGTTTGACCTTTGATCCCTGGCCACACCCAGTTTTTTCTGTTATAACTTCAAAAATCTTCTCCTCTGAAACCACTGCAGCTACGAAGGTGAAACTTGGCATGCATGTTCCTACCAATGAGAACACCAAATTGTATATAAAACTTTCTGATCCATTTCAAATATGGCCGCCATGGCCACACCCACTTTTTTCTGCTATAATTTCAGACATCTCCTCTGGATCCACTGCAGCTATGAAGGTGAAACTTGGCCTGCTTGTTCCTACCAGTGAGAACACCAAACTCTACACAAAACTTTCTGATTCAATTTCAAAGATGGCCGCCATGGTGGCCATATTGAAAATGCCATATGGGCCCATTGGACGGTCCCTTGTACAGCTATTGGGATGACATGTGGTCCATTGATAGGTAGCACCAAGCCCAAAAGCATAACAGACAGATTTTGTGGAAATTTTACTTTCATAATTGGTATGGACATGTGTTGTGCTTCACTGATGACATCTATCGAATTTTGGTTGTCATGGCGACAGTATTGGCCAAATAATGTGCAAAAAAGGGGAGAAGCGGGCTTTCGGGGGCTGCACCCATGCGGTTGCTGCCGACCAGACTGTCTGGTTTCTTGAGTTATGGTCAAATAAGTAGTGGCTCTTTGCATTCGTTAGCCCTTGACTGAGCCCTTGTATTCCTGGGTGACTGTCCTCACATTAATTTTTTTACTCCATTGGCTGCCACCGTTGGGTCCTTTGTAAACACAGGTGGGCTGGCTGGGCCACTGCAGGGAAGGACACGTGCCTTATTGTGTTTTGTTGAGAAGTGAGGGGTGGCCTTGTGCGTGCATGCACACTAACACAGACACACATACACACACGCACACAAGCATACACACACATACACACGAGTACACCTCCTCTCTCCCCTGCACACCTGGCTCTTTGTCTTCCATTTCAAGTCATTGAGATGTAGGCAGTAAACACTGCTGTCTATTTCAAAAGACACCAGCCATGGAGACAGAAGAAAAATCAGCAGAGGAGAATGGGCTGGCTTTGATGCTATGGAGAGCCTGCATTGCTCTCTCTCTCTCTGCCTCCATCTCTGTCCCTTTCTCTCGCTCACTCTCTGTCTGTCTCTCTCCCGCCCTTATCCATTTCCCTCAGCTCTGTTCTTTCTGTGTCCAGTGGATGTAGTGAGGTGATGTTGCTGTCATTGGTGGATCTGTCGGTATCCATTTTGCTGCTCTATTTTACTGTTGTGCTGTTGCTTTGGGTGAATATGGTAGTGTTAATGCCTATAGCTGCAGCTGTATTTATATCTGCAACTGCTAATATGTGTAACTGCAGTATGATTTATGTTGCTACTGGAAGTGTTGTTGCTGTGGACAGTTACGCTTGGTATTCATGATGTAGCTATGTGACTCGCATTTTTTTTTTTAAATTGAATTAACTTTTGTGTCTACTTGACTGTACTTTGTGTGTGTGTGTTAGACTGTGTGTAGTCTTATTTCTCTGTACAGTAGTACTCTTGTTACTCTGTGTGACTGTACACATGTTTGTCTATGCAACAGCTGTTGTTTTATTGTGTAACTAGCCTCTAGCTTTTTGAACTCTTCTTTTCTCACTGTCCAACTGTACTCTTGCATGGCTGTGCTCTTGTTTCTATGTGTGACTTTGCTTTTTTTGTAAAACTGTGCTCCTGTTTCTCTGTGTAACAATGCTCTTTTCTATTGCAGGATTGTACATTTGTTTCATGGTGCGCATGTTCTCTTGTTTACATTTGTGGCAAAACTCTTGCTTCTATGTGTGACTGCACCGTTGTTTCTCTGTGTGGTTGTACTCCAGTTTCTGTGTGGTTGTTCTCTCTGTGTGGCCTTACTCTTGTTTCTCTGCGTGTCTGAACTCTTGTTTTTCTGTGTGACTACTGTTTCTCTATTTGACTGTACTCTTGTTTCTCTGTGTGACTGTATGTGGATATTTCAGTGCGACTGTAATCCTGTCTCCTATCTGGCTGATGCACTCTTCTCCCCCCCACCCCTTTCCTCTCCGCAGGTGACAGTGCGATGCTCGAGAGGGCGGAGAGAGAGTGAGGTCATGGGCTGCACCTCTGCCAAGCAGGTGTCGGCCGTGCCCAGCGACGAGGAGGGCCGGGCCAAGGCCTATAGCAACGGGGATCTCTTCACCGGTTAGTCAGTCAACCAGTTGACTTGGTCCATATTTTCGGTTTAAGCTACTCTTGGTGACCATGATTGTGCACTAACTGGTATTACATGCCAAATAAATGTAACTTTACCTTGGGTATACACGGTAAGAGAGAGGGCTGGGCGGTATGGACAAAATCAAATACCACGATACTTCTGACCGAATACCTCGATATTGATATTGTGGCGATATTGTAGGAATAACTATTGGCGTTTTCAGAAAATATTCACATAATGCAATTTTAAATAAGCAGTCATCAGTAATGTAGATATATGGTCACAGGTACTAGTAACAGCTAGAGCACTCTAGTCACTGCAGACAACTGCATCCCTTTACAATAATACAGCCTTTAAAACCAGAAAACAACACTTATTTCATGTCACGATATTACGATATCTAAAATCCTCAGCGATATATTGCGATATCAATGTAATTTCAATATATTGCCCAGCGCTAAGATAGAAATATCATGCTGAATATTTATAATAATTATTAATTCTTGTTTTAATAATAATCAACAGAAAATACTGGATTTTCTTTAGATTCTGAATTGGTCTTAACCTTATGTAAAGCATCCCCTCTGGCCTTCTTGCAGTCTGCTCGTCTGTTGTCTTTTCTTGGGAGCAATCCTTGCTTAGCTTGTCGCGGATGCTATTTCGCTAAGGTGACAAGACGAAAAATCTGAAACTCGACATTCTAACATTTTACTTGATGCTTAGCTAACTGGGATGGCACAGAAGAAAGCAAAGAGACTGTGTTGGTAAAGTATGCCCATTGCAAACTGTGTGTTTCTCTATGAGAAAGAATTTTTTTTATTTATTTAACCCTTATTTAACCAGGGAAGTCCCGTTGAGATTGAAATCTCTTTTTCAAGGGAGCCCTGGGGGTTGAGATGGGGAGGGAGAGGACAAATGCGCAGCCAATTGGATCAGGGGATGATTAGGTGGCAGGTCGAAAGAGCCAGGTTGGAACTTTAGCCATGACACCGGGGAACCCCCTACTCTTATCAAAGAGTGCCATAGGATCTTTAATGACCACAGTGAGTCAGGACCTCGGGTTAACGTCTCATCAGAAGGACGGCGTCTCCTTCAGTACAGTGTCCTCATCACTGCACTGGGGCATTGGGGAATTATTCCACCAGAGGGAAGATCACCACCTACTGGCTCACCAACACCTCTTCCAGCAGCAACTTGGTTTTCCTCGGTGGTCTCCCATCCAAGTACTGACCAAGCCCACACCTGCTTAGCTTCAGCCACGCGGCTGGAGCAGATCGAATAGTGGTATGGCTGCTGGCAATGAGCTCCATTGATATTATCTGGTGCGGACATCATTGTTTCCCCTTCCTGCACAAGGGAGATTGACTTCTTGGATTAGCATGGTGCGAGAGAGTGGAGTTCAAAGACAAACGGCTGCGATTACGGTGACAGAAATCAGTGTGGGAGAATCTGGGGGTGCAGTTAGTTTTTTTTGGGTGCAACTCGCAGAATATCCCGAATGGAAATGACAGATGACAAAATGCACAAGACCTTCTCTCTCCTTTTCCTCATTCCACTGTGCCCTGATTCGCGCTTCATCTCACTCACTCATCTGTGAGGGATTATTAAATGGTGGTTGATTAGAACTAAAGTATTTCCTTTGACGGCTTCATATGTGATTAAATATTATCTCCCTCCACCCCTCCCCCTGTCTATCACCCTTTCCTACAATCCCTGGCAAAAGTTATGGAATCCCTATACTTGGAGGATGTTCATCCAGCTTTTTTACTTCATGGCAAATAAACAAATTGCAGATATGACACTAGACAAATTTTGTTTGTTAGCTTAAATTCAGGCTTCATGAAACACACCTCAAACATATGTATTTATTTTAATTAATGGCATATTTTTAATAATCAAGTCGAGAAATTAAATAAATTAAAATAATTTAATTTGTTAAAGGCGTGTTTCATGAAGCCTGAATGTTAAGCTAATGAACAAAAATTGTTTAGTGTTCATATCTGTGATTTCTTTAATTGTTAGGAAGTAAAAAAGCTGGATGAACATCCCGTAAGTGTGGTGATTCCATAATTTTTTGACAGGGGTTGAATACGCCAGTGGCAACTATCCTTGGTTTTTTGAAATCTACCTTCCTGTGGGCTGTCCTGTAGAATCCTAAGCTGTCGCATGAGGTGTACTTTCATTGGGTTGGAGTGAATCCTAGCAAGATGGTGGATCTTTAGGAAGAAGTTTGGTTACCACTGCTCTAGACTCTGGAACCATCTGGTTATGGGTCTGTCTTGCTGCCCTTCCCACCCCTGTCTCTTTCATTTGAAGAGTTTGTTTCCAAAACACATTTAGTGCCAAAATTACAAAAATTGAGATAATGGCATAGAGGGAGAGCCCAATGTGCTTCTTACACATGGTACAAAAATCCATTTCTAGAAATTCATACTATAATGTGTATTTTTTCATGGTCAAAGTTTGTGTTTTTCTATAAAATGCAATATGCGCCAACATAGAAAAGGCTGATTTGCTCAAAATGAGTAAAATGGATATTTTGCGTTTTGGAAACAAACTCTTCATTTCTCCCCTTCCATCTCCATCTTTCCTCGTTCCCGTCATCCATATTTCCCCCCACCCTTCTCTTACTCTCTCTCCCTCTCTGATGAGAATGGAAGACGGCAGCTTATGAGTGACGAGCTGTGGCTTGGTCTGCTAGGACATGCGTAAAATGGCAGGTCTGAGTGCTCTCTGGGTAGATTAATATGAGCTGTTCGACGGCAGTGCATGGAGACAGTGACCTGAATACTGTGGATTACAGCTGGCTGAGGCCCTCCTCCTCTGCCCTGTGATGTTTCTCCCGCTATTCGATCCCTCGCTTTGCTGTGCGTCTCTCCATCTCTTGCTCTTTCTTATCAAATTCAAATCTCTTTATCGCAGCTGAATCCATCGGTAAATAAAGCACAAAGCCAAAGCACACAACTTCATGTTCGAGTGTTAACTTGGTGGAGTGATCCATACAGAACTGTCCTCGTGATCTATCAGCCAAGATCTGTCTCCCTCTCCAGTCCTACGGCGCTTTATTGGAATTGCCAACAATGGCAATATAGCACAGCGCTTGGAAAAAAAGGCACACAAGGAAAAAAGTGAAAATCATCATAATTATTGCAATATGAGTAAACGACAGCAACAGCAATATTTATTGGACTAACAATATTAACCCTCAGAGCGCTGAAATAAATTTTAAAAAATATAAATGTAATTATCCTGTGCTGTTGAGAACCTATCACGTGGCGACTTGTTCAACCCTTTCACCCCCTTTGCGTGACTGGCATTTTTTCCCAATAGTGCCATATGGCACTCTTTATGTTTATGTTATGTTTCTTTTAACAATCAGGAATAAGAACAGACAGCCAGAAATTTAGTTAGAATGTCAACAGAGGCCATGGGGAGAAATAGCAGTGAGAACTGGGCACTGGTGGGGGCGAAAGGGTTAAAAGAGCTCCCCTGCCGGAGCTCTTTTAAACAAGTCACCACATGATAGGTTTTCAACAGCTTTGATTTTGATATCTTATATCACTGACCAACAATAGCTGCATTTAGGGCTCTAAGGGTTAATAATTAGTTGGCCATTTTCTGTTTATTTTCATCCTAAAAAGTAGGGTCTTCTTTTCTGTGGTGCTGTAGTTCTTAAATCCCCACTCCATCTCTCGTTCTTCTGCCCTCGTCTGTTTTCTTTTCGTTCCCCATATCTCTCTACCCATCTCCCTCCTGCCAGTTCACTTAAGAAGGGCTTTATTGATACAACAGAGCCGTGCTGGGACCAGGCTGTTGTCAAACGCAGACCACCGTGGGCCTACTTCAGGGCCACAAGCCCTCTACATGTTTGTTGTCGAAGTGTGTCAGTGCCCATGCGTCTGTCTTTGTGTCCCAGTTTGTGTTTGGATGTTTTGTTGTTAGTCTCCTGTTTTTTTGTTCTCCCTTTTTCTCTTTTGTCCCTCTCTCTCTCTCTCTCTCCTGTCTCCTTCTCCCTCTCAGGAACAATCACAGGAAAGGTTGGCAAGAGGATGTTAAGTCATTTATTGAGTGTTTTTTTTTTTTTTTTTTTTATGAAGTGTCCTTTGCTGTGAGAAATCGACAGCTTCCTTTTCCATTGTGTTTTGCTTGTGTGAGTGTGCATGTGTGTGTGTGTGTGTGTGTGTGTGTGCGTGCACTGGCAGAAAAGCCAAACAACATCTCTGATTTAGAGCACGGTAAGTGAACATATTTCATAAGCCCTGTCAAATTCTTGTGACCACTCAGCACAGGCAGCCCTGGGGATTCCAAAAGGAGCGACATTAGGTCCCAGACAGGGATAGAATTCAGCTTTAAACCACAAAAATATTCACACCTAAACTACTTTCCTATGTTGACGAAAAGCTCCCAATAAAATTAGTAATCCTGGGCAACGCTGACCGAAGGGTGTGTCCTCCCGGGAAGGAAAATGGCCTTGTTTCTCGGGCAACAAGAAAAACAATGGAGCATAAAGACAGCTTGAGGAGTATAGCAGGCAAGGCTCGTCAACATCTGCTTACTGAGGACTGGAGTCCATTGTGAACTGGCGCCTGCCTGTCAAAGGTTTTCCTCATGCTGTTCGTCATAGAATAAATGTTTTAAAAAGAGTTTAAAAAATGAGTTCTTGCAGCAGGTGAGTCAGGTATTTCGCAATGAGGAAAAATAACATGTCCAGCTGTCATCAGAGGCCATTGCCGATGGCAGGCGAACGGCAGCGATGACGGCTAGACGCTGAAAAGCCTGACTTTGTCACATGACCCTTGTCAGGGTCAGATGGGAAGCGCTTATGTTTTCGGTGAGCATTTTCCTCTGAGCGGTGTTAGGAGTTGAGTGACGGGGAATAATGCAATGCAATGGCATTTCTTCTTTTTGTGGTCTGTTACATGCTTGTCCAAGTTTGTTTTCTTGCAAAAAGCTTATGGGTCTTGTGTCACTAGTCAGAGCAACAGAGTAAGAACCAAGAATCAACAGAGATGGAATATGTAATACAAAATATATACCATAGATTAAAGAATATTATTTTGTGAGGCATTGTTAATTTTATTGGTTAAATGTAGGCACTCCAGAAATGTTTTCAATACATAGCAATGTAGTGTCATTTCTGTTGGTATTTTTGCTCTGAAATAAAACATGCAATAATTGTTATCGTCTTCCATATGGCAACATATTTTCAAATGTGTTGCCTTACAGTTTGCTTGTAGGTCACATTTTTAGAAACAGTCTCTCACATTAGAATTAAGTCAGCGTTGTTTTGTGTCGTGAGTGTGTGTCATTAATCGCTGAAAATTTGGGAACAGCCTGCCACTGTCACAGAAAAGACATTTCAAGAATGCGGGATCTCCATATATGGGAAAATATATTTTTGTGTCGTAAGGACACGCACTGCACAGCTTCCTGTTACAGGCTGATCCCTCCTGCACCTCCCTCTCAGGGGTCGGGTGGCGGAGGGGAGACATTCTCTATGCCCTTTTGTTTTGGTTGGTGATTGGAGTTTCGCGTTCGGTACTTTGTGTTTAGTGTTTTATATACATATATATATATTTGCCTAACCCTGCAGAAAAGTGCATTTGGCTCGCAAGCAAGGGTGGAAAGATCGGGTTGAGAAAGCCAAGGTCCCACTTGGGCAAGTTGTTCCAATCCCCTGTGTTTTCTAATCGGCACAATGCATCGGCTCCTCTCTGAAAATAATCAGTAACACAAACTGGCTGAGTTCATTGGTTGGAGAAACTCATCACTGAGCCTTTTGCTTTTCGGACCTTGAGCCTTTAAAACCTCTGCTTGGCAGTGAAATCAGTGTGTAACGTGCATGTTTGTTTGTATGTGCGGAACGTGTGTGTGCACGAATGTGTTTGTGTTTGTACACGTGTGCTTGTGTACAGGTATATTAGTGTGGTTGTGCATGTGTGTGATTGTATATGTATGTGTGCGTGTGTGTACGCATGCTTGTGCATGACTGTGTGTTTGTGTGTGTGTGTGCGTGCGTGTGTATGAGTTCATGTGTGCATATGTGCATTTATCTATGTGTATATAGCTATGTGTGTGTAGGTGTTTGTGTATGTGTCTGCATTCTTGTATGTGTGTGTGTGTGTGTGTGTGTGTGTGTGTGTGTGTGAGCTCTCTGTGAGTTGTGTGGTTGTCAAGGTAAGGCCTGCTGTGCTTCTGCATGTTTACATTCCTCAGGCACTGATAGGAAGACCTCTCTCTTCCCTTCCGTCTCCCTCCATCTCTCCCCCTTCCTTTTTCGTTTTTCTTCCTCGGTTCTCTGCAGCCCACGGACCCTGGTTTTCGCCGAGAAACGCTGTCCTTCTGTGTCTTTTAGCTGAATTTCGGCAGGTCTCTCTGTGAGGCTGTAAGGGAAAGGTGCTGGTAGAGGGCGATAGGGTCAGTGTGAACACCAGATACAGATTCTGGATCGCTGCCACCGCGAGACGAGCTTGTTTTTTTTTAACGAGGATGGGGGCCAGATGAACTGCGAGATAGGGAGAGGAAGGGACGGAAAGCAATGTAGGAAGAGAGGGGGACAAAACAAGCAGCCAGAATGGGCCCCTATTGCTCATCAACAAAACACGCTATTTTGACAATATTTGGGATCTGAATGTTCCTGCTCGGTTGAGCCCTGACAGTGAAACGTTGTCAAAATAAAGTGCTTGTTTTGGGAGCAACGGTGCGCAAGAGCTGCATGTTATTTCTGTCATCTGTTCTCTCCCTGGTCAGTATCTTCGTAAAACGTGATGTGTGCGCACGCATGTGTGTGCCCCGTGTGTGTATATTTAGCTGCTAACCGCAGGACTTCAGGGCTGGAGCTTCAGGTGCTGTGTGTTTTAGCTGATAAGACTGAGTTGGGTTCGCGTGGCTATCTGAGAGGCCCTTGTGCTTTTGAATTCCTCAACGGGAGTCGGCTAATTAATTTGCACAGTCAGAACCATCCTGCTGCTTCTGGTCCACTCCACAGCCTTTTAAAAGCTGTGTGTGAGAATGTGTGTGTGTGCGTGTGTCTGTTTGTGCAAGAGAGTGTTAGTGCACTTTGTGTGTGTGTGTGTGTGTGTGTCTGTTTGTGCAAGAGAAAGTGTTTCAGAGAGCGTGAGTGCATTTTGTGTGTATGTGTGTATGTGCGTGTGTCTGTTTGTGCAAGAGAAAGTGTTTCAGAGAGCGTGAGTGCATTTTGTGTGTGTGTGCGTGCATGTGTCTGTGCAAGAGAAAGTTTTTCAGAGCGAGTGCACTTTGTGTGTGTGCGTGTGTGTCTGTCTGTGCAAGAGCAAGTGTTTCAGAGAGTGTGAGTGCACTTTTGTGTGTGTGTGTGTGTGTGTGTGTGGAGTGATAGAAGCTATAATTATTGCAGAAGAGCAGAGAACTGACTGCTCCACTCATCTCCTGTCTCCTCTCTCCCTTTCTCTCCCCCTCTCCTCCTCTCCCCCTGTAGATGAGTACAAGATGAAGGGAGTGGAGGAGGTGAAGTATATGCGTGGCGGAGAGGATGAGAGGGTGAACGCCCGCAACCAGGAGAACCTGGTGAGATGCACCTTCACACACACACACACACACACACACACACACACATATCCTTGTACTTATATCTTTGTGAGGACATTAGATTGACTTCTGTTCATTCTGTCTGTGTTTCTACAGCCTTTCCCTCATCTTAACAATAAGCAACGTATGCCACACCCAAACCCTTTCCCTAACCTGAACCTATCCCTAATTCTAACCTTACCCCTAAACTTAACTAATAAGTCACAATTAGCCTTTGTAGTTGTGAGGACTCTTGAAAATGTCCTCACTTCCCTATAATGTCCCCACTCTGAAGGAAAAAAACATTTTTGGTTCTCACTTCGTAGCATGTGCAAGAACACACACACACACACTCTGAAACACCATCTGCATCCGTGTCCTATGCAGATACAGCCATGGTGTCGTATTGTAATGTTGGAGCCTCGCCCTGCTACACTGACTGTTCACTACCACCAAAGCACCTTCCCTATTTACACACACTTTACATTCACCATCACGTCTCTGACCTTTTCCTACATCAGAAACCCAACTGCTCCTACCTGCTGTTTACCGAAGGCAGCCCAGGGAGAGAATAAGCTGGAGATACGGGCACTGATTCGGATAACGATTACATTACACAGCCTTTTACACGTTTTGCCTGTTTACCTCACTGGGAGGGTGCTTTTAAATAGAGAAACGTGTAAAGCTTCTATTTAAATGGCGACTCAAATGCCCCACGATCATTTGTTGCATTGCTTGCATGCGTAAGCGGTCTTAAATATTCATGATTGTACATTCATTAACTGGCGGAGCAACACTGAGGCAGTGAAAGGTTGTTTCTGTAAGCAATGCAAGCAATAACCACTACTATCCACAGTTTTTTCAAACAGCTGTCGTCTTATAACCTGGTCAATCAGGGCTGGAAAGCAGCTTTAGTGAGCTGTGTCTGTATAGCGGGTCCCTTTCCAGGGGCCTTCCAATGACTCATTTTCACCTTCTTATATCCTTGCATCTTTTACTCCCTAGCTCCTTGCTCCTAGCACCCCCTTTAGGAGAATGTACTGGTTTGGAATGTTCTTGTAAATCATGGGTAAGGATCCCCACTCCTGGAGAGTCATTGCCCTGTATGTTTTAGATGTCTCTCTGCTCTAACGGAACTCATTTAAATGATTGTAGCTTCTCAAGGGCAGGATAATGGGACAGATGCTTGAAAACAAAGCTATCAGGTGTGTTCGATCTGAGAGACATGACGAACATGCAGGGCTATGACCACGTTCACGTCATTTGGGGAGGATGGTGAAGTCATATTGATTCCCATTGATAAGACTTTAATGTGCTCTCATCAGTTAGAAAGTTGAACAGGATGTCTGCGCCTTGGGATTTGGTGTAAATTTAGCCTATAATCGGATGAGCCTGGGAGACGCATCAAGCGGTTACGCTGTTAATGAAATAAAAATGTGTTCGTTCTCCGATAGGCAGTTTGTTTGTGATTACAACCGCTCGCATGACGAAAAATGGCATTACGTTGGGGTTTATTTTAGGCTGCCTTCAAAAGAGGAGTGCGACTGATAGGGGATGCCGCTTTCAATCGCGTTATTTACTTCCTGGTTGGATATTTCGACTTGAGTGCTATTTACAGGTTGGACATTGTTATTTAAGATAAATATCATATGAAATGAATGCAACATATGGCTCTCCAGGAGCGGGGTTCCCTACCACTGTTACAAACAGTGGATCTTGATCGATTCCCGAGGAGACAAGGAAGGAGAGCATTTTATTTCAGCCAAAATGGTGGCTGTGGCTTGGGGACGGACATGCAAATTGCACCATTAGTGATAGGAAGGTTGGAGGAAATCCTGTCTCATGTCCATTAAATTTCCCTTGAGCCAAAATGGCAGCTGATTCTGTCCGTCACTGTTTCTGTACTATAATCTGTGCTCTCGCTACTCACAGGGTACCTTCTGACTGAGCCAAAATGGTGGTTCTGACACATGTACGACTGCACAATGTGACCGGCCTTTGCCATTTCTGTACAACACAAAAAGTGCTTCTGTTTCTCGAATGGCCCGTTTTGCTAGAATCAAAATGGCGGCTCTGGCAAGAACACAGATGCAACCAGGCAGGTCGCCGTGACCAATAGGTGTAGCACCCGAATAATAAATGATGTTACCTTGGCAACCAAAATCGATAGGCGCCGTTTCCTAACCACTGCCCATATACATACCAAATATAAAAGAAATGGCTTGAAATTTGTGGCCTGTAGAGCGTCCACAAGAAAATCTCCACGGCAGCGGCGGTGGACGTGTAACGAGGCCAAATTGTAGCCTCGACTTTGTTTGGGGGCTACAATAAAAGTAACCTTTCACTGCAGTTTTTACATGATTTGCCTGAGCCCAAAATGGCAGTGCCAGCAAAGAAAGATGTGAAAATATATCACGTCAGTGCTATTTGTGTGGCGTGAAAGGTGAGAGAGGTGTGACCTGTGTGTGTGTTCTGCAGGAGAAGAGTGGTGTGGTATTCAGGAACACACAGCACCAGGAAATCCCAGGAGGAGAGAACACGAATCGGACCAAGTGAGTCACTTGCTTCTGCTGTGTGTTGTCTGTGCGAGGGAATGAGCGTGCCGGTGTGCGTGTGTGTGTGCATATGACAGAGGGTGTGAGTATGTCTGTATGTATGTGACTGCGTATGAATGTGCAGGGGTTGTTGCCTTGTGTGTATTATTGAGAGAGTGAAAGTGCTCATATGAGTGTATGGGCATGTCTGTTCATGCATGAGAAACTGAGTTTGCGTGTGTGTGTGTGTGCGCGCTTGTGAAAGTATGTGTGTCTGTGCATGTACTCATAAACTGTACGTGTTACTTGGGTTTTGTGTCCCATAAAAACATTACATCACATGTATCCTTCTCCAACTGTTGATCGTGGTATTAGTACAAGTGGTTTCATAATGTTTGCGTGTTCTATATTAGATTACTCAGATGGAGACATTAGGTTGGAGGGAGATGGGTTTTCTAGCCAGTAATATCAGCGTGTTTTGGTGCCCAGGGTAATGCGGTTGTTTTGCGGTCTATCTGACAGGCCGGTTATGTGATGAATTGATCTTTCAGAGAGACTGCTCTGCAGCGTGGGTCGGCCATTTTGGAGCCGCTCCAGCTGTTTAGACTGCGAGTCTGTTCTCAGCCACTCGCAACGGAAAATTCACATGCTGTTTCATGCCCCCCCCTACACTCCCACCCTTTAACTTCCTTCCTGTCGATCGCCGTCTGTCTCACACTCTCACTCCCCCTCTCTGCCCTCACGCTCCCTCCATCTCTCCCTCTTAATCAATCCCTCTTTCTCCCCTCTCACTCCATCTTTCTTCATCTGTCGCTCTCATACCTCTCTCCCCTCACCCTCTCCACCTCTCTCCCTGTCGCTCTATCTCATACCTCTCTCTCCCCTCACCCTCTCCACCTCTCTCCCTCTGCTCTTTCACCTTGCACTCTCCCTTCATTTTTCTCCCTCCAACAACCCCCCCTTTCTCTCACCTCCCCGTCTATCCCTCCCTCCCCTCTCTCTCTTCACCCTCTTCACCTCTTCCTTTCCCTCCATCTCTCTCTCCCTCTCTCTCTCAGTATCCACTCATCAGAGAGTCAGCAGGAGTTCTTCCGGATGCTGGATGAGAAGATTGAGAAGGTGAGAGGAAGGAGAAGTGGGCGGAGCTTATGCATCCGGGGCTGAAAATTTAAAGGGATGGTACGGGTTAAAGCGAGCTCCCCCTTCTCTGCCAGGATATACACCGAATATAGGGCCTCCGTTTTGACTTTCAGAGTAAATGCCCTCAGTCTTCGAGTCAGGGGAAGGGGGAGGGGCTATGTTTCCAGAGATTTACAAGTACGCGGGTGTCGAGCTGAGGTTGGCCTGGTCATACTGCAAATAAGCCCCCAATGACCGAGAGACTGTTGCCACTTATTTCAGAACTTGTTGGCATAGAAACCACCATAACCACAAGGACCCTTCAGTGACCAATAACTGTACCTCCTCTGTGCTGTAGGCCTACTAATACCCTTTACTGACAGACAGGGACACAGCTAATGATGACATGGATGCTGTGGAAAACCACAGAAAGCACATGGCCAACCGCATGTCAGAGTCATAAATAACAGTACTGACAATGACCACTATCGCCAGATTGTTTCGAATACCAAAACCATCACTGTTAGCCCAACATATACACATCGTGTACACCAGCTGTATTCTCTGCTCCTTATGCTGGGCTATAAAAAATGTTCACACCAGGAAAAATAATTGGGGCCTATTGCCTAATATTCCAAAACAATCTTTCCTCAAGTATATTTCTCCGCTATGTTCGAAAATACATGAGAAGGTTTATGTGGCAATTTATTTTTTACATTCATTATATTGAAAATAATGGGCTAACATTACTTAATGCATGTAAAAAATGGCTTGGATAAACAGCATTAGCCTTGGACTTGCTGCTCTTGAAAAGTTTATGGTAATGTATTGTTTAACCGCGGTTTTGAAAATGGTGACAGATAGTATAAAAGTCGGTACAGGCGTATCAAGATTACAATCACATTTGCGCCACGATCTCTAATACTGTAATTCAGGAAAACTGTGTCAGACAGAAGTCGTAGTTGGTGAGAGAGCACGCAAGTAGCAAAGCCCAGTTCACTAGTTTTTAGGACGCATGCATAAGGACGATTTGAGATCATTCAACCTCTTTTCTCAGCCTTCGGGGGTCCTGGAATGTTTGCATGATGGCGTCATGCACCACACACAACAAAAAAGGCACTCAGTGGGTAACCTGAACAATAGCCCAAATGCAGCATTTCTGGTTTCACTAGCATCTTGCTCCTGTCTCCATAACCTGTTCAGCCTCTGGGGTCCATCTCTGAAGATATTTTGGAGTTTCTGGAGATATTTTCACTGGTTGCACCCATGTTAATTCACTTTCTCAAGATTGTTGAAATTGGAACGTTTGGGCATCAGGGATCGTGTGACAGAACTCTTAATGTTAAAAGTACCAAGAACCTTTCGATAAAATTACTGTTCTTCAGCGTTTACTCAGATTAATGATTAAAAAACAGCCTGACTCTGGTCACTACTGTAAACTTGGTGTGCAGTTATGCTTGATGCTACTGGTAATATTAATGGGATGATGTAGCAGTTATTGATAGCAATTTTTTTTTATTCACGACAGAAATAATCATAATAGCGCATTATGGCTCTGTGGAATCCCTCAGAATGTGATTCACAGATTCCATGGTTTGACCCCTGGTCTATCCTGGTGTACAGATTCAGTGGTATGACCTCTGGTCCACGCAAACTCATGTACAGATTTATCCCAAGCATTTAGGAGATTCTTACTCACCCGCACAGACAGATGGGTGCCGATGTTTCCCTTGAAATAAGGAATAAATTGCCACTCGCTTTGAAATGTTATTGGTCGTCGAGGTATGCGTCAGCCAGAACTTGGGAAGCTGGGCATCAGCGTAATTTGAACTCTCCCCTAACTCCCAGCTCTCTCTCTCGTTTGTCCTTAGGGACGGGACTACTGTTCTGAAGAAGAGGATGTGACATAGCATGGAGACCCTCCAGCAGTGAATTTAAGCGTGCCTGCTTGTGTGTGTGCACACGTGTATGTGTGTGTGTGCGTGCGTGCGTGCGTGTGTGAGTGAGTGTTCTTTCTCCCTGCAGACTATTGAAGGCTGACTTTAATGCCTCTTTGCTGTGAAAACATGTTCGGGGGACGTGGGACTGACCCGTGAACTCAAAAGCAGCGCAGACCCAATCCCTCCCTTTCTTGCTACAAAGGCTTCAAGAACCATCCAAAAAAAAGTCTAATTTCCCACAGTCTCATCCAGGAACACTGCTCAATGAGACGTATCATCCGTTATTGTGTGTCTGAGTGACATCTTCTGCTAAACTCGGCGTGACGGAAAAGCAGCAAGCATGGAAAACTGAGGATTGGGCATCCTCATTATCATCCTCCTCACCTCCCGTTTTATTTCCCCAAAAAGATGATTGGATGGATGGACTGAGGGAGGTGTGGATAGAGGGTGGTGCAAGTTGCAATTGAGTGAGTTTGCGATATTGAAGTGAATCCTGCCCACTGCTGTAAGCCATCAATCTGAACTGAGATTTAACTTCCAAGTTTATCAGGACTAACAGAGAGAACATGGAAAGAATAGATTTTAATGAGAGTTTGGAATAGTATTATATGGGGGGCGGAATTGATATTTTTAAATGCTGGACTCCTGCCTTGGATGGATTTATTTTTAAAATAAAGTATAATTTTTATGTATTATTTTATGTTAGGCTTCTGTGAGCATATCACTCAACAGGCTTTAAGGTCAAAAGGTGAAAGGTCAGGGCTCCTGTGACCCTCGGCTGTGTCTCTGTAGCAACCCTTCTTCTGACCAAAAACACTTATCTACTGCTATAGCCATTGTATCATCTTCACACACAGAGTTTATTTTCTCTATCTGTACCACAATGTTAAAGGAACAATTCACCCAAAAATGAAACTTGTCGTTATCTTCTTGCCTCATGCCGGTTGAAACACAGGTGAAGTTTGTTAATCCATCCAGCAAATTTGGAGCGTACCTGCACACAACTGCAGCAGCCTTCTCTAGAAAAACTGAAGTCAATGGGGACTTGGTCATTAGCATCCTTTAGAGGCAAAAAAACAGCCAAAAATGGCCATAAAATTACTCCCTTTTTTTTTTTTTTTTTAAATTCATGATTGCATGCAGCCCCCTTCACTCATTGCTCTCTGCCTGACAAGAACTATCCTGCAGTTCCTCATTTACCTTACAACAGACACGGAAAGAGCTCAAGTGAAATGTAACACTAACCGCTTAGCCTACTTATCAGACTAAAACAAGGAAGAAATGTCCCGATTTCGATGTAGAAGAACAGTTTACGCCCAGCCCAATTTCTGCATCTGTGACTTGCGCCTATGCATGGCTGAGTAAATATGGAAGTGCCTGACAGCTTCCATCAGGCAGAGAGCAAATGAATGAAGGTGGGGCAGGGGCACTTAATCATGACTTTTTTACATAACCGCTGCAGTAAAAATTTATGCTATATACAGGTGTTATACAGGTCCCTTCCAGTCACAGAGTGATCCTTTGGCTTCAGGAGGCTTGGATTATGCTGCACAAGCGGTATGGAGTAATTTACTGGCCATTTTTTTTTGCTATTTTAAGGACTCTGAAGAACTCTACTTGACAGAGTCCTCATTGACTTCAGTTGTTCTGGAGAGGGCTGCAGTGGAGTTTTGCTGGTATACTCCAAATCTGTTGCTTGGATGAACAAACTTCATCCGCGTTTCAACTGGCATGGAGGGGAGCAGATAATCACAAATTTTCATTTTTGGGTGAGCTGTTCCTTTACTTGAAAAACACTATTTGACTATATTTCCCATGACTACCACAGCAAAATGTTGCACACTCAGCCAATTAAACGTCTCAAGTTTCGCTGGGCAGTGTTCCCAGCTCAGCACTCTGCCATGTCAGGTCAGTTCCCCCCAAAACCCCGCAGTATTAAAGTGAGCTGACATTGCGGAGTCCATCATTCTAATTCACACATACAGAGAAAGCAGGGAGAGGGTTTCCATCAGAGCCACGGCCCAGCTCTTGCTTCTGTCATTATGGCTAATGGATTCTTACATTTTTTTTTGTTTCCACATTTTTTCTATTAAAATTAAAATAAAAAACAGGAGCTGTTTACATAACTGTGCCTCCCCTTCCTCTCCCATTTGTCTGAATGCTGCCTGCTGGCTTTTAACAACCATCCGTCAGCGCTTTAGATCGTGTAAAATCCCATCACGCTGACATCACCCCGCTGGATCAAGAAGTCTCATTAAATTTCCGTTTGGCAGTAGAGGAGAAAACTTTATGGAGGAGTTTCAATTTTAGTCAAATATAGGCTAGGCTTAGACTGCCACACGGTGGCCAAATTGGGTAACAGCATATCATTGTCAAATGTCCCACCAGCTGAAAATTAGAACAACGATGCCGTTTCTTGCATGCCAGCGCATGACCTTTGTTTGGTGAAACCATTCCTCCGTACTGCTGTTAGTATCCCTGCAGTGCAGTCCTCTGTGGCTTCAAGAGAGTAAGGCAGCAGTCCACTCCATTATGGCACCTAAACCCCCCTAACGCAGTCTTCGTTTTCTGTGCTGCCGACGCCCTTGGTCCTCGATACCTACAGGGGGGTCAGGGGTCAGCAGGCCTGGGCAGAGTCTCTGGTACACCAGGGTGGAGTCGGAGGCTACAGCACACAGCAATACAGTGGGTGCCACATCCTCGCCATGCTTCTCACGGAAGAGGGACTGCACCCTAGGAGAGAGCGAGAGAAGGAGGGAGTGTGAGGGATGGAGAGAGAATAACCTCATCAAGGCTGCATTCAAGTAGTCTTTTTTGATTAGGAAAGTTACCATCACCTAGAAAATGATCTGGGATTATTTACGTGGCAGCCATGATAAGGGTGTTCGAATTCTCTAAATGTTATGGAAAGGAGCTTTAGTGCTTCCTAATTTATCACCTTTAGCACAGGGTAAAATGAACCATCCTTTTCAAAATGAAAGATTACGCTGCCCCACAATACCGTACGACAGCAGCATTTAGAGTAATGACCATCCATCCAGCTAATCACGAAAACAAATGAACATCAAGGGCAAGAAACGCATGATCACATTGCCTTGTGTAAGTGCATTTGGATTCTCTTATTAGGGCAGATTGTCATTCTAAGCTATTATGAATTCACCTATACACCTTCCCTTTACCTCCAGACATTTTCCATCGGGGTTAAAGAAAAGTGGTATGGAATTAGACAGGACAGGACATAATTTTTTGACTATTTGATTGCAGCCCTGGAGCAGTCAGTGATACTGCTCTGGGGCAGCCGTTTGTATCCAAACATGGCCAACATGGGAGCAGGTTTCAGTCAGTTCTACAGGCAAAGGGTTGAATTTATTACCTACTGGTGTTCAATCAAGACCTTGTGGAGCAGAATCATACAATTAAAGAGTCAGGTGTAGTAATAGCATGCACCCACCCCTCTCCACCACCCATCCTTGGGTAAGACTGGCCACTCTGGTCTAATGCAGTGAGACTGCACAGAGTTGAGTTCTCCTGTGATCATCTGCTGTTTGCGGAGGTGTTATTCGAGAGGTTGAGAGATTGAGTCAGCGTGAGAGGGAGAGATCTTATTAGTCTTACAAAGGGTAGACTGGCAGAGTGTTGTCAATCGCTGACTGATCCACTGCATGACAAGATTACGTCCATTTTAAGTGCCTTATCCCATCACTGGTTAACCTTTGCCCTTTGGAGTCTTTCCAAAAACTTAACCTCAAAGCGAGCAGAACACTTGAGAGATGCGTTTAAAATCGTCCCAAGTTATGTATTGGCAATAAGATGACTTGCCCGACCAGTCTGTTACCATGGTAACATGCTGTCCTGATCGTAAAAAAGAAAAAAGAAAAAAAAAGTTGTTTTATAATTTGGACACACTAATGTGGGTCTCCCAAGGGAAACGGTTAATGCTGCCTGTTAAAGGATGGCAACAACACACACAAAGGAGTACAAAATCTTTCCAATATGAGATAATGTTGCATAAACACCTCTGCTGTGTGTGTGTGTGTGTGTCCGTCATGATCTTGAGCAGATCTTCTCAACTCTGTTCCAGGAGATCTACTCTCCTGTAGGTTTTCACTCCTCCTCTTAAATTAGCATGTGTGGTTATGCCAATTTGCATTTCAGCAGGTGCACTTTTTCAGGGTTAGAATGGAAACCTCCAGGATGGTAGATCTTCAGGAACAGGTTGGGCAGCCCTTCTGTAGCTGTTGAATGAGGTTTGCTTTGTCAGCGTTTGACTAACAAACCCACAGGAAGCTGTATCTCCAGGAGCAAGGTTGAGCAACCTTATTTAAGTGCATATTCAAGTAAACCTATGGCAGGATCTCTGATACATAGTCATATAGTTGGACCGACAAAGAGGGAAACAGCACATTGCAAATACACTTCAGAGGCAGTGGAGGGTGATACTGCAGGAGCTGGTCCACATAACCAGGTCCAACAAGAACATTCTTCTAAAAGACTGGGCCTCCAGCTACTTTTCACAGGAGCTCAATAGCTCTCAGTGCCAGTAGGACTTTATTCAGCCATTACTCTTGATAAGAAACCAGCAGCCACTGCTTCACTCTAATAATGAGAGATGCGTTGTTATTATAAATTGCAGTCTCGCGCTAAAGGCCATAGGATATGAAGTACTGGGACTTCTCCACTGAGCCACTGTATTCCTGAGTGTAGTTTTAATGTTTGTTAGCCCCTCTGAATAAATGTGTGCCCACAGCCAACTGTGGAAAGAGATGTAAAACAGCCACGTGCCTGGAGATACTCCTTCATGTTGGTTTTCATTTAAAGCCCAATAAAGCAAACCTGATTCCACTAACGCCTATTAAGCTTTCACTCGGGCTACCCAACTCAGTCAAATGATCTCACGTCATGCATAGCCTCGTTTTCATGATGCGCTAACTAAATGCTTTTCAGTAATTTACAATTCAGGAAAATTACAATTTAGAGAAGCGTGAAGTAGTTAGTGGATGGGACTCTGGGTCAACT
Organism: Gymnothorax javanicus; assembly: GCA_029692085.1. Classification (NCBI taxonomy): domain Eukaryota; kingdom Metazoa; phylum Chordata; class Actinopteri; order Anguilliformes; family Muraenidae; genus Gymnothorax; species Gymnothorax javanicus. Next base: position 26,317,455 of record CM056196.1, read on the forward strand.
GGCCTGGGTTCGATTCCCAGACCGGGCAATCACGTTGTGTCCTTAGGCAAGACACTTTATTCTCAGTGCCTCTCTTCACCCAGGTGTATAAATGGGTACCAGCATTGCTGGGGTAAAGTTGGGATAGGAGTTGCGCCCACCCCTACCGCTGTGGTAGAAGCTTAGTTAAAAGAACCCTTTCGGTTGCCTTCAACTTTGGTCGACAAACTTTACAATTCAGGATGGGGATGAAAGACGAAACGGAGTAATCAAGAGTGGAACAACATCTTTAGCTGTTGAATGAGGTATACTTTGTTAGGTTTAGCCAAAACACACACTAAACAGGATAACATCTCCAGGAACAGAGTTGGTAACTATTCTTCTCTGGTCACTCGTCCACTCCCTCTTTCTCAAAAAAACATCACATTTACATCCCTTCTTTCTTCTCTCTGCAGCACTGACTGTCTATCTCCCCAAAATAGTGGATTCCCACTTTTATGAGATTTTTGCTATAAAAATGAACAAGCAAATGCTGTTCCACATGCGGCAGATTGGCTACAATCGCCCAAGCTCCTGCCCTTGGAGCATAAGCGGTCACAGCAGGGTGAAAGGTATCATGAAGCAACCTGGATTTACCATCTGTGACTGAGCGCGCGGTGGGCTGGCAGGGGTAGAATGACCTGAACAGGATCTCCCTCCTTCTCTCTCCCCTCCAGAAGCACCAGCTGCAGCTCACTGCTCCCTCTGGTGGTCACCTCGCGCCACTGCCGCACTGTAAGAGAACGAAACGGAGTTACTGCAACAACCCCTGAATCAGGGGTCACAGAGTCAAGAGCTGCAGGGCTGCAGTCACAGCTAGTTTGTCCAAGTTACTTTCTAACGCTGGCCAAATTGCCCGAAAACGGAGTATGGGCTCTTTAGCTGAGTCTATAACTTAAATTAAGAACACAATCACATGAAAAACCAGCAGGCACTGCAGCCATCCAGGATTTGTGTTTGAAATCCCTTGCCGTAGCAGCTTAGCTAATATATCAACTTCCTCTAGCAACTCTATGTCCTTTCAGCAGAACAGAACTGGTACACTCAGCTTTAAAAAGCACATCAGAAATGTAGGACACGCCGTTAATGCCATTTCACACGCTAAATGTCAGAAAAGGTTAGAAGTGAGCGTTCAGGATGGGCTTTTACCCGAGGACTTGAGGAACAGTGGGCATGAGTCAGTCGGCATGGTAATTTGTCCCCATTTTAGGTTTCTATAATTAGACACTGCTCAGATACTCCGTTTCAACAACAGCAACTGGCACGTAAACACTACGTCACATATCAAGCATTGCAGGCATATTTTAATTTTCTGGAACATTGTGCTGTTAAATCCTAACTGACGGGTTCTGAGCCGAGTTGATTCCAAATGTCATGCATCACTTTTACATTTCTTTTACTTTATAGAGGCATGACTCTTACGCTACCTAATCAGCTCAGGATATGCTGAATTTTACCACTGAACAGAGCATTTTACTCCTACAAAAATGATCTCAATGTTTGTAAAGGACTTGTGACAGTTTGTACGTAAGATGTAACAGTGTAGACTTCAACATTTTGTACACAGCAGACTTTAGAGACCAGATAAGAACTAAATGTGCTGAAAAACTTTCCAGAGAAATAGATATAGTAACGAAAAACGAAAGATTTCAGTTAATGGAACTCCTTTTAAGAGCAGTCCATGGAATATCCATTCAGAATGGAGATTCTGCATACAAAACTGAATTTCATCTTGACTTTAACGTTTGGGACCGACACATTGTTGGTTACCTTCTCTGAGGAGGTTCTGTTTTCTGCCTGTTTTGTCTGTCTGTAACCAAGTAACTTAACTCAAAAAGTTATGAACAGATTTTGATGAAATTTTGTAGGGGATAGGTTATGGCTCACGGACCAATCAGTTAGATTTTGGAGGTGATCTGGAATGCCATCTCAATTCAGGATTTTTTTAAAGGTTTCTTCACCATTGCGGGATTGCACTTGGCAGAATAAATTTAATTCATCTGAAAATCCAACAGATGGTAATAAAGTTCAAGGTAACAAAACTTAGCCAATTGTAGAAATGGGTCATTCCATGCCAAATCACCTAATGGTCCCCAGGTGACCCTCTTAGATTTTGCTGAAACTCCATGAAAATGTTCATATATGCAAATAACGAACACACAGAAAATTTCAGGCCAAAAGTCCAAGCCGTTTTGAAATTACGGCCGTCCGAAGACCCCCCCTCTTCGCCCGTCAAGGCATCTCGTCGGATTTTTTTTCATTTTCAAATGATCATATTTTTGGATTTGAAAAAAGCTACAAAGCTGAAAATTGCTACCTGGGGTAATTTGCACACAAGCTTTCAGAATCTGCAATCAAAAACAGTGTATCTTGCTTCCTTTTGAAGATATGGGCACCTGAAAATGAAAGTTTTTTCTAGCGGAAATTATTTTTTGCGATTTTTAGGCTTACCTGGTGCCCGAACCATTGATCTGAGGATACCCAAATTGCTGATACATAGTCTCTACATACAGCTAAATAACTCCCTGCAAGCATAGACTTATAAAACAATCAGTAAAAGGTATGGCTAGGGTCCAAAGTCGACTTTCAAAAAAAAAATCTCAAAAATCACCCTTTTCGGGGGTCGGTTGACCTTGTGAACAGTTACTCAGGGTAATGAAATTTGCACCACAGAATTATATGTATCTGTCCTTTATATGTACCAAATTTCATTGATGTGACTTAAGTCCTTCATAGTTAGGCAGTGTTTCAAAGAAACCCACTAATTTGATCAAATTACACCATTTTGCTGTACATTACAATGTCTTCGGTAGATGTCAAAGGGCAAAAAATGAGAATAAGTAATCTTTGATAACCTTTTTAAATATAATAATTCTGAGAAAGTTGTAAAATTCATGACTTTGTACATCAGGAATAGTATCATATGGCTTGTTTTTAAAACAAAGTTTTCCATAGTACCATACATTGTACATATTGTACATTGATGTTACTAATACAAAACTGCTTTTTATTTAAGTGGATTCAACTTACTGATTTTCAGTGGGCTCTACTTACATTATTTGCATGAGGTCATAGCTGTTGGAAACTGTTTATTAAGATTCATCCTAGTCCAGGTGACCTCGTCTAATTAGGTGTTAAAACATTGTTTATCTAGGTTCGTCCTAGTCTACTTAACTCCAAACCACAACTGTTTATTTAAAATAGCTGGATCAATTACCTCACTGTTGTGGCCGTATTGTTTTTACAGAATAATTGAACAGTGTGTTCACTTTTCAGCTCACATCCACTCCTCACAATTCATTTCAACTGCAATGTTCAGCAGATGAAGTGTACATTTTGTGAGCTCTGTAAAAATCAAGATTTAAAGCATGGAATTTGAAGCATCAAGATCGGGATGCAGTATTGGAATTGCACTGGAGGAGGAATGCCATAAGAAAATATATGGCAGAAATGTTGGCACACTTGCAGCCTCTGACTTGTCACAGGATGATAAGAAGCTATTGGAATGGAGAAGTGGGGTACTGCTACGTGATGACAGCGCAGTGTGTTTTCACCATGAGAAGATGTACATCTCTCGATATGAATATACTCAGAAATATTGCAGTGATCCATTCAAAATGCACAAGAAACGTATTTCAAGTAGGTTTGCTTCAATTTGCTTTTACAAATTATTGTAATTGTCAATTTACCAGAGCTCGAGGATGTTGTTATATACTGTAAAGTAGCATAATTTGATCAAATTAGTGGGTTTCTTTGAAACACTGCCTAACTATGAAGGAGTTAAGTCACATCAATGAAATTTGGTACATATAAAGGACAGATACATATAATTCTGTGGTGCAAATTTCATTACCCTGAGTAACTGTTCACAAGGTCAACCGACCCCTAAAAGGGGTGATTTTTGAGATTTTTTTTGTGAAAGTCGAATTTGGACCCTAGCCATACCTTTACTGATTGTTTCATAAGTCTATGCTTGCAGGGAGTTATTTAGCTGTATGTAGAGATTATGTATCAGCAATTTGGGTATCCTCAGATCAATGGTTCGGGCACCAGGTAAGCCTAAAAATCGCAAAAATAATTTCCGCTAGAAAAAAACTTTCATTTTCAGGTGCCCATATCTTCAAAAGGAAGCAAGATACACTGTTTTTGATTGCAGATTCTGAAAGCTTGTGTGCAAATTACCCCAGGTAGCAATTTTCAGCTTTGTAGCTTTTTCAAATCCAAAAATATGATCATTTGAAAATGAACAAAAATCATGATTTAGGGCGACGGCGTAAAAGAGGGGGGGTCTTCGGACAGCCATAATTTCAAAACGGCTGGACTTTTGGCCTGAAATTTTCTGTGTGTTCGTTATTTGCATATATGAACATTTTCATGGAGTTTCAGCAAAATCTAAGAGGGTCACCTGGGGACTTTCCTGAAAATTAGGTGATTTGGCATGGAATGACCCAAATACTATGTTTGCCCTTGAAGATTTGCGTATCAAACAAGGGTGGACAGTTGGCCTTGGTGGAGGTCTGCGCTCTCCGAGCACCTCTCTAATTCATTAAGCTACAATGGCACTTTCAACACTTTAAGCTCATATTGTGCCAGTGTTCTTACTCTTATCAAGGCAAGTAGGGAACACACAGAATCCTCTCAGGCATATATATGAATAATCAATTCAGAGTCTTCAACTAATATGGCAAGCATGTGTTTGGACTGTAGGAGGAAACTGGAGTACCAAGAGGCAACCCAGGCAAACACAAGAAGAACATGCAAACTACACACAGAAAGTCTGGAATCGAACTCAATGACTTTCTTGCTGTGAGGAAACTGTGCTGCCCACCACTATGCCACCACTCAAAAACCTGCATGCAACTTAGAGCAGGGCTTTCAGTATTGGAGCTGAACATAAATGCTCTGATTTACTAAGTCCTTTATCACATAAAACCTTTTGGCGCACACAATATGAATGTCATGGCAGGACGATTGGTCCAAAACAAATACCCAAGCCATTCACTGGCCTTGTTACTGGTTTTACGCATGCCAAAAGGCCTTTTACATGCAAAAGGTCTTACTGAATCAGGGCCAAATGTGGCATTTGAGAAAGCATATAAACTCTAATGGTGGTGATGCGTGGCTGCAGTATTTCAGTCCGTTTCCCTCACTCACCCTCGGTAAGGTCGAGATAAACCAGAAACGCAGCATAGACCTGAGCGCTGTCCCCTTCGTCCAAGCTCATCAGCTCCTGGTACTGAGCACAAACACAACAAGGTTCATGACTGCAAATTGTTACATGCACTCAAAACACTTCACCACAAGATAAAAATGTGCTGCTTGTGATAAGTTAACGCAGACTTCACACCATAGTCATTCAGGTGATGCTTAAGTCCCAAGTGACTTACAGTCGATTGGCCCAAACAGCGCCATTTCTCCCTTGGATTTCCCATGGAAGGAGGCTGAGCTAGTCGATAGGACTTCGTTCAAATGTTTATATGCCAATGATCACTGCGTGGTTAAAATCTTGTCTTATTCATCAACTGTCAACCTTGTCATTTTCGAATTCGAAAAAATATGCTAATTTTACATATTTGCTTGCGAGGCGTATTTCAGGCTTTAATTTTTCGATAAACTGAGTCGACCTAAGGGTAGCAATCGGTATTTACCACGTGTCCATACAATATAACGGCAGCAACTGTTTTGGAATACCGTATCTGTTAGATGAGAAGAGCGCATTGCAAAGTCCTTAAAAAATTAAGTGCAAATTTATCTCCCATTTTCAACAATTTTTAAAATAGATATAAAATATTCCTCAGTGCTTCTGATGGTGAAGCCTAAAAGCGAGCTAGGCATAGATGACGTAGAAAAAAAAATCTTTAGATTCTCACTGATGCGCAAGCAGATACTGGCCTCTAAACATTGGACCCGGAGCAAGAAAAATGGGCGTGGTCAGCAAATTTCAATCATGCATATCTTGAAAGCTACTTCACCGTTGTTTCTGAAATTTTGGTATATCACTATTGGTCTTAAGGGCTATTCGCAAAATAAGTTTCATGGAAATCGGAGGGGGTCGGGGGGGAGCTTTGTTCAGTTTGGCGTGGAATGACCCAGGGATAATCAAATCAGGACCTTGACTCCAAATCCAGAGATGATTCACTTTTCTTCCATACAATGTACAGAAGTATTCCCCACTTGTGTGAGATATGTTACCACCTCTGATGCAGATATATGGAATATAACAAACTATGTATAATATGAACATTGGGCTATTATCCTGCATGTAATGCACAACCATTTTGTCGTGGTTTAAGAGGGTAAATAATAGCTCTAAAAATGCAAAGCTACTAATCAAGGAAAATGAAAATCTTGTTCAAAATCTGGAATGACTGATGCAGCAGAAACAAAAACGAGCAGGGAAGGAGTCCATCAGGACAGAGCTCAAAAAACACGGGTAGTTGCATTATAAAACTTCACGAGCGACCAACGTGGTTTTGTACGTAAATTACTCAGAATTCAAAGTTATATCGTCAGATATGCACAAAGAAAGGAATTCCACGGCAAAATAAATTTTATGACAACACCAGGAGTTTAATATGATCATATTCTAATGACTGGCCAGCTACCGCATTATCACACACTTGAGTAGACAGCAAACACACAATACTAAGATTACTGTGTGAGTGTTGGAATTTACTTGACGTACGTGCATGTCCTCACATTGCTGGTACTTAACCCAGTGGAGACACAGTTACCTTTGAATGCTGTAAAATCCAGTTAGCGGGTTGCTGTCGCTCACTTCGCTCTACAGCCTCCGACTCCGGAACACCTGTCGTATCCATCGTTCCGAAAACTAACCATCTACAGCAGCAACTTAAAAAACGCACAATGATGCATCACCCAAAACAAATGAGCTTAGCCAAAATCCCACAAATACTTCAGCGGCAGTAGGACCATGGCTTGCGTAATTGTCCGGAGTGGAACTAGAGTTACAACTAAAACAGTTCCGCGGAACAAGTAAAGTTGTGTTATGAGTAAATTATAATTGCCTATTCGGCTGAAAAATTTTGCAATAAAAATGTTCATTTTAAAAGTGAATGGGTAGTTGTTTCTTGTGTTGACTTAGATCCAGTTGTCTCTGGCTCATTTTTTAATCGGAAATTACGGTTCAGGCCGCCTGTCCATTATCGGATCTATGAGAGAAAAAAGCCATCCCTGCTGAAAATTCCAGCTTTGACCAGCCTAGGATAGTCAGGCTGGTTTAAGCTGTGTTTTGGACAGTTTTAGTTGGTCGACCAGCCCTTCACCAGCTGACTCCAACTGACAATACCAGCTTAACTAGCTTTGACCACCTTCATCAAGCTATAGAGACCAACTTTAAACATCTAGACCAGGTACGACCAGCTAATAAAACAGCTCAGACCATCTTAAACTGGCTTAGAATTCTAGCAGCTAGAATTCTAAGCCGGTTTAAGATGGTCTGAGCTGTGTTTTCAACACCATTAGCTGGTCTAGATGTTGAAAGCTGGTCTCCATAGCTTGATGAAGGTGGTCAAAGCTAGTTAAGCTGGTATTGTCAGCTGGAGTCAGCTGGTGAAGGGCTGGTCGACCAACTGAAACTGTCCAAAACACAGCTTAAACCAGCCTGACCAGCCTAGGCTGGTCAAAGCTGGAATTTTCAGCAGGGTTTGAAATGTTCGGACATTGATGATATTTTCTGACAGTTTTAAATTCTACCACCGGCGAATTTTTTTTTTTTTTTTTTTTGCTTAAAACAAGATTTTCATTCAACGATAGAACAAATACATTCATGAACGTTGAGCTCTATTGTATTTTAACTTAAATTACCACTAGAGGGCGCTCAGCGGCTAAATAGGAACTTTACCTCAGGACAGTGGTCCTCCACATCGGTCCGAAGGACCCTGTGTGCTCGTTTTTTGCCCCAACCACAATTCTAATCTTAGAATTTTAGTAAGGTACCAACTTCTCTTAATTGCATTAACCATGTAATAAGGACTATTTACAATTTTTTAAACCACAGCAGCACAGCAAGAAGGTTGCGGGTTTGAATCTGGCCTGGGGCCTTTCTGTGTGGAGTTTGCATGTTCTCCTCATGTTTGCGTGAGTTTCCTCCCACAGTCCAAAGACATGCATATCAGGCTAATTGGAGATTCTTAATTGTCCATAGGTACATGTGAATGGTGTATGCACCCTGCAATGGATTGGAGAGCTGTCCAGGGTGGGTCCCCGACTTTTACTCATCATCAGATAGGACAGGTCCCACCTCAACCATGACCCTAGTGAGGAAGTAATGGTAATGGATGGGTGAAAAAAGAGGAAAATCGTAACAGATTAAATTAAATTATCACTTATCTTCTAAGTGGTTAAAGTGTTGACAAATTATCAGTAAAATATGGCCAATTTGTGGGCAAATGACAATGGCCACTCCTACATTGTGTAAAAGAGAATGAAGTCACGCGTTCAGCAACATAATGAGGACCCTATTGATTCACCATTGTATTGAATTTGATCAGTTAAAAATCTGCCCCTTGTTGCAAATTTTTGCTGTAAAGCCCAACTGTTACTCAACATGGTATGCGGCTAACAATAGCCATTTCAAACAATGTGTCAAAAGAGGGTTCTTTAAAACATGATTAGGATCTGATTTAACAGCTGTTTAAATAGCTGTGATCGCAGTTGAGGTTGGAACAAAAACCGGCATGCACAGGGGGCCCCAGAACCAACATTGAAAACCACTAATTTAGACTACTCAAACGCAATAAACATTCTGTTTCCAATCTCTAATTACACACTGTAGACTTCTATGGCTGTTATCAAAGGACTCCTATGATTACGCAAATTAAAAGTACACAAATTAGTGAATAATTAGTGAAGAATAAATATTCACAGAAGGATGTTAGCTACTTAGAAAAACAAAACAGGCATCTAATGAGTGTAGGCACTGGGTGAGATGGATGTTTCAGCTGGGAGATGATGTCAGTGATGAATTCATGGAATGTAGAGAGAGAGAGAGAGAGAGAGAGGAAGAGGAGCTTAGTCTAACATTTTGAATGAAAAAATTTGATTGAATATTCACTGGAGAGAGAGAACATTAAAAATATTCAGACATCCAGAGGACGAAATAGAGTCAGGAATTCACAGATGGGAGATGTAAGCACCTAATATGAGATTTAAGTATGAAATGGTACACACTGACAGCGGTAAAGACTTTGCCAGAAAAGCACAGAACGGTACTTTGGCTCAAACACCAGTGATCCAGTTTTTTAAGTTAAATAAATGAATATTTAGGGAATAATTCACAGTTCGAGACATTATCCTTAACAACTGTTTTTAATGTATTAACATTATTGTCCCCTTCTGAGAACATGTCACTGTGCCATGCTGAAGATATTCTGTTGATCTAATTGCTTCTCCATTTGCCAGAATGTAGGGCCTACTATTCCACATTCTAACAGAGACGAAATTATTTAAAGTGTGCAGATGAGTTTCTGTGTCCTGGCTGGTATCTGATGTCACTGAGAATCATAGGCTATGCAAATATTTCGGATAAACATTGTCCTGCCACTGGGTGTGCTTTTGTTAATAAATGGGATGATAGTGTTCAGTTAACGTTGCAAGAGATGCTTTAAGTACCCCTCCTCGCATTCGCAAACACGAACACATAAATACACGTATGCATGCACACTCACACAGAGACAAAAGCAGAAACACACACACACATGCACATATGCAAGCACACACGAGAGCACACAAAATATGCACGCGCTGACATGCAGACACATACTCACACGAAATAGTACTCGAATTGATATGATTAGTCAGCAATATAAAGACTTGTCACGACGAGAAGAAAATTCCGAGTGAAGAAGTAAATAATGTGAAAACTGATGACTCGTGCATTTCATAATTCCGTATAGGCCACTTTTTTCTTAGTCGGTACATTCTGAAAGAGAAATGTAAGGGAGACCGGGTCTAGTTGTTACACTTTTTCTTTTAACGGCTGTAGAATTGACATTATTAGGTTTTTGTAATCAATATGCACTGTAAAGATAAAAAGTTTATTAGACTACATGACTGATCTGCAGCAACCCCTATTTTCTGTGCATGCATAATGCTGGTGAGGAAAAAATAGACCCCTGTCACCTGTAACAAACTACCCCAGATATGGGGTTGTTTGTTACAGGAGGGGTAGTTTGTTGCAGGTTGTGGGGCATTTTGTTACACTAAGAATTTGCTTAAGTGAGACTTGTTTCCCACTTAAGTAGGCAAGTTAAGGGGGATGCCTTTCTACTATTAGCCTATCCCACGAAGCCACAGTAAGGAACCTCTTGAGTCATTCTCCAATGGCATTGCCACGTTTCGTTATTCGTTTGTAATTTCAAGGCATCTTTCTGAAACACAAAAAGGTAGAAAGTCATTCAGTGGGGTAATTTGATCTTGCCCAAGTTGTTACAGGTTTTGGGGCAAGTTCTTACTGTAACAACTTGGGTGTATCAACTAGTCCATCAGTAACCCTTTGCATTATCCTGACATTTTGAAATGTTCCAGTGCAATCTTTACATGGTTGTGTCATGACACAGTGGCTAATGTCTTCCTCTCTCATAATCCAGAAAATCTTGGGTATATATATATTACTTGATGTGAATCGATTTCTCCCAAACACCAAGAAAGTTACTTTTTTCGACCATTTTTCTGAAACACTAACCAGCGACTTTCGACGTACGTCCTTCTGTCACGTAAAGACGCGGCCGGGTCACCTTCGCGGAGCAGCAGGAAAAATTAGAGCGCCGTCTGTGTTTTATTATCAGAACTATTTAGAATGTAACAACATGGACTAGTAACAACTAGACCCGATATCCCCGATAGAATGAAATGAAATTCAATCCCAAATCAAAAGAAGTTGGGATGCAGTGTAAAATGTAAATAAAAACAGGATGCAATCATTTGAAAATCTCATAAACTGACATTTGATTCAAAATAGAACATAGACAACATATCAGGGGGTAGCCCAAGGAGTGTCACCCGGGATTCCTTATAGTCCTTCGAGCTCCCCTCTTCTCCCCCACCCCTCCTTACTTCGTTCCCTCCCACCCCTCATGCGCATAAGAACTTGGCTGCGCGGCGGAGCTCAGGTCGGGGTAAAGGTGCTACTTTGGAATGATGCCGGCGGTCCAAGTCGCCAAAGTCTGGTTGTTTTGCGCAGGACTGGCTGCCCTGTTGTCAGGGAGCCACCTCGAACTCGTTAGCATCGTGCAGGACCGCGTACCGTCAGAAACACCTTTGCTGAAACCGAAGGTTATGATCGCGATCTTGGCTCGCAACGCAGCGCACAGCTTCTCGCACTACCTGGGTTGTATCGAGCGACTGGACTATCCCAAGGATCGGATCGCAATCTGGTGAGAGACACGAGCAGAAGAGAAGTGAGTCTTTAAAGACGTCACTGCACTCTTCGACTGTTTATTCCTAGTTGTCCCCAACTTTTTATGTAAGGTTAATGGTCATGTGTTGGTGAAAACCTGCTGCACGCGTGTAAGAACAGAGCCGTTGCTGTCAGCGTGCCGCTTGGCTGAACAGCGGTGTCTTTGGGCTTTAATTGCAAGTTAGGCAAAGATGAAAGGGATTTATAGAGGATACGGAGAGTGTTGAACTTGTTTGTTGCATTTTAATTTCGGGAAAGGAGCAGCCAGGTGGAAGGTAACTGGAAAAAAAAGAGCTGAAAAAAGCTTAGGTGGACAATGTGGAAGCCCCCGGAGACTACCGGGATCAGCAGATGTAATAACGCTAAAACGGTTTGACGGCGGATCATTGGGTAGTCATGCGTAAAAATGTGAGGAGAGAGGGCGATTAAGATTCTTGCGCGCATGAATCCGGGGCTGCTGACAACTGGAGAGAACAAATTGTTCCAAAGTCAGGATGGAAGGAGCGCGCGTAGTAGCCTATGGAGCATGTCAAGTGTGCAAGCATCAAAATTTGCGTTTCTTTTCTTCAGGCTGCAAAAAACCTTTGCCGCACATTATGGTAAGTCGGCGTCCACTTGTTTCACGTCGATGTTTATGCGTCTCATTTGCTATATTAGTCTATTTTATTAACCCCTCCCCCTATTTAAGGGCCCATTTGTTTGCAGAGACTGTATGTTCATCTGTTTCTCATTGACGGCTCCACTCTGCCCAACACACACACGCGCACACACACACACCCATCACCTCCAACAACCCCCACGAGAACGAAGCAATGTGTGGATATCCCCTGCCCTCCACCCCCTTTCTTATCCCCAAGTTGCCAACAAAATAAATCAACTTGTTGAGTTGTACTCAGAACCTAAGAAGGAGGAGTCCCTGTGGAGAATGCTCAGTCCCATGGTGGCATCTGTCTGCTCACTGTTTTTTATGTCCCCCGGTTGAGTGGAGCCAGGGGTAATTTCTGGGATAGATGTTCTGACCATTTCTCTAAGAAGCATGTTATATACCTCTCCTCTGCCCTCCCTGCTGTAGCCTTTCTGTGAAGTTTTAAACTTCTGCCGAGAGAGAAGTGAGTAATTTAGAGTAAGGCGTGACTCTGGCCTGAAGGAAGGGATTGGTGGAGTTCGGAGATTCAGGTTGTGTACGCAGCCAGGTCTGGAAAACTAGGGCCCATTCATTTGGCCGTGAGACTGTTAGCAACAGTGTGCAGAATTCCCAAGCTCTCCGAATGAATCGCAGTTTGACAGAACTACGATTCTACTAGAGCCACAGATTTGAGAGCGAATCGGGGATGAAAATTGGCAGTTTGATTTTAGCCTAGAAGTGGGAAATGTCCACAATGTCTATCCAACAGGCTTTACTAGTGTGACATAGCATTTGAAGTCTTGCTATAATACTGCAATGCTTCAAATTCTGCAAACTATCACTATTTGGTTTCACCAGCGGCATGGATTAAGGCTGTCAGTTGATTACGGCGTGTACATGCAAGCAAGTATGCACGCGTAGATATGACGGAATGTATTTTCAGTGTGTGCATGTGTGTTAAGTGCCTAAATGCTTGTATTGTATGTGTGCATGCCTGTGTATATCAGGTTGTCATGTATGTGTATGTTTTGATGTTTGCGGCCGGGACGGGGACATGTTTGGAGTCAGTATCCCTTTGATAGTTGCATGTGCCATAGTTGCCCATCTCCCCGGATGTCCTGAAGACTGAAAAACAAACAGCCGTGTCTGAGGGGATGGCAGCAGTGGGAGGGGGACGCAGTGAAAGAGATGAGAGACTCACACTGAGCTGTGAAAGAATGTCGGGAATAGGAGGGAGAGAAAGAGTGAAAGGGGGTGGGGCAGGAGATTTTCTATAAAAGAATTACCCAGGGGCTCAAGAGCAGGTCTGTAGTTTACATTCCGGTCGCACGCATACACACATGCACACACACACACACAGTCCCGCTCGTGAATACATGCCCACTTGCTGTCATAATATGCACGTGCACATACCCTCACACACACACACACACACACACACACACACGTACACACTCAAGCACATATATATGCATGTGCATGCACGCACACACTGACAAATGAGCACACACGCACAGTCACACTCATGCATGCATGCCCACTTGCACTTTCAATACACGTGTTCACATACTCTCTCAAGCACACACACTCGCACACACATAAATGCATGTGCACACATACTGACACACACACACGCGCACGCACGCATATGGTCCCATTTCTTCCCTGTCTTTTGGTTTACAGTAATTCCTGGCTCTGGTCATTGATTGGAAAACTGATCAGTGTGACCTCACGGACACACCCCCATCCTGAGTAGGTGATTGATTATCAGAACATTATTTACTCTGCTGGTTTGTAATAATAATAATTATAATAATAAGTTTTATTTATATAGCGCCTTTCTCAGACCCAAGGGTGCTTTACAATGGAATCAAACAGCAAATAACATACATAGAACAAAGCATAAAAAGCATATAATACACATAAACATTTAGCAAGATAAAAAAACACAACACAAGTAATTAGACAGGTGTAAAGATCAATCGTCAGGCAGCATCCAGTCGTAGCCCATTTCCGCTCAGTCCTGGGAATAGATGTCGAAATGTCTGGCAGACATTTCAGTAGCACATACCTGCCTGTTTGTCAGAAATGACAAAATTTCCAGGTGTTTTTGGAAATCCTCAGGTGCTGCTTCTTTCGTGCTCTGCAGCTTGTTTCCAGGAACGAATGAAGACTGTACCGAGACAGAGTATGAAGGATGGGAAGTGAAAGAGAAGTGTGTGTGTGCGTGTGTGTGTGTGCGTGCACACACGCGCGTGCGCGCGTACGAGCTTGTGTGTGTCTATGTACATACAGTGTGTATGCACTCATCTAGTTCTGTTAGAGGGACGTGTAAAAGCTATGTCCCATATTTAAAGTTTCTCAGGAGCAAGAGCACTGATCTCAGACCAGTTTCTCCAGTTCACCTCCTCACCACATCCACTCTGAGCGGACTCCACTTTTAGAACATAACTAACCCAAGATGAGTGCTTTTATTCTGAGAGTTGAATAGGAGCCAATAGTTTGTGTACAGTGGGCTATGACAGAGTTTGTTTTTGATTATAGGAAAATACAGCTGTGTATGTCCCTTTGAATGTAGCAGGAAGAATGGGGAATGTGCTAAGGACTGAAAATGATCACTGTGCTTTATGGAATCTATTACAGAAACTTGCAGTTGAGTCCTGTGATCAACTGTGGGAAATTCAAAACGGTACATATGCAGTGAGAGTAAATTCAAAGGATAATATGGAATGAGCTCTAAAGGGCTCATCTTTAATTATCCTGGTTATGCTATATATGCTAATCAAGTCTCATGCATGGATTGAGGGTATGAGATATTGATGAATTTTCCTTATCAAAACCTGCCAACAAAAATGTTCTTGCATATACTGTAAAGAAAACAACTATTTTGATACAAAGCATTTTTCTTTCAGCCTAACTTCTGCACAAGCTGTCCACAAAGGAAAATATGCCACCTTATCCACTACAATAGAATTTTGTTTTGGTCATCTGGAAACCAGATCTCCTTAGCAAGTAATATGGCATTTACATATTTAACCAATCCCCTGCGTGAAAGTTTAATTTTCAACCAATCAGAAGGGAGTATTCATACAGAGTGGACACACTGCGTCAGACCTCTTTCACTTGTTTAGAAATCATTTAGGAGAGACCAGGGTTAGTTGTAACACAGCATTAGTTTTAACGCCATTAATTACCATGAATCAGGAATGAGTTGTGGTAATGTGACACCTTTTCCTGGCACATAATTCCCTTTGAGCTCACTGGAAAATTTTGATGACTCTGCTGTATTTTGTGCGTTAAAGCCAAAAAGAACCAGATTTATGGGTACCTGATTTTGTTAGTAGCTGGCACAGTGGATCAGTGGGTAGCACTGTTGTCTCACAGAAAGAAGGGCTTTGGATTTAAGCTGGGCTGGGGCCTGTCTGTGTTTGAATGTTCTTCCTGTGCTTGCTTGCGTTTCCTGTGGGTACTCCAGTTTCCTCCATCTGCTGAAAAGCATGCATGTTTGATTAATTAGAGATTCTTAATTGCCCATATGTGTAAGAGAGTGAGTGAATAGTGTGTGCGCCCTGCAATGGTTTGGCGAGTTGTCCAGAGTGTGTTCCTGTCTTTTGCCCATAGTCAGCTGGGATTGGCTCCAACTACCCTGTGACCCTAGTAAGGAAGAACGGTGTTGATAATGGATGGATTATTTTGCCAATTATGCGCCACCCGAGGTCCCATGATTCCCTTTGGGTTTCTGTGGGTTGTAGGGATGTCTTTGTCTGTCTGACAGTATGTCTGTCACCCTCTGTCTCTCTGTTAGTCATTCTGTCTGTCTGGCTGTTTTCCTCAGGCTGTCTATTAGTCTTTCAGTTTATGTATTTCTATCAGTTTATTTACCCCTCTGTCATGCTGTCAGTCCCTGTCAGTTTGTCTCTTTTGCTCACTTTCTCTCTGTTTTCTGGTCTATCAGTCCCTGTCTGTCTGTCACTCTGTCTGTCTCTATCTATCTGTCTGTCCCTGTCTCAGTCTGCCTGTCATTGTTTCCCTCTATGAGTTTGTTAGTCTCTCTCTGTCAGTTTATATACCCCTCTCTTTCTGTCAGACTGTCCATCTGTCTGTCTGTCTATCTCTTAACTTTCTCTGTCTGTGCGTCTGTCTCTGTCTTTTTTCCATCTGTCTCTCTGTTTGTCTCAAACACTCAGCCGTATTGTACGGAGCGTGGCTGTGTCCTGTTGCCGTGGCTGGATTCCAAACCTCTGATCTCCTCAGCTCTGTTCTCCCAGGGTTTGTGCTGATAACTGTGTCACAGCCGAGTGTGGTATGGACACTGGAGTCTGCTTTTGTTTATCTGGCTGCAAAAAACTTATTCTGTGGTTCCCTGCAGCTCAAGAGGGTTTTAAGTCTTTTTCTTTGCACGAGGGTGATTTAGATCGCCTATTATATATGATCTTAGAAGAATTTACAATCATATGTATATGTTTTGGGGTATTTTTTTTTTTTATATCTGAAACGGAAAAGATATCTGACACCAGGTTCCTTTGAATGTGCAATGCTGTTTGCTTATGGACCTAGAGGACCAATACTGAATGGGAAGATCAACAAACATTTTCTGAAAACTGACATTCTGTATTTAAATTTGTCTTAGTTTATTTAGTTAAGTAACAGTAAAGTAACCTCTAAGATTCTAAGCCCAATTAATAACGCAGTTGTGTTGAACTAGTTGATTCAACATCGTGAGTAGAGCCAACATTGATTTTTTGAAGCGTTGGAAGACTTTAACAGATTGGAGGATGGTCAGAAGAGTTTGTGAGCAGAACTGAGACAGAGTCAGGAAGTTTGGCTCCCCTTTAAAAGTGATTTTAATCTCAGGCTCACCTGGGTAAATAGAGCATAAATTAGGGAAGTCAGGGGGAAGTACACAGCAGCGCGCTGGACCGTGACCCTGTACGAGTCCATACAGGGTGTGTGTGTGTGTGTGTGTGTGTGTGTGTGTGTATGTCCAGGGGCATGAGTATGTGTGTGAGTGTACGTGAACATGTGTTTCGCTGCGCTTGTTTCATTTCTTTTTTTTTCATTTAAGGGAAGTCCCTTTGAGATTGAAATCTCTTTTTCAAGGGAGCCCTGGGGGTTGAGGTGGGGAGGGAGAGGACAAATTGCATAGCCAAGTAGATCAGGGGATGTTTAGGTGGCAGATTGAAACAGCTAGGTTGGGAATTCAGTCATGACATTTGGGAACTCTTTACTCTTGTCGAAGAGTGATATAGAATCTTTAATGACCACAGAGAGCCAGGAGCTTGGTTTAACGTCGCTGGTGAAAGATGGTGGCTCTTTCAGTACAGTCTCCCCGTCACTGCACCGGGGCATTGAGGATTATTCCACCAGAGGGAAGATCACAACCTACTGGCCCACCAACACCTCTTCCAGCCGCAACTTGGTTTTCCCAGGTGGTCTCCCATCCAATTACTAACCAAACCCACACCTGCTTAGCTTCAGCCACACGGCTGGAGCAGAATGAATAGTGGTAA
The DNA here is from genome assembly GCA_029692085.1 of Gymnothorax javanicus. Taxonomy (NCBI): domain Eukaryota; kingdom Metazoa; phylum Chordata; class Actinopteri; order Anguilliformes; family Muraenidae; genus Gymnothorax; species Gymnothorax javanicus. Next base: position 26,335,027 of record CM056196.1, read on the forward strand.
GGCTGCTGGTGAGAAATCATCCTTGAGAATCCATAGATGTTGTGAGGAAATTTGGGGCTGTGAGGGCATTTTGGGTGGCTCTCACACAGGATTACTGAGGATTACGGCTAATTGGCTAAAATTAGGGGTATGGTTACTGTTTGGGTTGGGTTAAGGTTGGGATTTGGGTCGGATGTAGTTGGGTTACGATTGGGGTTTAGGAAAGGAAGTACAGAATGAATGAAAGTCAATGCAACGTCCTCACTAGTATAGCTATACAAACATGTGTGTATGCTTGTGCATGTGTATGGATGCATATGTGTGTGTGTGTGTGTGTCTGTGCACATGAATGAGTATGGCAGTATGTATTTGTGTTACTGTGTGTGCGGGCGCACGTATAGGCATGTACATTTTACAGCTAGAGCAAGTGTTTAGGAGGTAATAGCCAGCCTTGGGGCGGCTCACTGCCACCTCGATGTACAATGATGCATTCATTCAGCTCCGGTGGGGGTAGAGAGAAGGATATAGCTAGGCAAAAGAGAGCTAGAAAGTAAAAGCGGGAGGGAAAATGTAGGACTAATATATTCAGTGAGATATTTGCCGGAGGCTTGTTGGATGAAAATACTGGTGGGTCAGGAGAGGAAATATAATTTTACCTGTATGTATTTGCACACTAACTGTTTGTTTGGTATTTTTTCCTGATTGCAAGCGCTTCTGTTTTCTCGATGTAATTTGCGTACCATGACATGTATACATGAGAGTAGGTGAGTGTGCAAATTCTGCAAGGTCGAGCTTTTTACAAGCAACACAATTTCAAAGGGTTAAAATTCCAACAAGTTTCACTTTGTTATGGATGTTGGCTGTAAGTACACAGGAAGACAGCATAATGGATAAGATCAAATAATTAGAAATAAGAACATACCTCAAACATTTCCAAAGGCTCTCTAGCCGAGACAAGTTTTAAGACAAGTTTTAACCCTTTATAGGGCAGTAAGTAAGTAGCGTTGTGTAAAAAAGTACTTTGCATTGTGCGTACGTCCATACATAGTCTTTCCATCACTTGCCCTAGTCTAAGGTGAACCAGGCATTTGATCAAATATGGCGTCACCATTTTTCACGCAAAAAATTTCACTAATTTCTGGAAATCTTGCACAAGCAACGCCTATCTCAACATTTAGCTCAACTGTTCAACTGAATGATGCGTGAGCTTCATACACTAACCATTGTTAGTTATAATGTTAGGTCCGTGTGAGTGGGACTGGGTAGGGGAAACAACGGCACTGTGAGAGGTCTGGAGAAGAAAGGAAGTTTGAGACGCTCTCAGCCACTGCTGATTGGTCAGATACCATGATGTCATAATCTGTGACATAGCCTGATCTTTGCTGATTGGCTGGGAGAAATTGATGTGGTTCTATTGCCTTACGGAGAGGGATGGAGGTGCCATTTTTGAAGCCGACTGAAGTTATCAAATTTGGTTCCTCACCCAATAAAGGAAAAGAAATTAGAGACATCGCATGTCTGAGTTCGGAAGGCAGAGAGTTCCATAGAGTGGGGGTTCTTATAGCAGGAACCCACTTGTCTCAAGTCCTGTCCTGGAATTTACCAGAAGGGCTCCATTTACGGATCTTAAAGGTCGAGAAGGGACATACCAGGTTAATGAGTCAGACATGTATTTTGGAGCAAGGCCATTTAAAGCCTTAACCCGTTTCATCCCACTGGTCACATTTGTGACTTTTTTTTGCAGAAGCTCTAAAAGTGTTGTTGTTGGCTTCGGAAAAAAAAGGAACCTTTGAACTTAACCATCATGAAATCAGAAAATACATACAGTTTATGTGTTTGGGAAGTTTAAGGAGTGAAATCCAAAAATTTGGGATTAAGCAGGTTAAAAGTGAGCAATAAAATTTAAAAATCAATGCACAACCCAACAGGGAGGCAATGTCGGGAGACAAGCACCAGAGTGATGTGCTCGTACCACTTTGTCCCAGAAATGAACCCAGCAGCAGAATTTTGTACTAACTGGAGATGCTGGAGGGAGCTTTGGCTGATACCCGAGTAAAGCGCATTACAGTAATCTTCTTCATCTTCTTCTTCTTTTTTGAGGTCGAACAGCAATTGGCATTCAAAATGTCGCATTATTGGCACCTTCAAGTTCTACGCGCCCTTATTGTTCATTCTTTTAAACCCGTCTTCCCAGTCCAGTCTTCCTTAAAAAACCCTCTGACATTACAGTAATCAAGTTGGGAGTAAATAAAAGCAAGTGCAACTCCGGTAGATCCGCAATTGATAAAAATGATCTCATTTTTTGAGATTTGAGATTTGATGTGGAAGAAACATGACTTGAAAACAATTTTGACTTGATCTTCAAAACACAGTTTCATATCAAATATTACTCCAAGATTTCTGGCAGTCTGTATAACCTTGTTTGACGGACCACTAAGATTTGTTCCAAGAGAGCTGGTGGAATTTGGGGAACCAAACAGAATGATCTCAGTCTTTTCATCATTAAATTTAAGAAAATTTTGGGACATCCAGGATTTGACATCAGTGAGGCAAGTTGTGAGGTTTGAGAGACTACTCTGATCTGAGGGTTTTAATGGCAAAGATAATTGAGTATCATCAGCATAAAAATGATACAGCTCATCATGATTCTGAAGAGCCTGGTCAAGAGGCAGCATGTGTATTGAAAACAAAAGGGGGCCAAGAACTGTGTATTTGCATGTGTGTATGTATATCCATATGATGTGAACCACGCAGGAATAGGCTACAGCTTTTTGTGTCTGTGTGTCTGTGTGTGTGTCTGTGTGTTTGTTTGTTTGTTTTTTGTGTGTCTAACAGTCTGGGGAGAATGGGGTTTAGTATTTTCATTCCCTGATCTGACCTTTGGGGTCTCTCATGTAGGGCAGCAGCCACGTCGACAGAAAAAACGCATATTTCTCCCCCACCTCCACATAAATGATTGCGCACACACACACACACACACAAACACTTATAATATCCCTTGCACATGCTTGCGTGCATACACACACACACACACACACACACACACTTTTTTCTCAGAGAGAGAAAACTAGCATCTTAATACACCTTTCTCTAGTTAAAATTAAAATTAGAATACTGTTAAACAAGCTTTCTTTTTGTACCTTCTTCGGTTCAGACTTCCCGAATTTGGGCTCTTATGTTGTTTGTGAACGCTGCAAAATAACCCTCCTTGGTGAACAGACTGTGTTCAGGAACTGCCGTCATCCAGAAATCTCCAGTTCACTGGTTGTTGCAAAAAAAAAAAAAAAAAAACGCAAATATCTTCTATTCATCATTTTTTTTTTTTTTTTGTGCTCAAAGAATTTGTCTCCGTAAAGTTTGCTGGTCAGTAAAATGTGCTGTGATAACTGAATGCAACAGCACATGTAGGAGTTCAGCCAAAATCACTTGCACTCTGTATGAGCTGAATTAATCCTTAAAGCGCTGAAATAAATTTTTTAAAATATAAATTGAATTATCTTATGCTGTTGAAAACTTATCATGCGGCCACTTGTTTAGAAGAGCTCCCTTGTGGGCTTAAATAAGTCGTCACATGATAGGTTTTCAACGGCTTTGATTTTGATATCTTACGTCATTGAGCAACTACAGCTGCATTTAGCGCTCTAAGGGTTAGAATGTTGACTACTTCTTAGTGTGAACTATGGCTTCAACCACCATAAAATCAGCTTGCAGTTAGTAGAGCTGAGCAAAATCTTTGTCCAGTTTTTTTTTTTTTTTTTTTTTCTCCGAAATGGGGCTCAAACTGTTCAGTATTTGAAGACCTGTGTGCAAGAAGTACCTAAGTCACACAATAATACTTTTGAGATTTTGGGGGTCAAAGTTTTCAAAACACATTGCAGATCATGACAATGGACAATGGAAAAGCACCAATACACAAGACTTGAGCGCTTCTTTGCAGAAATCTTTGGTATCAGATGATGCTCTGGCCATTGTGGCTTTTAATACTGGTGTCAGCTCATTTTTTGCAAAATGTCACTTAAGTACTTCTTGCACACAGGTCTTCATTTGGACCTGTGGCCCATTGTATGCTAGGATACCGCCCTGTCATCCCTGCAGCCATGACCTGGAATGAATGGGTTAAATAATAGATGGATGGATGTGAGGTTCAGACGTTTTCTTAGAGCATTACTTCTGATCGGAGAGTAGGAGAGACGATGGTCCAGAGCAGGATATTATGACTGAAGTGGGAGGGAGCGCTGGCGGTGCTATCAGCATTGCTGCCAGTTTTGTTGAAATTAAGTTTGGTCACTGCTGAATGCAATTAGCTCCTCTAGTTTGTTGGCAGAAAGCCTGGAACATGGCCAATTCAGAGGCCGTATTTTTTGCTCTGTATATACTGTACAGTACATGTCGTATACTGTGTCATATATTCCACTCGTGACGGAAAATATTCTAAATTAACTTTTATATCTCATTGAATTACAATCCTTTGCTTCTCAGTCATTCATTGGAAGTGTTTGAAACACTCTGGGAACAGAAGTGTACTTGTTTATAGTCAATGCACACAAAGGGAGTGGAGAGTTTATATACGATCTAGGGGCATAGGATGTGCGGTTTCAAATGTGGGGGACAGTTCAGTGCTGGTGGGGGGGTAAGTGGTTTCTAAAAGGTCAGTGTCTTGTAGTTAGGACTTCATGCATGCTATAGAAGTTTGGCTGGATGATAAGCTCATTCCCACGCTGCTTCACGAAAAGTACCAGCGTAGCCAATTGTTACTCAACTCGACTTGAACCCCCAAAGTCGCTGGTTTAATTCCTGCCTGGTACACTACCACTTAAGCATCCTTGAACAAGGCAATAAACCTGAATTTCTTTGTATTTATACAGCTGAATAAACGGCCTGTATGCAGAGACTATAAATTATCCGCTGGATAAGAGTATCTTTATGAGGTTTGAATGTATATTTACGTACACTTTGCGAAGCTGTAGAATGCTAGTCTCTTTGTAATTGTACAGGGCACCTCTTTTGATAACTGCTCAGGCAGACATCCACGGTTTGTGGGGTAAAATTTATCTGTGCTATTAAAGACAGGTGTTCCCTCTCTCTGAATGTATACACAAATAAAATAAGGAGGAAAGACTAACTTGTGTCAGCCATAGGCTATCATAGGCTTCAGGGCTTTGCTTCAGACTTGGTCATTGTGAAGATTGTCAGCCATTTTGAAGTCAGTTGCTGGCCTTGAGTTGTGGTCTGTCACACGGAGGGTTATTTTCTTCCCTGATTGCGGGGTAGTTAGCACACCACCATTGTTTTGTCCTGTTTTGTGTGTTTCTTTTCCCGTTGGGGGAAACGGTGCTGAGACAGGGAGGTTATCGGCTTTACAGTGAATTTCCTGCGTCGAGGTGGTAATCAAGGTTAAGCTTGGATTATGTTGCTGCATGCTAAAAGTATCAGTTAATAGTGCATGGCACCAATCTAGGAGCTAACAGAGCTACATCAGTCATGTTATATTTCCACTGGGATTACCGCTACTACTACAGCTACCGATACAGTCCAAAAAATGAAGTGGTTCCACACAACTATTTTAAAGAACGTCTAGATTCTCAGATTTTTGACAAGTTAAACTGATTGAATTGATGTGAAGTTACTTTTCTCAGTTATGTGTAACGGTTTAACTTTTTATCAGAGTACTAGTAGCCACTATCTCTGCTGCCTCCTCTACCACAACTGTTACTGCTGCTGGGACGACCAATGAAATGGCCTTATGGCTGACTCGAGAACAGCCAAACAGTTGCCCACAGTCACTGCAAAACAAGCAAGGAAGTAAATACATTTGGATAAATTTTCATGGCTGCAAGGCAGTAAGAGTGGATCTATCTCACGCTTGTAACGATTAGTGGCGAGTGTCCCGGTATTTGTTTATTTGTAGATGCGGGTATTAATGGGACAGTCTGTGCTACATGCTCACCTTGCAATAGCAATGAACAAAAATCAACAGACTATGTGATAGTTAACTTCTTTAGCCTTGGTGCACTGACTTCTATTAATTATGGATAATATATTGGAATTTAAATGAAGATATACTATTGTCCTTTTGTTTTTCTTACAGGGTAGGAGATTTTGCCCATAAAACGCTAGCATTCTGCTAATTTATAAAATTACAATGGATTGCAACTGAACCCCCCCAGTCAACACTGGGAGTTCTCAGTTGGCTAGCAACATTACCTTAGCCTAACTTATTACCCTACAACAATTATATGACCACAATCACAATTATTATTATTTTGGCTTTTTTTTTTGTTGTATTCATTATGTATTTTCCAAATAATGACGACAACAGACATTGGGCATGTGGTGAAATAAAAAAACTTCCTTATGCTTCATGGTCTACTGCTGTCAAGCGGCTGGGCGAATGCCATAAAGTGGCTCATGATGCGTGATATCACTAATACTTGCAAAAATGTATTTTACTATGATTAAATACCCATAAGAAATCTAAAACTGAAACCATATCTATTTTTTCAACCCCTCGTATTGAAAACATTATTAAAATTGGCGGAAATTTTTTTCCCCATGAACATACCGCTTTGGTGCTACAACTCGATAGGCTCCCATTCATTCTGTACTATCGTTCAAGCGCCCCCTAATAAACAGGAAATTATGAGAGTGAGAGCTCTCCCTATCAGAGATTCTCTGGTACTACTTTCACTGACAGCCTGCACATGCCTTCCACACTCTTACACAGGAGGGAGGGGGGCAGAGGTTAGAGGTCACATAGATGAAGTGGTACAGAGAAATATAGATGGGCGTTGTAGTTCAGTGAAAATCAGCTGGCACCCAGATGTTTGTCTGAGAGGGAGGGAGGGTGGGAGAGAGGGAGGGACAGAGAAAGGGAGGGAGGGTGGGTGGGAGAGAGAGAGGGAGGGAGGGAGGGAGGGTGGGAGAGAGAGAGGGAGGGAGGGGTGAGGGTGGGGTGGGAGGGAGAGAGAGGAGGGAGAGGAGGGGAGGGAGGGTGAGAGGGTGGGAGAGAGAGAGAGGGAGGGAGGGTGGGAGAGAGATAGATGGGGAGGGGGCGCACCGAATGACGGCAGCTGCTTCCAGCTGTGGAGGAAAGAGAGAGGGAGTTATTTAAACTTCAGAATACAAAGAAAGAGGAGAAATGGAGGGAGAGAGTGGAAAAAGAGTGATTGAGAGTGGGAGTATGAGGAGTCATGTGACCTCTCCCCTGGCTGTCCCTAATTATAGACCCTCAATCTGCACTGCAGGTGTGTACGAATAGAGCACACACTCAAGCACACAGTGCACGTACATGCATGCAAGCTCATGCACACACACACACACACACACACACTCACACTCACACATAGGCTGCACATACACGGGCATACACATGCATGCAAACACGTGTGCTGCACACACATGCACATACACTATGTATACACATGTACACACACTGCACCCATGAATGTCTGCGTGTGTGCAGTGTATTTATAAGTGTGCGAATCTATGTACAGTATTGTGTGTGCATGCAGTGTGTGTGTATTCATATGCATGTGTGTACATGGTTATGGTGTGTACGCACACACACACCCTACACATATACGCATGTACACGTTCGCACTCTGCGCACACTTAGATGTACACATACACTCACACATGCATGCTGCACATACGCACACCACAAATACACGCAAAAACACCACATACACACATTCTTGCACATGGAAACAAGCGTATGTGCACATATGTACATACAGATGCCAATACTCACACGAATAAATGCACACACACACACACATGCTGCACATATGTACAAGCACACACATTCGCATGCACTCACATACACATGCAGACAATCACTCACATGTATGTGTGCATATACACGCGCATACCACGTGCACAAGTAGAATGGCATTAAGGTATGCTGAGAGAGGGAGAATAATTCATTGCATTAAATTTATTTTACAGGCACTTTTGTCCTAAGTGTTAAAGAAAACGTTTATAAGAGAGCCAGTCCGTGAAAGGAGTGCCCAGAGATTGCAGCTGTCCAGATGTCTGCACTTTACTGATCTAATCCCAGGAAATGAGGTGACTTAGAGATGGGGGGAGCTGGCCGTATATAAGACAAGACAAGGACAAGGAGTGGAACACTAGAAATTACTTCATCTACAACACGCCCATTTCATTACATTACAATTCAATAATTCAGCTGAGGCTTTTACCCAAAGGGACTTACAGTTAATTAGACTAAGCAGGGGCCAGTCCCTCCCCCTGGAGCATTGAGAGGTTAAGGGCTGTGCTCAGGGGCCCGAAAGCTGCACTGATCTTACCGTGGCTACATAGGGGATTGAATTACCAAGCTTCTATGTCCTAGTTCAGGGCTCTCCAAATCCAGCCCTCGAATCCAAATACAGTCCTGGTTTTCCTTCCTTCCAGGCAAGTAAGTGAACAATTAATGCTGCTGAGTGGCCAGATGGTCATCTCACCTGACTCCCAGGTAAAGGGAGGGTGGAAAATCAGCAGTTCTCAGCACTCGAGGACCCTGATTTGAGGAGCCCCATCCTAGTTTAACACCAACTTAAACTTTCCCTTTTCTTCAATCTGCAGTCACACTCAGACAGGCACCATTGCTTTCATGAACGCATACAGTATACTCATGCATGAACTTACAGACTCACGCTGATGAAAGCATTATCACATGCACTGTTAAGCATAGTATTTCACTCCATAGGCACTAACTTGCACTAACACATATACTAACACGGGCACAAAAGCACACACTATTGTGTGTATACTAATTACATGCGAGCACCAACACAGGCATTAGCACACAGATTAAGTTGTGTACTAACATGTGCTAAGACATTAAGGCAGTGCATGTACTGACAGTCACACACACACATACACACGCACGCACAACAAAACATCTCAATAAATGGAATGACTTGCACTGATGTAGTGAGATTACTGTAATTTTTTTATTGAAAGCAAAACATACAAGCGAAAGACTGCATAAAGGAAATTCTTGTTTTATGATAATTTAAATCAACACTGAAAACTGCTGAATGGGACACTCAGGCTCCTCCCTGGAATTAAACCTCATGCAAAAACATTTACACTCACTCTGGAATGTGTAACAAAAGCTTGAGTATGAGCAGTGTCGCCCCACAGCCTTGGTTTGGTTTGTTTGTGTTTAGTGATTGTGAAGCATTGTATATTGTATATTATCATTTGTATATTCCAGGATGAAAACGAAAACTTGATTTTTATTATCTTCTCTGCTTTAATTATATTCGTTGCAGGAAAAAATGTGTGGGAAAATGCACGCACATACAATACTACAATTACTGTAAATACTCTCTCATGCACATGCGCGAACATTCACACATGCACACACATACACACGCACACACACACACACACACACGCATATTTTGTTCTCAATACTATTTTTTGGAGGCAGGGTCTCCACCAGTGGGGTGATGAGATGTAACCATTTTTGGACCCCCAGCATGGGAAGCCCAGCTGAACTGTCCCTAAATTTTATTCAGCCAAAAAGGAGGCACCCTTGTCCAATATTGTTTCAGGGGGCCCAGAGGTAGTAGTTGCTGCCTAGTTAGCCATCCTCTTTGAGTCACGTCAGCTTACACACGCATGCCCAAATTGGTGCCTTCAGCAACAAGTCAGGACACATTTAGCCTTCAAACAGTATATAATTTTGTGGTTTAAAGAATCTTGTTACAGAAGCACACATCCCCCTCATTACCTTTGTGTCAGGTGTTTCTAGCCAGTGATAAAGTTAAACCACTGGTTACGCAGAGCACGCTGTTCTTTATGTTCAACCATGCCTTCAGGATCTCTTACTCACATGCACGAACAGAGACATCCACGCACGTGCTCAAACTCACTCACAAACACACAAGCACTTACTCTGGTGGGTGAAGAGCGGTGATGGCTATTGGACAGAATGCAGGGAGGGCGTAAAACATATTAATATGGCCTGATCATTTTGATTCTGACCATTTACTGGTTGTTTGTAGTATGAGGGTTAATATTCTGCGGCAAACTGGTGTACCACGCATACCACTGTATCTGATTTTGTATTGCATCATTCGCAGGCTCCAAAAGATTCACTTGACATAGATTTGATGTGGTCAGAGTGGTTAGCCATATTATATGAGGGCCAGGATAGGTTTATCCCCACCAAGACCATCAGTGACCATTGTAGATCTCGATGGATCGATGGAGAGGTTAAAAACCTTTCAAACAAGGTTCACTCTGCTCGTCAAAATTTTAAGTCCAGAAATACAGTCTCAAACTGGCATAAATATTGTTCGTTAAGAAATCAGTTATGGAAGATGATACGTGATAAATATAGTAAGTATGTTAATGGGCTTGGTAGAGTTGTGAATAAAAACCCAAAACAGTTTTGGAATTTATTTAAGTCCAAAACAAAGTGCAAGTCATTACCTAAGAGTGTTTTTGTTGATGAGAACTATTTTGATGACAGCTGGTCAAAGGCTGATGACCTTTGATAAGTATTTCTCCTCTAATTTTTCTTAAGTTGAAACTCCTATTATTTTTCAAGACATTCCTTGTTATGTAAATCATGAATTGGAATACTTTAATATTTTACCTGATGATGTTTGTTCCGCAGTGAAAAATATTGGTTTAGCCAAGGCCTGTGGCCCTGATGGAATATCACCTCGTGTATCGAAGCCTTGTTCTGAAGAGCTTAGTTTTTCATAATCGATCCTTTTTAATATCTCCTTGAAATTAGGTAAGTTACCAATTGATTGGAAATTAGCTAATGTGGTCCCTGTGTTTAAGAAGGCAGAGTGTCGCTAACTATCGGCCAGTGTCTTTATTATCAATTGTGTCAGAGGTCATGGAGCGCTGTGTCTAGAATAAAATCTTTCCTGTTCTACTTCCTTTGATGTCCTCATGCCGGCATGGTTTCATGAACAAACGCTCAACAGCCATGCAGTTGACTCAAACTCAGCATCGTCTAAATCAAGTCTTGGACTCGGGTGGTCAAGTTGACGTGGTTTATTTGGATTTTAGCAAAGCATTCGACACAGTGTCCCATGACCTACTTATTTACAAGTTCCAATCTTTTGAGATGGGAGGTTGCCTCTTACAGTGGGTCACCTCCTATCTTTCTAATAGAAAGGAAAGGGTTGTTGTCGAGGGGATTGAGTCGTCCGTTTGTGACGTCACATCCGGCGTACCGCAGGGGTCTATTCTTGGTTCCGTATTATTTGCATTGTTTATAAATGATTTGCCCTCTGTTATTGATAAGAATACTTTTATGGATTTGTTTGCTGATGACAGTAAGATTTATTGAGTAATTTCAGGTCACAATGACATTTTGAGGTTACACGATGACATTGAGAAACTGTTTGAGTGGAGTGATATGTGGCGGATGAGTTTTAGTATTAACAAGTGTGAATTCATGCAAGTTGGCAGGAAGCGAAGCCCTTCTTGTTTTTATTACAATATGGATGGTAGAGTCCTCCGCAAGGTAGACAGTGCGAAGGATCTTGGTGTCATTTTCGATTTGTCTTTGTTATGGGGCAGGCATATTGATACAATCACTAATAATGCTAATAAAGCATGGGGAGCCATAAGAAGAGTTTGTGGTGGAAGGGCAACCCCGAATGTGTATGCTACCCTTTACAAAGCATTGGTATGCAGCAAATTAGAGTATTGCTCGACAGTGTGGGACACACATACTAAAAGAGATCTAGAGTCACTGGAAAAAGTTCAGCGACGTGTCACACGCCACATATTTGGCTCAGGTCAAACTTATGTTAAAAGGATAAACAAACTAAATTTACTTCCTCTTTCATTTAGGAGAGAAATGGCTGATTTGTCGTTTTTTCACAATTGTTTGTATTAAAAATTTGATTTAGATCTGAATACCTTCTTAAGTCCAGTAGTCCGAGGTGATGATGCACTCAAATTTAAAGGTCCATCTTTTCGTTCAGAGCACTATGGTGCTAGTTATTTTAATAGGGCTTGCAGGCTATGGAATGGTATTCCATTGCCTGTTAGGGCCACCTTCTCCTTGAAGTCTTTTAAAAATCAGGTATTTGAAATGTATAAATTAAGAGTTGATTCTGTTGATCTGTCCCACTCCTGTAACTTGGTTACTTATTGTCGGTGCTCAAGATGTGGGCCTGCTTAAATGTGACTTCTATATGATTTTATGCAATATGATTTCATGATTTTGGGAGCCACTGACACATGTTTTATCCTTTGTGGTTACCCCTTGGATACAACTTTCTCTATTGAATTTGAACCTATTTCATATTGTGTTGATTTTTGTCTCCATATTTTTAATTTTGTATTTTATGTTATGTTTAAATTATTTGTTGTATCCATAAAGCTTAATAAATAAAATAAATAAATAAAATGCCATTAAACTGATAATCAGTTTTGATCGGTTTCAATTATTTTCTTTTATTGAAAATACTTTCACTCTACTCTTTCAGGTGTCACCGATTCGCTTTGTTTAGATGAGAAATAGAATGCTTAATTTGGATGCAAAAATGCGCACATTTCAGTCTTGAATTTTCTTTATTTTCATTTAAACAATCATGAAGCATAGGTTTGATGGTTTGCTCTGCAGGATATGACAAAAGTTAATGCGGAAAATCTAGAGTAGTTTTTTTTTGTGAAGGGTTGCCTATTAAGGCAAGTGAACGAAACATTTTTATTGAGTTTATTATTTACTTGCCTTAATTTTTCATTAAAACCAAGCTGTGTGTTTAATTGCCAGTGTGTTATTCATAATGTTGGAAAACGCGTTAATTAAGAACAGTGATTGAAAACGGGTCAATTATCATCCGTTTCAAGGGATGTCGTCTGCCCCCGTTTTCTGCTCAGCAGCTGCCACACGTGAAGGGACTGAGCATCGAGCTGCAAGTTCCATCCTACACAGACGTGATCGCCCACAAATGCGCACATATACACACACAGCTGTGGTTACAACATAGGATTATCTCAATGCACATGTGCTGAGTATCAGCATGGGACTGCGGGTTGGCACTCGACAGTTTTTGACTGAATGTTGTTCGCACAATATTATAATGTGTCTGTTGGCTTACCCTGGTCTGTACATGGTGCGGTGAATATCATTGTGTGACTGTAATTAGGCACTTGGCTGTTTTTGTCTGAGTGCAGTTAATACCATATTATAAACCATATGCACTCTTATTCTGGCCTTGGGTGTGTTGTAAAGTGCCTGAGTCGAAGTTGGTGTTGTATTGTCAAGTGTTATTGGCTGGCATGAGCTGAAATGAGTAATATTCCAGTCAGCAGTGGAAAACTCCAGAACGGTGGGGCTTATGGTGGTGACAGCAGGATTGGGCAGAGTGTTCAGTGAGGTCGTAAAACAGGCCGGCCATGGTGTTATACTAAAGGAAATTACACAACGCCTCACTGTCTGTCTGTTTCTTTCTCCTTCTGTCTCTCACGCTCTCCTCTCCATTACTTTAACAGTTCAAAGTGGTTTATTGACACAGCCGAAGCCTGGGGTTAAAGAATAGAATTAACCCTTTAAACCCTTTCGTGATTTTTTTTTTTCTTTGATGTTCCATAGTGAAAAGCTTATAACACACAAACTGTTTGAGCAAAATGCATTTATAAGGCTTCTTCTGCAAAACAACATCCTCTAGTTTTAAAAAATGTGTTCAGGTCGTATGTGGCTAAAACAGCACCTACACTACATCTGCTCAAACATGAAGGATTTTTTATTTTATCATATTTTTTTTCTTGTTGAGTGCGTCTGCAATCCGGTGGGTTCTCTCAGGTTAAATAGTCGCAGACTGTGGTCAAACAAGATGCAGATGGATGGATTATTAAAATACAAAATGTAAAAATGACCTACTAATGATATGAGAGGAAAAATGTAATGTGTGTACATGTGTGTTATGTGTGTTTGCATGCGTGTGTGTGTTTGTGTGCATGATTAGTTCGCTTCATGTCAGGCAAGCTCTTCATAGCACCCAGTCTACATCTCTCTTATTCTGTGGTAATTGTATTACAGTAATGTGTTGTGATTAACTAGGTACATTACTGGCCAGTTGACTAACAACAGCATGTTAACGTGACAATGAAATGGTTCTTGAAAAGGGGATAAATCAGGAGTAGGCAATGACATTACAGTGCTATTCCAGTGTCATTTCTGGTTTTTGTTGCATCCAAGCTGAACCTCCTGAGTTTGATTTGTGATTAAAAGTCTGACTAGGAATTGCTGAATATTCTTTATGGTGAAACTCTTGGAGCTCTGCAGCATAGGGTCAACTGCCGTAATGAAATTGTGGCTCCATTCGAATAGTCATTTTTGCTTAGAAAAAGTCCTAACTCCTAGAAAATGATCCGGAATTATTTATGAGCTAGCCATGAGAAGTGTGTTCGAATTCTCTAAATGTTAAGTGAAGGTGCTTCAGTGCTTCCTAACATCACCTTTAGCATAGGGTACACTGAACCTTCCTTTATGAAAAGAAACAAGATAATGTTATCCCACAATTCCTTGCAGCAGCATTATTTAAAGCAGCTACTATCCACCTGGCCAATCAAGAAGACAAAGATACATGACTGGCGAGAGACACATCATGTTGCCGAGAGTAAGTGCATTCGGACTCTCTTAGCAGCAAGGTTGTGTTCCTTAGCCATTATGAATTGCACCTTTACCTTATGACGTTTTCCATCGAGGTTAAAGGAAAGTGGTTGGGAATTAGACGATATGGAGTGATTTTTTGACTATTCGAGTGCAGTCAGAGAGTTATTGAAATTCATTTGGTTTACATAGTTCCTAGTTTGGATTGAGCAAAAATCAGGACCATCTCAAGCCCTGACTCCAGGACCTGGATTGTGTGGCCCTGGAATGGATGAATAAAATAATGAGATTCCCAGAGAACACTGTGTTCTCTCGAAGTTAATTAAATGTTTTCTCCACGTTTCAACACTGCTGCTGTGGTTCCTTCAGTTGTAATTGCTGGGCACTGAATGTGTGCCCAAAGCTATGCGTCACTAGCTGGCCCTGGTAGCTGACCAAACACTTGGCTACAAGCTTGCTTGTACTTTGTCAAAAAAAAAAAGGAAAAACAGATCATTTACTTCCAGTAATATCTTCCACTTTAAAAAGGTAGCATTTTGCCATGTTGTGGTTCTTAGCGCCTCAGTGCCGTTATTTATTTTTTTTACCCGTGTAAAAACTGTATTTTTTATGTAATTTGGTTGTTTCTTGTCGAGTATGATGGAGCGTTAATGTTCTGTGGCTCATTGCGACGGATGGGATGAGTGTTTTGGGTGTAGAATTGCAGTTCTGGAGGCTGTGCTAAGTGGAGCGGGGCTGGATGCCACTTTGTTCACAATCCTTTATTCACTAATTGCGTGCTCAGCCTTTATAATTAATCATGGATAAAAGCTCCAGTATCATTACTGTTCTGTAATGTGTTGTGTTTGGCAGATGTTTTCCAAATAGGATTTGTCTTGCGGGGCTGGTTTCAGTTTTCTATTTAGGCAGTGAGGCTTGTCCTTAAGAGGGTGCTGGTTTCATTGTCAGCACTGACACAGCTGTTGCGCATTTCAGCCAGATACCTTACCTGAATTGCTTCTGTACACAACGACGCAGCTCGCCCCGGTGAAAAACAGGCTTTTTCTGGAGTGTTTTGTTTTTTTTATTCCCAGTCAGGGTGTAGAACTCCATAGGTTTCAATCAGTAGTAGTGACAGTGATGACACCAGCATTATCATATGCAGTTCTAGAACTTAGCATTCAAATAATTATATTCTTACTGCTTTTTTAATAAAATTGGATGTATTTTTTTAAGGCTCTGTAAGTCTTCCTGGAGAACCATGTTGTATGAAAAGAAGATATGTATGAATATTTCTTCTGAACTTGACTGTGACTTCCTGTTCCTGCTGTGGAAGCCCTGGATGATGCCCTCAAATGCAATTGATCACAAACAGACACGCTCGAGTTCCTCTCTCTATTCGTCCGTCTGTCTGTCAGAGTTGAGCTGTTTTGAACTTTCCCCCAGTGAGCACAGTGCCGTCTTTGATAGGACTGGTGTCCAGGTGAACGAGGAATTTGCTCCCAGAGCGAAGTAGCAGCATAGATGCATATTGACAGCTTGTGAGGTCAGCCCCTGTAGGCCAGACTGTTATTGGTATACAAGTGTAGATGTTGTATCTGTAGAATACTGTATGTGTGAGTGTTGTTTGTATGCGTATATGTATGTGTGTATGTATCTGGGATTAAACATGAAGTTACAGTCCTATCCGTGAGTATGTTCTTCAAACTATAAACACAGCTGGCACTCCTGGCTACAGCACGTGGCTACTGTGAGTTTCAAACGTACCTGAATTAATTAGTGCCTGTTTTAGTGATACTTCCCGGATTCCACTTGCACACCAATAACTCAGTGCACGGCGTTTTCCGCAAAGAACGTGCTGTGCAGACAGCTACAGTTTATAACAGTGAGAGTAGTGTCTGCCGAGGATGGGGTCTGCTCCAGTTTTCCCCCACTGTTTGTTTGTTGCTCGTTTTACTCACCGTGGTCTCCCTTTTTTTTTTTTCTTTTCCGCTTTGGAGCTTTCCCGCGAGTCAGCCAGAGCTTAGCCACTGAGCGCACTGTGTCTGCGGACAGGCTCCCTGTGTGCAATACCTATGCAGAGACTGTGGCTGGGTTGACGTATCTATTTTGAGCATATTTTGTTACCTGTATGAGAGGTGTCAGGGCTAGGTTTACGTTTGATTTTCTTTTTTTTTTTTCCATCTTCCTTTTTTATCTTTGGTCTTGTATCCTTGCTAAGTAAGCCTTGGTCGACCATTTTCACAGCATGGAGTGTAGAGAAAATGTCGCATCTGACTTAGTTTTAAACTTTTTTGGACTAAATGCTTGAATCTCTGAACTGGTATTCATGAACGTACTCAATTGGAAATATACTCAATTACAATTTTATGGACTACCACTTTAAATTATTTTGAAAATGCACTGACAGAATTTAGAAACCATAAAATATAATTTATTAAAACAATACCCAGAAATGGCAATAAAATGTATTAATAGACAAAAATTTTGCTTGAATTTTAATAATATGTGATTTTTTTTGTGGGTTTTATGGACGATGGAAATATTTACTTGTATAGGTATAGCCTACATGAGGAATATGGGAGCAATCAAATTCTCTAAAGAGCAAGGAACCTTCCTTGCAAATGGATATGAACCGGAAAAGGTTTGGCTGGCAGCCATGACAAGGAGCGCCGTATTGTTTGTTTCACGCAGTGAAGTAAGCCTGATTCGAGCCTACTGGCCCATCAGGCCAGTGCTTAAACACAGTTTCGTGGCATGAAGTGACTAGGAGTATTGCTACTCCCCATGGATGGGATGCCAGTCCATCGCAGGTACTCCCCCAGCTCTTTGTCAAGTTCCCCTGACTATTTGCTGGTACCTATTTATACACCTGGGTAGAGTGAGGCGTGAAGTGGAGTGTGGGAGTGAAATGTTTTGCCCAAGAACACATCGCGAAGGCTTGAACTCAGGACTTTTTTGATCTCAAGTCAAACCTACTTCACCACTGCGCAATCACGTCTCCTATTTCACGTAGAGAAAGGGGCAATTAGCCTAGCTCCTTTGTTGCTTCCTTCCAGCATGGAAACAGTGGACCAACCATGAAAGAAAGGAAAGGTTTAATAGTTACCACAATCCTTTTCAGCTGTGGCGATTGGAAACGTCATTCAGTCTCAAAGTTTTCCAATAAATTGCAGAGGCTATCTTTGTCATCGAGCACATGATGTACAGAAGGAGAACATCCAATTTTTCTCAAGCATGATCCAAGGTACCTTAAAAATCTCCCTAGAACTTTCCCTTGACCTAGGAGAAGTTTTCTAGGGAGGTCAAGGAAAAGAGGGGAGGAAAGGGAAAAAAGGCTGCCAATTTTAAGAGAATTCGGATGCAGCTGAGGTGTGATAAATCCGCTATTTGTATGATCTGGCACTTTGGAATGTTTTCCTGATATCTTGATGATTATGGGGCTGCCTGATTTTTCCATCAAGCAAACTTACAGGTGGTTTTATTTTATGAATGATGGATGATTTTACAGTTGCCCGTTACACACGGAAGAGTGATTTGATGGATTTCAGTGAGCTCACGTTATGAAAAGCAGATCCAGTTACACAGTGGAACTTGGACTGCTTTCATTTGACATTTGTACAGCTGGATATTTACCAAAGAAATTCAGGTTGAAGTACCATTTGTCAGTGCTAAATCAGCCGCGCGCCACTTTGGAATTAAACTAGCAACCTCAAAATGAGGTGCCGGTCTGCCTGAATGTTGTATAGAACAGGTGTTTCTCAAGTGCTTAAGGTGTCTTGTAATGCAATGCTGCTCATCGATGCATGTATGCGTCGATAGCTAGACCGTTAGTTCAGGTTCAACAAACCCATGTGGTCGCTCTCTAAGTCGACTGAAAAGTAATTGTGCGTTGAGTGAACCAACAGTTTAACTTTCAAAAATGATGTTCGAGCAACTGCTGAGTCTCGAAGCTGAGTGAATAAAAAAGGCAGCTGGTTGCTTTTACGAGTTTAGTCAGCTTTTAATTTTCGTTTACAACACTGTTGTGTGATGTTGTGTTTCCAGTCTTGTTACACTAATGTAAAGTAGTATACAGTATGTGCCTTTATATGGTCCTAGGGGCACTCACCTGATGCTTTGTGGTGCCTTCATACATTGGCAATAGACAAGCTAATGCTCAGTTGTGATTGCAGTTAGCACATTTAAAATGTATGGCCGAGAAATGATGGGATGCAACTTATTGAACCCACAAGGGTAATGCATTTAAAACATCCTATCTACAGAGCTGATCATTTCAGAGATCGGAAAGTAAAAGTCCTGCCATGTTTTACGTTCACCCATGAGCTCAGCCAACTGATATTAATGATTAGTTCTACCTCCTGACTGAAAGGATTGTCCGTTTAACTAACTCAGGTGGTTGAAATGAAATACTGAGGAGGACATTTTGCATTTTGAGCCTGGATTGTCCACCTCTGCTTATGTAGAAGCAGAGATCGTTGTAGTGTTTGACTGCCTTGTGGCACTTTCCAGGGACTAACTCTGGCCCTGAGGCCTATGTCGGGGTTATAGTAGCTGTGTACCTGACCTGACAGACATGTGTCTCAGTGATTAGAACAGTAGATGAGATTGCTGTGCTTAAATGAGAGATATTGTGTTGCAGGGCAGCGACGGACCACAACCTGGATAACAGCACAGCTATGCTGAGAGAATGGCTGAAGCGAGTTCAGGGTCTGTATCATTATGTGGAGTGGAGACCCATGGAGGAGCCACAGTGAGTCCTGAACTAGACCTTCTTATGCCTCTCTGTACTCTGAACCCACAATGCATTCTTACTACATTGTCCACAATACACCTCACCTCATTTCCCACAGTGCATCCTTATCACATTACTCACAATAGATCCTTACTATATTAAATTACGCACAATGCATCCTCACCACATTACCATCAATGCACCTCACTTAATTACCCACTGTGCACTGCACCACATTACCCACAATGAATTCTTGCTCCATTTCCCTCAATGCACTTTACCAGGTTACCAACAGTGCTCCGCACCACATTACCCATAATAAACCGCACATCACCCCTTTACTTACCATGCACCTTACCACCTTACCCACAATGCTCTTAATTGTGCCACATGTGCTACAATCTTGCCTTTCCTGGTATGGCATTTACAACCCCAATTCCGAAATAGTTGAGATGAAGTGTAAATTGTGAATAAAATCAAAATGCAATGACTTTCAGATCACATGAGCCAATATGTGATTTACAATAGAACATAAATGACATTTCAAATGTTGAAACTGAGACATTTTACATTTTTATCCACAAAATGAGCTTATTTCAAATTTTCTTGCTGCGACAGGTCTGAAAAAAGTTGGGATATAGATATATATATATATATATATATATGAGAATCAGCTGAAAGAACATTTAGCAAGTAATTAAGTTAACTGGCATCAGGTGTGTAACATGATTGGCTATAAAAGGGATGTCTTAGAGAGGCTGAGTCTTTCAGAAGTAAAGATGGCCAGAGGCTCTCCAACCTGTGAAGGTTTGCGTAAAAAAATTGTGGAATACTTTAAAAACAGTGTTCCTCAATGTCAAATTGCAAAGGCTTTGAAGGTCTCATCATCGACGGTGCATAAAATCATCAAAAGATTCAGAGAAACAGGAAAAACCTCTATGCGTAAGGGACAAGACCGAAGACTTTTACTGGATGCCCGTGATCTTCGGGCCCTCAGACGCCACTGCATCACTCACTGGCATGATTCTGTCATTGACATTACTAAATGGGCCCAGGAATACTTCAAGAAACCACTGTCTGTAAACACAGTCCGCCGTGCCATCCACAGATGCCACCTAAAACTCTATCATGCAAAAACGAAGCTATTGTTGAGCATGATCCAGAAGCGCCGCCGTGTTTAGTGGGCCAAGGCTCATTTAAAATGGACTGTAGCAAAGTGGCAAAGTGTCCTGTGGTCAGACGAGTCCAAATGTGACATTCTTGTTGGAAATCATGGGTGTCGTGTCCTCTGGGCTAAAGAGGAGAAAGACCACCCCTCCTGTTATCAGTGTTCAGTTCAAAACCCAGCATCTCTGATGGTATGGAGATGCATTAGTGCATATGGTGTGGGACACTTCCATGTTTTAATAAGCACCATGAATGCTGAAAGGTATATAAAGGTTTTAGAGCAGCATATGCTCCCCTCCAGACGACATCTATTCCAGAGAAGGCCTTGTTTATTTCAGCAGGACAATGCAAAACAAAACCACATACTGCAGCTATTACAACAGCATGGCTTCATAGTAGAAGAGTCCGTGTGCTGAACTGGCTGCCTGCAGTCCTGATCTTTCACCGATTGAAAACATTTGGCGCTCAATTAAACGAAAAGTCCGTCAAAGGAGACCCAAAACTCTCCAGCAGCTGGAAGCCTGTATTAAACAAGAATGGGATCAAATTCCAATGGCTAAACTCAAGAAACTTGTCTCCTCAATGCCCAGATGCCTCCACTTGGTGTTAAAAAGAAGAGGAGATGCTACACCATGGTAAACAAGCCCCTATCCCAACTTTTTTGAGACCTGTAGCAGCCATCAAATTTGAAATGAGCTCATTTTGCGGATAAAATTGTAAAATTTTTCAGTTTCAACATTGCTATGTTATCTCTGTTCTATTGTGAATAAAATACTGGCTGGTGTGATTTGAAAGTCATTGCGTTTAGATTTTTTTCACAATCTACACTTTGTCCCAACTATTTCAGAATTGGGGTTGTACATTATTCTCCATGAAACAGTTTGAATGTTCATGTCTTGAACTGAAGAATGGGTACTGAATTTGATTCATGAGTTTGATTTAAATTTGAGACATTTTCCATTGGAAGTCAATCAAAGCACTGCTCTACTTTTTATATGCATTCTAACCTCTTTACACTGAAGAAAAAATCATTTTTTCACCATGTTGCTCTCAGTCACATCCTCTCTTTTTCTCCCTTCCACATATCCTTTTTTTTCTTTTTTAACATCCTTCTTTTTTTTTTTTTTTTTTTTTTTTTTACCAAGTTCAGTATTATCATTGGTTTAAGGAGTACCTGGTTTGTAGTCCTCCCCATTTCACGTAAGCACTTTACAGGCAGTTATTGTATGCCATGAAATGTCCAATAATGAATTTCCTCTTACGTAGTGTTTTAAGTTAGAAAAAGAATTTTTTCTTTACTGTAGTGCACTGTCACATATATATTTTGTATCTGCTGGTTGCAATGCTTCAGTGTGGCTGCATTTCACCTCTGTTGAGTGAAATGGCACAACTCAGGGTGCCATGTTTATGGTCACAGCATTACATCAAATGGAAAATATCTAATATCTATCATATTATGCACATTTCCCTTTGATATCACTGGACATATTTGGGGATCTTTAGAAACCGTAGGATCTCCACTAGAATTTAAAATATTCCGTAAGTTCCTCGGGTTTGAATATAGCAGCTGCACTTGACAAACCCATTTATGTGGTTAAAGGTAAACGTTAACAATAAAAGACAAGTTAGTGTCCCTTCCTCTCTCCTCTGCAGGTCCTACACAGATGAGTGGGGACCCAAGCACTGGACAGCCTCCCGCTTTAACCATGTGATGAAGCTGAGGCAGGCCGCACTGCGGACAGCCAGGGAGCGCTGGGCAGACTACATACTGGTGAGGTCACAATCAGTGTGTGAAGGTTCCAGTACTCAGAGAGTACTTAGTGTGGAGATCTTGCAGCCACAGGATCATTCAACTGTGCTGCGATTCAAGAGAACTGTGGCTAGAGACGATGTGGGGAATCTGCAAATGAGTGATCACATCACACTGAGATTTTCTAGAGTGAATGGGGCATTATACTTGGATTTACAGTGTGCTGATTTTCTCAAACAGTTGTATTACATGTGGCAAGCATTCGAGAATTATGAGACCACACTCTGCTGAGATTCTAGAGCTGAGGCTGAGATTCTAGAATTGTGGGATTAAACAGTATAGAAATTCTATAACTGGTATTATGCCATGCTGAGATTTCAAAATTCAGGACTACAGCATTGCTTGGGCTAAGGATTCTAGACCTATGGAATTACAGAGTACTGATGTTCTAGACCCCCAGAATTGTACAGTGCCGATATTCTAGAAGTGGGATCATATAATTAGTGACTTAAATTATTGAGTTGTCAATTGATGGCATTTTCATATACTGTATAGATATCTCAGACTGGTAGATGTAAAGGCTTGGAGTAGGTTTTTGGCCTCAATGTTACCAGACTAAAGAGATAACCTTATGATCCCCCTAGTTTGCAGACAGCGATAACCTCCTGACCAACCCGCGGGTTCTGACACTGATGATAGAGGAGAATAAGACCATAGTGGCTCCCATGCTGGAGTCCAGATCCCTCTACTCCAACTTCTGGTGTGGAATTACCCCTCAGGTACGCCCCTCTCTACTTGCTTCCTGTTATCTTAACCCTAAGCATTTCTTTATCTATCTCAGTCTTTTCCACTCAAACTTTGGCTCTTTCTCTGACTCTTCATTGATCTCTCCATCTTGATTGCTCCTGCTGTTATTATTGGGACATTACTTCTTTAAAACTGATGGGGAAACTGACCTTGGCTAAGGGAAATCTCGCAATCTATGGCTTTCTCCAGGTTGATGCACGGCGGCCATTTTGTACCCAGTCACCATAAAACTCGGCAGTGTAAATCTAGCCCTGGAATCCAAATTCAACCCTGCTTTTCTTTCCACCCTGGTACTTGCATGAAAAATTGATGTTACTGATTAGTTATGTTGGCTTGACACTGAGCCTTTATGGGACATGATCGCATTCTTGCCGCCTGTCTTCTTTCTTCTATGATGCCCCTCTCTCATGCTCAGGGATATTACAAGCGCACCCCCGACTACCAGCCAATCAGGGAGTGGAAGCGGCTGGGCTGTTTTGCTGTTCCTATGGTGCACTCCACCTTCCTGGTGGACCTCCGCCGGGATGCTAGCCGTAGCCTCTCCTTCCACCCGCCCCACCCTGACTACAGCTGGGCCTTCGACGACATCATGGTGTTCGCCTTCTCCGCACGACAGGCAGGTGAGGAGGTATTAAGTAACCGGTATTGAGTTGGAACATATTACCCAAATACAGTAAATGACCACCAAAGGCCAAAAACCACAGAACGCTCAGTTAGGTCCATAAGTGTTTAGGCGGTCATGCAATTTTAAAAGCCGACTTTAATTACTCAGCTTGTATGTGAACATCCTGAAATTGGATCGATCAAATTATGCTTTTATCTGAGGTTTTGTGCATCAATATGGACTGAATAATTCAGGAACAACACCGTTATTAGGATTGTGTCAATGCCTTACATACAGTGCAAAAACTTACGGACCACATTACAATTAAGTCCAGATGCACTTCTCATAAAGTATAAGCCCTGGATATTGAGTGCAGTTCACATGGTATGCTCATGCTAAGTTGGTGCAGTTATGGTGACACATGCACCCCTGAGCACTGGCGGAATATTGCTCTGCGGAGGTCCAGTATAACAGCAGGAGGCAGAGAGTGTGTGTGGCATACACCTCTGTTCTGGCCAATGAGAACGTATTTGCCTCTGACCGGGAAAAATGGCTCTTATTGCTGACCTATGGGATGTCTCTTTTCTCTGTCCAATGGGAAGGCTCATATATCCGACCAATAGACGGCTTGTGTCTGAGAGCAATAGAAAACTTGCAAGTTGTACTGCTTGACTCCTTCACTCGTACTTATGTAAGGCCCAAATAAAATGAATAATGGATCAGTTGAACAGGGGTTGCTGTAATCAGTACCCTATGTTGAATGGCAAGCCTGTTGCTGTGTTTTTGATGTGTTTAATGACTTTAGCATAGAGTACCATTTGAACTGCTGATCAGCTGACTCATGGAAAAAAAGAAACTATAGACGCATACTTGTATGAACCCACACACAAGACCACACATGCTTTTGTGCGCTGGTACACAGTATAGACAGTGCTTGTCTTGTCCCGTCTTATCTTATCTCTCAATTTAAGTAGGTGCAAAGTTGCTCATTAGTTTCCATTCCATTGTTTATTTGTTTATAAGGCACTAGCTAATTTGATTTTTTCAGTGTGTGAATGCCTGTTTTTGTACGCACATTATGCCTGCACATTTTAGTGAGTGTGCATGCATGCATTTGTATGTGTGCACCTACACATATGTGCAACACATGTGTATTGATTTATGTACATGTTTTTCAATGTGTGTGTGAGGGGAGCCTGTGTGCACATGTGTGCGCGCATGTACTTACTCTTGTCTCTGTTGCTTGTCTGCAGAAGTGCAGATGTACATCTGTAACAGAGAGCATTACGGGTTCCTGCCTGTTCCCCTGAAGCCTCAGCAGAACCTGGAGGACGAGGAGGAGAGCTTCTCCCACACTATAGCAGAGGCCCAGAGTGAGTGCTCCTTTTTTGTGTTATACCTGCCTAATGCGTAATGTTTACCCTGTGTAACTGTGCAATGGACAGCTAAGACTGTGTAACTCAGCTCATAATGTAACCCTGTGTAACTGTATTGCACAGCTCAGACTGTGTAACTCAGCTCATAATGTAACCCTGTGTAACTGTATTGCACAGCTCAGGCTGAGTAACTCAGCTCATGATGATAACCCTGTGTAACTGTATTGCACAGCTCAGGCTGAGTAACTCGGCTCATGATGTTAACCCTGTGTAACTGTATTGCACAGCTCAGGCTGTGTAACTTGGCCCATAATGCTATGTATAACTGTAATGCACAGCTCAGACTGTGTAATTCAGCTCATAATGCTAACTCTGTGTAACTGTGTATTGTGCAGATCAGGCTGTATAACTCAGTGCTAATACTGGTTATCATATCATGATACCATATGAATTTGTTATTATTCCCAGTGAAAATTTCCAACCTGAATAAAGCTTTACATTTATTGTTGACGTATTACTTTGCCACTGAATTCCTGAAATAATTGAGTCCTTTCTCCCTCCTGCAGTTGATCAGAGCACAGAGCCGTCGCAATACCTGTACGCCCCGCCCAAACCCCAGGACAAAATGGGCTTTGATGAGGTGAGTCTGTGTGCCGCATGCCAGACATTTTTGGCTCGACTGAGGGTCCCAGTGATCATCATTAATCATCTGTAGATGACACTCTCTCCTTTCCTGTTGTCTCCCCTTCTTCTGTCCCACTATTCTGTTCCCTCCATCCAGTTCTCTAAATTCTCTCTGCTACTCTTCCTTCTCATGTTTCTCTTGCCTTCCCTTTTTCTCTTCTCTACCTTTTCTTCATCACTGTTCACTCCTTCCTCTCTTGCTCCACTCCTGTCCTCCTCCCCTCCTTTCTCTCATCTCTCCTTTCCATCCTTCTCTTTGTCCTTTTCTCCTTGTCCTCTTTCTGCTTTCTTTCCCATTTTTATTTATACTTCTCTTCCATTTCCCTCCTCCTCTTTCCTTTGTTGTGTCTCTCTTCCTTCCTCTCTCCACACTTTCCCTCTCTCTCCCTCTCACTCCTTTATTTCCCAATCTCCCCCTTATCGTCTCCTGTCATCTTCTCTGCCAATTTTTCTGTCCGTTCATTCAAACATCTGATCCAAAGCTGTAAAAATTCCACATAAAATATGCCAGATAAACTTGCCTTGCTGTCTGTTCTCTCTCTCTCTCCTCTAACTTCCCTCTCTCCCTCCTTCTCTCTGTCCGTCTCTCAGGTATTTCTGATTAATTTGAAGCGGCGATTGGACCGTAGGCAGAGGATGTTAGCCACGCTGGAGACTCTGGGTATCGAGGCCACTCTGACCGATGCAGTGGACGGCAAGTACGGCCCAGACAGGCGTCTCTTCCCATCATGCATCGCTGTAGGAGCAATTGTGGAGTGACATTAGTTTAAGGATGACCAGCTGGGGGGGGTTTCAAGGTCTTGGCTTATTCAAAATGGGTGTCTACTGTATGCTTCTGAATTTTCTTGGGGAAGAACTCTTTACAGAGTAACCAATAAAGACAAACTCTTTACCCATAAAACAAAAAAGGGTGTGGATTTCAGTCTTTTCCAAGTTGGCTTTACTTTACATTTCTTCTTAAAGTTGTTATGTAGATACTTCTGAAACCAATTGAGGAGGTGAAAAGGTATTTTCTGGCAGTATTCAGACTTACCTGAAACGGACTATTTTGTGCACTAGTTTTGTGTTAGTAGATTCTGCACACTATTCAATATTAGCAATGAGCGCTGAGTACTCCTTTTTCACTCTTTCTACCTCCTCATCTCTCCATCTCTCCCCCTCACTTGTTCTGTCTTTCTCCATATTTCTCCCCCTCTCTCGCTTACCCCATGCTTTTCTCTTTCTTTCTCCCCCTCTCCCCTCACTCTTTCTCTCTGTATCTTTCCATCTCTTTCTGTTTCTCTCTCTCAATTCAGCTCATTGTATTTTATCAGGATAGCATAGACATGGTCCATATTGGCAAACAAGATAGATAAAAACAAGCAATATGACTCAGGAACACTAGAAGTGCTGCATTAACAATCGCAAGTACTTCAATTAGAGCAAATTTTGCAAGGACATTGAGAAATTTTGTTGAGTTCACAGTGTAACCAAAAATGGATTTCACTCTCTTTCTCCCTCTCCGTCTCTCTCCACCCCTCCCTCACTCAGAGCCCTGAACACATCTCAGCTACAGGCGCTGGGTATTGAGATGTTGCCGGGATACAAGGATCCGTACTCTGGCCGAGTTTTGACACGTGGAGAGATTGGCTGCTTTCTCAGTCACCACCACACTTGGAAACAGGTACACCTCCACACTAGTACATTAGTGCCTGTGCAGCAGGTGTCGCTGGACTGTTTTGCTAATGAGGTGCAGCATGATGACAAGGAATGGTCTTACTGCTGGTTGCTGAGACAACGCTACCTGATTACCTACAAATGTAAAATAACATCATTACCCTCAGCTTAAAGTGATTTTTAGGAGCCTTTATATGATTGTTATCAGTTTTGCGGTCAGAATCTTGGGCAAGGAGCCGTTTGGGTCCAAATCCCACCTTGAACTCTAGTAAATCTGTTATGGCCACATATGTGTGGGTGCACCTCAACACACTTCTAGTAAAGCTATTATCTAGATGCATGTACTCCTGAACACGAACATCTGAACAGGATTAAGTCTGTATAGGGATGGGGCAGACATATGGGCTGTCCAATGTCGGCAGAAATCCACTGCTTGGATACAGGCTCAGCTGGACACAGCATTTGATGGTGCATGCTGGGTAATCTTGTAGCTCGGCACAGGAAATGGGACTTGATCGAGCTTTCACCTGCATGCTAGTCTGAGTGTCACGTGACAAGTATTTATAAGGCAAATTGTTATGAAAGACATTACTAGAGAACTGAGTCACATTAAAACGTGGCTGGATGGAAAATCTGAAAATCCTCATTTAAAAAGTATTTTACACTATATGTTCACTATGAAATAATTATTGGCAATTATGCTGTATGTGCATTTATATGTACAACACCTGTTGTTACGTGTACAATTTTGTCAGCAGGCAACATTGTGAGAATATACGCATTTTGTAGGCGAACTGACTCTTTCGAATTGTGACTGTATCATGAGCAGTATTTTACCCTTTAGAAAATTCTCCAGTTCTGATGGACCTTTACTCTGCCCCCCCTCAGGTTGTGGAACGGGGTCTACAGAGTGTTCTGGTCCTGGAGGATGACGTTCGATTTGAGCCCAGGTTCAAGAAGCGGATGGTGGCCATCATGGAGAACATCAGAGAGGTCGGGCTTGACTGGGATCTCATGTAAGACCGCTGTTTACAACAACTAATACTGCTGAAACTGCTCAGAGACTACAATAGGTATGCAATGCTAATATAGGCTATAGCTATCAAAGTGCATTCAGCTGCCTTGTAATAGCTTCTTTGCTTCTGAGATCTGGCTGTATAATATTCATTTTAGGATTTTATTAGCAGACAACTGGTTGCAGCACAGATGTTGTCTTTTTTTTATTGAATGTGCCTTGTATTGGAGGTTTCAGCTCAGGAGCACTGCAGTCAGCCAACTTGCATGTAAACAATTATTTGAAGTATAGACCGATAGAAACAATGGGAGTGTGAGGGTGCGTTCTGGAACCACACGCGAGTACCAGGAAGTGCAGCAAAATTGGTTTTATTGAATTTAGGGGTAAAAACCCCGGCAGGATTGAAGGCAACTGTACAAAGTCCAGAATCCAAAAACACAATCCAGATGGCCAGAAACGGTTTGTTACCAGGGCAGCAATCACAAATCTCGTAGTCAGGCAAAGCAGGTTCGGTACACAGGCAAGGTATTGCGGTACAAAGTCCAGAATCCAAAAACACAATCCAGAGAAACAGAACCTGTTCGTTACCAGGGCAGCAATCACAAATCGAAGTCAGGCAAAGCAGTTTTGGTACACAGGCAAAGTATAATCATAGGCAGAGGCAGAATCAAGATCCGGGATGTTCAAGTCAGAAGTGTAACACTATGAATACAGGGCATGAACAGAGTAGTACGAGCAGACAAGAGAAAACATTCTGACAAGAGCTGGCTGTGATCGGATTGCTTAAATACACGTACGGGAAGTCACATGCTATAATAGGGAATAGGTGAGCTAGATCAGACTAATTAACAAGGGAATGAACAAGAGGGAGTTCCTAACCACATGAAATTGGCGAAAGCCAAAACGCGGATAGGGATTACACAGACAGCCTATGACAAACAAACAGCTCCGGTTAGGGAGTTCTAAAGTGCACAGAGAATGAGAGGCATAACAGTGTTTAACAAGGTGCGGAGAATCCGCCAAATTGCAGCAAAGTAAAGTGAGTGAAGGCAAGGGGCAGAGATAAGAACAGAGCGAGCGCTGAGAGCTCGTTAGTCAATTAGTAATGTGCAGCTATACAATCCCTAGTGCTCGTTAGTAAGTTAGTACTATAAACAATGTTAGTTAATGTTTGTAATTTATCCAAAATAATAAACTGTTAGTATTTATTAGTAAAGACAGAACAGCAAGATGAAGGAAGCAAACGAGATTGGAAGGAATAATTGGAAACCCAGAAACCATGAAATCACCTGAAAACGTGGCACGCAAAACTGGGGAATAAAACTGTCTGTCTGACACATATGACCAGACAGGGGAGACAATGTGCAATGCATAGCATGGAGAGAAACATTAACCAGAATGATATCTAAACAGAGAATATGAGTAATGGCAGGGAAAAAGACATGGGAAGGCAGACAGACAAAATACAAAACGTGGCATGGACTAAATCAAAACATGGCTTGGTAAAAGCAGAGTCATAACAAAAACATGGCCTGGCAACAACAGAATCATAACAGGGAGTTCCTGGAGAAATTCGAAGCCCACAAGTGGATGCTGGGATGGAGGTGGGATGTTTACTGGTCGTAGGCAAGAGTGATACAGCAGCAGCAGGTAATGTTACTGACAGCAGCAGCAGAGAATGATGAAGCGCAGCAGCAGGCAGAAGGATGTTTTTGGTGCAGAGCTGGAGCAGTAGAGCTGCTTACATAGCCCACCTTACCGCAAGGCAGGGCAGAGCAGTGGCAGACGTGCATGGGAGTGTCTACGAGAACGAAAGCATGCTTTTGCTGTCTGTCTGAACAAGCTCTGCAAGCTGTGTCCAATTTATTGCAAGATCAAATACCAGTTTCTTCATTGGAGACAAGTCTGAATCGCTGGGTAGTGCATAAGTGTTTTCACCAAGTTATGATCAGGTTTTACAAATGATTTGTGTTCCCTGTCAAGCCAGGGTAATTCAACATTATCCAGAAAGAGTTGATATGGGTGCTGGCTTTCATTCCAACTAAGCAGTTACACACCTGATACTACTAATTAACCCTGAGTCTTTGCTCAAGAGCTTGATTGGCAGTATCAGGTGTCAAACTGCTTGGTTGGAATGAAAGTGTGCGTCCACGCTGGCTATTTCTGAATAATGTTGAATAGCCTGCTGTAAAGAAATGTCTGGAAAAACCTACACATGAATAAAATACAATTTAGAAATATGCTTGAAATACAGCAATCTTCCAATGCAGTCAAAATCAGATGTGTTTTTGACTGAAATCAAATGTATTCCTTCCTTCTCAATAATATGTAGATTTTTTTTTAGCAAAAGGAAGGTGTTAAGCAGAGTTGAAGGTCCCCACTTGTTCTACCTACTTTTTGGTGTATTTGAGTACATCAGCATACGTTAATCATTTTAAGTCCCGAATTGAAGCAACTTATTGTCTGGAATGACCTCAGACGTTGTTTATAGGGCCTGGAGTAGGGAATCGCATCAGTGCAGTTGGCTATGAGAGTCCAGCTCTAGCTTAGTGAGTTGATGACTTGGCTGAGTAGTGATGTCTGCCTATCACGGTCCATTACAGGAAGGTCAATTCAAACGGCCTCTCTCTCATCGCTTCACAGCTTCATACTGCATGGTTGGTGCCAGCTACCTAACTGAAATCCACTTTTAAATCCTGCCCTGCTCTTTTTACACGTGTTCATAAGGTCTGGAGTTGAAAGAGCCTTTGTTGATGTGTTTCTCAAAGCATATTCAGTGTATTAGCTGGATATCTGCATCAAGTGAAACCCAGAAAGGGCTCTCTTTAGGTGAGTCCATGTTCCTTTTATGAGGGTTCCAGGTTTTACCTAAGTCTTGAAACATTTTGGCCATCTTTTACCTTTATTATGTGTCAGATTATGTGATGGGAAATGGGTAAAATCTTGATTATCAGCTTTGTCATGCTGTGCGAGTTGAAGTCTGCTGACATATTGTGTGATTGGTGGAAAGACGCGGCTGCGTCCTTGGACACTCAACAGTATTGCGACTGTGCCCTTTTCAAATTTGACAGTTTTACATTATGTGTCACCGCTGGGGCGCCAGCGTGTTGTCATTTTATATTGGGCTCCTAATGGTCACTCGCTAGAACAGCGTCAGGGCACCAGCCACTCTGCAAGGTTTTGGCATATTGAAAAATGAGCAAGTTCGCAATTACGATTTACGCATGCGTGATTTCTGTCGGAGCACGTCCGGGGTAGGGTCAATGTTACCAAAACAGAGGCTTCGCCATGTGGTAAGTGCTTGTTTCCATATCTCAAAGGGTTCTTGTGAATTATTAATTATCGTGTTACTGAAGATATGGGAGATTAATTTATCATGACAGATGCCCATTCCCGCCACCCCTTTCCCCATGTGGTCTTGAATCAAAAAACACTCCGAATGTGATCAGACGTCAGTAATCAAAGTCGGTCAGTGCCTTTTGTAATACGGAAACAAGCACTTACCTCGCACCAACACACGGCGATAGATGCAGAGCGATTCATAATCAGGTGATGCAGTGAAGAATTCGGCCTGCATTGGGTTGTACTGTCGGTTAGGGTTAGATTCCTTTTACGGAGAAAGTCTTTCAACGAACTTACACTCCACAACCTAATATCATCGATCGACAACTCTTCTTCAGCCATAATGAAACTCAATAAACAAAAAAAAAAAAAAAAAAAAATGAGAGGGAGTATAATTATCGATTGACAAAGTACTTGCAGCGTTACGCGTGACAGATCGGGCACAGAACAGCACAGAACTCAATATGTTATGCATGCAAAACCACCGCGCGGCAATCGCGAAAGCGAGTTTTTGATCACTTTGACCCGGTGACCTGTCACGTGATACACTCAGTGGATGCCTCCGTGGCTAATTGCGAACTCGCTTATCCTAGGCTGCTGACCTTCATTGAAGAAGAAAGATTTTGACCAGTCCATCAGATATTTGTCTGGGACTACCTTAAGAAATCTACTTGCATTTTAATGACATCATAAAACACCCCTCGTGGGGAGGCACTCAGGTGATTGGCTGTAAAGGAGTGAGACATCTGATTGGCTACAGATGATCCCTCTTAGAAAAATTGCATTTGTGGATTGGAGTCACGTCAGGGGAGTCTCAGAAGTCTCACACACAAATGCAGCGAAGTTCACAAATTAAAAGCACTTTGTAAATGCAGATCCAACAGTTCATATATGAATGTAACAAGCTCCACATATGTATTTGATGAAGATTGCAAATACTTTTACATGCATATATTTGTGAATTTTTTTTCTATTTGTGTGTGCATCGAAAATATGCTTATGAATCTTATTTTTTGTATGTGGATTTTTTTTACTTATATATGGAATGAAACATTTGTGTGTGCATTGAAAGTGTATTTGTGTATGAAACATATTTGTGTGTGTATTGAAAATGTATTTGTGTTTTGAGTCATACGTATATATAAATCCTCAAATACATTTGTGAATTTTTTCTGTGCATTTGTCTATTTTGAGACTGTTCTAGCTCCATATTCTTCGTGCTATGGCCTTGCTTCACCTCCCCATCTCTCTCCCTCCTCATAGCACTAGCGTTCTATCTTTAAATTTAGCTTGGTTCACTAGCCAATCAGAGCAAAGCTCATTACCATAGAGGGGACTCAAAACAGTTTATTCAGAGGAGAGTGCATGACCTAGAAATGATGGATTTTTATGTTTTTTTTTTGTTTTTTTTTACTGAAAAGTTTATAAACCCCACTTTTAGACATCCATGAATAGAATAACCTGTTTTAATAATGTTAAAAAAACAGACAGTGGGACCTTAAGTAATCAATGCATTGCACAAACAATTGGTGTAACCATTTAACAAAAATATGACCTTTCTGAATTAATATTTGACTCAGCCCTAACACAGTTATGGTTGGAGCTCCGTACAGTAGGCTGTCCTGGTCACATGACTTAACGAACCCATCTCTCCTCCACATCTCCTCCGCCTGTTCCCCAGGTACGTGGGGCGGAAGCGCATGCAGGTGAGTGAGCCAGAGCGTTCCGTGGCAGGCGTGAACAACCTGGTGGAAGCCGACTACTCCTATTGGACGCTAGGCTACGCACTGTCACTGCAGGGGGCCAGGAAGCTGCTGAAGGCCCGCCCCTTCGACAGGATGCTGCCCGTGGACGAATTCCTGCCAATCATGTTCAACAAACACCCAAAGTGAGTGAGTGGACAGACTGACAGACACACGGACAGGCGCAGGGACAGACTGGCGGATAGATAAGCAGTGCCTCTGTTATAAAAAAAATCTTGTGTGAAATTTGCCTTTTCACATGTAAAAATCACAGTTCCGCATCTGAATGTAACATTTTCACATGATAGACTGCCTCCTCCTATGAGTGAAAATGTCCTTATTTGAGGTCCAATGAAGTCATTAGCCCCTTAACATTTTCAGGCGTCACTGACTTTCTACAACTACGATTTTTTTTTCATCTAATCAAAATATTTGGCTCGAAATGACTCCTGTTACCTTTCACTGCTCAAGCTGCAATATCTTGCATATTCAAATGTTGTTTTTGAACATATGATTTTCTTTACTTTTTAACTAATTTCTTGCGACACCAGCATGAAAATACTGCCTTAGATAAAGTGATGCATAAAGAAGACTTCACTGGATCAAAATACTGCATTTTATCACTGTAAATTTGTAGGGATGTTGTAATAGAGTGTGCAGGTTTTCACTTTTCTGAGCCTGCATCACGCTGTTCTTTACAGACAGGCTCACTCACACACTTTCATCACGCAAGTTAACACACATACAGACACACAGTCAGACGCATACAGATGCACACACACATATTCTCTCAAACAAACAAAGACATATGCAAACTCGTGGGTGCGCGCACACACACACCGATGCGCATAGACTCTCCATATACATGATACCCACATGCACACTCATGTACGCACACAGGTACTATCTCAAACACACACACACACACACACACACACAATGACACACACAAACTCTCATATCCCTCTCCTTGTTGACTCTGGAGTTCCCTCTCTCACACACGGCTTGTGTTCCTGAGGTAGTGGGATCAGACACAGGGGCTGTATTGTTCGAAGGTATCAATGGGTTCGGTGTCCCCACCGTCCCACAATGCTCCTCTGTGTGTCCACTTCCTGCCGGGGGAGTCCTGCACAGTCACCCTATACCTCCCTCCTTTTTCCTGCTGCTCCTCTCTTCTCTCTCTCTCCCTTTCTCCTTGCTCCCCTGCTGCCTCTCTCCCTCCTCCCTCTCTCTTCTCTGATCTCTCTCCCCTCCTACCCTCACGCTCCCCCTCTCTACACCTCTATCCCTCTATCTCCCTCTCTTCCCCCTTGTTTTCTGTCCCTTCACTCCAGAGGTCGCGTTACACTTTCTGATTGTCCGTCATTGTGAAGGACAGGGGCAAAAAAATTCTGTCATAATCAATTATTATCCGTCATTGTAATTTTATTTTTTTAAATGATAATCTTTTATTTTTTTAATAAAATAAACAGAATAATTTATAGATCATGCACTAGCTGATGCCGACAGTAATTCTTGTAAACACACATTGCGCACTGTGTTAAACACAGCACTGCGTGGATTTTCGAACTTACTGCTGTATGAACTTTATAAAACATCACAAATGATTTGTCCCCCCACACAGTAACAGTGCGCAAATGAACAATGCTTTCAGTTATTGCTGGGCTTTACAAAGCCTAACAACCGCAGTCTCGCTAAGCGGTCCTACGAAGCTGCTTATCAACTCCTTATGTCAACCGCGGCTTTCCCCACCTAGATATCTGCGTGTTCACATAACAGACGGCGTTTGTAGCATATGACCAATCGTCTACCGGTGTTCTGTCAAATTTTGCTCCCTTGTCAAAAAATGCTATCGTAAGGCAAAGCGATCGTACAGTCTTTGTTTTCACCTTGATATTGCAGTATGAATCAGTTTACAGTAGTAACTTTGTTATTTGTTAGCTTATTATAACATAAGCAAATTTTATAACGAGTTGGATAAGTTTGTTCAAAGATATATGCCCATATACGCCATTATCATCTTATTTAACCTTTATTTAACCAGGAAAATGTCCCATTGAGTTACAATAACTCCTCCTCCAGGGAGTCCTGGCCAAGAGTAGCGGCAAAGAGTTTCAGGAAAAAAAAAAAAAAAAAACGTACAAAAGCACAAGACAATAGGCACATATTAAAAACACATTGGTCTAGATTAAAACACAGTACTCACACACAAAATATAGACTAGACAAAAAATAGAAATAAAACGGGCATATGTCTAAGTTAGAAACAACGACAGTTTTCTGTAATGGTGGTTTCTAAGAGGTGTTTAAATATGTTGGGAGATGGAAGTGACTCTAGATTTAATACATTTTGGAGCTCATTCCATGTATCAGGTGCATATGATGAAAAAGATGTTTTGCCAAGTTCTGTACGTGTTTGTGGGATGGTTAGAATTTTTCGTGCAGAACGTGTGGAGTAAACAGTTGAATGGTATATTAGTAGATTTCTGATGGAAAGGGGAAGTTTACCCATTAATGCTTTTGCAATAAAGATTAAAACATGATATTTCCTTCTGAGAGAGAGTGAAGTCCATTGTACCATTTGATATAAACTGCAATGATGAGTTCTGGCGGCTGCATTTGTTACAAATCGCAGAGCTGAGTGATACACAACATCTAATTTTTTTTACAAGGAAGAGGAAGCATGCATATAAATCAAATCACCATAATCTATCACTGCTAAAAAAAGTACTCTGTACTAATCTTTTCCTTGCTGTGAAGGGGAAACATCTCTTTAGACGAAAATAAAAACTTAATTTGGGTCTGAGCTTTTTTAACAGACTCTCAATATGGACACCAAAAGAGAGTTTGTCATCCAGCCAGATACCTAGGTATTTGTAGGATTTTACTCTCTCTAATTGAGTACCATCTAGTGTCATTATTTTGCAGTCAGGAGGAGAACGTAGACATGAGAAGACCATGAATTTGGTTTTTTTTTGGCATTTAATACTAACTTTGATGTCACTAAAAAGCTCTGTACCTTGTTAAAGGCAGATTGTAAAGAGCTTGTTGCCTCTTGTAGCGATGTTGCAGAGGTGCTAAAGAATTGTGTCATCTGCATAAAGATGAACTTTTGTCCACCTGTTCTAAACCCATACCTAGGTTATTTATATAAATAGAAAATAAAATAGGTCCCAGAACTGATCCTTGGGGAACACCCACTTCTACTGTAAGTGGGGTAGAATTATATTTATCTATGCACACACATTGTGTTCTACCAGTCAGATAATTTGAGAACCACTTTAACACTGTGCTACTGGAATCTATGCTTTGCAATCTTTGTAAAAGAAGACTATGGTCAACAGTATCAAATGCTTTAGATGGATCGATGAATAATGCAGCACATGACTTTTTGTTATCTATGGCAGTAACAGTGTCATTTCTAACAGAAGTTACTGCCGTAATGGTGCTATATCCTTGTCTAAAGCCAGACTGTGTGGAGCTCAAAATACAATTATCAGTTAAAACAGCTTTTAGTTGCTCATTTATAAGGGATTCAAATAATTTGGCCATAACAGATAATTTGGAAATTGGGCGATAATTATCTAAAATGGAAGGATCACCTCCTTTTAACAGTGGGAGAACAATTGCTGATTTCCAAGGACTGGGAATAGATCCACTGCATAGACTAAGGTTAAAAATGGAGGAAATAGGCCCAGCTATCAAGTCTGCTGCAGTTTTTAAAAAGAAAGGTTCGATCTGGTCTGGACCAGCAGACTTTTTGCAATCTAGGCTTCACAGTGCCTTACGTGTTTCAGAAACGGATATCACTGAAAAATTGAAATTGTTTGAGTGTGTGGGGGGGCCAGCAAATATAGCCTCAGTGCTATCTGGGAGACAGCTCTGTGTGAGTACTCCTGCCTTGATGAAATGTTTATTAAATACATCTACTATATTTTGTTTACCCCTTACTTCACCTTGATCCATTTTTAAAACTTCAGGAACTTCATCTAACTTCATCTAATTTCTGCATTTTCAGGAAAACCCAGCGTGTACATGCAAATATATGTACGCTTACAGGATAAAATGCGCACTGAACATAAATCAATTTTTATGATTTTTGGAGATACTTAAGATATGAGTGAGGAAACGACCCGAGATTTTCGGTTTGCGCAAGCGCAGAACTGAGAGGTAGCATATTTTAATAGGTAGCAAAATTTGTCAGAACACCAGCAGCAGAGCAGCATATTTAACAAATGAAGAGCAAATGATCATATTACAAAAATATGAGGAATACAGGATCATACCAGAAATGCCAAGTCTGACGCATTCGGCTTGAGTCTCTCGCCTCTTAGTGGCATTCACGTTCCTGTGCCGTAGTCAGCAATTATTCAATCAACGCGAACTGAAGAAATTCACTCGCGGAATTCAAGTCATTGCACATTAAGTTAATAAGTTTCACGTGCATTACGGTGGATTTCCCCACTAGTGACACGGAAATTGATTATGACTCGGGAATTCTCACGCTTGTCTTTACTGAAGGATTGAAAGCAATGAAATCGCATAAAGACGTTTCAAATGGTCTTATTTCATTTAAACAATTTAAACGATCATGAAACATGCATTGTTTCCAATCCCTGAGTAAAGAGAAGCATGAGAAGTCTGGAGTCATAATCGCTTTATAGTGAGGTCCACCTTCACGCGAGTGAAACTGAAACTTCAATGCACTGGGATTTTAATTCCGCGTGAGAATCTCATTAATAAGCGTTCATTGAATAATTGCGGACTATGGTGAATAAGCCTAAAAAATGCGTGAGACCTATGTCGAATGCGTGAGACTTGGCATCGCTGTAATACAGATCAAAGACAATGCTCGAGACAATATGACACCCACCACCAATTGGACGGGGGTGTGAATTACATTCTGTCAAAATGACGGACGGCCTTCAAAATATTCCATCATTATTTAAAAAAATCCGTCAATGACGGAAAATATTCGGTTAACGCGACCTCTCCCAGCTAGCATTTTAAGGTTTTTTCACTGTTGAATCAACGTCATGGATCATAGTTGAATCACCGTTGAATTAAGTTTTGATTTTGAAAGATGAATCGACATTGATTTTGCAACATTTTTTCAACGTTGGGCATGAGTAACATACACAACGTTGAATCAGCGTCATGGATCATAGTTGAATCACCGTTGAATTATGTTTTGATTTTGAAAGATTAATCAACGTTGTTTTCGCAATGTTTTTTCAATGTTGGGCATGAGTACCATACACAACCTCTACTTTTTTGGGGGGTTTTTTTTCCCAGAATGATTTTAAAAGGGGGCACAAATATTTTGGGGGGTTTTTTATGCGTGAGAAGGGGGTTTAGAATGATGGGTGAAAATTTTTAAAAGGAAGGGGTAGATGCAGCACGAGGAAAAAAAAATTTTGCGGTAATTCCAGTTTCCACCACCGTGCTCTTCCCTCGTGACATTCACTCTGTGTGCGATCTCTCCAACTACTTCTGACCTTCTTTTTTTTAAATGTTTTCTTTTTTTCCTCCATCGATGAGGCTGTGAACAAAGGTTTACATGTTAAGTTAGACATTACATTAGTGTCAGCCGCGGGATTTGAACCTGGGAACCTGTGGACAAAGCAATTTCAAACACACCATACACTGTGGCCTTAACCACTACATTGACTGAGTTTGTTGTCAGCCCCACGCATCAGTTTCCATTCATCGCTGAAGGGTGGTTTTTTTATATATACACAGTAATATATATATATATATATATATATATATATATATATCACCACCCTTCAGCGATGACTTCAGCGATGAATATAAAATGAATGAATGGAAACTGGTGCGTGGGGTTGACAACAAACTCAGTTGGTGTAGTGGTGAAGACCACAGTGTATGGTGTGTTTGAAATTGCTTCGTCCACAGGTTCCCAAGTTTGAATCCTGCTGCAGACACTTATGTAATTTCTACCTTAACATGTAAACCTTTGATCACAGCTTCATTGAAGGAGGAAAAAAAGAAAACACATTTAAAAAAAAGAAGGTCAGAAGTAGTTGGAGAGATCGTACAAAGAGTGAATGTCACGAGGGAAGAGCACGGTGGTGGAAACTGGAATTACCGCAAAAATTTTTTTTTTTTCTCGCACCAAGATCTACCCCTTCCTTTTAAAATTTTTCCCCATCATTCTAAACCCCCTTCTCACTCATAAAAACCTTGTGCCCCCTTTTAAAATCGTTTCGCCACAAAAACCCAAAAAAGTGGAGGTTGTGTATGGTACTCATGCCCAACGCTGAAAAAACGTTGCGAAATCAACGTTGATTCATCTTTCAAAATCAATACATAATTCAATGGTGATTCAACTATGATCCATGACATTGATTCAACAGTGAAAAAACATTAAAGTGCCAGCTGGGCTGCTTCACTCTCACTTGTCTATAGGATCCCTATCTCCCACTCATATTCCCTCTCTCCAAATCTATATCCCTCTCTTTTCTCTTTATTTTGTGCTACCCGCTTATCGTCTTCTGGTCTCTCTAATACGTAAATCCAGCCGGACTCGCTCTGTGGTCACTCTGATTAGGGTGAGCTGCACTGTACTGTACTTCACCGTGAGGGTGATGCAGTATTTATGTCTCACTAATGGATAGGGGAGCCGTTCCCTCTCTCACTGTTTCTCTTTGGAATTCCGGACTGGAGTAACTCCGTCTGCTTGAGTTTGGAGAGGGACAGCATTCCCATTGATCCCCTACTGCTGGGGGAGGGGTGTCTGAGTATATGTGTGTGTGTGTGTGTGTGAGTGTGCGGGCACGTGCGGTAGTCTCCCCTTTCCTATATGTTACTCTCGTGCAGTTAGGGGAATGCCTGACTGAGGTGGTCAGGGGTCAAATAGTGAATAAATAACACAGTAATTCAGCTAACTGAGCTGCGTGTGTGTGTGTGTGGTGTGTAATGGAGGCCTGAGGAGTACAGGGGTCAGTAAGTGAATATAAACCCCAGGTATCCAGCGAACAGAGCCCTACAGAGAGCTGACAGTGTCAGACTGAACTGGAGGGAAGCGTCTAACACTGACCTATTTTCAGTGTGGTGGGGTAGGGTACGTGTGTGTATATGTGTGTGTCTCTTTGTGTGTGGGAAGCGTGCATGCAGCAGGAGCTTTCAGGCGACCTTCTGTCCCAGCATGGGAAAAAAATATTTTTACAATATAAAAATGGTTCCTGAAAAGTTTGTCTTCTTTTGCCTGTTAGCATAATTTTCATGCATTTAATTTGGAAGTGGTGAAGCCATTTGTGGAATTGATACATCATGTGACACACGAAACATGGAAGTATCATGTAAATACATACAGTATATCATAAAGTTTTGTGCTACATTATATCGATTTCTGTTGTCAGTAGAGGTGCAGAAAAAATAACTTTTGAAGAGGTCTTTTACTTCCAAAATCCAGATTTTTTTTTTTTTGGAAACATCTTGGTCACACTGTAACTGAAAATTTAATTTTAATAACAAACAAGGCACGCCAAATTTCTATCACACCTGCTATCATTGACACCTGCCTTTTTTCAAAAATGAGCAACTCCACAATCCAAAGGTGAAGTCTGAATGTTTTTACTGAAGCGTGTTTCTAAATTCATAATCAGTCTGGCACAAAGCATATTCTGAAATGCTTACCTTGAAAAAAAGAGTAGTTTGATTTAGTCGACTAAGACCTCTATAATGGTTTAGTTTTTTTTTTGTTGTTTAATGTGTTGCCTCAATGATATGTGAAGTGCGACAGAAATTTGGTGTCGTTTTGGTACATTTAGCTTTTTACATTAAGCATTCACAGTTAGCGTTAATGCTTCCTTTCTTTCTCTCTCTTTCTCTTCCCCTTCTCTCTCTTTCGCACAGCGCGGATTACATGTCGCATTTTGAACCGCGGGACCTGCGGGCGTTCTCTGTGGAGCCTCTCCTGCTTTATCCGACGCACTACACAGGCGAGCCGGGCTACGTCAGCGACACGGAGACCTCCACAATCTGGGACGACGAGGCAGTGAACACGGACTGGGACAGACAGCACGCCCGTAAAACCGCTCAGCAGGGCCGGATTCGCCCTCTCGCCCAGAACAGCGTGACCGGCGACTCACCCCCGCCTGCATCCCGGGCATCTCGCGACGAGCTCTGAGTCTTTCTGAGGGAGGGACTCATACATACTGACCGGCATATTCTCACGCATACAGGCATACACGTTGTTACGCACTCAAACATTGACATTCTTGTGCATTCATACAGTGACATTCTTATGCATTCATACATTGACATTCTAACACATTCATACATTCACATTCTAACACTTGCATACATTAACATGCTTACACATTCATATATTCTCATTTTAACGCATTGATGCCCTCACATTCTGACACTCACCCACATATATTCACATTTTTACACATTCCTACATTCACATTCTCACACAATCAGACCTTCACATTCTTACACATTCATACATTCACATTCTCACGCATTCAGACATTCAAATTCTTACACATTTATATATTCACATGCTTACACAGTCATACATATGCTCAAACATTCAGACATTCACATTCACAGGCATTCAGACATTCACATTCTTACACTCAGTCTCACACCCTGTCTCATCCCTATCTGATTCATCAAACAAGAAACAAAAATATTCATACACCTGCGACACACAGTACACAAAGACACAAGTTTATATGCAGTGCATGTACAAACACCCACACAGACACCAGACACATTTCTAACACAGTGCTCTCATTGAAGCACTGTCCCTCATTGGCTGCCTGCTGGCCTATAGCATTACAGCGGGCTGAAGTGCGTATACCATTGGCTGGCCAATAAGGGGAGGCGGGGAGCTGGGTACTGAGAATCGGGGAGTGGCCAATCACTTTACCTCCTTTGCTTTATTTATTGCTAACACCCTCTCGGGCTGTCAGCCTTGCTTTCTCAATCACCACCGGGAAACACTGAGATGCTTTGGGAAAGACTTGGAATACGCTGGGGGAAATGCTGAGGGAGACCAGGACACATTGGAAGACTTTGGGAGATTCTGGGAAAACATGCTCCAAGCCTAGAGTGGAGTGCGGAAGAAGAAGAAAAAAAGACACTATATATTTTTAAAAATGAAAGTGATTATTGTAATTTAAGAATCTGGTGTGGTTCATGTGCAGCCATGAGAATAAAGAAAAAAAAATTCTGAAAATCTGATAATATCTACCTGAATATGCTTGTGTGCACTTGAGCTCATGGGGTGTGTGTGTGTGTGTGTGTGTGTGTGTGTGTGTGTCTGTTGAAGTGTAGAAAAGGGGGCAAATCCTGGAATTTTTGCCTGTCTGCTGAAAGATTATTGTACAAATTTTATGGGCTTATAAATTTGTCACCACCGGACGACCCTGGGTGTAAGTGAATGGTTTTGAGTGCATATACACATGATTGTGTGTTTGAGAATGTGCATGCATTTTTATACTGTATAGGAATATGTATAAAGCTGAAACTTTTTTAAATGAGTAAAAATGTAAAAGGGAGAAAGGGGTGGGGAGGTAAAGCAAGTCTGTGGGAGGGAGCAGGCTACATAGACGGAGTTAGTAGGTGTCAGCTATGTGGAGCAGGTCTGTTTGTGATGTAGACAATAACAGGGATTTCAAAACGTGTTTTAAATGCGTTGAAAAAGTCTGGGGGGTCTCCAAAGTCAGCCTTCGCTGGGCTGTTAGACTCAGTGGAGACCACTGTACAGGTGGACTGAACTAGTCAAAGGTATGTACCATTATGTGGATCCTTTAAAAACAAAGGTAATATTTTCCTATTGTGTGTGCGAAAGTAAGATTTTTATTATCACTTCTGAGACTGAAAAACTTGCTTAAAGAATTTTTTGGACTGAGACATACTCTAAATGCATATAACCTGGCAGAGGTGGGGCCATTGCTGGGCAAAATTGGCTTCTTTCTCATTGGTCATCTCAGTTAGTTAAAATACACCATATGGCCATTAAACTGGTGTTCACAGGATGCCAGGATTTCAGCAGTCCCGTGACTGTTGTTGTCCAGGGCAGCCCTTAAATCTGTGTTCCCTTGAGAGCTGTGAGGTGAGTTTCAACTGTGCTTTAGCTGTCTTTGGGGAGCATTTTAAAAGAATCCTTCAGTCCTCAATGTCGAGGAGCAGCACAAAAGCTAAGAAGCTTGAGGTGATGACAGAGTAGACGTACACATCTTTTCACATTTGAAGTACTGAATACAGCTGAATACAACAGAAATCAATAAAGATCTGTGGTTTACACCTGTCTAAAAAAAGCTTCAACGAAAAAGTCAAACAAGCTGAACATCTTTAGAAATGTTGGACTACAGTGACACAGTTGTTACTGCCTAGGGTCAAGAGGATTCAGTGAAATGCAGTTTTACCACTT
Source organism: Gymnothorax javanicus (assembly GCA_029692085.1). Lineage (NCBI taxonomy): Eukaryota > Metazoa > Chordata > Actinopteri > Anguilliformes > Muraenidae > Gymnothorax > Gymnothorax javanicus. The sequence continues at coordinate 26,378,881 of CM056196.1, forward strand.
TCAGAGTTGTAATCTTTTGAGGAGAAGGTTCCTTTGAATGTTCCTTCAAAAACTATTACTCCAGGTTTTGGAAATATATTGTTCTCACTTACTCATCGTGATTGTCACATAATATCTGTTAAAGATGCTGTAACTGATTTGGTCGTTTTCGTAACTTCTTGTCCGAAGCCTATATAAGCAGTCCCCGCCCCCCATCCTCAAGCCAGGCACAGGAATGCGCACCAGTTTCCAACAGAGGCAGAGGAGAGTAGCGACTCCATTACAATATAAATACAATATAAACATAAACTCTCAGTGATTGTCCTGTGAAAGCCACACTGAAAATATGGACCAATGACACATTACATCCATGCAGAAACTTTGGTATGAATGGCTGTTTGAAGGTATTAGCTAAAACTAGCTAGTGTCCTATAGCCACACATGCTATCGTCACACAGCTAAGCAAGTTGTAGTCGGCTACAAACGATGACAGTTCATTTATAAAATGGCATTAGCAGGATTGAAAACCACCAACAGGAATATCTGAGACAGATAAAACTGCATAACTACAACAGAGTAATACAAAGCTTACCTGTCCAGTAGCAGTAAGGCTAGCTGTGTATTGCTTTTTACACCCTTTGATTCCTTCAGTTTTCCCCTTTGAAAGCGGCACCAACATAAATACAGCTTGTGGCCCTCTTGCCTTTTTCCTCCTTAATTCTATTTGTTCCTCTACTGTTCTTTGGCGCTTTGGCTGTTTAATTGTGTATGCCGTCTCCCATAGCGCTGGGATTGGAAGCGTCACCAGTTCTGCTATTGCCAACAACACAGATTTTTCTTCGTCTCCTTCAAATGATTTTTCCGGCAGATGGCGCACTAACAACGCAGATTCAGCTCTGCGCGTACACAAGCAGAGAGAAACGCGTCTTTATGGCGTTCTCTCACCTGATTGGATAGTGGCAGTCGGTGACTCCTAATTTTATATGGTGCTTTATTGCAGATGACAGTGACTGAGAGACTTGTGTTATCGACTAGATACTCTAAATAAATGATCTCTGTCGGAATGTGGAGCTATTTAACACTTTTTTAAAAACAAAAAAATAACTTACAGCAGCTTTAAAATATCCAGATTAGAATATTCTAATCCTTGGATTCTCAACCTTATCCAGAGTCTTATCTAGTTTGGATGCAGGCTTTCATTCCAACCAAGCAACTACTCGCATGATTGTGTTGATCAGGCTCTTTAGCAAATGCTTTGGGGATTGATTGGTAGAATCAGGTGTGGAACTACATGGCTAGAATGAAAGCTTGCACCCACACCGACCTTTTCCGGAAAAGGGTTGAGTAGCCCATTCCTAATGGCCTATCTTATATGTTATACCTTAGAGCAGGGGTGTGCAAACTGCAGTTCGGCTGTTTCTGCTGGATTTTTGGTACTTTTTTTTGTTTAATACAGATTCTATACACCTTGCTCTCAGACCCTAATCGGCTGCTGTTGGAATCGGAACTACAAATACCAGCAGACACTGCGGTCCTTCAAATCTGTAGATTGACTCCCTGACTGACCTTTAGGGCGTATTCGAATCCCCAACACGAGTCAACACAAGTGCAAGGTGCGGGTGTTTTTCGTTCCGAACACGGAAGTGCGAGTTCGGGTGTTCTCGGTCAGCGGCAAAATGGCGGCCGTGAAGGATGTCCGTCTCCAACTCAGGCTAGCCCATGGGGCTGCGTATTATGCAGAATAAAATTGAATTGAATTGAATTATTGCCATACCGACGGTTTTTACAAAATTTCAGCAAGATCAACCCTAGTAACCGGGCCTGAAAGTCACTTCATGCTTCAATACATAGTTAATTGCCACTGAAACTACTCATTCTCATGAATAGAGGGCTATTAACAAGATTAATCGGTGAATTTGATGAAAATTTCAAATACGTATCTCCCGCGCCTGCCATCTTTGTTCTTGACGACACTCGTCGCACTCTCCAAAAAGTGGGGAGTGACAAGAACGCGTTCTCGTGTTGATTCTCAGCTGTTCGGAATGTCGTTCTCGTGTCGAGTCAACCCGAGTGTCGCCAAGAACAGGGATTCGAATACGCCCTTAAATGCAGATTGGGTGCGCTGGGCACATACAGACCTGTGCTGGTGAGAGTTCAGTAGTCATGGTGAAAGGTTCCCTTTACTCTGCTTCATAGCTGCCCTTGTGAAAATATTCTATCGTTATTTCTTGGTAATATTACAGTACAACGTATTTATGGCATAACTATAGGATTACTATAGTTTGCATAGTATGACTAGAGTAGCACTATAGCCATCACATTATAACTATAGTATTACCACAGTCAGCAGTACCATGATGTTACTATAGTCCATACACTGTATTGCTGTAGTTTGAATAACTATATTGTATCACTATAGTAATACTACGCTATGATGCCGAAAATACTGTCCATTTACTATAGGATAACTATAGCTTGGAATATAGTAATTTTTCATAAGGGTGAGCAGTTTATCATTTCCCATTTTATAACCACAAAGTCTCGAGTTGAAGCACTTAACTTTTTCCAGAAAGGGTCGGTTCAGGTGCAGGCTTTTGTTCTTGTCAGGCAGTTACACACTTGATTCTAACAATCACCTCCTGGAGCCTTTGCAAAAGTCCTTAATAAGTAGAATCGGGTAGTAATTGCATGGCTGTGTTGAAAGCCTGTGGCCACACAGACACTCATTGGATAAGGTTGAGAACCAATGCTTTACAGTCAGGGTGTCCACTCTCTGCTGGTTCTTATCATAGCCCAATGCCAATACACCTGATTCTACTGATCAAGGTCTTGATTTAACACTCTGGTTCGTTTGTAAGTTGAACAAAGTCTCATAGCATTGGGCTGGAACATAAACCTGCACCCACACCAGCCCTTTGAAGATAAGATTGGACACTGCTACTTTTGAGCAGTGGTAACCAGCCCCGTTCCTGGACACCTTATGGGTTCTCACAGCTAAGTGCTAAGAGGCGACACTGTGATGCAGTGGTGTCAGCGCTGTCACCTCAAAGCAAGGAGATTGTGGGGTTGAAGCTGGTTTGAAAGCTGGGGCCTTTCTGTGTGGAGTTTGCATGCTTTCCCTGTGTTCGTGTGGAATTTCTCTAGGTACTCCAGTCTCCTCCCACAGAAATGTGTCAGGCTAACTGGAGACTCTTTGTTACCCATAGGTATGAATGTGTGAGTGAATAATGTGTGTGAGTGATGGATATTCGTGCAGACCAGGACGTGTGCTTGTCTTTCGCTCATCAGATAGCAGTGGGTTAAATCCTGGATAGATTAATTACATCCAACCAGCAGCTCAATCTGGTCTTTAGCTTGCAAATGATTTGCTTTGCTGGGATTAGTACTTAAAAGCCACTGGACGGGTGATCTTCTGGAATAGGATTGGTTAGCAGGGCTTTAGATCAACAGTATCAGCATGACATTGCTCAAAGAAAACAAAGAGAGATGAATCACCTCACAGGGAGCCTGTTTAATTAAGCAGGATTCTTGAATTAACTACTTATCTACACTGGATAATGGCCTGTACCCTGACGTAAAAACAATTATCCTGGATTCCACGCTGTACGGCTACCTTGCAATGTCTCAATAACCCAACTTTGCTGGACAAGCTCCCAATTTCCTGACTAAACTGGCTCCCGCAATAAAATCCAGGTGCCGTGTGGCTCTCCAGGAGCAGAAGTTTATAGGCAATTTTGTTGTAGCTCTCTGTGCCCCCAGAAATGCAATCCAGAGCTTCAGTGAGCCTACATGCATTATGAGAGAGCCAGCAAGAGCAGTGCTTCTCTATATCAGCGTATGTCTACTGAAAACATGGTGATAAATTGTAAAAATTTCAAAGGAGGCAGTTTTTTTCTCCGCTGGGTAAAATTCAAGGATATTTCAAAAGGAATGCGGGCAATTTACAATGTAACATTTCAGAGGTTGCAGTTAGCAAGGAGGTTGAAAAAACAAAGTGGCTATTCCCCCAACCGTTGGTGGAACAGGAAAGGAAAGTTGCTCTTATTCCCCCAGTTGTTGGTGTAACAGGGGAGAGGGTTTGCTTGTATTCCCCTGGTAAATCTAAGACACCATTCAAATGGTGACAAAAAGTTTCACCGAAAGATGTTGCTCAACGGCTGGGACAATAGCCTTTGATTTTAAAAAAAATGAGCTAAAAATACAACAGATATTTTTTCCGCCTATTGCCGTGTTTTATAATTTCAGTGGCGTTTTGAGAACCTGTAGGGCATTTAACCCTTTTGCCCTCTTGAATTTTCTACCCTTGCTGAAGACGCATGTTACAGGGTCTCTTAAAGATCAGCCTGTTTCAACCTGTGAGCATCTTGCAGGATGTGTGATATATCAGCAACCCGAGAGGGACTTGTCCAGAGACAGACTGCTTTAGGCTGAGAGGTGAACATCCAGCTGGAGGATTATATAATGACACATGGGCCTGCACAGGAGTGAGGTGTGACCGCAGAAGAATATGGGATTTCCTTGTGTCCTCCACCCTCTAGCTCTCAGACAGAAACGGGCTGAATTGTGCTCTGGCCCTGGACGCACCATCTATCCATCGAACAGATGGATCGTGACAGGATTATCTCTTGCACGACAGCGCCTAAAATCTGTAGGCTAGATAGTGTTTTTTTCCCCGCTTCCACGAGTCTGTCTTGACCCTCGAAATCTGCCTGTATTTTATTACGCCAGAGCCGAGTGCGAGAAGCACTTTGCTGTCATCTACTGTCCTAGTTGGACACTGCATGTCATTGCAGGCGGTCTCAAATATCCCGCCGATATGCATGCAACCAAGGGGTGGGCAGGAGAGGAGAGAGTCAAATTTTTGCCTTATCTCCATATTTTCTGGGTCCTCGGTTCTGCTGAGTAGACGTGAGATTAGTTCCCATTACCTCGGGAATACTTTATGGGACTGTATATGTAGAAATCCCTGATAGAGCTGTAGTATACTCGTTGATAGTTTGCTGAAGGCTGATGGTGTCTGTGTGTGTATCTCTGTGTATGTATAAGAATGCATTCTAAACACCACATGTAGCTGAGGGAGAGAGAGTATGTGCGCGTGTGTATTTGTAAGTGTACGAGTCTGTTTGTGTCCATGTGACCATATGTGATGCATATGTGTTTCTTTGCGCATTGTGTCTGTGAGTGTATGTGCCTGTCAGTGTATCTGTGCATGTGTGTCTATCATTGTGTGTGATTGTGTCCATGAGTGTGTGTCTGTGTGTGTCTGAGTGTGTGTATGTGTCTGCAAGTACATGTGTGTATCTGTGACTTTAAACGTGTGTGTGTGTGTGTGACAGAGACAATTTGTGTATGTGGGTATTTATGAGTGTGTGTGTGTGTGTGTGTGTGTGTGTGTGTGTGTGTGACAGAGAGACAATTTGTGTATGTGGGTATCTATGAGTGTGTGTGTCTGTGTGTCTGTGTGTGTGTGTTTGTATGTTTATGTGTCTGTGAGTGTATGTTGTGTTCGTGTGCGACCGAGAGTTTGTGCGTGTGTGTGTACGAGCGTTCGTATGTATTTGAGTTTGTGTCGGTGAATATGTGTGTTTATGACAGTCAGCATGAGAGAGAGTGAGTGAGTGAGAGAGAGAGAGAGAGAGAGAGAAAGCGAGAGAGGGAGAGAGCAGGTGATGGATGGGAGCAGGGCTGCCTCAGCAGCTGTGTGGAAATGCGGAGGAAAGACGGAGAGAGGGAACAAAACAGATTTGGAAGGATGAGTAGCAGGAGAGGGGGAGAGAATGCAGCAGATCTGACTGTGCACCTCCATCTCTCCTCTCTCTCTCCATCTCTCTCTCTACATCACACCATCTCTCCCTGCACTGGACCCTCTCACGAATGGACAGACCCTGCTTGCGAAGTCAGGTAAGGGAAGATGTATTGCCTTATGTAGCTCACTCTCTGAGGGAGGGGGGGAATGCCTAATGCTGCATACTGAATATTAGTGTAGCAGAAATCTATCTGAATGTACACATCACTAAATATCTAAACAGGGCTGCAATTTTATACCGCTGTCATTCCTCTGTGGTTAACTTTGTAGGTATGCGTATGTAGGCTGACTGTACATTTCAATATTAGGCTTTTTCCATACATATAAGCCCTTGAAAATCATGGCATTCTCCGCATATTTATGGACTTCAATCTATGTGTTATTCAATTCATTTCATTGGGTTTGGCATTTATGCTAGAAATCTGCATGGTTTTGCTGGTGTGTGTGTGTGTTTATGTTTTATGTGAGAGTGTGATGGCTTTTGCAGTATGGTGCTTGTGGGTCTGTTAGTTATGATGAGGTACACACTCTATATCATTGGATGAGTGTGTAAGTCAGCATACTGTACGTACAGGAGTAAAACGGTTTGGCATCTGTGCTCCTGACTCCAAGGTTGTCGGTTTGAGTCCCTGGTGAGGGGCTGCCCTTATGCCTTTGAACTAAGTTACATAACCTGGGCTGTCTTCGTGAATGTAAAAATAAGTTAATGCAGCTGGATGCGCTTATATAAAATGCACGTGTCTGCAAAGAGACGGATGGCGAATGCGTGCTGTGTGAATGTGTAAATGCAGAGGAAGGGCAGCATGTGCTCAGGAAAGGTTAGAGAGTATACCCTTCAGAGGCGTGAGGTCACAAATATCTGATTAGAATCTTGTCGACTTGATATTCTAATGCTGGTGCTGATGTCACAATACCTCCAGTAATTGAAGAACAATGGTGTTCTAGAACACTGGTTTAGAATTTTCATGCGGGGAAACCACCCTGACAAATGACTTGCATTACAGAGGGTTGAACAGAGGAAGAGAGAGTCTCCTTTTCTTACACAGAGCCTGCAATATTCATTAGGTCCAGGGGCTCTCTGTCACATGGCAGTGCAGGAATTTTTTCCCCTCTTTTGCTTGTCCTCCTACCTCCCTTATCCCTCGCTGTGGCTGTCCTCTCCCAAATGCTCTCCCACCCAGTCACCCCTCCTCTTATGGCAGATTTGTTTTCTTTACTCATTTTTGTGTCTTTTGCTTCTCTCTGACCTGAGCCAAGAGTCCCAGCACTGTAGAGCAGTGGATTGTGATGCAGTGGGCAGGTCTTTACACACACCACACACACACACACACACTTTAATGCGCACACATACAGACTGTTTACACTTATATACGTGCAAGTTCACATGCATGTAAACACACACCAACTCGTGATGTTCACCTCACGCCCTGAAACACACCTCATTCACGTACACATATAAATGCATACATTAACAAACAACCATGCAAACCATACTCAGACCAATAAACATTGTGCACAGAAAAAATTGAAGGCAATCACAGTCAAATCAGAAACACACACATTCATGTGTGCATGTAAACAAACTTTGTGCATCCTCCAGCAACAGAATTAGCAATGAAACTGAGACCCAGGAAGAATTAGACTGCAAAAACCTGAACAAACATCTGCAAACAGCTTCACTTGTGCCATATCTGCATTCAGTGCAAATGATTCATTCTGCTTTGTTCCAGCTATAATACCATTCATATTCACTCCGCTCATCCCTGAAAAACTGCAGGATGAACTGGATTTTCATCTTAAACTATATCTGAAAACATGTAAATGTAGTGATATATTAACCCCATGGTGCAAATATAGATGCTAGTGTCTGTAAATTCCAAACAATTAATTGCTAAATAATTCTGTAATAGAATTTTCAAATGTCTTGCTTCATTGAAATAATTTTTCCCAGACTCTGTGACACAAATACTTAGTTATAAAGCCTTAAATAGGCTCATGCACAAAAAAAGAAAAATTGGCATTGTTTGTATTATACAAAAAGCTTAATAATTCCTACTTTAAATCAAGAACAATGTACTCTTTAAAGTGTAATATGACAAGCAAGGGAATCAGAATGTGCTGAGCTAAACATTCTATTGTGATGTCATAATCACTCCTCATAGAAAGAAAAAATAGCTGTGTTCCAGAATTCTCACTGAGAACACATTCCAGAATGTGTGACCTTGAAGGAGAAGCCCATGGACTGTATAAATACAAGGGACCTAATCACTGCAGTGTCAGCCTGTGACTTTCTTTGGCCCTGGATAAAAGCATTTTAGCATACAGAGGTGCAAATTTAGGGTGCTGCCTTTAAAAATTCAGCCAGAGTCTGCACAGTGCAGTTGCTAAGTCTGAGAGGCTCACTACATATGTGAGATGCAGTGATGAAACCCAGTCCTAATTCTTCCCCAGTGTTTCCCATACATTGATGAAGCCATAATCTAATTTACCCCCGCCATAGTCTCAACGGAATAATGGGAAAGGGACTGGAAGACACGGAATTTGCGCAATTCCCCCCCCCCCACCGCTCCTCAACAAAATGAGAATCCCCCCCCTTCCCGTGCCACCCCCCCCCCGTGCCCCCATATTCTCCAAAAATTCTGTGAGAAACACTGACAAACCATTTTGTTCAGTGTCCAAATGCCGCAGCAGCTCAACCAATCAAGCAGTCAGAGCATGACCCAAAACAGCTGGCTACTTTGCAGCTTTCACTGATAAAAGGCAAATAGTGCTAAAGATAAATAATTCATAGTGGGGCACGTCTTCTTTTCTGAGAACTCCTCTCCTCTGATTGGCTTTTGCTGGGTATCTCCTTCTCCGTCACAGTCACAATCTCGACAGGGCGCCCGGGTGGTAGAAGAATGGAGGACCTAGAAAATTGAGATGAAGAAGAGGGGTAATCCGGCCAATTGGGGCCGGGAGAGGGGAGACTGACATGGCGCACCACATTCACTGGTCGATTGGTTCTCAGGGGGAGGGGTTTAGGCAGGTGGGCTGGCCATGCAAGGATGGGCTTTGCATATAAGGGGATGGGAGTGGTGATGTGGGGGCGGGACTAAGGTCAAGGACCGCCCTGTGGGCATGGTGTGGGTGGAGTCAGAGTCCGAGAGTCTCTGCAGAGGGAGGTCCAGGAAGGCGGGGCCTACACCAGTGATGGCTGATATCCGGGCGGCATTGAGCCGGTCAGCTGCCACTCTCCCCGGCATGGGGTCTGGGGGAGGGACAGAGCGGGAGGTGTCACTAACGAAGGCCTGCATGAGATGGGCCCAGGCCCCACCCGAGATGGGGCTGAGGGTGAGGCGGGGCCAGAGGGCGGCCAGCTTGCGAAGCCCCATCCCGGTTTTGGGTGGCAGTGGGCCAGGTGTCATCAGTGTGGTATAGCTGGGAGAACAGCAGGTCCAGGCGAACCTCAGGGTGGAGGTGGAGGAAGTTGGAGATGGTGGAGGTGCAGAGGGATGGTAGCTCCTCGCAGGGGGTGAAGTTACTGTACAGCAGGATGAAGCTCACCTCCTCCTTCTCACCAGCCTCCAGAGTAGCGTGCAGGTATCTAGGAGAGGGAGGGGTCACAGGCACTGACAGTTCTGTTCATGTAGGCCACACCTACAACATTCCCTCCACTCTCTCCACAGACTCCACCCCTCACCGTAGTCTCCGCCCCATCACTACCACAATAAACTCACCTACAAAGTACACCCTCTTAAGACCACAAGCACCACCCCCTTCCCAAATGCCCCTCCCCCTCAACACCACAGGCACCACCCCTTCATCTCAGGCTCTACCTCCTGATTAAAACAGCCCTCACAAACTTCCCCGATATCTGTATATCTGTCAGTCAAAAGCCCCCCCCCCAAAAAAAAAAAAATGTAATTAAACCATTTAAACTACTCACCAACACACCACTTAATGAATCCCACGATTGGAAAATTCGACTTCGCCTAGATTTATCGTAATTACATGCTGGCGACCTGTAACTGTGTAAAGCTGTATGTACAAATAGGAGGAACGCTAGAAAAAAAAAGAATTCTGGTTACATGGATGTATATATAGAGGATCTTACACTAACGGGCGTATATCATAAAAGCTACAACACAAGCCAAGCAAACTCTGCACCTGCCGCGAGCATAAGCAAGCAAAAAACCTGAAATCCTCTCAACAAACCCCACACCCCTCCCGTGACACGACCAAGAGTATAAGATTCCGTTTATCACATAAATGAATTGCGTAATTTCATAGAAAATAAATGTAATTTCCGTTAGTGCCCATTGGATGTTATCTTTTGAGCTAAACCCGTTGCTCTGCTAACTTTGGCAGTCACTAAGTCACAGACATTCGCGGTTGAACTAGCAACAGTTTGTAAATTCAGTCAACTGAGTAGCTGGCAAACTTTCACTTGCTAGCCAACAAACTAATGTTGCATAATGGTTATGAAAAAGTACTGCGCGCAAGCTAGCAACGTGAACTTAGTTATGTGAGTGGCACTAAGCTAGCTACCTTGCTACAGCACTGGGTCATACCAATTTAACCAACGTTACACTTGGTATACAGTTTGGCTCCGGAAAGGAAAAGAAAGACACCGCATCCCTTCTTTAGCAAGCTATTGCAGCCATATGCTGCACACTGAAGAGGCACACTGCTAGTTATAGTGTAAAAACTTGCCAAAAAAGCTTGCGTGTTTGTCGAGAAAAAGAGTGATTACATGAGCCAAAACAGCAGTGCAAATACCAACTTTAACAGTGTCCTTACGGTGACGTCTTCTGCCGGATAACTTCGCTCTTGAATCTCAAATATGCATAATTGCCTCAGGCTTGTTACCAGTTTTGAAAACACGGATTGTGAACAGGCCAAATGGTTTGGTTGTGCACAGCTTATTTTAATAGTATCGTTTATACCAAAGCATTATAGGCCATAAATTAGGAAATTTGTTGGCATAAATCCCTAAACAATCCCCGTCTCTCAAACTGCACTGCATTTTCACAAGCACAAGCCCAACCCACTGGCCACACAGTGCCCCTAAACTTCCTCCTCTCCAAGCTCAGTGTAGTGCGGAGTGTCAGGGCTGCAAGAGACTCACCCCTCAGGGCCAAACAGCAGAGTTTCTGGGTGCAGGCCAAGTTGCAGGCAGCTGCTGGCCCTTCCCATCTGCAGAAGGGCCCCATCGGGGCCCCGGAGCTCGTAGAACACCAGCAGCTCACTGGCCCCTGAGGGCCCAGCGGGGAACCCAAATGCTGAGCAGAATTCTGAGTAGGACACGGGTGCGTTGGAGCCCGTGCGTACATGATGGGGGCACTGCGAGCACGACAGGGGGTACGATACGTGCCCCCACATCCTGCCGGCTCCTGTAGGGGGGACACTATAGCCTTAACAAACTTCCATCCACCAATTATCCAGCGCGAATAATTAATCCTACTTAGGGTTGTTTGGAGGCTGGAGTCGATCCCAGCATCCAATAGATGAGAGCCAGGAACACACCCCGGGCAGCTTGGTGTAAGAAACCAAACCGTATAATGTCATCATTCTAAATATTAACATGGCACTACGGTGATCATTCAAGGTACTGTCAGGTCCATGAGTATTTGGAAATTGTCTCAATTTTAAAAGTCTGTAATTTCCCACGCAGTTCCCATCATCATGAATCGTAATGAATAAAAGTTGGCCAGCTCATTTAAAGTATTATAATCAATATGGAGTGAATAAAAAATGTGAACTGGGTGTGCGTAAAAGCTACACCAATTTAAATCTGGTTACTGTCTACATACTAACACTGTGGCATTTGCCAATAGATATGGCGTGAAAACCCTTCACAAAACATTGTGAGGATTGCTGAGAAAAGTTACTCAGTACTCACACTAAATGTATTTTTTAATACATAAGCTAAAACAAATATTAGAAAGATCACAGAGCAATGCCTTTTTATTAGCATCTGGGATTTAACAATTACTTGAACTTCGTCCTGGTATCAGGGCATATTTTATAATCAAAGGAGGTGCAACTGAGTTCACTGAGAGATTATGAAATACCACTTTGACTTTAGCCTCACCGTCTCTCCAGCTGTCTAGTCTTCTTCCTCTCTTGCGAACCTTGTCCTGTCTGAATATCTATCTTGCAGTCTTTATTCCTGTGGAGAGGGAAAAAAATCAGTGAATTTCGAGTCAGTTTCTCTTATTGATTGGGTTTGTTTGAAATCACCGTTAGACGGCACCAATCACCAGCGTAGCCACTGCCGCTATCCGGGCGTTTTTGTTTTCTGATTATAAAGGGCCTGAATCGCTATGGCAACCTTCGCGCAGGTAACGCAGGGACGGTACCAGGGTGCGGAGTTCATTTCGTGACTGCGGACTGCTTTTCCGCCAATACACAAAAGAGGGCACTACAGGACAATTCGCCATGATCTCACTGATATTCACAGTGGGCTGTTTAATCCGTTGAAAAACACCTTCTTACCTACTCAGCATATTAACAGCACAAAGCCATGTGGTCAGAAGGACCTTGAACTTAAGAACCCTTGTTTGCCGGTAAAGTAGTCAAAGGTTTGATGCATCGCATGATATTTTGTCTGAGATGTTCTGAGCTTTTGATGAGAAATGTGGTGCTACCTAATATTATGGATTGCATCTTGTTTGGTGGGCATGCTTACATACTGTCAAACACAGTGTGTGCTGGCGCTTGTGTATACATGGATATGTGCGCAAGTAGTAGTAGTAAGTCTGTTCCGAGCCAAGTGGCTGTGTGTATTCTCCACTAATTCTGCAGTGCTGTATGTGCATACGTGTGTGTGTGTGTGTGTGTGTGTGTGTGTGTGTGTGTGTGTGTGTGTGAGTGTGTATGTCTGTCTGTCTGTCTAAACCTGCTTGTTTGATGGCGGAACTTTAGCACTTGTAACTACTGAACTGCCACGGTTTACTCCACACACACTCTTGCCCACTCTTACACAATCCATGCTACTTTAGACTGCACCCTGACTACGTGTGCGCACATTAACTCCAAACATTTCCAAGGTCACCCTGCAGGTTTGTATGGCCCGCTGAGAACAGTGCGAATATGTTACCATGGCATTGAAGAGACATTTCCTCTAGTTTGAATATGAAACTGTACTTTTCAAATTAATCACTACCAGGTTTGCTGGCTGTGCTGCCACATTTGCAGTTCTAGACTTCGCAAAAGTATTTGGAATTTGGAAGCCCACTTACACTTACAAATTTGGTTGAATTTTTTTTGTTGTTTTGTTTCCTCCACCAAAGATGTTATGTTTTTGCTGGCATTGGTCTGTCTGTCTGTCTGTCTGTGTACAAGATAACTCAAAAAGTAATGAATGGATAATTATTTTTGTATTTGCCAGCTGGGATAATTGCATGGTTCACTCCATTCGGAGGACATTGATTCAATTTATGCATTTCAGCTTCAGTTTTAGTTTGTTTACATTCATATCGAGTGAACTGTAAAGAATATAATGAATGGATATCTGAAATTTTGTGGGTGGGTTGCTATTACATCAGGGATGGACCACAATTGATTTTGACTGCGATCGGTCAAAACAAGTGGCGTGGTGGAGGTATGCGCTGTACGGACAGCCCTTCCGGTTTTGTTTAATTATTTTTGTATTTGCAAGAGCAGATTTTGGGTTTCCAGTCACTTCCCCCCCCCCCCTCCGCAAATAAAACGCTCAGTGTTCCAAATAAGAATTTCGATGTCATTTAGAAAATTAACGGATGGCATGGCTTCCACAGAGCCCTGATCTCAAAAGCATCATGGCTATTTGAAATTACATCACCTGTTGTGAAAGATCCAAGCCAGACAGCCATTCTGCAGAAGAACTGTGACTGTTTCTCCACCTGTTTTCACATAAACCTACAAAACGGTGCCCCCAGAGGAACTGATGCAGTTTTAACATCAAAGGCTAATCGCACTGAACGTTGATTAAATTTAATTTTCACTGTTTACTGCTCCCATAAAACTCAGTACAGATACAGATACAGTTTATAGAATCTTGGGGTGATTTGTCCTCCGAATTTGGGCCATCCTTGTAATTTAGGAGCAGTTGGTTGCCACTGTGCAGTGCCCAGAGACTAATGCCAGTTCTAAAGGCAGAGGCTTGGTCAGGGGTGCTGGTAGGAGTGTTCCTATAATGCATGTTTTTCTGGGAGGGAGGAAGCCCATGCGAACACGAGGGGAATATGTGAACTCCGAATATTTATCAATATTTAGAGAGTTGTGTTTTCATTATTTTTGAGGGCATCTGCTTTTTGAGCAAAAATGCCAAAGACTTTTACAAACCATTGTATTTTTTGTGAGGTTCATAAATGTTTGGACAGTGATACGGTTTTAAAGGACTATACCCAGCCGGCACACGACCGACCTTCAACATTGAAATATGGTTGAAATTATGTCAGTTGTCGTTTCAACGTTGAAACGCTATTGAAACAACGTTTAGTTCTGATGATTGTAAAAAGGTTAACAAAATGATCTCAAATCAACACTGAAATTTGAACAAGATTTGCTTCAACGTTGAAACAACATTGAAACAACGTTGAAAAAAACGTTGCAAAATCAACATTGATTCATCTTTCAAAATCAAAACATGATTCAACGGTGATTCCACTATGATCCATGACGTTGATTCAAAAGTGAAAAAACATTAAAATGCCAGCTGGGATAATTCCTGCATGGTTCACTCCATTCGGAGGACATTGATTCAATTTATGCATTTCAGCTTCAGTTTTAGTTTGTTTACATTCATATCGAGTGAACTGTAAAGAAATATCAGCCCTTTAACTCATTTCCTATGGCAAGCCGCTGCCAACGACGTGGCGAATTCTACCACTCCCTATGGTAAGCCGATGCCAGTGGCGTGGATGACCATTCGCAGTCCGATGAAAACATGAAATCAGTTAACAATTGCGGTTATGGACCACCTGTACTTCAGTGCTTTATATTGTGTAATTTTTGGGAAAAGTATTCCGTACAAACGCAACAATTTTATATAAAAGTATTCCCTAGGGAATGAGTTAAACTTGTGTTACTGTCCAAATACTTATGGGCCTCACTGTAACTTGCATTCAGTGAGAACTTAGAGTGAAATCTGCATCCGGAATGTTGTATAATTTTTTACAACAGCGATTTTTGACTGTAAATTTAATGTGCTCATTACTGTTTTGTTTGTTCGGCAGATCTGGCTGTTTACGGCTACAATTTATGGTTTTGGAATTTAACTGGTGCAGATGGCACATTTTAATATTGTAAAGCTGCAGACAAATCAGTTACATCGCCAAGGACTGTTATGATGAGTAACAGTCCTTGGTGTCCAACCACCAGAAGTCTGCAACAATGAAATGGGATTCCTGAGTAAAATGCATGATTGTATGCAATAAAACCTGGAGGTCTTTAAAACCTGTGTCATAGCCTGAAGTAGGCAGACGCTCCAAGTTCTGGGCTGTTCAAGGTTTGACACAACTGTCCCACTAACTCAGTAATACTGCTGCGTGATACAGGCCGCAAGTAAGTCATGCGAGTCTCAAGTCTTGATTTCAACATTCAAAAATGGTATGATGTATTCTTCCATGCTAAATCTAAGAGGTTTACTCTAACCCCATAATGCAGCTGCTCTGTTCAAACCTGAGGAACCTCAGGCCAAATTTAAATTCTAGCGGCGATCCCAAGGTTTCCAACGATCCCAAACATGTCCTACTGAATCACTGAGAAATGTGGGTAAAGTGATGTAAAAGATCTATTTAATATAATACTGCGCCATAAAAACATGGCATCCTGGGTTTTAATATTTCTTTCATTATAAGCGTGAAGTAGCTTAAGTGAAGTACTGCAACTAGCAGATACAGAAAATGTAAATACATTGATCTACAATATGAAAAAAAATGCTTTTTCCAAATTTGAACCGGAGGGAAAACTTAAGTAAAAAGATCGAGTTTTAAGGGTTAAAACGGTATGCGGGTTGGATGAGGTGTTTAATGTCAGATGAGTTGGTTTGAGCATGTCCAGTACAAGTAACTTCACAACTGAACACATTGTACATTGAGCTGCAAACAGTATTGATTCACCACCCTGAGACAATTGAAGCATAAACACAACCTTTACACTTAATATTTCTCAATCTGTTCTCATTTGACACATGCAATTTACAGCCAAGCAATAAATGAGATTAACATTCCTTGAGTCCAGCGGTCAGGTAATTCATTTTCTCTTTGGCTGTGGAGCCCATTCACAGATAATTTCATCTTATATCTTCCAAATTCATTAGCAGTTGTAGAGAACAAATTTCAGTTGACAATATAAATAATAGGCATTTTATATGTTTCAAAATGGTACTGAACTTATGAAAGAAACTAGCACTGCATATTGATTGAAGAAAATCCACGAGAAACCATACTGTCGGGAATGAGTAGTGTGCCTTCAGTCGTATGTTAGGCAAGAATTGTGAGTGCTTACTAGTATAGTAAGTAGTATTTCCTCAGTAGTACACTGGGCATGTGTAACATGTTCTGTGAGTGTTCCGTCAGTATACAGGCTGTATGTAGCGAGTGTTCAGTATGTGTTCAGTGGTATACTGGTCATGTGTTGTGCATGTTCAGTATGTCTTCAGTAGTATGCTGGGCATGTATAGTGCGTGTTCAGCATGTGTTCAGAAGTATATTGAGCATGTGTTGAGTGTGTTCAGTATCTGTTCAGTGGGATATTGGGCATGTGTAGCATGTGTTCTGTATGTATTCAGTAAGTATACAGGGCATGTGTAATGTGTGTTCAGTAGTATATTGGGCAGGTGTAGTGTGTCTTCCATAAGTGTTCAGTGTTATAATGAGCATGTGTATTGTGTCTTCCATAAGTGTTCAGTGTTATAATGAGCATGTGTAGAGTGTGTTCAGTATGTGTTCAGTGGTATACTGGGAATGTGTAGTGTGTGGCTATGACACAGTGAAAATAAACTCCTCAACGGCCACTTCATTCCTGTACTCTGTACAATTCACAGTAAATCTCATGTTTTCCAGCTAAAAAAAAAGTTCCTCCTTAAAAAAAAAAAATCTCATAAATTTTGCAGCCCAACTTAGGATTCTCCTCCAACTAAGTAAACTGCACTGTGGTGGTGCCAGAGAAGAAGAGAAATAGTGGGATGGAGGTTAGAGAGAGAGAGGGGGGCAGAAAGAGTGGCAAGAGACAGATAGATAGATAGATAGATAGATAGATAGATAGATAAAGAGAAACAGCTAGTGGGGGAAAGAGGATTTTGGGGATAGAGAAAGAGGGGATGTTGGAAGAAGAGAGAGGGAAGGAGATAGAGAAGGAGGTATTGACTGAGGGAAAGGGAAAAGAGCCAGAGTGAGGCAGAGAAGGAGAGATGGTCAGAGAGGGAGAGAAGGCAGGAGAGAGGGAGGGGAAGAAAGTAGATGGAGACAGAGAGGGAGATAGAGGAGGAAAACTGTGAGTACAGGGGGCAGAGAGGATGACTGAAGAATAGAGGGATAGCAGAGGAGATGGAGCCTCTGAGTTTGAGTGAGGGGAGGGCAGTGGAGGAATGAACAACAGAAGAAGGAAATGGGGAGCAGAGAGAGGAAGAGAGAGGAGTCCTCTCCAAACCCAGCTCAAGCCATGCATATCTTTCATGATGTTTTCCTTTTAGCAACAAGGACTGAGCAGTGGAACAGATATCACTCAAACAACAACTGTCAGCAAGCGTGTGAACAGATATAAGCTTGTGTTTGTGTTTTCCTTGTGTGTGTGTGCGAGTGTATGTGTGTTGTGTTCGTGTGTTCGTGTATGTGTGTGTTGTGTGTGTATGTGAATGTGTGTGTGTTTGTATTGTGTGTATGCATGTTGTTCGTGTGCACGTGTGTACGAGAGTGTGTGCGTACATGTGTGCGTGTGTATATGTGTGTGTATGTGAGTGTGTGTACATGCCTGTGCGTGTATGTGTGTTGTATAGTGTGTGTGTGTGTGTGTATATGCATGTGTGTGTATGTGTGTTGTGTGTGTGTGTATGCATGTGTGTGTATGTGTGGTGTGTGTGTGTATGTATATGCATGTGTGTGTATATTTTTGTTGTGTGTGTGTGTTGGGCAGGGGGATGAAGAGGATCAGCACTGGCCTTGTTGATGAGTGCGGGGGTCTCTTCAGTGTGAGCTGGACAGGAAGAGAGAGTATGGGGGGTGTGGAGGTCCTCTCAGCCATACCCCCCCAGCGCAAGGCTGTTCCGGATGTTTTTTCTCTGGCTGCTTATTTACCTGGAGACAGGAAGCCTGGCCCGTCAGCAGGGCGATTGCAACATTCGGATGTAACAAGTCTGCTATTAACCTCGACAATATCAACCACAGATGCTGTTTATGTGGGTCAGCCTGTGTGCATCCGTTTAGTTTAATGTGTTTGTGGCAAGGGGCAGGATTTTGTGTGTTTGTGTGTGTATGTATGCTGGAGTTTGAGTGTTTGGCAGTTTGAGCGTTTTAGTGTGCAGATGGTTGCGTATATGTATGTGAGTTTGAGTGTTTGGGTGTTAGAGAATTTAGGTGTGCACATGGTGTCTGTATGTGTGGGGGTGCCTGTGTTTGTGTGTGGGTGTTTGAGTGTTTTTATGCGTGCACGTGGTGTGCGTGTGTGTGTGTCTGCATGTGTTTGTGCGTCTCAGTGTTTTGTTTAGGTGTACATGAGGTGTGTGTGTGCGTGGTTTTATACGTTTGTGCCCAAGTATGTGAGAATGTAGATGTGTGCATAGTGTAACTTGAGAAATCAGGAGTGTGTGTGCCTGTTTATGTGTTTGTAAAGTTTCACACAGTTGGTCGTAATGACTGCACACACCCGTAGGTACACACACATGCACCCAAACACACACACACACACACACACACACACATACACGTAAATCCTCTTTCATGCATACTGGCACAAACATGCACACAAACAAATATGCTCACTCATGACGCTTTGCAATAGAGCACCTGGAAATTACCATATATACACGCATATGGTCATACTTATGTGCACTTACACATGTAAACAAATACCAAAATAAATACAAATACCAAAACACATGCATATAAACCTACAGTATGCTTGAACAGCGACCAGCATAAACTCACAGACACACACAAATCCTCATTTCACTCCTCAGTTAAATATATATAACAGCGCTCTCATTTTTGACAGCAATGTCTCAAAAGACTCAGTGTAAATATATGCAACAGTTTCCACACGGATAGCTTAATTTATTCATCATACACACCAGCCCACACAAACACACACACGCACACCCACACACACACGTACTTGTACACGCACACATACGTACGAAAAAGTACAAACCGTAGCCCTTAGCACATTAGAACGTACGCGCTTACTCATTATCAACTCGCTCAGCTGTGCAAGCACTCCCTCTTGGCTCGGCGCTAAAGGGCACTGAGCGTGCTCTGTAAAGACACCGAGCTGTCCTTTAACAAACTGCTTCTTCAATCAGTAACTTCTGAGAAAGTGGTTTGCTCTTTAACAATGGCAAAATGCCAAACGATTCTTTGAGAAACTTTGACGCCAGAAGGCCAAAACCTTTGCGGACCCACCTTAGATTGGACCTGTTTTTCTTGGCCCTGAAGTGAGTATTTTGGTTCCTCTGAAAGTCGCTATTGTATGAATTCTCAACCCTCTCTTCAAAGAGCTAGTTCGGATGCAGGCATTCATTCCAGCCATGTAGTTGTACTCCTGATTCTTCTAATCAGGGTCTTTCGCAAAGACACTAGGTGTTGATATGTAAAGTCCGTTACACAACTGCGTGGCAGGTACAAAAACCTGCACCCACACCAGCCCCCTCTGGATAATATTGAGAACCCCTGTGCGATGGGAACTTATACTTTCTACATGTGCAGACAACTGCTCTTATCCCACACAGGGCAAATGCCCATAAGGGGGATTAAATCATGGCGCAGTCCGTCTGTCTGTCCGTCTGTCCATTCGTATCAGAAGGTACTTGGCTGGTGAAATCAACTCCTCCTACAGTTTCATAAGACATCCCTGAAACTTTGCACATATGCTGCATATAGATTGATGGTACGCATATTGCAGCCGCCACTCTGGCGAGGGATGCTGTGCTCTCACAGTGCTCTTGTTGGAATTGACGGCTTGCCAGTGCACAGAGTGAGGTCCGCGCAGTATTGTTCCAGATCTATGGAGAAGTCCTTGACTGAACTTTGTCACCATTAAGTAGGTCAGTTGGAGTCCTGATGTCCAGCCAAACCTACTCACCCAAAATCCATAGCAGCCCGAGCCCATTAATGCTTTTCTTTCACGAGTGAAACAAAATCCCCTAACGAGAAGAGGAAAGCCTTCCTGAATGAACAAAGTTGAAAAGGGAGGGGAATCAACTTGCATTAACCCCCATGATTTTGGATTGAGGATTTGGACGAGAAAGGTGTCTGCTTACTTTCGGCCATGTAGTGCATTCAACTCACAGCTACCAACAGGAAACAGAGGGAGCAGGAGGTCAAAATGTCTCCTGAATTCGTTCTGACAGCGAAAAAGGTTTCCCAGAATGCAGCATCAGCCTCGTATGTCCATTACTCAGCCTGTCTGGAAAACAACCGGACCCAGTAAAATGCTCAGAGTGAAATTAACTACTACAGAGTCACATTACCTTTGAGTCTATTTATGCCCACAGGTGCCAGAGTGGGATCAAATAGACTCTGTAAGTGTTGATTGAACTCTGAACGTTTTACAGTGCTGTAATTGCCAAGTGGCCAGGCAGTACTTAAACATCACTGCTGGTGCCCCAATCCCCCGCCAAAAAATAACCCCCCCACCTCCGTCACTGCTGCCCCTAACAGGGCTACAGACCGCCAGACCTCTTTGTGCTTTTAAAAAGGGGCTGAGTGGGGGTTTTGGAACAGCTCGGCTGGGGAGAACACAGGGGGCAGCCTGAATGACTAATCCCATCTCTCTCTCTCTCTCTCTCTCTCTCGGTTCCTCCCCCTCTCTTTCTTGCACTCTCTCACCTCTTCAATTCAATCTCAATTTCAGGGTGCTTGACTGGAGTGACATGAACTGTCTTGCCAAAGCAAGTGTCACAAAAAATGATGACAGCGATGAGGGACAGCGACAGCAAGGACACATAATCGGAAGACTTGTCATAATTTTTTAAAGAATATACGCACGATGGCAATATGCACAGACTTCTATGTCATGTAAATAATCTCTCTTGGAATTCAATTACAAGGTTTGCTGTGCCACCAAAGCAAATATCACTAAGAAAAATCAACTCAGCAACCAGTTAACTAATATAAACATGTACCCTCTTAAGGCCCCATTAAAAGTTAATTAGTTTATCATCCTTTTAATCTGAAAAACGTGATGCAGGCAGAAGGATTTTTTTTTTTTTTTTTTTTTTTAGTAAATACATTTTTATGAAGAGTTTACTTATGCATTCGTGACATGTTTTTCTAAGTTTCTAGACCCTTTTTTTTCTGGTACTGGAATATAACTTTATCAAGTAAGCGGCTTAAGTGCCCATCTATGGGTAAATTTGCTGAGAGCATTATGCCAATTGCCCTTTTTTCAATATTAAAATAAAAAAAAAAAAATTGATGTAGCCACGAATTCCGATGCGGGCGAGGATGATAATTTTTTTTTAATGGGGCCTAAAATAAAAATGCATTCAATAAATACCAAAATACACATCCTGCTATTATATGTGTGCCATATCATACACAATACATGAGCCTCTCTCTCTCTTTCTCTCTTTCTGTCTCTCACTCTGCCCCTCTGTTCACTCAGTCTCAACCTCAGACACCAGTCGGGTGAAGGGTGGTAAGGGGGTGGGGCCTCTCTTTGGCTCCTCCCCTTTTGTACTCAATCTGTTAGTGGGAGGGAACAGTAAAGAAACAATAGAGCTTTAATCACTCATGTGGGGCCAGTGCTGTGAGCGCAGCCAACGTGCACATACCCTCTGCATACACACACGTACACACACAGACCATGCGTGCACATCCACACAATGAGTAAGCCAAGATGGAGCGGAGAGATCCAGCACTGAACCCCGGTAGAGAGTCAGACGGAGAACGCACCTATACTGAAGCTCGCCAGTGCGGAGAGTACATCGTTAGCGCTCCTAACGGGAGCAGGGACTGACCGTAGTAACGGCAGCGGGGCAAAAAAAGCAGAGACTTCTAGGAAAAGGATCAAGATCCCACCGGGCGCTCTTTAGAGCGGAAAAAAACAACTTTCAACATTGAGGTTCATATCGGGGGAGCAGACACGCTGACCCTGAAGATGTAAACGAGGGATAAACAAGCGAAAGGAGGAAAAACACTGAAAGAGAGAGAGAAGAGAGAAGGACTGCGACTCACACTGCATTGTGTTTTGACAGAAACTCTTATCTGGGTGAGCAGGCAATCTGAACAAGGAGACGTAAACGAGTGAAACAGAAGATAGAGAGAGAGAGAGAGAGAGAGGGAGAGAGAGAGAGAGAGAGAGAAAGGAGCACTGGGACTCTGTCTGCCCTGCGGAGTTTTCCGGACACAGTTAGCCATGCCGAGGAACGACCCTGTTCTCTCCCAGTACCCCCTGGTCTCCCTGCTGCCCTGTACTCCCAGCCCCTACACTCCGGACCTACAGCCCCCCCTGCTGGAGAGGGAGGGAGGGGGGGTAGCACTGCAGAGGTACCAGCCTTGGTCACCGGACAGCTGCCCTCGACACTGGGTCAGTGAGTTACTCTTCATTCTGCGTGTGTCTGTAGCTCTGCCTCTGTATAGTTCCTCTCGGTGTGATTGAGCATGCGAGTGCATTAGCATGTTTGTGATCCAAGGCCTATTATGAGTCAGTGTGTCTGTGTGTCTGCATGCCGTACATTCGTGTGTCCAGATGTCTGTGGTCTCGCTCTGAGTGCTAGTCTGTGTGGTGCATGTGTGTGTGTGTGAAAGTGTGTGAGTGTTGGGCGATTGTGTGTACAAGTTTCCTGTGGGATATGAGTTTGCATATATGTCACACAAGGTCTTTTGAGTATGAAATGTTCAGTGAGCATCAGCTGTAATTGGTGGTCAGTCAGTCTTTTGAGAGACAATCTGAGCAGAGAATAGCTGGCAGACACCGGAATCAAGCTACTTGGTTGGAGTTTTGGCCGTGTGTGTGCGTGCGTGCATGTGTTTATGTGTCTGTGTGCAGGCGTGTGTGTGTGTGTGTGTATGTCTGAATGAGTGTACATGCATATGCTGTGTGTATGAGTATGAATGGACATTATGCACACATCACATGATAGAACATTACGTGAGAGTTTGATGTTTAACCTCAGTGTGTGAGCTAATAATTAAATTTAGCTGACAGAAAACATATTTTTCACTGTAATGCTGCCCAGATTTTTAATTCTATATACGTCCCAGTATAAGCGATTAGAGATTTTGCTTTATAGCTAACTGCAGGACAAGCAAGTACCTGAGTACTAATGATGGTACTTAATAAATGTTTTCATGTTGTTTTTCCCGCTTAATCCCACTCTGAGACTGTCTCTCTGTGTAACATCTTTGTCTGTACCCACAATCTTTGGCTCAGCCAGCAAATGTACAGCGCCCCCTGGCAGGCCACTATTAATTAGCCCAGCCTGGGGTTTAGCATGAAATTTTGGACCTCTCCAGGCTTCTGAGCTATTCCCCCGAAGAAGTCAGAATCATAACCACCACCCCATTACAAGTACATCCAGGGCCACAGAGGCTGGTTTACAGCATTTTTGCAAAAGGGCACTAATATAATCTGCAAGCCAGCAGTGAAAATGAGAATCAGCAATTAACAGTTAAAACTGCTGGTGGGCTGTTTGGCTCTGAGGTTCTCAACCTTATCCAGAACAGGCTGGTGTGGGTGCAGGCTGTCATTCCAAACAAGCTGTTACACTCCTAATTCTGGGTAATTAGCCCATAGAGGTTTTGCAATGGACCTTGATAAATTGAATTATGAGTGTAACTGCTTGGGTAGATTGAAAGCCTTTTAGGATAAAGTTTAAAGTCCCAAGTCTAGGTGTTGCTGAAGAGCTGTGGCACTGATTTCTTGGTGGGGTGTTTATGCAGACAGTTATGGCACTGATTTTGTGTTGGATGTGTTTTCAGACTGATGAAGTACTGATTTTACGTTGGGTGTATTTCGGGACTACTATAGGGCCGTTTTGGTGTGAGCTGTGTTTGCGAAGAACGATAGCGCTGATTTTATATTGTGTGTGTTGGTGAAAAGCGATAGCGCCACTTTTGCGTGGTTTGCGTCTGTGGTCCATCAGGCCTGTGTGGTGGGATCTGTCTGTTGCTGTAGATGTCACACACCATCATCTGCCTGCCATCTGCATTGGGATAACATAGGGTCAGGGTCAGGGGTCAGCACTGCAGCGACGAGACCCCTTTGATCTATAGAAAGGGCTGTTACTGCTGAGCAGCAGTATAGTGTCCCCTCAGAGGACTGAGTTGTAAACAGGGGCCGGGAAGTACATGAGGGTTCTCGGGCCCCAGTCCCCAGGGGCCACAGCTGCAGCTGGCTGGATATCCGTGAGCTTCAGTCCTTCTTGAGTGTTTCGTATCAGTTCAGATCTCTGACAGCCTGTTGGGGACACGCGCCCGGTTTCCTTCCGAGGCTTTGAACTGGCAGTAGTTTGACAGGAAACTGCAAGGGCCTGCAGCCATTATGGCTCTGCCAGGGCACAAAAAAATCTGTCTAATTGAGAGTTTTAGTCTCATAATGAGATCTCAATGCCAAAAAATTCTGCAAAAGAAAAAAATTCCATATACTTTGTTGGGTTAATGAGTAAAGGAGTCCATTGTTATTGTCTGCCTAAGATTCGTGCGGGGTTGGGGGGGTACATTGTTGCGACCTCAAATGCAGAGAGTGGCATGGTGGTCCGGTGGTGTTGTTCTGGGTTCTGGGGGTAAGCACAGTTTGGGGCTCTGAGCGGGAAGTTTGTCCTTGTGCCGGCTCAGCAGTTCCGTGGAGTTGCGAGTCACGCGGAGTGTTGACCGCGAGTTACAGCCCTCCTGCTCTCGCTCGCCTGCTCTGACCAGAGGTAAACCCGGCGCGGCTCACCGCATTCAGAGAAAACTACATCATCATTTCCGTAGCGCTCAGAACACTGAGCAAGCGATCTCCACAGCAGCGCACGGCAGAGACTTCCACAGAATAGCAATCAGCAGTGTGCAGTGTACATGGACTGTATTTGATGCACACAGCCCGCACACGCTGAGTATACAGTATGTGTGCATTGAGCACATGTGATATATAGGATGTGTGTCTATGTGTGTATTTGTGTTTGAGGGTTCGTAAGTGTGTTCATGTGTGTCTGTTTGTATATGTATTTGTGTTTCTGTTCGTGTGTGTGTGTGTGTGTGTGTGTGTGTGTGCGCGTGTATATTGTGTACATGTGATCTACACATTGTGTGTGTGTGTGTGTGTATACATGTGTTTGTGCATATGTGTATGTGTGCATGTGTTTTTGTGTGTTCATGTGTATGTGTTTGTATATATATATATGTCTTTGTGGTTCTATTCCAGTATGTGTGTGTGTATGTGTGTATTGTGTAGATGTGATCAACAGGTTGTATGCGTGTGTACACGTGTTTGTGTGTTCATATGCGCATATGTGTGTTTTGCATGTTATGTCCAAGATTTTTGCATGATGGGTTTTCCTCAGTCTTATCTGACATCCTGGCTTTCCCCCCTTCCACCCCACTGCTCGACAAACACACACAGACACACACACAGACACACACACACAATTTCCCCAGCAGAATTTCCGAGTATTGTTCCTCAGAGAGAGGGGGCATTGGGACAGAAACAGAAAGTCAGAGATCGAGGGAGTAGAGTGCAGAGAGAGAGAGAGAGAGAGAGAGAGAGAGAGAGAGATGGAGGGTAAGAGAGTGCGCCACAGAGTGTTGCTGCTCTCTTCATCTCCCTCCCAGAGATGTTCTCGGCATGTCTTAGCAGAATGCTGAGCACATGGAACACAGTCTTTGACGTGTGACACACTTATCTCCCTTGTTTCTGTTTCCTTTCACCAAGTTTGTCCCTTATTCAGCCACTTTCACCCAGCAAGCTGGCCACTCACTCAGAATATTTATATTCCTCCTTCTCTCGTCTCTTCCTCTTTCGTGGTTTTTTTTTTTTTTTTTTTTACTAGTCTGCTCATCGTTTTTTCCGAGCATCTGTGAGGAATGTCCCTTCTTGTACGTCAGCTGTCAGGTTCGTCGTTTTTAGAGAAGCAGTTTTTTTTTTCTTTTCCATGAGGTTAAATAAGTTTGGATTTTATAGCTGACTGAAAAAGGTCTTAGTTTTTGCGTTCCTTTTTCAGAAATGTAGCGGCTCGGGTTGTTTGTCTTTTTGCAAAATGGTGGGACAACCTGTCCTGCACTCCTTATCCTTAACCCCTCCTGTCCCTCTCTATCCCTCTTTTCACTGCAAAAAAAAAAAAACACATTTGTCTCATCAAGTGTTTCAGTCTTGTAATGAGACAGAATTTTTTTTTTTTTTCTGATAAATTTGAATATTTTAGCTCGCGTAAAGCAGCAGTTTGTTTGAAGAGTGAATTTTTCTGATGCTTTGGGCATCTTGATATATCCCACCTCATTGGCAATTTGTAGTCTTATTTAATAAACAAGTGACCAACAAATTACTGGATTGTTCAGGACCCTGCGATGCCATGTCTTTTTGCATAATAATTAAGTATGATGCAACGAGGCGAAAGTGCCGCTTGCAATCTCAGGATTTGTTCAGAGAGAGCAGCCAGCTAGTAAAGGTAATACCGAAATTATTCCTACCCAGCCAGCATAATTTGATGTTTACAGTAGCCAGCTAACTGGTTACTGAGCTACGTGAAAAATGGGTAGCTCAACGCCACAGTTCTCATGTAACTCTGTGCCTGGCTAGCTGGCTAACGTAGACACGAATTGAAAGGATGTGCTAACGTTAGTGCAGTACACCACAACTGAGCCAGAAACACAAAACAAACATTGCTGGCATAACTATCGGTAAAATAATTTTATTAACCCTCTAGCTAGCTTGGTTTGCAAGCTAACTAATAAAAGCAACGTGCAGTCCAACTGGATTTTACTGGACAGTGCGATGTGGTGTGTTTTTACATATTAATTCGGCATGATGCAACTTCAAAGATTCAACCAAATTTTAATCAGCTCATCTGTTACACTACATCTGTTAACGTGCAAAGTTAGAAAGTTATGGCTACCACTATTGAGATTTTGAGTATGAAAGGATTGCGATTTACTCACTCACCTCCATTCTGGCCATGTTAGCCAGTTATCGCAGGGAATAAGCTCAAAAAATGGGTGAGGGTGGCTTTTTTTTAAATCCATTTTTACAAGGCTGTCTTGACATCTCTAAGTGTCTGAGATACTGTTATGCAATTATGGTAGTTACACATAAATAAGTAATTAGGCTAATTCGTTTTAATGGTACTACCTGGTTTTGTGAGTTGGGCAAAGTCCTGTTAAGGCTGCATGATTTCTGAGATACTAAGTGTCTTAACAAACCAGAGGAGTCATAAAGATAGCTGGGAGATAGAAGATCTTAACCATGCCTTGTGGTATATATTGCTCTTAGTCTGTAAAAGTCTGGCCTGAACAGCTTTGCAACTTGGTGCTGAGGTCAGTAAACTCGGGTACAGATTGTATAAAGTCAGCAAATTCCTGTAGTTCATCACCATAAACCTGAGGTCAATGCAATGTGGGTCAGCATAATTGTACAAGCAGTATACTGTAGATCACATATAAATCCAAGAGAATGTGATCTTCCAAGCGTGTGAAGACTGAGGACACAAAACAGAAAACCAACGGTTACGCACTTTTTTGAAGCTAAAGTCCACTTTTTAATCGCTGGACCCTGATGCGGAGGATTATCATTGAGGAGAAACAGGGAGCATTTCGCGGCAGCCATCTTAACCTAATAGGTTTTTTTTTTTACATTATTTTTTAAGATTATCCTAGAGCTCTGACCTAAAACCCTACAGAGAGTGTGGAGTCTGTGCGCTCATGTTGCCCTTTGGCCCAGTTATTTTTCATTTCATTCTCTCAGGATTTACAAAGCCAATGTGTTCACTGAACCATTATTTTCCCCATAAGTCTTGGAATATCAGTATTTGTAGTGAGGCAATTTCTCATGAAGTCTTTCAAACAGATATCTTTCAAAACAGCCATGTTCGGTGCCAAGGAATTGCTATACGTATGTGCTTAAAGTCAATATAAAGACATTCATATACCTAGAAATATTCTGGATATACTCTGTTTTGACGGCAGCACAATTCAGAAACGCACCAATTCCTACATAGTTCATTGATTTGGGTAGTTCGGCTTTAATTTAAAGGAGCTGTGTCATGATTACTGCACATGCCCAGAACTTTGAAAACAGTTCAGCCTAACGAGAAATCGAACCAAGTGAATCTGCTCAACTGCAAGTCAAAATCTGATTCAATCGTTGCTAATCTGTCATCATTTTGCATTGTATTTGTATATTTTAGTTACTCAGACATTGTGCTATTAAGGAGTTTTCTATGGAAATTTTAGGATTCAAAGCCTTATTTTAGTGGTTTAGCTGAATAATGTAAAGAATGCAAGCTGTTTTTTTCAACCAACACTAAACATCATAGAAGAAGAATGACTGAAGCCCTATATGCAAGAACCAGTTATGTCACTTTTTGGTGTCAAATTGCAAGGAAGTCAGTGACCCTACCACCATTTTCACTGCTGATTAAAATAATTACCAGTCCCAGGAATATGTGTAAACAATCATTTGTCCTAAAGATTGGTAACTAAAAAGTTCTGAGTTGAAATGCTAAACTTCATTTTTCTCAAAAATGTGAAAAAGGGACATAACTGGTTCTTGCATGGAGGGCCTCAATTATGAAGTAATCACATCCCCATTAAAAATATACTACTATTCAAATACTTACAGCCCTCACTGTATCCATGCGCTGGTATGAGTCTTTCTGCTATGTATGAGTGAGTTTTGCATGGCGTTTTAGTTTGGGGTGGTACTGCCAGCTATCGGAGTGTAGTAATTTGGTTCAGTTGATTGCATTTACTGGTACAATGGAATTGGCTCATAGGCTTCAGAGTTGAGAGTGAAAAACATCAAGCTTTCACACAAACCCACCACTATTCTCCATTCAGCCCACTCAAAACAGCTACAGTCACCAACATGTCAAGGTCAAAGTTCAAGTGAACAAAAGGAGAAGGGGATGGAAGGAGAGTGGGTACAGTTAGGCTCCTCTCTCAGCTGCTGAAGTCATTGTGATGTCATAGAGGCCCCTGTGTTTGCATGAGAGCTCGGCATTTCCTCATCAGAAGTGTGGTGGCGGGGTGGATGGGGGGCTCACATTGAACTGTGTGAGGTTCCTTACTCTGCTGCTCAAGTTGATGTCATGTCACAAAGGTTTTTGTTTGGGCATGGGAGCCTGGCATTTCCTCATTAATGGGAGGTCCTCTCTCGGCTGGTGGAGTTATTGTGATGTCGTAGAGGTTTTGAGCATGCTTATCAACCTGGAATTTCCTCACCAGGGGAATGGGGAGCTCCTCTCTCTCCTGTTAAAATAATTGTGATGTCACATAAGTTTTTTTGTGTGTGCATAGGAGCCTGGCTTTCCTTCCCAGGAAAATGGGCAGCCCCTATCTCTGCAGTTTAAGTGATTGTGATGTCACAGAGGTCTTGTTTGGGCCGGAGAGCCTAGCATTTCCTCATCAGTTGACTTAGGAAAATGATGTATCCAGCTGCGGAATTGTGTTATCAGATTCATATTCCTGGGAATTGGGTCAGGGGGCCAAAGACCATGTGAAAATTTGACAGATATCCATTTTTATCCCATAGATGATTAAAAATTGGTTTAATATAGCCATGTCATATAGGTTTGATATTACATATGTGCGATGCAGCTTTTTCGCATCGCGACTGGTCAGATTCAATTTATTGGTAAACTTCAACCAATATCTTCTCAGAGATAACATTTTCCAATCCTGCTGGTAAGCGCTTACCATCACTAGAATTAGCTTCTAGTTGGCAGGCTATTTAAGTAAATGGTATTTATAATCCACTCGCAAGCATTTTAACACTTTTCAACATTAAAGTAACAAGTAGTTACACATATAACTGTTATCGTAGAGACTTGAATTTATTAATTTAACAGCAAAAATGTGTTTGCATGCTAGCCAGTGAATTATTTATTCCATTGACTTGAATAGACCGCCAACTAGAAGCTAATGCTTTTTTTGCATTATCCATATAATATCATGCTGACATTTATGGAATAAATAGGATCTCAAATTTGTGGGCCCGAGATATCAAATTTATGAAACTCGAGTGGTAATTTTCATTTATTCCTGGACGAATTACCCCCCTCGTTTCATAAATTTGATATCTTGGGCTCACTCATTGGAGATATTCTAAATCCCACCCCTGTCTTTACTGATAGCATCTCTAAAAGTGAATTACAATGGGGCAGAAATGGTGGTACAGAACACTTTAACCCAGGGGCAGAGAGGAGGCAGAGTGGGACTTGCCTCTGACTGCCCCACATTTGGGCTTTAGCCAAACACAGGCACTCTTCAGCACCTGAGCACTATGGTCAGGTAATGTGTTGACTCACCAGGGCAAAGTCACTGCTACTCTTTATTCCACCCCCCGCATGATCAGCCAGTGGGGATACCTCCTCCCTCCCAGCAGAACATCACCCTCAAGATCCATCTATGGGGCTGCTTGTGAAAGAGAATAAATCCGTCTGAAACAATAAGCACCAACCATCCCCCTCACCTCCAACCCCCCGTGGGCTCTGATCCCAGTCATGTGTCTTGACTTACCATGGGCTGCAGGAGGCTTGCGACAAAGACAGTGTTGGGGGGTGACAGGGAAGACGGGCAGGAGTGGGGGCGTAAAGCTGAGGTCCAGAGTGGGTGGAGTCTTGGTCAGTGAGTGACAGACCTGAAATAGTGCTACAGATTAGATCCCATGGACTATAATGTGCACAAAAACAAACAAACAAACAAACAAAAAAATATTTCCAAGTGTTTTATGCTAATCTTACAGTGATCTTTACAGTACATTTTTTCCTCTCAAGTGAAAAACATGAACAGTTTACTTAACAAAAAAAATTATTTTTATCTTGAAATGGATCAAAATATCTCACCTCAGTGGTAATATTTTTCACATATTTCGCTGAAGCAACTGATTGAATTCTTAATTGGAATAACGCGGAAGGTATCAGCAGGGTTTTGAATGTGTTTGGCAATAGCATAGGCCGATCTTTTACAAGTAACTTGTTCATAAGATATATCGTCGGAGATAGTTGTTCTTGGGCACCATCAGTTTAGTGGTAACGTCTGTAGTCCTCTCGAGGACAGATGGTCGTCTGCCCTCGCAGTGCAACAGGAGGTCAGGTTGGCAGAGGTTCTCTTGTTAATTAGAGCTTATTAGCGGGGGCCGCAGAAAAAAACACCCCCAAATGGCCGTGGTGCTTGTAAACAACTGATAAGCGCGCAGCCCTAAAAGAAAGCGCAGAATTGTTTGTTTCATTCTGACGCGTTTCCAGCCATGCGATCGGTAATGAACACAAATGGCTGAGGTGCTCAATTGCTGGCAAGCGCAGCTGAGATCAGTCGCGTGTGGCGGCCGATTCCTTCGCAAACAAAGTATTTCGTCATATATTCTGAACTGACCACTCCCCCGACCACTTATAACCCGATGATGAGAGATTCCATAGCTTTGTGTCTTTGTGCGGAGATTAATAGCCGGGTTGATATTCACCAGGCGCAGAAGGCAAAACTGCAAGAAAACATTCATCAGGTCCCGCGGCCGACATCAGTGGTAATTCTGAAATTCAGAATAATACTGAAAAGTCTTCCAGAGAGAACACATAAGATTGGCAAAGGGTGGGAATGTGGGTTGAGAAAACAGCAGGCAAAACGGCAAGACTTTGTGTGCGTGTGCGAGCAAACGGTGTCTCTGTGGGACTGCTCATCTGGATAACCAGGCTGCACTCAAATAGAGAGATGAACAGGTGCTTTGATAGTGCAGGGTACAGTTTCAGATTAATTCTAAAATTGAACAACCACTGATTACCGAGCAGAGTAGCGTGTTTGCGCATTTATTTGAAGACCACAAAGGAAAACCTGTCAGAATCCAAATTTGGCATTTATATATATATATATATATATATAAATAATACAACCCCACTTCCGAAATAGTTGGGACAAAGTGTAAATTGTGAATGAAATCAAAACGCAATGACTTTCAAATCACACCAGCCAGTATTTTATTCACAATAGAACAGCGATAACATAGCAAATGTTGAAACTGAGAAATTTTACAATTTTATTCACAAAATGAGCTCATTTCAAATTTGATGGCTGCTACAGGTCTCAAAAAAGTTGGGACAGGGGCCTGTTTACCATGGTGTAGCATCCCCTCTTCTTTTTAACACAGAGTGGATGCGTCTGGGCATTAAGGAGACAGGTTTCTTGAGTTTAGCCATTGGAATTTGATCCCACTCTTGTTTAATACAGGCTTCTAGCTGCTGGAGAGTTTTAGGTCTCCTTTGACGGACTTTTCTTTTAATTATGCGCCAAATGTTCTCAATCGGTGAAAGATCAGGACTGCAGGCAAGCCAGTTCAGCACACGGACTCTTCTATTACAAAGCCATGTGGTTGTAATAGCTGCAGTATGTGGTTTTGCATTGACCTGCTGAAATACACAAGGCCTTTCCTGGAATAGATGTCATCTTGAGGGGAGCATATGTTGCTCTAAAACCTTTATATACCTTTCAGCATTTATGGTGCTTTTTTAAAACACGCAAGTGTCCCACACCTAATGCACTAATGCATCCCCATACCATCACAGATGCTGGCTTTTGAACTGAACACTGATAACAGGAGGGTTGGTCTTTCTCCTCTTTAGCCCGGAGGACACAACGCCCATGATTTCCTACAAGAATGTCAAATTTGGACTCGTCTGACCACAGGACACTTTTCCACTTTGCTGCAGTCTATTTTAAATAAGCCTTGGCCCACAGAACACGGCAGCACTTCTGGATCATGCTCAACAATGGCTTCCTTTTTGCATGATAGAGTTTTAGGTGGCATCTGTGGATGGCACGGAGGACTGTGTTTACAGACAGAGGTTTCTTGAAGTATTCCTGGGCCCATTTAGTAATGTCAATGACAGAATCATGCCGGTGAGTGATGCAGTGGCGTCTGAGGGCCCGAAGATCACGGGCATCCAGTAAAGGTCTTCAGCCTTATCCCTTACGCACAAAGATTTTTCCAGTTTCTCTGAATCTTTTGATGATATTTTGCACTGCCGATGATGAGACCTTCAAAGCCTTTGTAATTTGACATTGAGGAACATTGTTTTTAAAGTATTCCACAATTTTTTTATGCAAGCCTTCATAGGTTGGAGAGTCTCTGGCCATCTTTACTTCTGAGAGACTCAGCCTCTCTAAGACATCCCTTTTATAGCCAATCATGTTACACACCTGATGCCAGTTAACTTAATTACTTGCTAAATGTTCTTTCAGCTGGTTCTCTTATATATTAATTGCTTTTTCAGCTCTTTTTTGCCTGTGTCCCAACTTTTTTGAGAACTGTTGCAGCCAGAAAATTTGAAATAAGCTCATTTTGTGGATAAAAATGTAAAATGTCTCAGTTTCAACATTTGAAATGTTATCTATGTTCTATTGTAAGTAACATACTGGCTCGTGTGATCTGAAAGTCATTGAATTTTGATTTTATTCACAACTTACACTTTGTCCCAACTATTTCGGAATTGGGGTTGTGATATTTATACTAATATATAATGATATTATATATTATTGTAATATTTTATGTATTTTATATTTTTTGCATTTTTCCAGTGCTTTGTTTCTAAGATCATTTTGAATTTTTAACTCATCATTTCTCCACAACGTGAAAATGTGATTCTGATCATTTTTCCATTGTAGTCTTAATTTGCATTTGTTGAATCTACTCAAGTCTAGACATGCATGTGCTGTCACTCTGGGATCTCACAACAGCGCAGGGCACTTTCAGTCACCATGGCAAGCAGTCCATTTGGGATTGCCCCCTATTCTGAATTTTTATTAATAGAGGTGAGATTTAGGTCTATCTTAGTGCTCAAAACACAAACATACACACACACTCGCATACATGCACACATACTTGCACACTAACACACATTAATGAATTCCCAACCACTCTAAAAATAGTACTTAATGATATTTATTGAATTGGATGAGTGTGGGAATTCGTACTGATTAAGGACGGTAAGGAGTCGAGTAGATGGAAATCAGTTCAGGATGACGGGGAGCCCCGGGCGACGGGAATCAGTGTGGGGGCGTGTCTCCTCTTGGAGTCATAAAGGCTCTTTCGAGCCCCTGGGGTTCCTATGGAGTGATAAGGTGAGAGATGAATAGAAGAGAACGGGAGGGAGGGACGGCGAACAAGACAGACCAAGATTGTAGAATGAAAGTGGTATAAATAGACCGGTTGTTTGGGAAGTGGTTGATTGGGTAACGTTTGTAGGCGTGGTCTAGTTCACTAACCTGCGTTTAATAAACTCCCTTATGTGCATATAGAGTATACACACACATATTTACAGACACAAATCGGCCTACACACAAACATGTTTGGATAGCTATTCTTGTGAGGACATTGTATTGACTTTGTATTCACTCTGTACAGCCTTTCCCAAATGCTCATTGGAACCAAATTGTGCCAAACCCCAACCCTAACCAAACCTGAACAGTATAAGTGTAGCTGCCAGCCCACACACACACACACTCTCTCTCTCTCTCTCTCTCTCTCTCTCTCACACACACACACACACACACACACATCTGCCAGAGCAGGAAATGGTGCTCTCTGTTTTCAGGGAAGTGAATTCATGTAGAGCTCATATAGCTTCAGTTAAAGAGATGCTGACAAGCACTTCCTCAGCACTGGTTTCCACAATCATGAATTTTCCCCACATGACACATTTTGACTCTAGTTCGCTCCTGATGACTTTGCATTTGGGGAAATGATTTTTGTGCATACTGGTGAACAAGCACAAATCATTTTGGGAAACGATCTAAATTTAAATGAATGGGCAAGTGTTTTGTTTTCATGACAACTGGACAGGTCTTCCTGTTCAGAGACAACATTTCAAAACTCCCTGCAGTAAACCGACTATTGATTATGTGAGTATGCCATTTCAGTAAAATAACCTGAATGGTAGTGACAGTAAACCCATTGACATGCACTGTTGGAACAAATTATGATAAAGTATGTCTATTCTCCCATGATAGAACACATTTGATATTTGTTGGACTTGTATGAATGCGATATAAGGGACGCCATTGACAACTCTGATGCCACAGAAGATCATGGGTTTCCAATACTGAGTTCACTTGTTTTTCTAATGTCCTTGTGGGTTACCTCTGGGTACCTTGGTTTCCTCCCATAGACCAAAGACATATAGCGTGCAGGCTAGGCTAATTGGAGAGTCCATATACTTGTTGGTACAAATGCATGAGTTCAACAATTCTCCCCCACTCTAAATCCCCCCACCCAATGGAGGCTGACCAGGAGAGCATGGCTTTAGACAATAGATAAATGTATTAGCCCAGCTAGGACTTGTAATAGGACCATTCTTCCATGGAGAACTTCCTCAGACACTCTTGCTATGGACCAGGCTCTTCGTGTGAATTTGTGAACTATTCCGGTTTCTTCAGAGCTGGGCAGCTGGATGAAATTCCTTGGCCTGGGATGAAACTTTCCCTTGTGCGTATTATTCAATAATATTTACAACAAGTTCGCAGAACATTGCCCTTCACTGCTACCCTTTTAGGGTCTGAGATAATTTACTTAATGTGCACCCCGTGTTTTGGCTTTACTGATATAGCGTGCCTGTCATGTTTCCTACACCAATGCATTTTTCGTCCTGACTCTCTGCGGTTCTGATATTGTATATTCCTTTGCCCTCTTGTGTGGTCTCCCCGCTGTGTTGGTACACTATCTTTAAAGCAGGGCGAACCAGCTCTGTTCCTGTGGATTTACAATCCTGAAGATTTATGATTCGACCTTTATTTGACCTGATTTTTGCTAATTAGCAGCTCAGTAAGATTTATAGCTGTGATTCTGATTCGGTTTGAGTGAACCCTGTTAGGATGGTCGATCTCCATGAACAGGGTTAGGTAGTCCTACTTTAGCTGTGGAATGAAGTGTCCATATTTAGGCTTTGGAGAGAAAACCTACAGGATAGTAGATCTCCAGGAACAGGGTTGGACTGCTCTCCTATAGCTTTTGAATGAGATCTGTTTTGTTAGGGGTTAGAGTGAGTACAAACAGGATGGAATCAGTGGTACTCTGTTTAGGTTTGATTGGAAAAACTATAGGATGGTACACCTCCATAAAATGGTCAGGCAACCCCACTTTTGCTGTTGCATGAGGTGTGCTTTGTTACTGCTTGAAGTGAAAGCCTACAGGATGGTCGATCTCCATGAACAGGGCTGCTTACTACACTCTGGTCAGCTTGCCAGTCTCCATAGCGTCCGTTGATCAGAACTCAGGTATGAGGTCAGTAGGAACTGTGGAGCCAAGGAGACCAAGAGCAGGAAGTGGGATGTGTCCGGGAATGTGAGTTTCCTCTCTGCAGCATAATAATGGAGCACCGCCCCTGTTTTTATCCCGTGACGTTTCTCTTCAAATTCCAGGAATGAGGAGTAACGAAGAACCCAGTGCAGACGCTAGGTCTGGGTTGAAATACACCATGTTGTTAAAAGAATGCTGATGTTTTGATGTTCTTTGTTTGTGGCTAATTTTCATGAATGGAGATTGGCTCCTTACATCTGATTCTTTTATCTAAAGGGACTTATAGTTGATAAAACTAGCAGTGTTGCCTGTGCGCTAATGTTTTGTGATGCAGGGCCTCACTGTGACTCTAGTCTCAGTCAGGTCCCATGCTTAAATAAATCTTAAATAAAAGTGAAAAAAAATGGCAGTGCTCACTGCTAAGTGAGATTACTGGAGAAAAACTTGTCCGGTCCTGTTCTTAGCCCCATTATAAACACTGTTGAGATTACCCGGAAAGTCAGTTTCAGTTTTGCTTTACCAAAGAGAATGGAAGCAAATCCCAACAGCAATGGGATAGAAAAATCTTATTAAAATCTTTCCCAGATGAGTGGAGGCTGTTAGAACAGTAAAAATAAACCAAAAAAATCTTATCCATATTCAAAGCCATAATTTTAGAATGCGATAGTAGGTAAGCAATTGTCCACATACTTTTGGCCAGATGGCATCAGTCTGATGCACTCTCAGGAGGAAATGTTCTATTCTAAGAGGTTCCACTATGTCTTCCAAACAAGAAACCTGTCTCGATTAAAAGTTCTTTGTCATGCAAAATACGTAGTTGAGTCTGGGGAGCATTCACACATCACATCTATCATTTAGGGGTTCAATAAAAAAACTAATAAGGGTTCCCCACTGAAGAACCCAAACAGAATCCTTTTTTCCTAAGTTTAGAGAGAGAGAGAGAGAGAGAGAGAGTGAGACCTTGCGAGAATGGCCTTCAGTGATGTTCAAAAAGTGCTTTCAGGATCCAATAGTGAGATGACACTTTAACTGCACCACTGGAAACAGGCTATTCCTACCTTTCTTTGATTTCACATATATTGTCCACTTGCCAAGCTTTACTGCTTAACTTACTGCTATTGCCTTTCATAGCGTACGATATTCATAAAGTTAGCATTAAGCAGATACTTTTATCCACTACTAAAAGGCTTCCTTGGCAATACACACTGTATTTCAGAATTCATACAGCCAAAATATTGCAATAAATTCAGTAATTGATCAGTACCACTCAGAATTACATCTGACGTCAAAGCAGATGCAGCCCTATTCAGTGCACTCTTGTCCTAAGGCTAGGAGCAGTGTGCAGTTGGTGCTTCTTTATTTATTTATTTATTTATTTATTTCCCCATTCAATCAATTAAGGAAAATGTTGTCCACAATGCAAAAATTCTGATAACCATGAAGTGCACTGTACTGAAATTACTCAAAGGCAATATTTCATTTTTACTCTCATGATAGACAGTAAAGCAATCTGCTCTGCTTATAAGCACTGCTGCAAGCAGCGATTGTAGTTAGATTTGCGCGATCCCCAGTGATGTAACCCCCTCGTATGCAAAGTTTTACTTGTGTGTTGACATTAGGTACAGGGCAACAGAGGAGCAAGATGACATCATCCCCCCTCCCCGATAACAGCTGGCCCCTTGGGAGGGACGGTAGGTCATGACCTTTCCCATCGGAGAGCGATGCTTCCCAGACCCCCGGAGATTGATGAGTCGGGTGCAGCTCAACCAGCCTGGGAACCTAGCCCAAAACCAGGAGAAATTGGGGACTTCCCTCCACAACTTCAGCGCGTCCCGTGACAATCCCATGGTGAATGTCGATGAGGCTCTGGGGAGAGGGTCCGGGCAGCACGCTGTAACGTCAGCGCTGCCCATGACAACACGCAACACCGGTGACGCGTGACTTTGCGTAAAGCTTTAGATGGTTTGTTTTTGTTTGGTTCAGTAGAATGTGTTATACGGAGCTATGATGGCACAGTCGACAAAGTTTTGGAAATTCTGAGATTTTAATTTGTCCTATTAGGACTGGTCTGGGACGGTTTTTTTTTAAATTGTAACTCAGAATCAAAGTCCTTTGGTAACCTCATATTTCAGTGCTTAGTTACCTACACTTGTCACCGTGTCCTTTGCCTGATTAGCAACCATTGCTAAGACTAACTGGTAGAATGGCTCTCCAATTTATTTTTATTTTTTGGCATTATTGTGGGCTACATCGCATCACAAAGTAACGAGGCGTTTTCTTCTGGACATAAATGACTACATAAAATATCGATGCGTCTTTCAAAGACTCTGAACTTATGTAGGCGCCCACTTGAGTGTAATGGAAACATCATTGATTACTGTTCTAAATATACTTTTCTCGGAGGAATTATAATTGAAAGTGGAAGGTTTCGTGATTTTATTGATGATCATGCCACGGAGAAAAACAAACATTTGATTAAACTGTTTTCGTTTTTGAGGAGTAACAGAGATTTGCCGGTGTACTTGAAGCTGAAGGTGTTTAATGCCTGTGTGCTGTCTAGTTTCTTATATGGATGTGAGTCATGGTATGGCTTATCATTAAGAAAGCTAGACCGCATGTATATGGCTGGTCTGAAAGCTGTGCTAGGAGTCAGGACATCATGTCCGAATGATTTATGTTTAGCTGAAGTGGGATGGTCGAGTTTAACAGCAATTGTTAGGGAAAGACAATTTAGGTATTATGATAAAGTTATGAGAAGTAGACGTGGCATGGAAGATGACCCTCTTATGTTTGGTATAGAACTTGCGCGTTTAAATAACACTCCCGCTTGGAGGTATGTTAGTAAAATACTGGATTTGGGATCATCTTTTATTTTGGAAGACACAGCAGAGACAAATAATTGAATTAAACAAAGCGATGGTATAAGATTTAATACATATATTTTGCATAATCCTGATTTAACCGTGTATAAGGTATACAAAGAGAATGTAGTGCAGGAGTTCCATAGATTAGAATTTACTCGTTTTAGGCTCGGGGCTCATCGGTTAAAAATTGAAACTGGCCGTTGGTCAAGGATACCCAGAGACGAAAGAAAGTGTGATTGTGGTATGGATGAAATTCAGGATGAAAGACATGTCATAGAAAATTGTAATCACCTCAGATTTTTAAGGGCAAGATACCCAAGTATTATTTTTACTATAGACAGATTTAGCACGAGCGACGATGCACCAAAGTATGTTTTTGATGCGATGCACTGTTTTGTATAATATAATATTTTATGTGTATGTATGATGGACTTTCTTTGTCAATAAACTACTACTACTACTACTTCTAGGCCCTGGCTCGTGTAGCGGGGCAGATTTACATAAATTATTTTGCACGGCTTATTGTAATTATCGCCTTTTGCTCGTAAGTTTGGTTTGGTTCGATAGCTCTAAGATTTCCTCCCTTTCAGATGTATTCTTTTAAATGCCCATAGCATTCTGAAGAAATCAAGGACATTCTTATGATTATTTACGCTGCCAAAAAAAAAAGCTAAAACAAAGGATCGAAGTCTGAGAAAGATTTTGATTTTTCACATTCATTCAGATTTCGATTAGGCAACCATCCCTGCAAAGTCACATCCAATATGTAAATGTAGCCAATAGTCAATCACTTTGTCACAATCAGTCCTCAGTCATTGTGATCCGCCGCCACAAAGTGGGACCAGGGGATATTGGATTGGGGTCCGTCCGTCCTTGTGCCCATGCGTGCGTGCGTACGGGCAACAATGGGGAAAAGATTTCTCTGAAACTATTATACCTAGATGTGTGAAATTTTGTCTGCTTAAGTAGCTACTCATGATCTGCGTTGAGGTCGAAAAATATTTTTTTCCCCCGAATTATGGCCCTCGATCGTGGCGAGGGATAGTGATGACACTTTCGTCTTGTTGGTCATGTATTGGTCTTGATCATTCAGCAAATTAATGGCTAGTTAATCAGGTGAACTTATACGGGAACAGCTAGTGAAGAATCATGCCTTAAAAGGCGAGGTTACTGGCGGCCTTATGAACATTTGATGGCGTGCCACAGGCGCAACTGTGCAGCTCAGATTGAACACAGAGCACTGAGGCAATGTTCTCTCGCATTCTAAGTTGGAAGAGGGTATTGGCCACGCGGCGGTTCAGCGCGAAAGATCAAAGGGCGGGGCGGATTACAAAATGAAATCTCCTATTGGCCCAACTGCGGGGCAAATAGCAGAAGTGCTTTTCTTATCCATCCCACCGCGGTGCGAATAGCAGAACTGATTCTCTTGTCGGCCTCGTTGCGGGCCAGATAGCCGATTTCTTTCCTCCAATTCACCCCGCTGCCGGGCGAATAGCCACTTCTTTTTAGGGTACTCTAACAAAACTCACCTGAAAAATAAATGAGACATTCACATGTTGGGTGTGGGATTGCATAACTTTTGGAATTCTTGTCCCGCAAGTGTGCTGACGGATATGATTTAAACGCCAGGAATCAGTGACGGGAATCCTCCACCCCGTGCTGACACGCTCCAGAGGACAGGTGCATGTGAAGACTGCTTCCAATAATGATCCGTGTCAGAACTCTGGATTTTCAGTGAAAGCCAGTTGTTAAAAAACTTTTTTCTGGTTCGCCAGACGATCTCACACAAGGACAAGTCTTCTCAATTATCGCTTTGTTAAATCTGCCTGTG
The DNA here is from genome assembly GCA_029692085.1 of Gymnothorax javanicus. NCBI lineage: Eukaryota > Metazoa > Chordata > Actinopteri > Anguilliformes > Muraenidae > Gymnothorax > Gymnothorax javanicus. The sequence continues at coordinate 26,419,961 of CM056196.1, forward strand.
TAATATCACAACAAAAACATTTGCGCAATTCTTCAAAAACTGATGATTAAAATTACTACAAGTGCACGCTTGCCATTTTAGTAGAGCGCTCAGTTGAGTATATGTGAAATATGAATAGCTGAACAATTGAAAACGACAACATGATTCCCCAGAACTCCCAGTCACTGCTTCCTTTATTTCAGAAGTAGGGGCGAAATACGAGAAAGGAAAGAGAGGGAGGAGGAGCAGACCATGAGTTAAACGGGGCGGAGCTCCGTCATTCACTAACCGGGCGAGAGCTGGGGGCTTTTAAGTGAAATTTGGGCTGGAGGAGGGTTGTAGAGGGGGATAAACAGACAAGAGAGCTGTGACGGATTGTACGTGTCTGCTGAAAGAGAAAGGATTTACTGAAGAGAAACCGTTTTCCAAGCAGTAGTGGATGCTGATTGTTGATTTGGATTTATAAATACTTCACCACCTTTGGCGGACTGTTGCCAGGAAAACTGTTGCGGCTCTCAGACCATGAGAGAGGCGCTTACCATGAAATTCGCCTGGAAAGCTAAGATGGTAAAGACGCCGCGACTCGAAACGAAGTATAGACTGATAAGTTAACGGTTTCAGAGTTTGTATTCATTGATATTGGCCTGAACGAGTGGGATAGAAAAATAGGGAAAATTACGGATATTAAGTTGTGGCGGAGGCGGGTTAAATTAATATATTTCTATTTGTACATTTGAGGCTAATTTCACTTTTTATTAATTTTAATATGCCCGTTGCGTTTGGACTAATCAAAATGAAAACTTTTGTTTCAAGGATGTCTGGGGGAAACGGGTGAACAATTGTCAGCGCGGAGAGCTCCACAAATCCAGGCTGCGTTTACGGGATACACACAATGGGGAGCCCAATCAGTTTGACTCGTTATTTTCGGTTCATTGTTTCACATACTGCTGATTAACTGGGACGCTTGTGATTTAGCCAGTGGGGTGCGGGACTGATGCTAATATACATTTTTATCGGGGAATTTGTCCCTCCAGCATCTTGAAATCGTGACGTAGCCTACATCCTGCTGATCGAGGCAACTCAACAGGTGTAGTAATCTGCAAACTGATGATATTTCTTGGCTAGAAGAATGAACTATCAAAAACGTTATTAATGTTGTTTGAATGATAGCTAGTATTACATGGACTTCAGTCACCGTTACAATTTTCATACTATTTGAGTAAAAGCTCGGCTTCCAGTTCAAATGTAGTGAGTGGACTTTTGCTTTTGCCCAGGCAAATTCGTTTGTAGCTTTACGCCTCATGCAAAGTGTTTCGTGTGATGTTTCTTATTGAGGTTTTTGACCTGGCGGTGGATTGACTCTCACCGCTTCATCTGCTTCCACATGAAAATGACGGATAGCATCCCCCCCAGCAAGTCATGCTTCACTGTGCTGACTGAGATCCACGGTTAACGACTGGGCGGGTGGTAATTAATCCCCATTTTAAATCCGTTTTATGCCCTACACAATGAGTGGTACCTCCACAGACTGTGGGCTCAGCAGGGTCGGTCAAAGAGCTGCGAGACCTCCTGCTTATGTTGCTGAGCGCGGACCGCATGACTCACTGAAAGAAATATTTATGGTACCGGGCGCTGTACAGGAAACGGTTGGATATACAGACAGAACAGACTGACGGCCCCTACTAAATTTCCGATTTTTCCACTGTTCCCCAGAAGTGTGTAGTGTGCACCTAAACATCAGTGGATAACCCACGGAAAAACGAAAACACCGCGCTGCGAACTTCTTGCTGGTGGATTCCTGTCTATTTGTATTGTTAGGTTGTCCTTGAAATGAACTGCTACCCGGTGCTCGGGGGGTATTTCAGCTTTTAACCTGTATTGGTCTCTCGGACGATAAAATCGACATTGAAACCGGCGACGTGAGTTCAGGGGCAATGAAGTTTTGACATGCTGTACCTCCACAAAAGAGCTCGGTTTACAGCAGAAATATAGTAATGTGCGGCTTTGTGCGCACCCAGATGATTGGAGAAACTTTGGAGTGGAGTTTTACTTTCTGAACCTAGCGTATCTACCTCTGTTTTGACCCCCATCCACTGTATCTGCGCCTCATCACAAAACAACAGCGTCCTTTGAGGAGTGAGTCTCACCAGTAGACACTCTCGAGGTCAGAATGTAAAAGTCCTGCCATGTTTTACCTCAACCCCTGAGCTCAGCCAACTGATTTATGTTGAACCTCCCGCCCAATCCAGGTGGTTTGAAAGAAACTATGGGGAGGATTTTTACTGTCTTAAATTGGGCTGTCCTCCTCTGGGTGAGTCTTAACAATAAAAAAAGCATGCTTCTCTTCTCCCTTCATTCTTCCATTCCTCCAGGTAGGTGAACGGGACAAGTGGAGAATACATAATTTTTTTTGAGTATAAGGATTGAAAAGTCTGAGGTCTCTTAGCATGGCTGACTCCTGTTAGTGGGGCATTTATTTTTTATCCCCTCCTCCAGTGGAGTCCGTGCCCCTCCTCTCTCTTTCTCATAAATTTTGTGACGGAGGCAGGGGGTGAAAGAATGTGGCTGTTCCCGCCACTGCTTTAGCCCGTAGCTTGTTAGCTGTGTGTAGAGCAAACAATGTCTGCAAGGCACTATCCTTTGTGTGTGTGTGTGTGTGTGTGTGTGTGTATGTTTGTGTGTGTGTTTCTGTGCATGGGTTTTTCTGTGTGTGCATACGAGCATGAGGGAGGTCTACATAGTGTGTGTTATATGTTTGTAGTGGCTGTGGGAGGGGTCCGGGTGTCATTTACATTCTGGTTGTCAAGCCTCTGATCCCCGCCCCCCTGCGAAAGTGCTCTACTGTCCCACTCCAGGTCTGATCCCAGTCTGGAGCAGTGAGTCCATGCGTGGGCGAACATGCAGGGAGGGGGGGGGTGGAGATTATGGAGGAGTTTGGAGGGGGGTCTGCCTATTTTTTTTCTTTCTTTCTTTTGGTCTTGTTTGCTACATCAAACTGCAGAAAAATCCATTCTTGTTACGAGACTCGAAGTCTGGGCAGAAGTTTTGCACATCAGTAAAGAATATAAGGTTGTCTTACAAATTTACTGTTTGTTAAGAGAGATTTTCTCACCCTATTGGCAAATCTTGAAGTGTATCAAATTATTGCACCACACTGGCTATATTATTTTCATTAACGGGTCGTAGAAAGTGTTAGTGACAAGATTGTTGGTCTAAATGCAAGACAAAAATGCTTGTCAAGACAGGCTAGTTTTCAGCGGTTCCTGGAGCCTGCCGGTGCTGTTGGTGCAGCTGCCCACCCCCAACCGTTTCTGACCCGTCTCATGCACTCTCCACCGGCACAACATAGCCCGGACAATTTTCCCTCCACACATCTGTGTGCTCACAGATTTAGTTTGCCCTTGTTCAGTTGTTTCTCGTTGCAAAAATGACTGCTTTTTTATTTTTGTGGCATTGCCTCATCGGCTCGTCAGGAGACCCCATTGTTGAAGAGATGTGGCTATTTGAAGTATTTACATTTCCCTCCCACCCCCCTCTTTTTTTTTTCCCCACAGAGCTCAGTGCAGGACTGGGGGGAGGAAGTGGAGGAGGGGGCGATATACAACGTGACGCTGAAGCGGGTTCAGATCCAGCAGGCTGCAAACAAGGGAGCGCGATGGCTGGGGGTAAGGGGGATCCCGTCACTGCATGCTGCACCCCATTGCACAGGAAATACATCACTTCCTAAACACCTGTTTCCACAGTCCTGCTTATACAGAAACACACAAACACTCACTCACGTACATAAACTCCCACTCGCATACAGGCTCACGCAATCTTTTTTTTTATTCAGCTGTAGCTGTATGGTCTGCTTGCCCATTAATTGAATCTTTAAGGTGTAAACTCCTTTGAGCCCTGTAGAGCAAGAGTGGTCCAACTAATTTCTTTTTTTTTTAATTTTTCATTTTGGTTCACTGTTGCACTGAGCAATTTATGCATTCTTGATGTCTGGAACATATAACCCAGCTATTGTATAGAAATGGAACTATACTGAGTTAATCCATTATTTCACTAAACAGATTGACTACTTGGGAATCATTTTAAGATTGGAACTTTAAAAAAGACAGATATGGAGTCAGACCACTTTTGTTCTCAGGGGCTCATTTATGCTTTCAAATATTTTTGACTGAACATTTCATTGCTGATGGAACAATTACAGCTGTTCGTGGGAAGTAGTGGGGTCGAACAACTGTGATATTGAGCTTTGAGGAAAAAAGCATGGAGATTGATTATGATCCTAAGAAGTGGAATGGCTGTCGATCTTGTAAAATATGGTTGCTGGAATTGGATCATATTTTGCTGGGAATGCTTCCTGGCTTTTTAGCAACCATATGACAGAATTCGGGTAGAGCTCCTATGCTGTCTGCTAACCATATAACTAATTTTTGCATGTATACTAATTTGGTGGCACTTATGTGCTTATGGGCTTTTAAAGACCTCTCTTGCTCTTCTGTTTGAGGAGAACGCCAGGGGAATAGAATGGAGACATGTCAAAACACAAATGAGTAACTTCAATTCTCTTTTCTTCTCGTCATCAGCAATACAAGTCAATTGTAGAACCTGGCCTTCAGTCGGAGGTTGATCCGTTATGCTGCTCAGATGTTCTTTGGCACTGAGAGAGAGAGAAAGCAGGCGACGTGCAGTGCTTTTTCTGTGGTGTTATGATTTGGAGGGCCGCAGTTATCTCTGTGTATGCGAGTGAGTCAGGGGCTGATGTTGTGTTTATGTTGGAGTTGGGCGGAGATTTTTTTTCCTCTGTCAACTACGGCTGGGAAATTTGATCTGAAACTTATTTCACCGCACACAGTGAGCACCATGATTCATTTTACAGTGACACATTTTTTTTTAATTTGGTTCTGTTGGCCGAATCAATATTTGGATCTAAATCTAGTTGTACGTGCATTTTACATGCTGAAGAGGAGACTGAAAGTAAAAAGTCACTGAAACAAGCAGGAATTGAAGATTGCTGCCGGACAGGCTTGGTAGAGCATCTTCGGGGAAGATACCCAGCATTTGGTGATTTCTATGCCTCACGGGCTTCAAGCAGTGCATATTTTCACCTGGATACTGTTTATGCTGATGAATTGCCACCTGTATTGAAAAACAAATTAATGAAGAACTTATGGTTGTGGTTTAGCCAATAACTATTTGTGGTTGAAACAATATCTTTGAGCAAGGGATCACCAGTAATGCTCAAAACAATTGCTGGCTGGAAGATGGGGATACGATATTAGTCAAATACCTATGAGTCAGACTAGATCAACAGATTGTAGATCAACCTGATTGCAGACAATATAACAAACATTTAATGGCAGAAGGGGTGCCAAGTGAGAAATTTACATCATTTGATTTGTTGCAGACTATTGGGAAACATCTATCAATGTGAGCAAGTGTGTTTTTAATCCTGTTGATTATGAGTTGTGAGGTCTCGGGTGGTGCCTTGTGATTTATATTATTTGTCTTGTTCTGTACATTGCTGTCCTAACAAACTTTGGAGCCAAAACCCCGGCTGTGCTGTGCATCCGCACCCAAAAATGAAGCCTGTCTCCCCCCCACCCGCCGCCTTAGGTTTACGACTGTTTTGTAGTGGAAGAAGTGGGACAAGGGGCGGGGTAGTGGTTTGATTGAAAGCAGATTTTGGCGCTTCCTGTTGTAGCGTGCTAGCGGCTCCATAGGATTGTGCTCTCTCTTCCTTACAGCCTGTCTCCCTCCCTTTCTCTATTTATTTGTGTCTCTCATTCTCTAATTTCTTTTGTCTTTGTTTCATTCTCTCCTTTTCTCTCTGTCTCTTTGAGATTTAAAGACCACCTCAGTGCGGCATTGTTCCAAGAACATAAATTGTACAATGTCTAAAAACAACAAACCCAGGTCACTCCCACAGACCAGAAGAGAGAGAGAGACTGAGGGATTCCAAATCTGCATTTTTCTGCTTTCTCTTCTCATTCTCTCTTGTTTTTACACAGACTCATACATGTACGCACACACACTCGCACTCTCTCTCTCTCTCTCTCTCTCTCTCTCTCTCTCTCTCTCTCTCTCTCTCTCTCTCTGTCCATCTGCTCTGCCTTCTCTCTGTACTCTTCCCCCTCTCTTATCTTAATCGTTTACATTTCATATATCGTATCCTGTTTTATCATGTGTGCTTTCGTATCATGTACATCTTATCAGATCTTTTTCGTTAGTCTTTATTATATCAGAAGGAAAATAACGCTCTCTTCCAAGGATGCTCTGGAGAAATGCCAGATAGATCAGTTGCACGTAGAGAGATATTCAAGAAAAACAATTAAAGCCATCGTAGCGGTTTTAGGTTGGGGGATTAGTTTGAGGAGTTCCTCCCAACTTTCTCCAGATGCTGATCAAAAATCCCAAGTTCCACTGAGGGCTCAAACAAGCAACTTTACTGCTGCCAGTCTTGCAAACCACCACTAGGCTATACACCTTATCGTATAGTATCAGTCATACTGCATGTTAAGTTATCATAATGATATATGTTCAGATGTAAGATGAATGATACAATATGATGACAAAATATAAGATGTGTGATATACGCGATAAGATATGAGAACATAATTAGATTAATGATATGGGATGAGAAGATGATCGATATTTTATATCATGTTTACATTATCAGTATACCTTGTCATTAGTCTTACATCTTATGTCACCAGGTCTTATCCCATAATGTTTATTTTATCACACATCTTATCAACATATCATACATCTTTTCATCTTGTATTATTAATCGTATTTATCTTAAATGTCATATTGTATCTTGGTGTTCTATCTCTTATTGTATGTCCTCTCATATGATATATGATGAGATGTCTTGTTATTCATCTTATCATGTATTATCATGTATTTTCTTATATCTTCTCATACAATTATAATGTATCTTAATGTCATTATGTCATTATTTTATCTGTCCAGGTGGAGGGGGACCGGTTACCCCCCGGTCACACGGTCAGTCAGCTCGAGACCTGTAAAATCCGCAGCATCCGCGCCGGGACGCTGGAGCGGCTGGTGGAGACCCTGCTGACAGCATTCGGCGACAACGACCTCACGTACACCAGCATCTTCCTGTCTACATACCGCGCCTTCGCCAGCACGCCTGCCGTACTGGACCTGCTGCTGGACAGGTAAGCAGCGACGGCACGCCTGAGCGATTGAGCGACGAGACACACTCGTGCCCAGGTGAGGTCAGCGAGTGTTTAGACAGAGTCGCCATTTCATCGAAAGGCTAAAATACCCGAATGTTTCAGTTTACACAAATTAATCAACGCTGGCTTGAATTAAAGCTCATTGTTTGGATTGTAGTTTGAGGGCAATCACATTTGTATGGAGTGTACTATGTACTAACTACAGCTCTTTGGAAATGCGTCACTGTACAAACACGCACAGGCTTATTGTGCATTGGTTACCCTTGGTGATTTTTATGACTGTACGTAGAGGAGAGATTATATGTGCTTCGGTGGCGGGGAATAATTAGAAAGAGTTATTTATTTAGAATTAAAACTGAGATTAGTCATGCATGTCACGTATAGCCTGGTCGTTCTGTTGCAGCAGAGACGCGAGTTGGGGGTGGTGTGTATAAATTCAGGCCTGTCGCAGTAAATGTTGGACTCTCTCCAATGCAGGGAGATCCAGATGGGCCGAATACGGCTGTCCTTGTCGCTTTCTGTGCTTTTGCTCTTTTGACTGTGAGCCCTGCTGAGTGGGCAGAAACCAGTGGGGGGACTCAGGGGCATTAGTCACTGATGCAGGGGGGGTTTGCTGCTGTGATGGCTGGTGAGGAAATTGGTCTCTTGTGCCAGTTTCATATAGTCGGGCGGTAATTGAAACCAAAGAAGAAAAAGCATGTTTTTGCCCGGGCATGTGCTGCAGTAATAACTCTCTCTTCTTTCTTTTTTTCTTCCTCTTTCCCTCTCTCCATCCCCATTCCCATATCCCTCCCCCCCATTGTTTCTCTCTCTCGCTCTAGGTATGGATGTATGGAGGAAGAGGATGGAAAGTTCAAATCCTCTGAAAACAGAGCAGAAGTCAGGAAGTAAGTGTCCTGTCATCCAAACAGACCGCGTCAGTCTAACACTATTTACGGCGCCGTCCACTTAGCTATTACACAGTTTTGCCTTTTTGGCCCTGTACATCTCGGACATTGGGGGACCTCCTGTGTATGCTGGTTTTTGCCAAAACCGCTAATTGCTGGCCCAGTTGTTAATTTTTTTAAAATTGTACTGTTTGTGTTTATTGAAATATTTAGCCTTTTAAGTTACTCTGTGTCAGAAATGGTATTCTTGTTTCCCTATCAATGAAAATTGGTGAACATTTACAATATTCAACTAGAGACTTGCAGCCAGGTCACAGTCATCTTCTTCCGCTACCAGTTAAGTAATGGAGCCAGCCATTGTGCCAACTAGATGAGGACAGAGAACATATCGCATGTATGTTTTCTTGCAGGGAAGAAATGATCAACTTTATAATTTTTATGTCAAACTTACGATTGACTTGAATGGAAAGCTGGATATTTTTGACCCCAGCTTGAGGCAGCCTGCTTACCGCTAGTGAGCAATGGGCAACGGAGACCTGGAAATCCATCTCAAAAGTGTCACTGTGGCTATTTGAGGCCATCGTATGTAAATACTCTCATGTCTGTCTGTTGGTTCCCCCTACCTTGAGATTTGGTGTGCTAGACGGTGGTTCTACAGGCGGCGAGGAGGTTTCAGTGAACTTTGTGTTTTGGCAAGGGAGCAGGAAGGTGTGTGTTAATCATTCTTAAGAAAAGAGCACAAAATCACTTAGGAAGTCCTGATATATGCTGAGAGAGACAGAGACTCCCACCGCCCTGGATAATTTAACATGCTGGGTTTAAAAAACATGTCCCTCTTCCTTCCTCCCCCTCCCCTCTCCTCCTCCTCTCTCTTCCTCTCCCTCTTCTTCTCTAATTATTCTCCCTCTTCCTTTCTTCTTATTCCTGTTATCTCCCTTCCTCTCTTCTGCTTTTTCTCCTCCTCTTATTCCACTTATTTCTTCTCTTTCCTCCTCTCCTATTCCACACCTCTTCTATCCTCCTCTCCTTTCTTCCCTCCTTCTTTCCCTCCTCAGTGCCCTGGCCTCCATTCTGCGCACCTGGTTGGATCAGTGCCCCGAGGACTTCCAGGAACCCCCTTCATACCCAAGCTTGAGCAAGATGCTAGAGTTCCTGCAGGGGGCGCTGCCTGAATCTGAGCTCCTAAGGCGGGCTCGCGGTCTCCTGAAACAGCTGCAGAGCCAGGCCTGCCTGGACTCCGAGACCGAAGGTGAGCCCCTGAAACCGGGCCGCTTTACCCCGCTCCTGGAGCTCTGCTGTCCTGTGGTTTAGCATTTCAGCGCTAATTCAACACACCTAAATCTAGTAAATAACCTCTCATTCAGGTCTCCAGCTGCTGAATGAGCTGTGTTTTGGTAGGCTTGGAAGCTGACTGTACAGAAGATATTTTGGAGCAAAGTTTGACAGCCCTGCTCTAGCTGTTGAATGAGGTGTGCTTTGTTAGGTTTTGAGGACTGTAGATCTCCAGGAATAGAGTTGGGCAGCCCTGCCCTATAGCCTGATTTTTTTTTTTTGTTTTTGAAGAGGGATAACTGTTTATCCCCTGTGAATAGAGGAACAGCCCATATGAACAAAGTCTGCCTTCATAATGCATGCCACTTTTGAAAATGTCCTTGTTAATTTTTAAATGCGTTTGATTGCGACTGTAACTGGTGAACATCACATTATTACCTGTAATTTTTGCCAAACACTGAAGTGCGTAGATTTGTTTTTTGTGGTGAAGAATTTTAGTGCTGTGGACAAACGGACTGTTTTCAGCCAGACAAATTCCATTACACAACAGAAACTTCAGAAAATTACATCATTATAATGAATCATTTTTTATCTTTTTCAAGTAGAAAATATTTTCCAAAGTTACTGTGTGTTTGGCAAGTGAAGTTTTCATACTCTTGATGAATTTTGAAATGAGTCAGATTACCTTACTGCATAAGTAGACCTGTGTGGAAATGTCTGACATATTAAAAAAAAAAAAAAAAAAGTTTTACGCCAAAATATAGCAAAAAAAAGTTTTCATGCTTGGCTATGGAGGAAAGGTAGGCATACTGATAGAGTAGGTGCTTTAAAAAAATGATTTAAGAAGGTTTTTTTTTTTTTTTTTTATAAAAATGATGTCATGGCTGGGATCTAAATCTGATATTTCCGGTCCGGGAAGTCCAAAAAAACGACAGCTGACAGTGTTCTGATTGCATAATCTTGTTTTGTTCTCTTTTCCATATTCCCGTAACTAGCCGATGAAAGCTGATGTGAATGTTCTTGTTCCAGCTTTCTTGGAAATTTGCTCAACAGTTTTGAATCATTTAGATGGAAATTGAACAACAGTTTCGGAAATTCGCTCAACAGTTTTGAATCATTTTGATAGAACTTGAATGAATATCTGCTCTATTGACCATTTACGGTCCTTTATCCGCTTGGACATGTCTTTAATTCTTATTTTTCCGATATTATTTTGTCTGGTTTGTTGATCACCTGCCTGCCCCTTGCAGCCAATTTCCACGGCAACGTCTCCTTCTATGTCGGGGAGGAAGAGGAAGTGGAGATGGAACTTCAGGAGAGCTTCCTGTCCTTCGAGGCCGACCTAGTGGCTGAGCAGCTCACCTACATGGACGCGGTAAGGGGCGGAGCCTGATGGGGGAGGGAAGGGGTGGGGCCTATCAAACTAATTCTGTATTTTACCTTCAATAATCTAAGGCATGTTCCCGGAGGTCTACCATATTACATCCTCAAATGTACTACACCGTAAACTGTACACAGATCTGCAGCTTCTTAATGTAATAATCTTGCAAATGCAATACTAATTGCCTATCATAAATGTAATACTCAATTTACCTTAAAAGTAATACCTGTTAAATTTCTCTGAATTTAGTTTGCTTGTTGGAAGCTAATTGTATTTGCGGAATCATTACATTCAAAAATTGCAGCTGTGTGCCCAGTTTGTGGTTTAATATATTTGTTGGACTTAACCACGTTTGCTCAAACCTAATTCGGAGCAGCAAACTTTACCAGTTTGCTAGATGGGATTTCTAGCTGTTGAATGAGGTGTGCTCGGTTGAGTTTTGCGTGAAAACATACAGGGTGGTAGATCCGCAGGAATAGGATTGGTGACCACTGCTTTAAGGTGTGTGGTCCCATAATATAATGATTATCCTTTTCTTAGCCTAGAATTCTATTGCTGAAGTAACAATCATGACTTGCAATTTAAAATTACCGTGTCCAAGAGTTGATATTTTGGAGGGGGTCAATGGGTGAAGGCCTTAGCTCTGAATTGCAGGAAGTACTCATTGTTAACATGGTGGGGGCCTGTTGCGTTGTCCTTACGACCTCCTAAAATACTTTTTTTGGCACACTGTGCTTAAAAACTCAATACAAAGCTAATCAACACTATAAAGCCTGACATATAAAAACAATGCAATACAAATGCTCTATATAGATTTTTATGCGTAGAGATTTATCATATTCATTATTATACTGATACATAAATGGAAATACTTATAGATAAAAAAAAAAGGTCAATACAGAGGAATTAAAAAAAATGACTCGGTAGCGGTGATCGATATCTTTCTGAAATTTATTGCAAAAAAATTCTTGTTGAACTTTGACCCACTTTCACAAAAAAACAATAGGTCTCTATTTTGGATCAAGGTTTCTATTCTTGCGCATGAGGTTTAGTGAGGATTGATAAGCAACCAAGCAAACAAACGGATTCAGTTGAATATATTCCTTGTGGAAATTACAAATTTCTGCACGCAGTAATCGAATTAAGTAAACTGATAGATTTTAGGAATATTTTTCTCCCCCTCAGGTGCTTTTTAAGAAGGTGGTGCCCCACCACTGCCTGGGCTCCATCTGGTCCCAAAGAGACAAGAAGCAGAACAAGCACTGCGCCCCCACCATCCGCGCCACCATCACGCAGTTCAACGCCGTCGCCGCCTGTGTGGTCAGCACCGTGCTACGGCAACGCCAGCTCCGGCCACACCTGCGCGCACGCGTCATACAGCACTGGATCGACGTCGCGCAGGTATGCCACAAACCTCTCTACCAATTTTCGCATTTGCTGGTTAAGTAATGTCATTGAGGCGGTATCTGTGCTAGAAAGTGTTGAAAGTGTTCTACAACTAGCCTAATTGTGTAACCCATCGCTGTGTCAGATCACACTTAGGTACATAGAAAGTTCTTGTAATTTTAAATGGTTTGATTTGATAAGATTTTTTGTAAGATTGCAGAAACCCACTAATCATGCAAATGTTGGTCAGAAACAGTTGAGGGTAAAACACAATAAAGTCCAGCACTTAAGTTTGGCTGTGAAACTCAGAATAACTCTTGGAAAAATGCATTCCCTAACACTGAGGTTAAATTGATTAAAATGAATATGAATAGCTGTGGAATGGGCGGAACCCTGGTGTGTGATACTTGCCTGTTTTCCCAGGAGTGTCGCATCCGGAAAAACTTCTCCTCGCTGCGTGCCATCGTCTCCGCGCTGCAGTCCAACCCCATATACCGACTGAAGAGAGCCTGGGCAGCTGTGCACAAGTGAGTGTGTGTGTCTGTGTCTGTGTGTGTATCTGCACTGGAGAGCCAAATGCGCCAGAGAGCTGTACAAGTGAATTAATGAGATGTGTGTGGTTGTGGGCTGTATATGTGTGTGTCTGTGTGAGAGAGAGAGTCATGTCAGTGAAACGCCTGTGTCAGATGTCAGTTTGTGTTTGTGTTCTTGTGCGTTTTTCAGTGAGCCTGGTCAGTAAGCCTTGTCTGCCTGTGAGCTCTTTGTATCTGTGAGCTGTGTAATTTCTGTCAGTACACTGGTCATCAGTTATCTACTTCATTCTGTGAGCTTGTTAGTCAGAGGGGCAGTGGATTTTCGGATGGCGGTCATTAACATGAGTCAGAAGGTTGGCAGTGAAGAGCTAGCGGATACATTTAAGGGTCATTTAACTCTGTTTATAAGCACTTAAAATTCCTCGTGGATCTCTGTTTTATGTCCTCAGGGACAGCATGCAGATGTTCGAGGAGCTGTCGGACATCTTCTCCGATCACAACAACTACCTGACGAGCAGAGAGCTTCTCATGAGGGTAAGGAGGCAATGCCCTGTTTATCTAACGTACAATTTCAAAACCGACTTTGTGCCAATACTGATATCATCAACACTGGCATTTTAGCACTGTGTCCTGATGTTCCAATGATGGTATAGAGCAGTATTAGCTTATTATTTGTGGCAAATTTTTGTCGAATATTTTTAATATTTCTTTCATTTCATGGGATGCCATTTCATAATTAATAAATGTGCAACATCCATTTGCTTGTCTCCGCACTGCAGATGCTTGCTTTCCTTCATGTACCCAGTTGTTTGTATACAATTTGTATATTGATTTTATAATGTCTGCACAATCAGTTCCTAACAAATGCGTATATTCATGGGACAACATTTTTATGAAGGCAAATAAATTGCATGGTGCATTACTCAGACAATGTGAATACAAATGCTGGTATATTGCTGGAAGAATTGATGGAACACTATGAGTATGAATTCTTTTTAAGTCCTAATATACTTTTGGTCATTTGTATAGAACATCATAAATATGAATTTTGATTAAGTTGCGAGTATTTTTCTGGGAATATTGGGGCTATACTGATGCCTTGTTGGCCCTCTTTCACAGGAAGGCACCTCTAAATTTGCCAGCTTGGATAACTGTGTGAAGGACCATCAGAAGCGCACTCAGAGAAGACTACAACTGCAGAAGGAAATGGTGAGAGGAGGGGGGTAGTTTGGAATTATGGAGAAGGTTTACTTTATTCAATTGGGATGTTCATAATTCATCACTTTAGAGTAATTTTAGCTGCTCATTTGGCTAAAACGACGTACAGTTGATTTAACTAAGCAGGGCGCCAATCCGTCTTGGATCTGTGTGGATTTAAGGGTCTTTCTTTAGGACCTAATGGCTGCATTGCTCTGTACTGTGGCTACACCAACCCTCTTAGTCCTTTGTCTGCTGTGTGTCTTCCCAGGGTGCCATGCAGGGCACAATACCATACCTGGGCACCTTCCTGACAGACCTGACCATGCTGGACACTGCACTGCCAGACTTTGTGGAGGTGAGTCTAGCCTGGTCTGCCTACCTCTCTGTCTGTATCCGTTTCACTGCTATGCTGAGGGTCCTCTACCCATTTCACTGGTAGTGAAGTCTGTTTGCAAGTTTTTTTTTTTTTTTTTTTGTTTTTTGCAGTTTTGTTTTTTTAAAACGAATTTACCAAAATTTACAGCCTTTCTGTTCTCCTTTCTGCAGGGTGGCCTGATTAATTTTGAGAAGAGACGCAGGGTGAGTCTTTCCCATCTGTATCAAGCTTGCGCCAAATCACGACTCCATTTTCCTCTACCAGAGTGGGATTTGATTAACTAAAATAATGTTCATTTCCCAGTATAGGGTGTTTAAGTGTTTATCGGATGTTAAGTGTGTTTTAAGCACTCATATACCTGATAGTCCAGTTAAAAATATTCTGGAAGGCCTCTTTAACTTGTTAAAGTGCAATATGAGGTGAACAATAGGATGTGCATGTTCTTCTTTTAACATTTAAATGCTCATATAACAGCCCCTGCCATAATTGAAAGCAGTGTTGGGATTAAATGTGTTTGGTACAGAAAACAAACGTTCTGTCTGCCCTTTCTGTAGGAGTTTGAGGTGATCGCTCAGATTAAGCTGCTCCAGTCTGCCTGCAACAGCTACTGCCTGACTTCTGACCCTGCATTTCTGCGCTGGTTCCACAGCCAACAGCAGCACAGCGAGGAGGAAAGGTACACTCTCTCTCTACCTCGCTCCTTCTTTCCCCCTCTCTCCTACCATCCCCTTGTTCTCTCTTTCTCAGCCAATAATATTCTGTGGACCAGACAGGAGGTTCTCTCTGCTTGGATTTGTGTCCCATTAGCTGATTGGCTTTTGCACATTATGATGCGTGTTCCGCCATAGAACACTGGTTGAGTTTCCTTGAGTCACTGATTCCTATCCAATCTCTTCCCATATGCAGTTCTGGCATCATTAGTAAAAGTAACCGACTGTTATATTACATCAGGGCTGCCCAACCCTGTGCCTGGGGGTCTGCTGTCCTGTCTGTATTCATTTCGACCTCAATTTTGCACACTTGATTCAGTTCTAGTCTTCAGCTGCTCAGCAAAATCTATAGCTGCTGAAAGTTGTGTACTTTGGTAACCTTCAGGATGAATGGGTTTCCAAGAATAGGGTTGGGCAGCCTTGATTTATTGAAACCCTCTTCCCTTGAGAACTGGTTAGATCTCCCGAGGGGGTTAGCCGGTTCCGGCTCTTGGTACAGAAGGTTATCCTTAGTAGACCTGGCAATCAGTTTTAGTCTCCTGTAGGGAACAGAAGGTTCTAATTTCTCTGACCACTTTAAAATGCTGAAACCAGCTCTAACGGGGGATATTCAATGAAAATAAGGTGAATAATATTTTATAGTTTTTCATTACAACTTGTTATCCGTGATATTGGATTTGTGTGAGTTGGGTGCCAGAAATGGCAAAAGCAAAACTTATTTATTTATTTATTTATTTATTTAAATCTGGTGGTTCTCAGGAGCTCGTGACTATTCCCCCCTCTCCTTTCCTCTGGCTACACTGGCCCATAATACACTTCTTCCCTCCCATAATCCTCTTCTCTGACCCCCTGTATGCCTCTTGCTGACCTCCCACATTTAGGACAGGGGTTTTCCATCTTATCCACGAAGGGGCCGGTGTGGTCGCAGGTGTTTATTCCCGGCAAGCAGCTACTCAACTGATTCTAAATAATCACTCCCTTGAATCATTGCTAAAGACCCTGATCATTGGGATCCAGTGTGTAACTTCTTGGCTGGAATAAAAGCCTGTACCCACACCAGCCTTTTCTGTATATGGTTGAAAAGCAGTGGCTTTACGGTGTGTTCTGAGAGCATGGAGCAGTGCGTAACACTCTTCTTCCCTCCTGCAGTTATGCCCTGTCCTGTGAGATCGAAGGACTTGGGGACAGCAGCCCCACCTCCCCAAAAGCCCGCAAGAGCATGGTGAAGAGACTCAGTCTGTGAGTATTGCTCGAACCCTGAAGCGTACAGGCATACACACACTCGCATATACATACACACATACACACACGCTCCCCCATACACTCGCATACACACACACACACTCTTGCATACACGCTTACACTCATACACACACTCTTGCATATATGCTTACACTTGCATACACACACACACACACTCTACCTCATACACTCGCATACACACACACACACACACACACACACACATGCATGCATGCACATGCATGCACACACACACACACACACTCTACCTCATACACTCGCATACACACACACACACACACACACTTGCATGCATGCATGCACACACACTCGCACACACACACACACACACACACACACTCGCATAGACACACACATCCATGCATATTAATGCGCACACAGACATATACATGCACACACCCAGATACCTGTGCACACACACACAAGCTTGCATACATGCATACATTCACATACACATGTATGCCCACACTTTTGCTTCTGCACGCTCAGACATACATACGCAGACTTGGATACGCATGTACATGCAGTCACACACACATCGCGCACACACACACTTGGATACACTCGTATAAACGCACATCCCAAACGCACATACCTTATACATGCGCACTTGAACACATACACACTCAGATACACGTGCATACACACACACACCCAGACACGTGCACACACACATGCGTACACGTGAGCACAAGCACGCACATAAACAGTGAATGTTGAATAGGAACAGCTCCAATTTTAAATCAATTCAAAACAATGCTGTTTGTGGCAGTGCAAATGTAATAAAATCCAATAAAAACTTTTTATTTGCCACAAAAAATTACTTGGAATAGCGTATTGCGGATTGACAGCAAACTTTATGATGCGAGCATTAACCTGATGCTTGGTGCAATATTCGCAACACCTGCACTGTAACCTTAGTTCCAGCTTTGACCTGGTGCAAAATAACCTTCATAACCACTACTTCTAACTTAATGCAATCTACCTCAGAGTTTTAAAAAAATCAGTTGTGGAAGAGGTGCAGACGTCCTAAACCTGAAAAGAGGGACAAACAGTCAAAAGTTGAACAGCAATTATAGCCGGAGTGCCTTGATTAATTTGCGTCACGTTTCATTAGTCTTTTCCTCGGGGCTGAGGCCACATCCGCCAGCTCCCCGGTGAGAGAGAGCCCTCGCTCGCCCCCTACTGGCAGCTCGGGGGAGAGCATGGATTCGGTCAGCGTCTCCTCCAGCGACTCTAGCCCATCAGACAACGAGGGCCTGACTCCCACGCAAACCCCTGACATCGCCGAAAAGAAGGTACCGACCCCTCAATTGTGTTTTGTTTTGTTTTTTAATTATCTAAATTTATTTGACCATTGTTTAACCTTGAAAAGGCAACGGAGAACAAAAATCTGTTTTGCAAGTGGAGCTTGACATAGAAGACAAAGTTAGCGGACATAACGGTTGACAGACAATTAACAAATGTCAAATGGGGCATGACAGTACTTTAGCAATAATGGAAAAGTAGAACATGGGTCAAACGTTGGAGGGTGTATCATTCACAGTTGTTGTCAACAACTGAAATTGGAATTTAGGTGAAAGTGGTAAGACACTGTGGAATACAATTCTTTCCAAAACATAATTTTTCCCTGGAATTTTATATAGTTCATACAGTATACTGAATTGAATTGTCTTTATAATTTATTTAGATGTATTTTCATATTATACAATCTGAATAAACTTTTGTGTAATCTCAGAGTTAATAGCCCAGGCTGAATGCTATGTGGCTATGCTAACTCCTCTTCCACTGTCGATCCCGTTCATTTGATTGGTCTGTTTGTGTTCGCAGCTTTCGGAGTCGTCCTCCTGCTCCTCCCTGCACTCCATGGACACCTCCTCGTCCACGACCAGCGCCGCGGCGACCCCCGGCTCCCCATCGCTGCCCCACCCTGCGCGGATGCACCGCCGCTCGGCCTCCCTGACCCCGGTCTCCCCGACCTCTCCCACCCTGCCCCCAGCCTATAACACACAGGCCCAGGACGCCTGCATTATCCGCGTCAGTCTGGAGCAGGGCAACGGCAACCTTTACAAGAGCATCATGGTGAGTCCCGGCCTCGGCTGTAAGAACATTAAATGCGTTGCATTTATTTACCTGCTCCTGTTTTCCAAAGGGACCTGCAGTTGATTACACCACAGGGGAGACTGGGGTGCGATGAGCCATGGGGACCAGTGAGCCGTATTACATATTTGTAATCAATGCATATCACAGCTGCTGAAAATAGGCAAGATGGTATGGCTTATTGGTCCCCGTTCTCCCTTATTATCCTTTCTCACTGGAGACTGTTACTCAAAATGATTAGCTGGAGCCAGTCCCTGTGGGTTTAAGCGCCTTACGCAAGGGCCCCCAAAAGCATTTTATGGCCACACTGGGGCCAACCCTCTGAGGAATATATTTTTCTGAATGTGTTGAGTAAATTCAATGGTACTTTTCAGTTATTAGTCGTCAGTGTTACGTCCGCTTTGGAATAGTCAGTTTAGAATGGTCTAATGATATGTGATATATCATATTACTTACCCAAATGTGAGTTCTAAGGAACAGCTTTGTTCATTTGGGTTCTGGTTGAGAGTTTTGCCTTTTTTCTCTCGCAGCTGACGAGTCAGGACAAGACCCCAGCAGTGATCTCCAGAGCCATGTCCAAGCACAATCTGGAGGGAGAGCCAGCTGAGACTTACGAGCTGGTGCAAGTCATCTCAGAGGAGAGAGGTAATGAGCTGAACATGATCCTCCATGTGCTCACTCACTCGGTTTAATACTCGCTCAGTCACTTATTCACTCAGTCAATCAGTCACTTACTCAGTCAGTCAATTGGTCAGTCACTCACTCATTCATTTATCCATTCAGTCAATTATTCAGTCACTTACTCTGTCAGTCAGTCGGCCTCTTTGTCTCTAATTCAACCCATCTCTCCTCCTCTCTCCCACCTCCTTCCTACCCCCTCCTGTACCTCGCAGAGCTGGTGATCCCTGACAACGCCAATGTCTTCTACGCCATGAACACCTCCGCCAACTTCAACTTCCTGCTGCGTCTGCGTGGCTCAGCCGGTCGGCCCGTTCAACTGCGTAGCCGCTGTAGCTCCACCCTGCCTCGGACGCAGCAACGAACCAGCCTATCGCTGCGGCTCAGCAAGGTCACACTCTAGTGGTCCCGCCCCCTTGCCCCTCCCATAGGAAGGAAGAAAGGGGAAGGGCTTGGACAGACTGCCAAACCTTCAGTTTGAGGGCGTTGCTGTACATTGCAAGACAGTACAGCTGTTTATCTGGCGCTTTAATTCAAAGCGACTTACAGTTGATCAGACTAAGCAGGGGTCCAAACCAACCCTGGAACAATATAGGGTTTAAGGGCATTTCTCGAGCATGAAAGGCGGCTGGACTGATCTTACTGCCGCTACACTGGGACTTAAACCTGCAACATTGCAGTCTCCAGCCCGGCAGCCTGGCCATTGGTTGGATAGTAAAGTCCAGGAGAGCCAGAGAAAGGGGAAGGGATGGGGGGGGTATTGACTGAAAGACTGGAGACACAGGACCTCCTCGGACCCCCCTTTTGCACAGCACAACTTAAGATGTGCTCGTCTTAAGCTGCTTTTCAGTATTACGGAAATATTTTCTCAATGTTATGACATTGCCTCAACATTGCAGCAACATTGTGAGACTGGATTTGGTGTGAGTTTTGGAGCCACTGGGCTGCGGCCTGTGCGTTCTCCTTGTTCAGTCTCCGCCACTAGAGCCATGAGCCCCCCCTACACCCCACCCAGATTTGCACAAACGTTCACTCAAAGGAGATGAAATTGCTGCTCTCCTCCTCCGTCAGTTCATTTTTTCTCTCCTTTTTTAAAAATCAGTGCCATCTTTCTAATCTTCTGCACTCCTGCTTGTTACTGGGTCAGGATGGCGATAACGGGCGGACAGGAAGAGGAGGACGCTTACATCCTGTTGCTTTTCTTGTGACAATGAATGGACTCTTGCGTCAGTATTTGTATTGTTGTGGGGTGTTGCAGGAGCCATGATGTCACTGTAAACCCCCTGCCCCCCATGTGTGCACTATGTGGACAGCAAGAATTAAGCTTCTCGTTGTTGACCTGAGTGACGGACACAGCATCTGCGTCCTGATTGGTTCCTACTTTGTTTTTGCAAGTCTACAATGTATTCTTGTTTCCCCATAAGTGGTTGCCCTCAGTTTGGGGTCTGGTTGCACAAAATGGGAGTTTATAATTGGAAGCCCACTTTACTCCACCTCCCAGTGATTGTCCAATAGGGTTGCACTTATGGGTGGGCAGTATTTGAGGCTTTGCACTGGGTGCTAGTAGATTCACCTTCCCCCACACACACTGACCCAAGATCAGTTTTGCCTTTTTCCACAAATTGATTGGACTTAAGACTGACCAAGGTGACCCTGGGTCAGTGGGGTTGAGGGTTGTTGAATGTATAGTGAGCCATGTTCTGAGGAATGGGAGTTCCATGAATTTTCATTTTCATTTTTTTATTTTTGTATGTGAGTGTTTGCTAAATGTTAAAGAACAGAAAAAAGCATTAGAAGGTATATAAACAAGAATGTATGGCAGTTGGCTACAATAGCAGAGTGTCTGTTTTTTATAACTGGACGTGGAACTTGTAGTTCCTTTACAGAAAATGTCTGAGGTGGAAAATCTGAATTCAGAAAGTTAGTCCTTCCTTCTTAGGTTTTTGTTTCAACCACCAGGCTATTGCTGATAAGCCTTATTCTTTAGCCAGATGGTGGAACTAATTAGTAAAAAAAAACTGGTTCACAGATGGAACAAAAACATGGTTGGACCTTGACTTTCTGACTGTCTGGGCTTCCCACCTCCGTAAATGTGGGATTTTTGTGAAGTTTAAGATATTTTTCTACTGTGTGTGTGTGTGTGTGTGTGTGTGTGTGTGTGTAGTTGGACACTCCTTGTGGCGCACACAGTACATACTCATCACGTAAATGAAATCTATGCCCCCAGAAAATGCACGCTGCCATGTTTCTGATGATGTAGCGCTGACGCTAACCTATATGTATCCGCCATGATTGTCCGCAGAGATGTTCCCTCTCACTGTTTGTACATTTGGTCCGAGTGTTCCCCCACTTGCTCATTCCCACACTGTATTGTTCATGCTTTTTGCAAGTTTTATCTGAAATTGTCCACGAATTCCCCATCCAGTGGACTAACTAGCCTATTAGCTACTTTCTAGCCAACGGCTGATTCCATTGTTCATCCACTGTATGGGAAACTGATGAATATTTTCAGATGCAGCCACAGACTTGCACTTGCACAAATTTTCACTCGTTACTGTTCACTCACTGTTGCCCCCTAGTGTTAAGGATGTGAAGGGCAGAGCTGGAGCGGGAAGGATGATGCGCTAATATTCTGTTTTCTCTTCAAAAATGCAGCACTTGTCAACCTCTCACTCAATGCTGTCACTTTCCAGCTTTTAAGTACTACTTCACTGCCAAAGAATACTCTACATGCAAAAAGTAAATAAATTATTATCATTATTCGCGTGACATGTTTGTTATTTAACTGGTGAATAATTTTGACTTTCGAGAATTCAACAAAGTGGACAGTGGTTTTGCTGGTGTGACTGTGCTAGGAGGTCCAACACTGGTAATGCTGAGATTATTCTGGTATTATGCAGCATGCACTTGCTTCAGTAAAGACATTCTGGTAATTGATGTATGTGAGATTGCGAGTGTTTATATAGGAGAAACCAAAATTATTTCACATCATCTAGGTATGTACTTAAAAGTGATCACATGCTTAATACATAGCAGTTTTAATTTTAATAAAAAATTTTTTTGGCCTGATTGCCATTAAATACAAGTTACTAATACTTACATTGACAATGAAGCATTAAAGGGACATTATCATGGTACAGCAAGTCAGACTCAATAGCTGCATAAATGTACAAAGTCAATCGTGTGGGAAATTTTTCATGTGGGGTCATCCTTTCAAATTGTTTAGATGTTTTTGATAAGTTTATGGAGCCTGTCATGACACTTCTAGCAGACTGTATTTTTGAGGAAATACCGCTAGGGGTGCTGTAAATGGTGACGTCATCTCGGCTCCGTCTTCGATTTGGCTGTCATTTTCATCATTGGATTGCATTCATGCATTATGATAATACTTGAACATTTCGCGTCTTTAGTGTCCCAGATAGCATGACTACATTGAAACAATGTTGATTTTCCATCTGAATCATCAGAATGGTTGACATTGAAATATCAATGCTAAATCAATGTTGAATCACCGTTACAATAACCTGACGTTGATACAGCGACATCGAAACAACATTGATTTAAAGTTATGATTATAATTGATTGAGCATCGATTCCTGGTTGACAGGGTGATGATACTAATGTTGAAAAGTCATTGACAGCACATTGATCAATGGTTAGGTTGAAATTTCAACATTGTTTCAGTGTTCTTTTTAATTGAAATAACATTGAAATACTGTTGATCTTTAATTAGAAAATCACCATTGATTCAATGTTAATTGAGGGTGCAACGTTCAACCTTGTTTCAATGTCTTAACGTTGACAAAACAATGTTGATTTAACATTGTTTCAATGACTCTTTGCTATCTGGGGTGATATCCGGCTATTAATACAAATTGCCTGCCTCAAAAGAAAGCGGGTAAGTTAGATTTTCTGCGCCTAGACCTGGTTTATGTCTGCATGATTGACATACAAACGTACATCTCAAATGACACAAACTCACTGAGCGGTACAGTAGCCTACCCCGGGAATATAGCTACATGATATAGAGGATCTTACGAGTAAGCGTGTCATATGCAAGTGATGAAACGAGTTGAGTAAATTTTACGTTGGTTGCGAGCTTTGTTTGTACTGAGCTACATCACTTTGATACGCCATAATGAGTCACAGACATTCACGGTTGAACTTGCCATGGTTTTTAATTTCACAGTCAACACTGACTAGCCAGTTAGCTATCAAACTAATGTTACATAATAGTGATGGAAAGCTACTCCGTGCACGCTGGCTAGCTAGCTCATTTCACAAAAATTGCGGTGGAAAGAAGACTATACTGTGTATGCTGTATGTAGCATATATGCAGAGCAGCCGGTGTTATGTCATAGCTAAGAGCCGAAAAGAGACTTCTCTAATATAATGGCGCGCCCCATTCAAGGGAGAAAAGCCTGTTTGCTCGCACCCTTTGTTTGATATTTGAATTTCATGGGAGTTGAATCACCCGGAAAACGTTAGAAGTTGAATGTATAGTTATCTGGTGATGATTTAAGCGGCAAATTGAATAGGATGATAATGTCCTTTTAAATATTTGCCTCACTACTACCTGAAGTCTGCTGTCATTTTATTGACGCAATTCCTTCCATCCCCAGCAGGTGGCATTTTCTGCGCATCGCAATGCTTTTCCTCTCCATGTTCGCAATGAGATGCAGGCAACCGGAATATATAGGGCATCTGAAGTTGATTCTCAGACGGGACGTTGAACGTCCAATGTTAACAAACAAATCACTTGCTTTTGTTGACATCTTGCATTGCCACATGACCAATTTAATTCTTATAAACCAATGTTTGGTGTACATGCGTAGACAATCCTCATATTTCGGGTCGTTTGCGCTGGTGCGGCTCGCTGATTGGCCGATAAACAAAAACAACGGGAATCGACTTTAGATGCCCTTTAATGTGATGTAAATGTGCCCTTGTGAGACCCAACAGCTCCCACTAGCTCAGCATTACATTCACATGTGGAAAATATAAAAATTCCGTGCTGTCTAGAATATGTTGCTTGTTTCCAATTCTAACAACTAACGCTTACATCATTGCACATCAGAGCTGCCTGTAATTACATCATTGTGACATCACATCTCTTCACACCTATATTATGGAGATCCAGAGTCATGATAACTCATCAAACCCTCTATAGCAAAGCAAGGTCAGCTGACACAAACACCCATTACTTTTTAAATGATTTTATTTCACTCTTACATCACTCACTTTGAAAGCAGGAAGTTTGGGAACCACTGCTCTATAGCAAAGCAAGGTCAAACTTTTTTTGTATTGAAAGCAAAGAAAGTTGTATTTCAAGCAAACAGCAAATCATTCATCTAAATAGTAAAAATAAGCTATAAAAACATTATTTTACCCCCCAAAAATGCAATAAATTAATTGGGAAAATTAAAAAAAAAAAAAACCACTCCAAAGCAAAGATTTCCAGGAAGTTAAATTCATCAATACAAAACTTGCAATACATATGAACTGAATAGAAATTTCCAATGGTGAATAAATGACAGGATAAACACAGATCCAACATACAAAGAGGAATGGACTTTAAAAACAGTTTAAATACCTGAATTTGCATTTCCAAGAATCACATTTATTTAGTAATTGTGGATCAGGGCCACCAAGCCGCAAACGCTCCACATACCATCACACGAGCCATTTCAAAGCAAACTGCCAGAGCTGCTGTACAAATTTGCTAAAAATTCTTCTCTCTGCCCCCCCCCATATTTTGGACAGTTGGGTTTGGTAATCAGCACACTTCTTTCACCATGAGGAAGACTGAACTAGTGAGATCAGCTTGAGCTCATTGGTGGAGACAAAATACGGCAGGACTTCAGTTTTCTGCCACCTGAACTTTACAAATCAGAAAATGTAGGATTTGTTGAGTGTGATTCTTTTGCTCTCTGCGTGGGTGAGGACACTGCTTGTGCCGCATACAGTGCATGCAACACATTCCTGATTTGAAGATTTGCAGGCACCCACAACATATAAGCCCCCTAGAACAAGAGTGGTCCAACTCTTTTTTCCCCATTTTGGACCACAATTGCTCTGAGCACTTCATGCGTGCTTGAGGTGTGGATCATATCCCCCATTTATTGAGTAGTACTGCAACTACACTGAGTTTATCCATTATTGCACTTAACAGATTGACAACTCAGGAATCACTTTAAGATTTGAATTTTTAAAAGGACGAATATGGAGTTAGACCACTTTTGTTCTCAGGGGCTCATATACACTCCCGTGTTCCTGATAAGGGAGGTGTTAATGCTAACTTATGTGCAGAGATGGAAGACCCACCAGTCAGAAAGATTCCTTCCCAGCTTTTCGTTCCTGTCACATGGATTAGCCAATCAGCACAATTCTTCAACCAAGTGGTTCAAAACATCCACCGGCCAAGTTCATGAGTGGGGGAAAGACATAAAGAGAGATTTACTTTCTGAACCCTGGATTCACCACCTCAGTTCACTTGTCTTCGTCCCTGCCCTCTACTCAGGACACATAAACCAGATCCAGATAGTTGTGGTGCTCCACCTAAAGCACACCTGCAGCGGCCAATCACAGCCTTCATTAGCCTACAGGAGCATCTCAATTCTCTAAAGAGTAAAAAACCTTCCTCGCAAACAAACAGGAACCAGAAATAGTTTGGTGGGTAGCCATGACAACAAGCGACCAAATTGTTTATTTCATGAAGTGGCCCACTAGGTCCTCCATTACTTCCTTCCAGCAAGGAAACACAGGATCAACCTTGAAAGAATCGTAGATTATGAACCACAATCCTTTGCAGCTGTAGGGACTGTGTACGTCCTTTGTCTCCTGAAGTTTTCCAATAAACAAAGTCCATCTCCTCCATCGAGCTTACGGTGCCTTGAGGGACATCCCATTTCTTTCCAACATGTCTCAAAGTAACTTAAAAATCTCCCTGAAAATTTCCCTTGACCCTTGTGACATTTTCTAGCGAGGTCAAGGAAAAGTGGAAAGGACAGGAAAAGGGCCGCCTATTTTCAGAGAACTCACATGCTGCCAGCTGCTGTATGTGTTCACCATGATTGTTCTGAGACCCCTGTATTTTTCATTACTGATTAGGAGTCAGCTGTAAACTGACTAAAACTAAATATCTCACATATACCTAAAAAAGTGAGCCTGTTTTTCAGACTGTCTGTCTGTAAAACCTGTGAGTCCATCAAAAGAGTAAGCAGGCAGAGCCACAGGTCAGTGTTATCCAACCCTGCTCCTGGAGTACCTCTGCCCCACACATTTTATAAGTCCCCCCTGAACTGACACACCCATTCAGCTCATCAAGTTCTCCTCTAATAAGCTGATCAGCTGAGTTGAATCAGGGCGATGTTTAAATGTGCAGGGTAGGGGTACTCCAGGAACAGGGCAGGGAAACACTGAAATTGAAGACCTTACATAAGCCACAACCAGTCTAATCCAAAAAAGGCAGAAACAAGAACAGATTTCCTAGACACGTGACAAGATTCCACTCATGATTGTTGTTGCTTTCCTTGTTTTTGGTACAATGGCCTTTTCCACTTGGATTGCATTGGTGATGCATTGTGCTCTACAGGTTAATAAACAAGATCTAAGTTCTATCCATGACCCACTTTTGGCTCCAAGATTGATTCTCCCCTGCAGAGTTTTCAGCTCTTAAGTTCTTGCTAAAAGCAAATCTACATCATTTGTCCCTCCGGATAAAAGTCCCTGCCAAACATTAACATTGTAATGTAAATAATCACAGCCCTGCAGGCACGACAACAAAAGTCTGAGCCCACACAAGCCTTTTTTAGGGAAACAGCCCACTTTATACAGCCCTGACTTAGTTTTTTTTTTTTTTGCCATGCATATGCTATGTTCCCCGCAAAAATTTATACGCAATTCGGAGCCTGAGCGACATCATCAGACAGAGAAAAACTGTAAGTTAGAATAAATCTCCACATGTCAAATCTGTGACTTATCCAAAACTCATACAACCCTATTGAGAGGCTAAGAGAAAATTAAAATGAAAAGGTTCACAATTTTGGTCATTCAAGCTCAGTCACACAATGCAGCCTTCTTCAATCCAAGTTCTACGCTGGAACTACTATTTCTAATGGTCTACTATCTGACGCTTCACTTTTCTCGCTATCAAAGCCTTGATTGCCATATTTTATACAAAAGAGAAGTATGCAACTATTCAGAATTTTTTTTTTCAATGCAATGACTGCATTACATATTTCAAAACAGTTATACACAAAAAATTGTAGATATTTCAACTAAATTTAGCAACATTTGAGGCTAAGTTCAGTTCGTAAAGGTCCTAATCAGCGCATTCTTCAGCCAGAATGTTAAAGTAATCAGTGAAATCAGTGACGTGCCGTTGGAGGTCAGTTAGGGTAGGCAGAATCCTCACTGTTAAACAAATGATAACTCTATTACTTTGCTTGATAAGCAATCTGAGGATTGATAAACTAATTTACGAGACTAAACGGCAGAATGGCGTGCCAGTTCCATCCACGACATTATTGCTCAGTGCATCAAACTTAAAATGCTCCCGGGACAGCAAGTTTGTTCATATTTGCTTAGAGGAAGCTAACGCAATGCCATTAACAAATATTAAAACCTTTCCAATGCGGCTTTCAATGTGTGGTCAATATGTTTACGATAATACACTGCCCGGCAAAAAAAAAAAAAAAAAAGTTGCACACTCAAATATTTAGTTGGAACCCCTGTAGCTTTGATTACAGTGCATATCATATTTGTCTTGTCATTGTTTTGACCACTATATGCAAAGCCAGAACATTTATTTTCGATCAGAAATGCCATAATTTTTGGCCGAGATCTTGTCTTCTCGACATAATGGTTGAACCACTCAGTGGTCTTTCTTGAGCACATCCCAATAACTTCTAATTTGTTTAAGGTCAGGACTTTGTGGTGGCAAATTTGTTTGTGAAAATGGTTCCTCATACTTGTTTTTGTCATTCATGGTTTTCTTTGCTAAATACAGGCCAATAACTTGCCCGTTCTGAAATACTGTAACATCTTTTCCAAAATCAAGGGATGTGTCTTCCGACATGATTTTTTAAGAAATGAGACGCGCTTCATCAGTCAGGGGAAAAATGATTATTGCCAGCTGAAACATATTAATAACCGCAATAATGATCCAATTATAGCATTTGTTCATTAATTTCCAAACGGTGACTTTTTTTTTTGGCCGGGCAGTGTATTTCCCCCCTTAAAAACGTACCTTTTAATGCCACTTTTTAAAAAAAATAGGGAGTTTATTTTCAGTCTTCTTTCATAATCCGATAAACAAAAGATCAAAACAATATACGGAATTCCTGAGAGAGTTTAGATTTTTTCCTAATTAATTATTAAGATTTACTTCCTTGCAGTCTCGAATCAAAGCATAAAGGTAAATTAATCTTTTTGTCACTATCACCTCTTAATCATTAATTGACCAGAAAAAAAGGTCAAATTGATTGATTGACAATCAGGCATAGTACGTGGAAACAGGTTGACAAAATCTAGCGATAAAAAAGGAGAAGTCACTGCCTAGCCTGAGCGCACGTCCCTGAGTGAAATCAACTGAAGGTGTTCATGTGGGGAACAAGCATACGGTAAAACCTTCATTTCACTTCTACTCGACTTTCAACTACAGATAAAACTCGTGAAGTTGCGCAAAAGTGATTGGACTAGAAAGGATATATCGCCCCCTAGTGGGACAATCTGCAAAGTGTGGGAGTGCACTCTCCATGCAGGTCTAGTGCAAACTCCTCTCACCCTTCCACACATCTACACTGCAATAGAACTAATAAATGTACAAAAATAGTAAAATTGTAGATTATTTCAATTCTGTGCCTTCAGTTCACTCCCTCAAGCACTTAATCTACTCTTGTGCGCAATATCTGTTGCCTGGCTAATTAGTACCCAGGATGCAGTGTGTTCATGCATCTATGTGAATTTTCACATTGAGGCAAATGCGCAGACAGGTCAGGATGATGTTCATGAATAAAAAAGTTAGGATATAAAACTAGCAGCCATGTGGGAATCAACACACCTTGAAGAAAAGTGCTATATTGCACATACACAATTTTAATGTGCCTTTTCACACCTGACTATTTACACTGTCTAAAAAACTAATGGTGCAAATCATTATTTTATTATTAATTAATCTTAAGGCTTCTGGATGTCCTGTTGAGTTAACTGACATAAAGGCAACCGTGCGGAGTCTGTACAGGCCATAAGGCAGGCAGCTGAAAAAATTCCCCAAGATTTTTTGCAACACTTTACAATGAGGTCATACTAATATAGTTGTTCACATAAATTGATCAAGAAACAACATAAAATAAAAATGAAAGTAGTTTTGCGTAAGTTGTTAACAGTAAACAATACATTAACCAATGCACTGACAAGATAATTAATCATCAGTAAAACATAGGATAAAATTACTCAATAATTGAAAATACTTTACCAGCATATGAAATGGAATTCATAAATTAACATTACCAGACAGGTTTTGAGCGGTTAACAACTACATAGGGAAAAACAAATGTGGCCCAACTAATAATTAACGTGACCTTATTGTAAAGTGCTAAGATTTTCTAGAAAAAAACACAGAAAAATAGCAACATTACAATAACTAATCATACTCAAAAATCACACCAAAACTCAAGATTATAAATGACAAGATGCTAAAATAGCAATAAAAACATACCTACATAGTCATCACAATAGTAGAGATTCAGTACTTCAGAACACGCAATGTACGCAGGTCAGTCGAAAGGTTGTTACCTAGTGCCAACAGTCATGCCACTAAAATGTCTCCCTGACGGCCCTTAAAAACTTTAGCATCTAAAGCGTCTTCAACCCTCGTATAAAATAGTCAATCATGAGCCTAAAGCAGCTGCTAGTGCCATAGCCTGAGGTAACAGCACTACACATAGAAAATACTTAAAAAACAAACTATTATCCAAACACAAGCCGTGTTTACCCAGTAGACTAGACTATAAGCTAAACAATAATTCTGAAGTATCACCGACCTTTAGTATCCAATACATTTCCTGCAGATTACTTGACATTGCTAAAAAGTACTGTCTATCATCACTGGTATTTTGGCGTTTAAAAAGTCGTGAAGCTATCTTATTGCCGAGTGCAGGTTTTGCGATGGGGAGTTTTGCTGAAAATAGACACAATAAACAGAAGAGTTTTCCAATTTCAACAGCATTGAGTGTTTAAGTGCACTCCACGGGTCTCATTTACACCTGGAGCACTGCAGGGCACAAATGTCTGAACAAGTATTTTTGTCTTCATGATAGTCTTAAAATTTTATTTCCTCTCATTGATGCAGAGAATATAGGGTTGTTTTATGGTACTGTGCACTTGATAAGTAACAATTTTCTTACACTATGGGCAAATCGCAAGGTCAGTCACTATCACAACTCATTTGAGAGATTTTACTTTTGTCTTCTTAAACAAAATGTGAATACAATGGGATTTTAAGTCCATATAAAAAATAAATAAATACTTGCTGAGATTGACTGGGGGGTGGAAGGCTGCATAGCAGGAGTCAATTTTTCAACATCACCACATAAAAATTTGATGGATTTCCCCTGAAATGTGACATTCGCATACAGGAAGCCCTTCCATCTGCTACTCCTGTCTACCATTCTCTCGGTTCTGGCGTCCTACAGAACAGAGGAGCAGGACCACGTTTTCCCATTGCTCCCACTTGTTGAAATCGGACCCACCTTGTTCAAAGGGCCGGGACTAGGAACTCTGGGCTCCATAAATGAATATTGCCCAGGGGCCCACTTTTTAATAGAACATGAGGGCCCTCCCCACAAGCTGTGGTCCTCTAGAATCAGTACCCACCTTCACACCACTAAGGGCCCTGCATGTTAAGGAGTTGCAAATATGTCAAACGTCGGCGTTCAATGTTACTGTGAAGACAGAGGACAAAATTAAGTCCCGTTGGTTTCTGAAACGGAAGAATTTTGAGCAAATGAGTCTCTTGCATTTTATTCACGAGTGAATGCACTGTTCTTCGGTGGAAAATAATCATCCTAGCTTTCACAGGACCAGCGGTGCTCTTTGAGACACCCAGAGGCCTGAGGTGGGATTAATCTGACCCACAGCCCTGAGCCTTATCGGCCGAGCATGTAGGGCTGGAAATCCGGGTGTCGCCGGGCGTGTTTGAAGAGATGATCGCTGCGCATGAAGCGCTTGTCGCAGAGTGGACACAGGAACCGCTTCTCTCCAGTGTGCGTCCGCGTGTGGCGCGCTAGCTCATCCGAGCGCGCAAACTTCTTCCCGCAGTCTGGCCAGGTGCACGGGAAGGGCCTCTCACCTAAATGAAAAGAATAAAACCAGGAACAAATCAACTCCAATCCTCGAGCCACCTTTCATTTTATTGAACAATTATTTCATAAGTTTTAAATTTCATAATGATAACAAGCAGCAAGCAGAAACAACAGTATAATCCTCATTAAGGATAATGGAAATATAAAAGAGATAATATTAGAGGCAAAAAATGGCAACAAACAATGAACAATTAGAACAATAACAAAGAATGCCAGTGTTGATAAATATTGATAGAATATTATAATTTAGTATTGAAGAGAGAATTGGCATGGGTCCAACTGTCAATGGTGTTACTGTAAGCATTATCAAGCAGTAACACATCAATGAAGACCATTTTCCAGGTCTCCCGTAATGGAGGATTCTCCTAGAAGTCTCCTCTAAATTAGTGGGTAACAAATGCCTGAAGAACAAGGTGTGTGACCTTATGAGCCAATTTGTGAGGAAATGCCAAAAACCAGCAGACGCTGTGGCCTTCCAGGACTGGAGTTACCCACTGATGATGTATGTGGAAAATCAGAGATTAAGAGAAGAAAACAAGGCACAAAACAGAAAACAGACACAAAAACAACACTGCACCAAAAGGCAGTGTTTAAAGAATCATGATGAATAAAAGTGTTTGAGAACCAAAGATGAGTTCAGATGTGTTAGTTTCTATAGAGATTAAACACAGGCCGAATGATTTGCACTAGACGATACCGTATTCTGCCAACATTGATTACACTCCTCTAATTTTTTATAATGCCATACAAGATTGCATTGCACCAGGAAAGAAATTAAATTCCAACATGAACTTTGCCCTGAAGAAATATAAGGAAAAACTCACCCGGAATAGAGTGGAAATAAATATCCCTGAGTCTGTTAACATGACCATGCCTTAATGTTTCCCCATGAGTGTTTTTCAAAATATTATTATTATTAAAACGTTTTAAGAGGTGTCATTTAAAAAAAAAAGTCCACTTCAATGGTTGCACTCATCTGACTTTACTTGAGGTGAGGGGTATGAAAAGGTAAACAAACATAGCTTGAGAACATTCATTTATTTGTTCCTTGTTTAGTGAAACTTCTGGAAAAATGTTTTCTTTTTTAACATCTTTGTTGCCACTATGAAGTTCTAGGCTATTTTTTCTTCATTCTTTCTCTACTTTGGCGGCCATCTTGGACATTCTGGAGCCACGCGGAATCAAAACAACCATTACAACTGCGCAGACTGGCTGAAGGACGCATATAGTAAGTGGGAGTTCACGGAAATAAAATTTGGTTGCTGCCTTTTGTTTTCATGCTTTGGGTGGAAATGTGAGAGTAAATAACGTAACCACCTCTTAAGCAAAAAGCGTATATTTAGCCAACATTAACCGTCTGTTCGTAAATTTAGGATTCAGATCAACATGATATGCAGAAATGTGAACGACAAAAATTCTGTGCGAGAAAGCCTGCATAGCTTTCTTGGAGAACACTAAGAGTGTGTAAAACGTATATAGGCCACTTTTAACTGTTCTTGGTTGAATTTACGACTTGGATCTTGTGTCCACAAAAACGCCAAGGCCTACTTAAATGTTTTACGATTTGATCAACCTTTCCTCAACATATTCCAGGTTAACAATCAGGAAAAATATCTATACACCCCTTCATGGCCATGAGACATTTGTTGCAGGGTGGGCCTACGACAACTTCCAGCTAATGTGGGCACATTTATTATGGATTTACAATGAATCGAAACTGCTCACATGATTCGCTGTATGGAGTTAATACCCAGGTCCTCAAAATACAATATTGTAACTCAGAACGTGTCCGAAACTTTATTTTATTTTTTGACGACCGAGTGCTTCGAGTACACCAACTTCATTAGCAAATCTTAAGCCTTTGCGTCTGTCAGTCCCCCAGTAAAGTAAAGATTTTTAATCTCGGGGGAAAACTACATTGCATGAAAGCAGGTGAGTAAGACTGAACATCAGTTACATCGAGGCTCATCTAACATTTTATGTCCACGAATTTGCAATGCGACCAATCCCTTCAGTAGGGTAGGCCTACTACTTTTCCGCGACCCATGCCATTCTATTCGTTATTTTCTTTGTTCTAGCGTTCATCTGTGCCTTTGTTCGTTGGAGTATTGTACTAGAATGACCCCCTTTCCAACTCCTCCTCTTTGCTTCCATCTCTCCCTCTCCACTTCAAGTAGTATGAAAACCTATTATTAAAAACAGTAGTTTGGTGAAACAAGTCTCATATCAACTACTCGATCAGACTTTCAACCATCCATACCCGCTAATCAAAAATTTCTACATAGGCCTACATTGATTATTCTTCGGAGTTACGATATGTGAAAGTGAATTTATATCTACATATTCTGCCTGCGTGCGTGTTACAGAACTCCACACCCATGCCCCTAGGCTGGTCTCGTGAGCAATATTAGCTCACGAAGCCTCACTTTTTTATGGCCGACTACTTCGCATCTCCACTTCTGAAATCTTTAGATTAATTTTCCTGGTTTAATAGGCCTATTCTTATGATAACCCATCCCGATTGGCTTTGCTAGGAGCGAATTTTATACAGCCAAACATATTTTAGCAACTTCCAACGAACGACCTCATTTCACCGCATGCGAAATTCAGCTTACACAACAGCGCACACACCCCTCCCTCTGTTCCTGACCGCACCTGTATGAGTTCTGATATGCGCTTTCAGGTGAGACGATTTTCCGTAGACCCGGTCACAGCCGTCAAAGGTACAATAGTGTCGCTTCACTGGCGACCTCAGTGGACCCGCTCCCTGGAACGGCGTTCGGGAATTGTGCTGTCCGGGCGTGGGCGTGGAAGAGGGGGTCGTGATGGGGGTCGGGTTCGTGGAGTCGGACAGCGTGGTATAGCCGCTTTCCCCGTGTGAGAGACTATCCATTTCTCCCATCGAAGAATTGCTGCTTTCAGAGTAGGCCGACATTGGTCGGAACTTGCCTTGAAAATGCGTAAGAATTCCGGCGACCTTCATTATATTGGTCCCTTCTTTAAACATGTCGTGAACCTCCCTGTCCTCACTCGACCCCTCTGGGTCTCCGGAAGGATGACCCTGTGGGGGCCCGTGGGCAGTGGTGGTAACCGGAGCTTGGTGATGCAGGACGGGTCCACTGGATATTGACACCAGGCACTCAGCGGCGAAGTAGTCCGAATACGCAGTCACTGACATGCTTTTTCCCCCCGTAGGCTACTCTAGCTTGTGGCGCAACGGGATGGGTGGAAATTCTTCCGTGGTTCCGATCAAGCTCGTGATCTCAATTTCTGTCCACCAAATTAGGCCGCTTTGTAACTATCTGAATATGCCGGTCTTCAAAACACGAACTAAAATAAAGCATGAAGATAAGTTCAAGATACACACAGACCCATCGATACGTCTTCCATGCGCGCGTCACACTCAGCTCGCTTCATTGTGTTTGAGAGAAAGCCGGTGCAGTTCACGTCAGTGTGGAGGGAATCACGCAGTGACGCCGGCTGACGTGAATTGCAGGAGGCGAAGAGGGAGGATTTTTTTATTACAGGAGTCGAGTGGAAGGAAACGAGTCAGGTTCTCGTAATAGGTTTTGATTTTTGGCCAAAGTTCCTTGTTGGTCTTTTTTTAGGTTAATGTGACCATCTGCATGTATAATTCCAAATCACAATTTACCTCGCTCACGTGTGCAAGTTTATTGAGGATATTCGAATGTTTAAAATTTAAAATCGGCTACGCTTTAGGCAACTGGTCCACGAGCCTCGTGCCCTAGCCCCGCCCATTCTCAACGTGCACTCCCACGAATTTATAATCCGCCTTCTCATTACAGAGCTCATGTACAAGGTGTTGATGACTGACGACACACACAAAAAACTGCCGATTTGCCTCTGTTCTCGATAATTGTACGTACTCCGAATACGAAATTCAACATCGTTTATCATTAGAAAATGGTCAGTTTAAAATTATGAACCTTCATGCAATTATAAGGGCTCTATTCTAGGTCAGATTTTTCATTCTCAGTTCATGAGCTGTCCTAACATCTTATGCCTGCGTCTGGCAGTGGCTAGAAAACTAAGCCATGGAGGTTTGAGGTGGTACGAACATACAAGTCAATGAACCTTAAACGCTCCCAAAAAATAACCAATAATATAAACGGGTTGTAGAGAAAATAATTTTTGTCGTTTGGAACAACAGTGTCCACAAAATGGAAAAAAATATTATTTCAGTGCTTGTGCAAATGAAACCAGTCTGGATTTTTAGTTAAATCTGGCAATACAGGTATTGCCTGCCCTGCATGACTGTCTCTCGTGTCAAAAACATCCTTTAATTAAATTCAGAGGAAGGTAAATGTTCGGGCATGTCTATCTGAGTTATGTGGGATGGTTCAGTGTGGCAGGGTTTTCAAATGAGGGAATGATGTAAGAATGATCGTGAGCATCAGAAAATGTGCACAGGTGGAAATGAGAGCTTAAATAGGAAGGCTGCCACTACTTGTGGAAATGTGACCACATTGTTTGGTACAAAAAGTCAGTAGACAAATTCAAAGTGTGCGTTAACGCAAGATTAGATTTCACAACAGAGGATTTTGTAGTCTGTGAGTGCAATGCTGGATCCCCCCCAAAACATTGCAAAATGAATTCCATATCATAATGCCTAAAGGAAATGAACAATAATTAATAGTTGAAGACCTAGTGTTGAGCCCTGGGGAACACCCAGTGTAACCAGAGGCAGATTTCAGTGAGCCTAATCAAGAATGCTTGGGGATATTGACCAACTTTTGTTATTTAAAGATCTCTCTCTTTTCTAGGACATTGCCTCCTGCTGGGAGATCTCCAACTGTAGCCTGAACAGCATCCTTTCATATGGTGAATGCCTAATGGTTGATTCAGTCCCGTCAGTTGTATAACTAACCCTTTGAAGCGTAGGTTTTTGAGATTTTTTTTTTCAAAATTCTACATTATTTCTCAAGTCTGGCAATGGTTTTCTATATTGAAACGTAAACGGGAAAAAACACTTAATTCAAACCTGATCATTTCTCACACTCTCTCAGTGTAAAGCTCTTGACTAACAAGCAAAAACCAGACTGTAGACCATAAGAGGAGGACAATCTAGGTTGAGATGTTCAGACATAAACAGCCTAGGTTATCTCCAATAAGGCTTAGTGTTTTTTCCCCAGGTACATCCTGGCTGTATCACAGCCACTGAGAACACATTCACTTTTTAACCCAACACAGCTGGGTTTTCATCCGCATGTCTAAACAGCTTTCCGCAGTGAACAAACCGCAGAATGAAATGCTCTCTGGGGTGGGAATGTGGCCCTGAGACAGCCCAGCAAGTACAGCCGGACGAACTGCTTAGCTGCCGTTATCATTACCATTTATCTATTAAGTGTGGACGAATGGCAGCAGTAATTTTTATCTGACGTAATCCAGGCTCGGGGTTACTGGGGCATTTGTGTGGGAGGCCAGTGTACACTCGCATGCATAGTCTGGTGAACTAGTTGGGGCGGGGAAGGGTTTGGATGTAACACCCATCTGCTAGGATTATAATCCTCCCGTATCTCCGCTGCAGATTGTTGACAGTTGGGGGATGGAGATGGGTTGGGGGAGGGGTGGTTAAGCTTCAGAACTGTACTGTTATAATTAAAACCGACAGATGATTAGTTTTTTTTTTGTTTCAGATAACTGTCCAGTCCATCTGTCAGACTGTACAGAAGTGGTCATCTACTCGAACACCAACCCCCACAATAAATGCACACACACACACACACACACACACACAGCAGCAGTTTTCGACAGCTATTACTCTCTCTAAACTCCCCTCTTGGTTTAGCAAGGAGCCTCACCATTACTGGGCTATAGCCTGAAGAAAGAACCCTGAACTTTAAACCCATGACACACACATAAGCTACCCACTTTGCTTCACAAGAGTTTTTTAAACATCCTTTAGCAAGGAAGGCACGTGAATGAGTTTGCGAAGTTCATTTAAACTGAGACAAGGTGCCTAGAGAGAGAGGATGGAGAGCTTTGCCAAGATGAAACCTGTTTTACAGCGTGCTGCAATTTTCCAAGGCCAGTCCTCGGGTGCTCATTTTTATTTTGTTCTATGTATGTCGGCATTTTCACAACAAATAAAGCCATTTTCCCCCCGTAAATCTATTGTAGGAGATCCTCAAGCAAGTAGCAGACTTCAGACTGTGTTGAAATATCTTGCCGTACTACTCCTTCGATCTGCTTTCCGCTGATTTACTGCTGTCACCTGTGGGTTGAGAACCAGGGCTACCAACCCCAATTATTCCATTTTATTCCACATTAACCCAAGTTGCGAAAGGGCCAATGAAAGTCATTGACTCCAATCCCAGTGGCCATCATAAACTCAAAAATAAGAAAAGTTTTTGATATACACATCGATCAGCCACAACACTAAAAATGCCTGCCTGATATTGTCAGTCCCCCTTGTGCAGCCAAAACAGCTCCGTCAAGCTGATGTCCTCTTGAATTCCCAGACTCAGGGTTTCCCAGCTTAACATTACCCAGAGCGTCTCACTCCTTCCATTGGCTTGTCCTCTTCTCACAGTGTATCCTGAAGCCATCTCCTCCCAAAGTAAATTGTGCACACGTACCCAGCTAATACACACGATGTAAAAAAAAAAAAAAAAATTGTAGTCGCAGGACCTTCTTCAATTAGGGGGCCATCTTCACGAGCTCCAATGTCCACTTCTGACACTCACAAGCAAATTTGTTAGCAGTGGGCCGGGGTTAGAATGGGCACTCTGACAGGTCTGCTGCACAATTTTGTCCTGCCGTCTGACGCCACCATCCAAATAACCAATACTTTTCCCGTTCACTCACTATCCCACATTCTCCTGGTGCAGGTCATGGGGCTGGAGCCTGGGTGCAAGGCAGGAACACACGCTGGGGTGCGTTTCCCAAATGCATAGCTGCTAACAATGGTAGAAACTTACATAGTTCGTCCATTCACAGTCAGTGGTTCCAACTCCGAAAGCTGGCATCTGTGCTTCAGGGAAACACAGCCCTGGATAGTGCATCAGTACATTGCAGAGATCATCCACCATTACTCAAAATTATGGGCAATTCTGAATATCCGAACTGTCCGACATGCTTGTCTTTAGGCTGAGGGAGAAAACTGTAGCATCCACAGAAAACTTATACAGACTCAGGGAAAACAAGCAAACGCCACAAAAAAGTTCCAGGCTAGATTTGAGCCTGCAACAGTCTTGCTGTGAAGCAAGTTTGCTACACATTACACCACCGAGCCACTAACCAGTAACTATACTGGTGCATAACTCTCTTGATCAAGGAACTACACAAAAGGGCAAATTTTTTTAATCAATTCATGAATTTAGTTTTATTATTACTTTTGGAAAAAGGAAACAAAAATGTGTATTTTTAAAACTAAAAATGGAAAAATAATAAAGCATGGCAGAATTACAACAAAACACACCAACCCCAACCCCACTCTGACTCTTCACCCCGAACCCAGAAAAAACAACCATTCAGAAAGCAAAACAGTGCAGTACGTACATCTCAACTTAAAAAAGACAGAAAATCATATTTACTTTGTCAACAGAAAAAAGCTCTGTACGTGTCCACCTAGGAATTCAACAATTTTGAACTCCTAAACAGTTCAAGGACACACACACACACACGCAAACACACACACAATGCCATTCCTTCATCTCCACTTTTCAAGTTGTTGGATTTTCCACACAACACAAGCCCAGTTTCATGGTAAGCTGGATAACTGCAGTCAGTAACACAGGAAACCTCATGATGTTGTAACACGGGCTTCAGTAGAAAGTGCTATTCGGTGTTTCACTAACCTCTTTTTTCCAGCCATCTCCATAATCCTGCTTTGTAAAATCTCTCCTGATTTGTACATAAATGGGACGAGCTCAGACAGGAGCCCACATTAGGCCAGGGGCCTGTTCCAAAAACAGGATTTACAGGATTCAGATAGCTGGATAACTGCACTCAGACCCTACAGAAATGACTGAAGGAAAAAAAGCCACGTGCTTTATCAAGTTTTACTATATCCAGTTAGCCAGCCAACCCTTGTCTTGTAGAACAGGCCCCAAGTGTAGCCAACTGGTCTACCATGCACTGCCAAAAAAAAAAAAAAAAAATTATCCACAAAACCATTTCTTCCCACTGCCTCCCTAAGTCTTGTACTAAAACTTTAAATCATATTATGTTGCCACTGATGTGAGAAATGGCTAATTTTCCACTGGGGTAAGGAAATTTTACTTGCTGAACACGCAGTAACTTAAATCAAGCCAATATGTGTTCTCTACTATATTTTCTTTTGCAGTGCTGACTTTAGTCAGCCACATTTAGAGTCCCTGAACCACTCTGGTACAGACCTATACACTACACACTGCCAACAGGATACTTTTATTGACATCTTTGGTGCTGACATGGGAAACACTTCAAAAAAAAAAAAAAAAAAAAAAAAAAAAAAGAAGTCTTAAATACATAAACTTAATCTTCGCTGTCAGGACGTCTGCTCGAATTCCGGTAGCTTTGTCCTCGGGCAACAAACACAAAACTTCAGAAAGAGCTCAAAATGGCTGAAACTGAATAGGTGGTTTCCTGTTAACCTCACTAATAAAGCTCAGAGTATTCACAGGCAGATGGCCTTTAGCTGACAACAATCCTACAGGGCAATTAATCCACCCAATCCTGGATTCAGTTTGGTGGTTATCCTGTTGACTCAATAGTCCTGTCTCGAGAAACAGGCCCCGGTCATTTCATGGGTGTATATAGACTGCGATGCCAACTTTCTAAATCAAGAACTGCAGAACCCTTGATGGAATCCCGCCTCAAAGACCAACACCTCCAAAAGGAACATCAAAATTAAAACCTGAGGCAAGATCCAAAAGAGTGCTCCCCTTTCTCCAGTATTTACCAATACAGCACTTTACCCACTATATAAGCAACCTTAATGGCACCGTTTGCGCAGGTCTGTAGCTGTAAAAGTTGTAAGTGCAGTATTTTAAAAACTGAATGCCAAGGGATAACCCAGTACTGTATTCCACAGGTAACGGTATGCAATCCATTGTCCTACAAAGTAAGCATCCAAAACACACCCCACCCCTACCTATTACAAGTGCTAAGGAGAAAAAAAAAAAAATTTCTCTCCTTTCACCTTGTATGTAAATATATATGCACAAAAACAGGTGACAATCTAAAGGGAAAAAAAAAAAACCTGAATAAATCTATTGATAAACATAAATTCACATGCTTCTGTTCATTTTCCGGGCATGGTTTGGGTCCACTTGTCTCTTTAAATGCAGAAGAGTCAATGTAAATTAATGCAGTAGTTCTGTGTGGTCACCTTTATATC
This sequence comes from Gymnothorax javanicus, assembly GCA_029692085.1. NCBI lineage: Eukaryota > Metazoa > Chordata > Actinopteri > Anguilliformes > Muraenidae > Gymnothorax > Gymnothorax javanicus. The sequence continues at coordinate 26,460,630 of CM056196.1, forward strand.
CTATGATGAAGTATTCCAACCATGATAGGAGTGGTCTTTTCCAGGATGACCATGGCCTTAACCCCACAGGGCACAAGGGGTCACAACATGATTTTATGAGCATGAACATGAAAATGATCTTAAGAATATGCCAGCACCTTCATAGCCACCAAATCTCAAACCAACTGAACTCAACTGAGGGAATATCTATTGAAAGAAAGGTACTCCATCCTTCCAGTACAGTTTTATACTTGCAGACTCCATGCTAAGCCGTGTTGAAGCAAATCTGGCAGCATATGGTGGCCCAACACCTCACCAAGACTCTTATATTGATTTTTCCATTAATTTGTCACCCATCTGTATACATAAGCAAGTGTTTGAAAGATGTCAGAGGAAAATTACCAGCAGTACCTTCACCTCACCCAGACACTCGGCTCTCACTGGCCATTGATAATTAAGGATACAAAGATGTTCAAGGGGAAAAACAAACAAACTTTGAAGCAGAAAACAAATGTATCTTACAAAATTACACATTTTGGTTATAGGGCTGGCTTCACAGGTGTAGATTCAGCTTAGTGAGGTACTAAAATGGATGTTCTACAGGGCTCCACTTAAAACTGAATTCAGTCTTGGACCTGGTTCAGTACACAATTGGCATCCCTTAAGGTTTGGCTTGGGATCGTGACAACACATTTTGATTACTGAAAATTATAAAACGCTTATTTCAAATTTAGCCTTCCTGCTGAAAATACAACTTTGCCCTTTTGTTCAAGTAAGATCTTCCAATAATTTCTTCCAGGGCCGGTGCCAGAGCTGAAAATCGGAGGGACAAAAACATCTTTTTAAACAGATTACAAGTCCTGACCTGTTCTTAGTCATTTTCCTTTATTAACACATTTTCCAATTATGAATACTCCATTGGCAATGAAAAATACAGCTTCTAACTAAATGCAATATTAGGGTGATTATATAAAACGCGAAATTAAATTGAGAAAAATAATTTACTCTGAAAGTATGCTTTACAAAAACGTTAAGCTATTATGTAACTTCTGCGCTACCTTTTTAGCACATCCTGCAATGCAGGCAATCAAACCTGTGCTTCATTATTGTTTACATAAAACAATCAACAATTTGTAACAGCAGTGCAAAATTTTGAACAATGCTGATTATAATCCACCAAATTGTACGTCCACATGAAGTGCTGTATTCATCTTCCCACCTTAACAAGGAGAACTGGCAGCGGCTGATGTGAATTGTTGTTGGAGTAAACATATTGTAAAATAAAGGGGTAATTATGCCCATTTTCCACTTTAATGTTTTCATTTTCACGGTCCATTTAAATATATTTGCTTTATGTTTTTATGGTCAGAAAGCACTGAATTACAGCTTTACAAGCTGTGTGTGCAGCACCTCGGGCTCACTCAGCTTGAAACGGGCCGTTTTGGCTCTTGTTTCTCTAAACTCACTCAGTTGTGATTAGCCAACTGCGGTTCAGGAGGCAGCTCTTGGTAAAATGAAGAGAACACAATAAAAAGGTTGGAATTGCACTGCTAAGGAATAGTGGTGAAAATGAATTTTAACCGCCAGTTCTTGACTGTCTTCCTCTGGAAGTCCATAGAAAGAGAATTTGCCTTTGCACGGAGTAAACTAGCGTCTTCTAGACCTGGCAATATGCACTAGCCAAACTCTTCGAAGGCGCACCAAACTAACCACTAGTGGGGCATTTTGCAATAATATTACATCATGATGTGGACTAATTACAGAAGAACTGGGCCACAAATGAGGCCTTTCAAGCAGTTCAGGAGCATTTTCTTTCACAGAGAATGACTCCATTTGGCTTGGATTTTAGGCTCTGTAACTCTGCGAACATTTCACACACAAAAAAACCATATAATGCACTTAAAAAGGAAAGGGGAAATGCAAAACACATAATATAACTGCTTTAAGAACAAGTCAGGAATAATAATTAGTTGAAAGGGATGCTCTGTACCCATCTAATTTTCAGGTCTGACTCCACCAGTGATCGCTCCATCACTGAAAATTTAATTTGTATTATTTCCGTTTAATTCCATTTAAACATTAACATGCGCATCGCTAAACATTTTTGGGTAGCTAGCTGACTAGCCAGCTAAGTTAATTAACTGAACGTCACTCACGGTGTAGGCCAAACAGTCAGCAAATATTAGTACAAAATTAGTCAGCTAATATTATTATAAATGCCCTTGATTAAATAAGTTGTTGCTTGTGTATTGATAGCTGTTCTTTCAGTGGCTGATTACTAGTGTACAGCAAACAATGCAGCACGTCATGAGCTGGTGTGGCACTACAGAACAGAGGTATGTGAGGACCCCATGCCAAATCTTTCAGGGATGGAGACCGTCTGCCCACGCCAGGCTTGATCTCTGCCTGTGGAATCGGCACTCGAGGCAGGGAGGGCTTGTGCATTCCCTCAACTCATCTTTGATCATCTTTAGCAGCAGGTTCAGTAAATACTTAACATATCCAACCAAGCAGCTTTGATGAAAAAAATGGACTGGCCCAGGTTTGCACCAGAATTGACATCACTAGATAACATCATGAACTCTGTAATCTTCAAAAAGTGTTTCCAAGGTACAAATACAACTGTAAAAGTCAACTTGTCACAATCATTAGCTGCAGTTACACAACAGAAGATACTGAATTTATACAACAATGATCACTGTGTACGGTAATGAAAACTTTGCTTAAAAAGAAAAACAAAAGACAAGTCCTTAAACAGAGTAAACTCATCAGTATAAAAGAGTGACTGGGAGATTACGGCAGGCTTGGCAGAATGACAGGGATAAGCAAACTGAATGTAGCAATGACCAAGACAGTTCCAATGAGTGTGCCTAGTCCTGGCATTCGTACGCAAACATGCCCGGTATTTTAACTTGCTCAGTTTATCAGTGAAATCGCATTTAATCCATCTGGCAGGATAAAGAGAACATATGCCAGTGATTTCAGTTATTTGTATTTAAAATGAATTAATTTACAAAGTGGGGGCACAATTTACATGATATTTAAAAGTCTGCAACATAGATCGACTTTTCTCCGAATCGCCCTTTAAACTGACCACTAAATCACGTCTGCCGGACTATACATCTACCAAACATAAATGATTACTCTTAGTTGTACATGAATTACAAATTAAAGCGTATGGCTTCACTTGCTAAAGAAAGCTAATACAACACCCCACAGTGGAGACACACCTGGTGTCAAAATAGTTCAACTGAGGAAACAAAAACAAAAAAAATTTATATTTTGCAGTAGCTCATTCCAAAGCGCCAGGGCAGTTGACTTGTGGCCGCTAACCACCGCTATGCGCATGAATTCATCGCGTCAGCTGCGAGCCTTTTGAACACACAGTACTCTCCTAAAGCAGATCACCCGAAATATTAGAAAAATACAAGTTTTCTGTTTGCTTTTAGTTATTTTTGAGGATATATATATATATTCCTGTGAAAGAGGTGCGATAAAGAAAACTAGACCTTTTTTGCAGAAACATAAAGTGAATTATTGATATTTGTTAAAAAAAAAGTTAGCTCTCCCAAAGAATTGATATATGGAGGAAGGTCAATCTTTCCAGTAGATGGTAAAACTTCTGAGGGAAAAAGGACTGTTTACAATTTCTAAAGGTTTCATTCAGCAGCGATAACCTCTCTCATAAAATCGACCTGTTAGTCAGTTCACCGATGCACATTTTAAACAAATTGCCTTGGCACTACACTACAAGTGATATAATTGATGTTGAGAAGAAATATGTGTGCGAATGTGTTTATATACATAACACACAGAGATAAACACAGACACAATAACACACGAATGCACACACACACACACACACACACACACACACACGCACATTCACACGCACACACGCACACACACACAGTGGCTTCCGCTCTTTTGAAAACGACTTCAAATGTTAAACTGAACTCATGATAGTTCACACACTTTCCACACCATGAAAGGTGATTATTATCAGCTGATCAACAGCACCAATCAGAGTTCTCTCCCTCTCTGCTCCCCGGTTCCCAAGACGGGTCAATCGAAACAGCGGCGACGGGCAGTCACGACGGCAGCAGGGGCAAATGTAGTGTCCTCACCATTAGGGGGAACTTGGGAGTAGTGGTTTAAAGACCAGGGTTTGAGCGAAGACAAAGTCCACTTTATTGCCTAGTTGGAACCAGGCAAAAATCAACTAATTGGGGGGGGACAGGGGATACAGTTGGCTGGTCATGGAGCACTGACCCAAGGTCACTAGAGCATGCAGGTGGCCTTGAAAGCGGTGCCCTCTCCGTCCTGTCTGGAGGGGAGATGATACTTAAAAGAGAGTGTTGAGGAAATTGACAAAAAGCAGGAGTCAGTCCAGTTCCTCATTTAAAAAAATGATCTCCAAAGAAAAGTAAGAATGTGAAAATGTAAAGAGCAAATGAGAGCAACTGTACCTCTTCAGTGCAGCTGTCAAAAGGTGGGCGGAACTAGCCCAAGGGTTGCTTAACTAGGGGAAAGGGGGAATAGTTTCAATGCGACACCTTTCCGCACTGACAGGCTTCTCACACACGCACACACAAAAACAAAATGGCCGAACAGACGTAGGGGCAAAGCAAAATCGAAGAGCGCATTCCTCCGTCCTCTCGCCGTCGTGGGCTGAAGATGAACAAAGGGAGGAGTGAGGGAGAGAGAAAAAAGAAAGATAAAAAGATAAAGACGAAGCGAGCAAGTGAGAAGGGCCGGCGGACGGGCGCCGCGCTCAGGCGTGCTGCGCCGCCAGCTCCTGGCCAATGAAACGTCGCAGACGCTCCAGGTATTGGCTGTAGAGTTCTATGTCGTTGTGCCCCGCCCCCTCCACCCACAGTGGCTCCACGGCTTTGGGGCAGCGCTCAAACAGCGCCAGTCCGTGCGAGAAATCGATCACCTCGTCCTCCGTCCCGTGGATGATCAGCACCGGAGATGTGATCTTGGAGACCTTCTCAATACTGGCGGACAGAGAGAGAGGAAGGGAGAGAGAGGGAAGAGGAGAGAAAAACAGACATTAGCAATGTGCAGACTCAATGACCACAGCCTTGCTACTGAAACCGGATGCCACAAAAAATCCTGGCTGCCAAAAGAGAACAGGCTGTGTGCCCACTGCAGAGGTAGGGAAAGAGACCCTCTTTCTACTTTCCTGCCCCGAGTATGACTCACAGATCAATATTTTCCCAAATTCAATATACACATTAATTAGTACCAAAACCAACAAGAACCAAATGAAAGATTGTTCATAGAACGATGACTTGCCGAAATTCCGCCCAGTTCAACAAAGTTATCAAAAAAATGTGTTTTTGACCTTTTCACCTTGAACTTTGACGAAGAAACTTCGGGGAGATGAACGGAGCGCGATTGATAGAGGGTGAGGGAGGAAGGACAGGAGGAATAGAAGAAGGGAAGAATTACGAGAGGAGGAGAGGAAGGGAGAGAAGGAAGGAGTGAATGTGAAAAGAACAGATCAAGGGAAGGGGAGAAGGTGAGCGAGTGAGTGAGTGTAAGAGTGACGGAGGAGAGAGGAGATGAAGGATGGACAGAGGGAGAGGGGGAAAAAGGGAGGAAGAGAGAAATGGGGAAAGGAAAGAATGAGACAGTGAGCAGACCAGGAGGAAAGAGAGGGAGGGAAAGGGGACGATAAGGGCAGGAGGAATCAAGAAGAGGAGACAAGGGATAAAGAGGGCAGGAAGGAGACAGAGAAAAATCAGAGGAAAGGAAGGGATGTTTGAGAGAGAGAGGAACAGAGAAATACAAAGAAATATCCTGTTAGCAACAGTCTGGATGACCTAGCACAGCCCTGGCCTGATTTACAAGCCAGTGGTCAAAGTAGACCTGATCAACCGCCAACACGGAAAGAGTCTTGAATTTATGCTTATGGGGACCGGCCAGGTAAAGTTCATAACAGCAGTAGTCATTCAGTAACTTCTTCACCTGCATTTTACACCCTCATGATATTACACCTCACTGCAGATTATCGAAAGGAAATCAGCACAATAAATACATCGCCTCGCCAAAAGAAGTCACCACCTAGATTTAACAAAGCAAATGGGTTAGAGCTTTCCATTGGATAATTACTGCAGTGATTAATATGTTTCAGCGGGCAACAACTTATTTAACCCTAACTGTTGCAGTGCATAGCTTATCATTTTTTAAACAGCCATGTCGGAAGACATGTCCTGCGGTCATGGAAAAGGTGTTACTCCGTTTCAGAAGGGTCAAATTATTGGCCTGCATCAAGCAAAGAGAACAATTCAGGAGATTGCTGAAACTACTAAAACTGGGTTAAGAACTGTCCAATGCATTATTAAAACCTGGAGGGATAGTGTTGAAACATCATCTCTGAGGAAGAAATTTGGTCGGGAAAAAATCTTGAGTAATCGTGATCGGAGAATACCAAACCACTTGGTGAAATCAAATTATAAAAAAATAAATAAATAAATAAATCAATCAATGGTAGAACTCTCGGCTATGTTCGATAGTGAAAGTTACAGCATTTCCACAAGCACAATGCAAAGAGAACAAAAAGGGAGGTTTCAGTTTGCTCGGGAGCATAAAAATTGGACTCTGGAGCGATGGAAAAAAGGTCATGTGGTCTTTTGAGTCCAGATTTACCCTGTTCCAGAGTGATGGTAAGAAGACGGTAAGATCAGGTAAGAAGACGGCTGGATGAAATGAAGTACTTATCATGCCTAGTGCCCAACATACAAGCCTGAGGGGGAAGTGGTATGATCTGGGGTAGCTTCAGGTGGCCAGGTCTAGATTCAGCAACGATATGAGTCCAAAAATGAGGTCAGCTGACTACCTGAATATGACCAGGTTTTTCCATTAATTAATCTTTTCTCTCCTGATGGCAAGGGCATATTCCAAGATGACAATGCTGGGATTCATCTGGCTCAAATGTGAAAGAGTGGCTCAGGGAGCATGAGATGTCATTTTCACACATGGATTGGCCCCCAAAGAGTCCAGACCTTAAGCCGCTCGAGAATCTTTGGGATATGATGGAGAAGACTTAACGCAGTGGTCTGACTCTCCCATCATCAACACAAGATCTTGGTGAAAAGTTTATGAAACTCAGGACAGAAATCAATGTTGTGATACTGCATAAGCTTATCAAAAACATACCACGGTGAATGCGGCCATAATCAAAGCAAAGAAATATTAGTGTGTGTGACTTTTTTGGCTAAGCAGTGTATATCTAATGCACCAAATAATTCAATGAGTGAGATAACATGTGATCAAAATGCCTTCACCTAAACATTCCAATGCTGATGTAACAGTAACTACTGAAAAATTAAAGCAGAACTTTCTCTTTAGAGGGCTATTGACTGAGCCACACCCACGTTACCAACTTCCATATCAAATGTTTTTGTAGCCTCATTTTCGTTTCAACAAAAAGCTGTTTCAGGCGAACACAAAGACATCGTCGTTAGAAGCTAGCTTGCTCAGGAAAATTAACAGAGAGCAAAATATTGAGACAACCTCTTGTACCAAGCGCTATACTCCCCATGATATTTTGTTCTTAAGACTCGACGTAAAACCCTAAGGCTAACTGCGACAAATAGATGACTCAGCCTGTTATGTTAACCGGTACTGGGCTGCTCTGAACTGAGTAGCGCGCTAAAACGACTTGACCTGGACGGAAACAGGCAGTGACCTCGTGCGTAGTGTCGATTTCATGATGCGCTACCCAAACTCTTCTGGCTAATTTACAATTTTTGACGTAGACAATCAACAGACAGATGGACAGATGGATAGATGAAACAATAGACCAAGACTCGAGAGCTATGAACAGATAGATAGATGAGACGGTAGACCTAAACTCGAGTTACATTACTTGTAGCCCGAGCAATAAAAATAGCCAGCTGCCCGATGTCTCTGATTCTGCAGTGAATAAGGTGAATAAAGAGTCAAGTTCTAAAAAAAGTCTCACACTTGTTTACTATTCAACAACAAAGCTGAGGAAAGCACAAGCTGCCAGACCCCCTGGGTGCAAAAACCAGAAACTGCAAGGAGACGCACTCCGGCTGAAAGCAAATGTCTAATAAGATTTTGTTTGGCGTCGCACTCCATGCAGAATGACTCCTGGCCCGCAACCTGCTCGATAAGCTCATAAGGTCAGAAAAAAAAGCCAATTTACAGCAAGACTTCACATAAGATTTTCCCATCGATTGCCATCTCAGGCTCTGTATGAGACAAGCCTAGCGAGTGGTTCCTGATCAATACGCCGCACCGCGGCTTCGACACGAGCCGCGACAGAAACCAGAGCGGAGACAGTATTTAGGTCTCTAAGAGCTGGGCCGTTCACGGCAGGTCAGGTTTCCCCAGTCTACACTTTAACCTTAACCATTATGGAGGGACTGCGTATAAATCAGTAATGCTATACTTCTTTGTGGATTTTCAGAGTTTTCTTACTCACATATTATTTAAAAGCAATGCCCAAAAAAGAACTAGGAGGAGATAATGCAGCCTATTCACAGGTTCCCCAGTGTAAAGAGGTCTCAGGAATTTTTAATAAGTTAAAAATTAAGGAACCGGGTCAGAAAGAGTCGCTCACTTAGGGAGAACATTGGGGCAGAGGGTTTTTTTGGGAAGGTGCGTGTGTGTGTGCGTGTGTGAGTTACTCCCTTGGAGAGGGCATCAAAGCGGTAGGTCATCTTGTTGCTAGGGAAGGCAGGTGTACACGAGTACGCAAATGCATGTGGGGTGTGTGTGTGTCTGTGTGCAGTAGTCACTTGGGGATGGTATTTAAGTGGTAGGCTTTCTTGTTGCTAGGGACGGCAGGTGCATATGTGGGCACATATGCATGTGTGGGGTGTGTGTGTGCGTGTGTGTGTGTGCACGCGTGTGGTACTTACTTGGGGAAGGCATCGAAGCAGTAGGTCTTCTTAGTATCAGGGAAGGCCACCCTCATGCCAGACGTGAGCGGAGAGTGCAGCACCACCGCCGCACACTCATACCGCGACGCCAGGTCCACGGTTGGTACAGTGCCAATGCTCTGCCCGTACAGAATGATATTCTCGGGGCTGATGCCATACCTGCATCATACCGGGAAAAACGGATCAATCAGCGCCACAACCACAACAGCTGGGAAAGCAGCCAGGACATTGCAGTGCTTTTATCTACCGAACACTTCTACCCAAAGCAACTTACCCATGATCAAAACTGAAGGCGGTTTTATACTTCTGAGCAGTTTGCGCAATTAGTGTTTTGTGCACCATTTGCAAACAGGCAAAGGGTTACACTAGTGCGTATTACGCACATCACGCAGGCCAAGTAATCAGATTTCTAGCATAATTTAAGATTTCTAAATACTACATCTTGATTAAGTTGGTCATCAAACTTCAGTGTCATCAGACCTCTTTGGTTAAGCTGCAAATAAATCACTCCGTAATTGAAGTTAAAAATTTGCCATTGTCAGACCATTATCTCAAGTTAGATCTCCAGACAACCAATCAAACTCAGTGTAGAGCATGTGACCACTTCTGAGGAGGCTCTCAACATCTAGACCAACACGGTTTGCAGCCATTACACACCCTGCATATCCGACACAACCTCGATGCAGCCAAATTTTTAGGGAATTTCGTTGAAGCATGAAACACCCTTATGCAGGGGCCAATCCGCCTTTGAACAAAGTAGAGTTAAGGGCCCTGCTCAAGGGCCCAGAAGCTGCAATGAACTTATAATGATTACAAAAAATGGGACCTTATCTTCAAGCCCCAGCCAAGTGCCTTAGCAAATATGCTACTGGCGGCCACATTAGCGTCATCTACTAACAGACAGTCGGAAGTGCTCTTACTAACGCTCCACAATAATGCATTTGCTTGTCTACTGTATTTGTAAGTACTGAAATGCACCCCCATCCTCTCTCAAGGGATTAAGTCAACATATCTGACCTCATTTCAGGAATACTTTTATTTAGTTTGACGCTCTAGTCCATTTAAGGCCAGCTGACGCACTAAATCAATTTACACAGCTGCTTATTTACCGAAGCTGTTCTGCTTAAGTACTCAGCTTAAGTAAGTGCACAATGACTGCGCCCCGCCTTAGACTCAAACTAGCAAGTTTTTTTCACTCACAAGCCCGGTATCCTAGCAACAGCAGAACACTGTCTTGACTACCTCTGGCTCTAGTGGCGTTTGTTTTGTGACTGACATGCAGATCAGTTTGGGAGCACTCCTGTGACTGCCCTTGATCAAGACATTGGCTTCAGTTGGTTGCCAGGTGCTGCACTGTCGCAGTCCACCGCTCCTACCTAGCTAGGATGGATCAAATGCAGAGGATTTACACAATAGACAGTGCATTAAGAAAGGATACCCTGCTTTCAATGCAATAAGCACTTTTTGATTTGCTGCGGAAAAAGCACCTTCAAAATGAATAGACTGCGACCACAGGAGTGTGCCCCTGCCCCCTCCACCCCCCAGGTGGTCGCTTGCGATATCTTGAAAACTCTGACCTCTTAAGGGTTAACAAGCCATACAGTGAACAAGGCATATTTTCAGCATGAAATTGTTGTTTATTCTGCCAATCCTGTTACCATGGCAACCAAAATCAACAGGTGTCCTGACCTAACCAGAACCAATGCCCACAGCAAATATCAAAGGAATCAGGTAAAATTTGTGACCTGTACAGCGTCCACAAGAAAATCTCTACAGACGAGGCGGCGGCGGCGCAGACCACGACCATAAATCCACAGTAGATGTTAGACTTTGTCAATGGACTACAAATAGATGCTATGATACAGCTTTAAACACTACGGTAGTGGAGAAGGCAAGCGCCTGGTGTAATAATATGGTGGATTTCATCAGCAGGGCTCTCAAACCCTGTTCCTGGTGATCGTAATCCAATAAGTTTTCACTCCAACTCTATCACAGCACCCTTCATTCAACAGCTAGAGCAGGGTTGCCTGACCCCGATCCTGGAAATCTACCATAACGTAGGTTTTTCCTCCAACTCTAATTCGGCACAATGGATCCAACTAACTAGCAGCTACCAATAAGATATATGGCTGTTCACTGGGCTATGCTATGTTAGGAGTGAATGTTGGAGCGAAAACCAAAAGGACAGTAGATCTGCAGGAGCATGGTTGGGCAGCTTTGCTCTAGCTGTTGAATGAGATATGCTTTGTAAAGGTAGGTTTTCACTCCAACAGGACAGGAGATCTTCAGGAACATGACTGGTCAGCCTTGCTCAAGAGTATGGATGATGAGTGCACAGGCATTGGGCATGAGGAGTGAGATGGGGGGTCGGGATGCGAAGGTGCAAAAACTACTAAACTGTTACCCTGAAAGCATCATTATGGCAATAACACATGCATTACATTTCACCTGATTTTCTCTCACATCTACCTCCTCATGCTGATCAAGATGAGGCCAGGTATGCAATTGAGGGAGAGCTCAGGTGCGGAGGGGGGAGTACCTTGTGCGCAGAGCCTGCCAGGCTGCATCGATGTCGGCATACAGGTTCTTTTCAGAGGGCTTTCCAGTGCTGACGCCATACCCCGAGTAATCATAGCTGAAGATATTGCAGTTGATGCGGGTACCAAGGCCAATGTAGAAGCTGCTCATCTGACCCAAGTCCACCGCGTTACCATGAGAGAAGAGCACAGTGTATCTGCACAGGGAGGGAAGAGGGGTTAGTGGAACATTAGAGCGTATTGGCTGTGGGGAGAGTTGCAGTGGGAGGGAGGAGGGGTTAGCGGAACAGCAGCCTATCAGGAGAGAGGAAGAATTGTATGGAGCGGGCAGAGCGGTTAGCAGAACAGAGGCATAGGGGCTGTTCCATTTCTCCACACTTGGCTGAGTGCGCTTGGTTACGCACACACTTTGGTGTCGTTTTGCCGCGTGGAACATAGATTTGCCTATAGTGTGCAAGCACGTATTAAGTGGCCAAGTGCGCGGGGATATTTAAAAGCAATTGGGACATACAACGCATATGAAAGTCACGCATATGACCATCTCCACACGCTCTCACGACATGCCTCCTATTTCTCACAATGTGAAATGAAAAATATAAATAACAATAAAATTTTATTTTTAAATTAGGGCCTAAATATAACAACAATCAGTAAGATATGTGGACATCATTTCAATACTGGCATATTATTTACTTGTTTACATGATTTATGCTTGTTAATTTCCCCCTGCTTCAGCAGGCTTTATTTGGATGTTGAGGCATACACCTCCATCTAGTTCCATCCAGCCATGGAGCTGCTGTATTCCAGCTAAAAGGGGCTTTAAAAATAGTAGAATCGGATGTGTCTGGTCAATTTAAAGATTCAGCTCGTACTCTTTTGTCTGTTCTACACCACATCAAACTCCTGTCAGCCACTCGCATGTTTTTCCCAAAGTGCAGCCTTGAAATTGAAATTATCCTAATGTTTATTTTTATTATTATTATTATTATTATTGTTGTTGTTGTTGTTGTTGTTGTTGTTATTAATATTATTATAATGAGAAAACCATAAAAAATTGAATTAAAGAGATTAAAACATTGAGGTTAGAGTCATGGGCATGATGGGTTTAAGACATAATTATGGGATAAAATGTTGACATTACGGCCAGTAGTTTGACCTTTATTTAGTTAGTTACTTATTGTCACTTATTTCAGTACACAAATAGTCTAAACAGGAAACAGTTCACCAGCTGGTGATGCACTGTAGGATTTATACTTGGCCAAATACCGCTCAGGTGCGGTCTTACCGTAAGTGTGGATAAAGTGCAAATCAAGCGCACTGCACTTTCGGTCATTGGAGAGATGAAACCCACTCACACGCGCGCACCTAGCTCATGAACGCGCATATCAAGAATCCAAACGTCTTAACATCCTCAAGTACTCATAATGGGACAGCTCTTATCCACTGGCAGGAAAGTCAGAAAGCCAGAACATTTCTCGCCTCCCCGTACCTCATGACTCAAGAGATACATTCCCCGCAAGTGCGTCTAGTTTCAAAGCCGTACAACAACCACCAGCATTATGTTGTAGCGTTAATGTTCAATTAAAAGAAAGCAGGCAAAAGTCGGGTGAACAAATATATGAAAAGTTGAGAGCACGTACGAGATAACTGCTCAGGTATGTGCATTTCGCACATCCACTTTTTTCCTTCAATTATCAACACAATCCCATTCCCATACTTACTAACCAGACCTCACACTCTCACAAAACTTTAAACTATAAAAACAATTGTATGCACTATATCCGAGGGAATGTGCACTCTTTTTAAACTCCAACTTATATTCGATTAACATCTTTAATTAGACATTCGAATCCCAGATTCCACCGTCCTTCGTCACACACCTGGCGGCGGGAGCACAGCGGATGTACATGCAGGCGATTCGATTCCCGCGGCTGGACCGCGTGAGGAACACCTCAGAGCCCTCGAGCTCTCTCTGGGAATACTGGAACTCGGCGCGCTCCGTCAGGTGCAGCTTCCATCGGCCCTCCCCGCTAGTACCTCCGCCTCCACCCGCCCCTCCTCCACTGCCGCCTCCACCGCCGCCCCGGGAACGGAGGCCGGACGAGCTCACTCCGCTGGCCACGGGACCCGCCTCAAGGTCCGGGAGAAGAGCGTACGTTGGCTCGGGAGGCAGAAAAGCCAGTTTGGCAGCAATGCGACTGGGGCACGGGGGACAGCAGAACAGGCAGCATAACTCACTGATGGGCAGACCGTTCATCTTTCACTGGGAAAAGGAGGAAAATACGGATGTTATTAATATGACAGAAACGCCATCTTCCATACACACCGAGCGCTGGCTGGGAATACATCATTCCTACACAGCAAGTTTATAAATAATGTTAACCAAACATTATAGTATGAAACATCCGCACAACGCAAGTGGTTGACACTGCCTCTTGAACAAGGAAAACATTTCAGTCTAAGACGATTAACAGGCATTCACAGATGGTTTGTCAGGCAGAACTTCTATCATTTTCACAAATGGAGACACTTGTATGCGATAGATTTGCACTGAACGATAAAATGCCAAGTTAAGCAAATTTACCGCAACTCGCTCAAGGAAGCAACTATATGGCTAAACCTTCATCTGCACCCACGAACCACATTCTCGGATGCACAGACTGAAGAATCTTTCACAACGGACGCGAAACGAATTTTTCGCACGACAGATTACATTCAAAGTCAATGCAAAGACTTTCTGTATTCGTGTATTCGCGTCTCTGCATTGACTTTGAATGTAATCTGTCGTGCGAAAAATTCGTTTCGCGTTCGGGGTGAAAGCAGCTTGAGGCAGAACCAGCAAACAAGCCTGAATACGTCAAATTATTGCCAGCCAAACACCGGGGTAAGTGTGTTTACAGATCATGAAATAAACAGCAGCCCTCCTTGAGTACACGAAGGCGCTCACATTAAAATGACACTTGTCAAGAGCCTGCTGGCTTTACAGTACGACCCAGCCCAAGTGACGAAATATACACAAACATAGCAAGTGCGAAGATGTAAATAGTAACACAGCGAGTTACATCGACAACGTAGTATTCTATCAGAATGTAGCCAGCTCGATAGCAATTACCCGAAGATTCAGCTCTAGCTTAACAATACGGCTCGCTGGACAGATACAATATAACGCTTGGCAGGCTAACGATAGTAGCAAGCAAAGGCAATTTAGTTCATTGATGTCGGCATGTTCAAAAACTGCGAACTATCCAGCAGGAGGAAGGAGCCCTCGAATATCAAGCGCTTCCTAAAATACATGCGATTTCGGAGCAGGACACGAATCTCCAGACGATGGCTGTTCAAATTCAAATTCACATCAGCAATGAATGAGGGAGACCGTCATATCGGCTACAGTTACTAAAAAAATACAATAGCAACATCAATTAAATCGGCACATACACTGAATTTTAAATGCACATAGAAACATGCGGCGAAAGCTATCGATATACAATAGGCAGCGTTAACCTAACTCACGTATGCTAGCTAGCTATATTAAGTACATCAAATGTTATTTTACCAACACGACAATATTACAGTTTACCTCACCATACTCTATCTAGATAACAAGGTTAATAAGGTAGCCCAATTAGCTAGTTCAAAACAAATCTGCAGGTCTATCTGAACATAATCCCCGTGAACTCGGACATATATTGAGCCGGTGACACCGGCCGGTTGATTCAACACAGCCAGCGGTGTAAAGCTACGCTTTTGACAACCAGAAAGCTACAACAAGCGGCTAACAAATTACACACTCCGTGTCCATTACGGTAGCCAAAAGGCAAGACAGGCAGTCCAATACTTAGCCAAACTGTGACTCTGAAATTAAGACCAGTTCCGCTACACCAAACAAAAAACACGATCATTTTCATCATTATGAGCATAAATGCGTCCGTGGAAAAATGAGAAGAAGTCGTCCTACTAACCGAGGAATCTTTCAGACACCACCACCTGAGACCTTTGGCTAGCTGTTAGCAATATCAGTGAAAACACTGCTTCCTCAGGAAAAATTAATTCCGTCCCTCATGAGAGAAAACATTGTGTCGGAATCTATATTAAGACAGCTATCCCGTACAAGCACATCGACTATGGACACCCGTAGCTATTTTGTTAATACTACCGATTAACCACCCAGTACATTGCTATTTGTACAGTATTTTCCCCCAGCCCTGTCCTACCTCAGCCGGAAGTCATGGAGACAGGATGTGACGGCGGAAGATCAGTTTAGATTCCAGCGCTGAGCGCGTGAATCGCCGTATGAAGCAGTATCTGTCAATAACGCACTACTGGTAATGAGACTGTAGTAGTGAAAGTAAACCATCTTGTGGAAGATTACTATTTTGCGTACAATTTCCTATACCTCTGGGTATAAACTTCACAAAAATATGAATACGTAAACAAGTACTGATCTGGAGAAATGCCTTCTGCCAATGCGACTTGATCGGTTTCTCATGAAGTCACCTAGCTTAGCTAAGCCAAATTCACCCCTGTACTACAATCCCACTTCAAACATTTGGTTGACATGGAAGATCATCAGGTATCCTAATTTTAGCTCATTCTTATGCACAATACCATCTACTCTCTAACACAATTAGATAAATTTAAGCTGGGCATTTTTTTCTGGATGGAAGGCACAGTATAGTATTACTGTGTTAAAAATTACATGTAAGTTACAGAAGTTTATGATTACTCCACACTACATGGCTTGGGTAAAATCAAACCAAAATCTCTTCAAAGTGACCCTTGCATCTCATTCCTGACAGAGAACAGTTAAGATTGTGACAGGCCACATTCGGCAGAATAAATATGTAAATCAACTAAAACTCAAGTCCACATCATGCTGTTTATCTGAATCGCATCATACCCAACATCACCAATACACTCTTCTCGAAATTTGAATGATTTCTCAGTACCATTTGAATGTAATTTCATTTGACATGCAGCAATCCCCTCTCCCTCTATTCACAAACCATATACTGTGTGTGTGTACAGTCTCTGTCAAAAGTTTGGACACAACCACATTTTTCTTACATGTCAAATAAAGAAGCACCATTTTTCAAAAAAAGACCCAATTCTTAAATCCATCAAACTAACCAGCATTTGTTGTCATATTTGCTGAGCATACTCGCAATATTTTTTCCCCCACAAGCAGAGTCATATGACTACAATGAGTTTGCAGCCGCATGGCTGTTTAACTTCCCAAAGATGTGCAGCACTTGAGGTTTGCTTTTCATTGACCTTTCTGTCCAATAAGTCCCAAAACAGCTTGACTTTTTATTTGGCAGTCGGAAATTGGAAGGAGCGTATTTGTCTGTTTACTTTGCAAAATATGGCTTCCTTGAGCATTCCAAAATTTTGGACACTATTCAAGCAAATAAATTATTCTCTTCTAACTTCTGATTGTTAACTTCTCACAAGATTCCATCTGAGATTACGTAGAGAAGCTAAGCCATTTAAATTTCTCTAAAAACAGAGTGTTGCGACATTAGCAAAGTGTATCTAAACTTTTGACAGGTACTGTATATATATATTCACATTTTTGTTACCAGTTGGAGACCTTTTCCAGTATACACACTGACCAGTAATCCTTGTAAGGACCAATGCCTGGTCCTAATACGGCAAAACATAATTTCTGAGGTCATGGTTGAAGTTAGGGGTTAGGTGTGAACTGAAGTTTGGTTAAGGTTAGGGTTAGGGTGTCCATTATGAATAGAAGTCAATGCAATGTCCTAACAAGGATAGCTGCATAAACTTGTGTGTGTATATACACACTTTTTTTTTTTTTTTTTTACATTAATTTGGCCACAGTAGTGCATGGAATCCATCCAAAGACTCATTAGAATCAGTTTTAACGTCCAATGTCTCTAGCATGAAGTAAATATTTAGACATTTCCCCTAAAACTGGTATTTATTAGGACCAATTACCTGAACTAGAAAACTGGCAGTCACCCTGCAAAATGATTGTCGACAGAGCACAATAATATATTTTGACATCTCTCTGTTTGTCCTGTATCTAACCCACAAATTCCTGGGGGGTGCTTTAACCCATCCCAACATCTAATGGACAAGAGGTAGGAATACATCCTGGACAATTTGGCAATCCTTCTGAAAATAAATATCTTCTATTGGTTGCTCATTAATCCAGATAAAGAATAATGACTCTGTACTTCATCACCAAAGAGCTGAAGCACAAAAGTCACACGTAACTTTAAATAGCACAATTTGCAGTGGAGCTTGTCTTCAGTGTTGGCAACTCTTATATTGAGGTTAAATATAAACAGACTCATTGTAAGTGGAAACGAGATTAATTTTCTTTTCAATATAAACCAATTTTCTGGAGAAATTTCACGGACAGGAAGACATACAGCAAATTAAAAGCTACAAATAGAAAAACCAAGCAACTCACGACACACATACAGCTACAATAGAGCATAGAGGTACAGGGTGAGGGTAAAACAATTTTCTTCACTTCAATCAAGTGGATTGATAACCATGTGGAAACCAGAATACACTCCAGGTGGTGATGAAATCATAGATACAAGGACAGTCCGTAACTGGGAATCAAACTGGCGGCTGTAGAGATGATTTCATACAAGGTTTCTGATTTGGCTGCCGTACAGATAATGGCACATGGTCCCGCCCACGTCTCCTTGTTTCTTACTTCTGTGGCTGTTCTTGAAAAGCTACATCATTCACTAGAAGAGGAGGAGTGTGGGCAGAAGAAAGTTACAGAGGAGGGACACTGCTTCAGTCTGGAAGAGTAGAATGCGGGGGACTGTGGCACCTCCCACAGAAGCGACTTCAGCTTCCCAGCCCCAAACATTGCATTCCATTTATGACATCACAACTCTCCGGTGGGCCAAGAAAATAGTCAGCAAGGTGACATCAGAGATCTAAGTACCGCCAACACATTCTAAAAGTGTCCTGGCAACAGTGTGAAGGAGACAACTGCCAGCTAACAGCACAATTCAAGTCCCACATCTCCTTCCATCAATTCATTTTAGTCAAGAGAATCATCCCACAATAAATACAAACATAACACATACTGCCACATGGTTTTTGTCACATTTTTTCTCATTAAACAAATAAAATCCAATACAAGGGTTAAATTTAAAATAAACTTTGTGATTTTATTGTATTTATTCTTACCCTTACACATCATACAATCCTAAGATATTGATAAAAGACGCCAACAATAGTCTCTGGGTGGCCGTATGTCTTGGGTGACTTTCAAAGACCCCAAATGCACAGGGCTTCTGTTCCACCTCCACATAAAATCTCAAAAGTTGAACAGTCACTCTTTTGTTGGTGTGTCACACTATAGAAAAAAGTTCATCCATTCTATCCACGAGTCATTTTTTTTCAGCACCATAAACTTAATTATGAAGTGAGTAATATTGAAAACATCAGCCCACCCAGCCCACATACCCCCATAGTGGAACACACGAGCACTCATTACTAAGCACCTGTAAGATGTATTCATGACGAGCTGAATTCAATGCGCAAGACAACTACAGAATCAACATTATGTGCCAAAGCAGTAAAATCAGGTGACACATTCCATTTTTTTTTTGTTACAAGAGGCACAATCAAGCCACAGACAAGTGGTTTCTTCAGCCGAACACCCAGGTAAATGCTCGTTTACAACAATGACACATGAATTCTGTCCACGGTCAAGACTATCCACCGACATGAACAATTGGAATTGATGTGTGGACACTTGCTGTGCCAAGCAGCTTAGGTCAACTCTTGTCCCCCCCTTAAAAAAAATAAAACTTGCTTAAGTCGCTCAACTGAATACATTTTTCAATTTCGCAACAGCTGGTATCAGCACTTCCGGTGACAGGGGAACCACATTGGGATGGACTCGATGCTGGCTCGGTGGGTGCCTTGTAAACTTAAGTTTCTCTTTAAAATAGCAATACCCTCTCTCAGCTCAGGTGGCAGGAACAGAGGACCTTCAGAAAGTCACTTTTGAAAGTCTCACCCCCTTCCACAAGCAGCCATTTCCTGTGGTCAAGTTCCTGGATGAATTGCCAGCAGAGCCCCAGCCAGCATGCCGCAGCCTACACTTGAACACTCGCATCATCTGGGTTGATTTGACCTCATTTGAACTTTTACCTCTAAGGGTACGTGGAGGGTGTCAACTGACCTTTTTGATGTTAAAAAAAAGGTAAAATGGCGGATAGACCCCCCCACTTCATAGCTTTTCAAGTTGTAATAGCCAAACAGCGTGAAGGCAGTCTTCGTTATTGACTTCAGACAGGAGATCCCATTAACTCCTATACAATTTTTGTTCAGGAGAATTTCAGAGCAGTTTTGAGGCTTTCATCTTGAAGCGGTTTGAAATGCTACGGTGCTCATTACAGGCGCCACATCCACCAAAAGCTCAGATTAAAAAAAAAAAAAAAAAAAAAACAACATTCAGGGTGAAATTAATATTTAAAACCCAATCTTGGACTGAGGGGAAGTACAAGCGCAAGTTTATCCTGCACAGAAAAAGGGCCAAGCCATTTGAAACTACTTCAGCGAGACTTGAAATGGTAGGACCACCGAGAAAATCTTCGACTACAAGCTGAAAGCAGTCCGAATGATGCATCATCTCCATTTCACAATCGTACACAGGGGTCTTGTCGCTTCTGTTAGTGTTAAGGGGCTCATCTCAACTTTTTCAGCTTCAGCTTTGTCACTAGGCCATTTTGGTGACAATGGGATTTGATATCAAGTATAGCAAGTAGGATATCTTACTATTATACTCATAAAAATGTTTTAGCATGGTTTTTGACAAGCAATGACAATGCTTCCCCTGGCACTAAATGATACATTTACAACAGGATAAAGCAGGCCTCGACAGCAGCTGTAGTTCAGTGGAATGTTATTTTTTCACGGCTCTAAATGAAATGTTTGGTTTGCCTCAAGAGAAGATGGATGAGAATATGCTTGCAGAGATCCTCCTCAAATTAAAGAAAACAGATACTGAAAACATTTCTGAGCATCAACCCAACCTCAGGGGCAGGCCCCAGGAACCAGAGTCTTTCATTCTGGTGCAAGTTCACATAAATCCAAGCTGCAACTTGACAGTTAAGTCAATAGGAGGAGGAAGTAGAGGGAGAAAAAAGTGCACGTGAGAAACAGCAGCGTGACCCAGACCAACATGGAAAATTAGCTACTTTACAACCCAAGGTAACTCGTCTCCAGTGGCAAAACCCACAATCTACCCTTGCTTCATGTTGCAAGCACTGACTGTTAGCGAAACAAAACAATGTGCTAACCACGAGCCAGCATGCTCTCCAGAGTCACAGAGACATTCAGCACTGCACTGGCACCAACAAGATTTAAACACACAATGAGTTCTTCCTTAACCCTTACTCACCCCAATATTCTCAGTATATAATGAGTGAATAAAGAGTGGTAATCCAGAGGATTATTCATACTATACAGGAATAATTTGGGCACAAATGAATTCCTGGAATCCATGACTGGGGGGCTGGTTCTGTGCCTCAGAAATGCTGCATTTTCAGTAAAAAAAAAAAAAAAAAAAGTAAAAATCAAAGATAAACGGGGACAATTCAACCACTGCTTCCCGGCGGTTCAATCCCACACATCACAGAAATCGCATATTTTGAGGTGGTCATAATCTCTGACAACGGGCCTTGGCGAATACCACTTCCTCAAAAAAAATTTAAGATACCATCAGAGCAGGCAGTTCCATGATGGACACTTCTGAACTTTGACATCTGCTGGGTAATTCTCCTCCACACCTTCAGCTGGTCTGCTGGTGACTTTGGGCAGAGAGGGCAAACTATTCAACCTTGATAAGTGAAAATGAGTGAACAACTCCATTTTGACAGGAGTAGAGCAGAGTTCAGTTGAAGAAATCTCAACAGGTACTGTGCATAAAGCTCAGCATTCCATGAAAACAGTGGTAGCTCATCTTGTCCCTGTAGATCTCCCATCCTGGAGGTGTTCACTCAAATCCAAACAAAGAACACCTCAAATCAACAGCTAGAGAGCTTGTTGAGTTGCTTATTAGTACAAAAGAGCATTAAAAAAAATGGTTGAAATAAAATTGACTGTTTGGCAGATTTCCAGGAATAGTCGGTCGCCAGTTTTGAAACTTTTAAAAGCATTTCAGTACCTTACTTGAACAGCTTGTGCAGGCTCATGCAAAAATAAACACATTTGTGCTACTTTGGTGGTGCGTGAAATTGGTTGTGGCTGGAACAAAAATCAGTGGACAGTGAATGAGTCCTCCTCTATACGAGTCGATTCCCGCCTGCACGCATTCACTGGATTCCATAACATATTGGAAATTGTATTATTAGTTTTTTTTTTTCTCCAAAGCTGGTTACATAATCAAAGAAGAAAATGCATAAACAAATATCTAAAGTAGTACAAGATGACCTGCTGACATGCAGCCAAACCTCCATACAATCCATCCAAAGGTAATTAAAAATAAACAATAACAATAAGGAAAAAAAAATAAATAAATACCAAGCAATCACACAATTCAAGCTAGCCACAATATATTAATATAGATCTTCCGTGTGTCAAACGGAACGGCAAGTCAGGTCATAAATTGGAATTGGAGTTTCATGAGGTAAAGTACATACTGATATTCGTGACTCATCATTCTGAATGCTTTTTAATTGTTCAAAAAGGACCAAAGTCCTCCAGTGCACAAGGACTAGTTGGCACTCTGCAGAAGAATCTGAGATCATTCATTGGCTGGACCATCCATAAAAAAAAAAAAGAGTGGTAGCCAATTATTTCTTCGTACAAAGACATAAATTAAGCAGCATAAAGAATTTAAAAAAAGAACTAAGGGAGATATAGAAGTCTAGAAACCTGAGGTTCATGTGCCCAAATTGGACCCAAAGGCAGGAAAAGATGCAGTTACAATTCTAACACTGAGATGGTCCAAAAAGACAAGTGAGGTTGCAGTCTGTAACAGGCCCCTATATCTTTCCAAATTCCCCTTCAGTTTAATTTTTGCAGTCTAGGCCCATTACAGTGTCAGAAAAAATGAAACTAATGCATAAAGTGCACATGCAAGGCAACCCACAGAAACCCAAAATATTTTGGCATTCAAGAAATTGGGAGAGACATCAGAGGAATAAAATCTTTCAACCAGGAATTCTGTTTGTTTGGTCACATCAATGAAATGCTCAAGCAGGTAACATGGACGACAGTACTAGGTTAAAGATTACACAGGAACCAATGACTGTATGATGAGAGTATTCGACACTCATCATGAAACAACAATTCCAATTTCGGACCAAATTCCCCCTTTAAAACAATAGAAAACAAAAAAAATGGCTCAATCACTCATGTTACCTTAATCCCATCAAATAACAGTTCATGCACCCAATATTAGTAGATAAAAGTCAATATATCAAAGAGACATTTCTGAGTAAATGCAGACTTGGGGGCTAAACATTTGCCTTCTTGGCAAAAAATAAGATGAAAATACAAACCTCAAGAAAGCCTCCATGTGACTATTAAAAAAGATCACCTTGAATAACTACGTGGTCGATAACACATCCCGTGTGATTTTCTTACACTGTAAATGTGACTAGACATCTTTACTTTGCAGCAGAAACACCCAGAATCCACAGAGCAAACTCTTAATTTCAACATTCCGCATGCATATTCCATATATTCCCCGCTAAACTTTCCCCATGTCTCACAGAAAATTCAAATCTTACTAAGGAAATATAAAGAAAATAAAAACATATGTTTGCAGGAAAAAAGGGCGAGGGACCATAAAATGACAGCTCCCCCAAAGATGAATTTAAATGCCCAAAATGGTCAAATCCAACTCTACTCCACCTTTCCACTCAGTCGACACAAACTCACACGCAGTCAGTCACACGCACATTCAGCCAATCCTGAGGTGAGGAGGAGGCGGCGGGGCCATTTAGGGGAGGAGGGCTGTAACTTGACTCCACCCCCCGGCGCTCCCTCCCCTACAATGAACAACTAGAAGAAGAAAAAAAAAAAAAAAAGTCTTTTCATCAGTTGCTGCCTCCACCAACCACCTTTGATCCAAATTTTGCGTCCAGAAGGGATTTCACAATTTCTGGATCTTCTCGGCCACTACGACGGGGTTCTCCTTGCGAATGCGGGCGGCCGCCGCCCCCCGGTAGTCATAGGGACAGTCATGTTTGTCCGAGTAGCGGTGAACGGCGCAGAACAGGTTACCGCAGCGACAGTCAAAGCCTGGAACGAGGAGACACGAGGAGGGGAAGAGAATGAGACAGGCGTTCACAATCCCTCCCCCTTGGCGACCGACATGTCCTTTGAAGAACAGGATTCTCCAAATCACTCACATTTCTAAATCAGTGTTGTAGAGCAGCACTGTTTAAACAATCACATTATAATTAAGCACATTTTATACTTGTAAGACATGTCGGACAATATATTCTTTTATGCTTAAACAAAATGTCGGACAACGTCTGTGGCGCAAACTGTTATCTCCATGGTAATTATAGTTATTTCTTTATTACCACAACCAACAACTGTTGCTGCAAATACAGTCGTATCAATGTTCTATATCCGTGACAAACATCAAACTTTCAGTCGATTGAGCAAATGAAATTATAAAACAACCAACATAAGGGTCTGTGACGTTGCAAATATTGGACAGGTACAAGACACTTTCGGACAACACTTTTTTTCTGTCTCTTTGAAATCGTTCGGGTTGTCAGACACGTCTAACAAGGATAAAACAGCCTTTGTAATATTTAGTCAGGAACATTCCGCTCGTGCATTCGTGACCTCATACCAATGAAAGGCTAATATAGGAGTTGTACTGGGCAGTTCTGATGTGTTCGCAGGTCTGGTAAAGGTAAAGGTAACTGTCCATCAGAAAAATGGGGGGGTGACCAATTGCATGTCATCGTACAGTAAATGAACAGGAAAAAAATAAATGCAGTACCAAAGGAATCTCAGGACCAATACAGTCAACATCATTCTCTGCACACAACAAGCCTCCAGGATTCAGATATACCTCAGCAGAATGGATCTCCCACACAGGCACTTAAATAGACGACATCGACCCCCGGATTTAAACCAACAACTGAACGAATTCCAAACCTGAAGGTACCAGCGATATAAAGCTGAATGACGCTCCAGACATTTTTCATTACTGATGCACTTCTGTAAAAAATAACTGTTCATCATCACACCCATGGGCTGTGAAGAGAATATTCAGCAAAGCAACAGTAAGTAAATAAATAAACATCTGAAGTGAGGTTCAGGAAGTTAAAGTTTCCTTTGAGTTTTGATTTTGTTTTTCTACCTGGCTCAAGCGTTGGCGGCTTTATGAAACGTCTGATAAAGAATGGAGATTGACAAATACATTTTTTGGGCAGAACAGCAGGGCAAAGCACTCAGGCAATTTTATGTTAAAAACATCAATTCACCAAAAAAAAAAAAAAAAAAAAAAAACCACTCAGCAGGTAACGCTTTTGAAAGGCTATTTTCACAAACTGCACTTGATTGCCAGTCTGTCAGAATGCCATAAATCACCAATGTGCAAAACAAGACGCAAGAAATCTGTCTGGAACAATTAGCATAGTGCAAAACACTGCCAGGCTACCATTTTCCAAGAAAAAAAAAAAAAAAAAAAAAAAAAAAAAAAAACACCTTGTTCAAAATCATGCAGTTCCAATTCAACACATCCCTCGAACACTTAATCTGTCACAGGCGTCTGGCCCATTCGAAAAGGCCGATTACCCAATTGAAAAATGGGAGTCAAAACAATCCAGAGACTGAAAAGCAGCCAAGATCATGCATAACAGATACAGGCTGCTGAGCAAGCCAAAGACATTATGAATACAGAGCCATCCAGACAGCACTTCAACAGCAGCACAAAAAAAAAAAAAAAAAAAAAAAAAAAAAAAAAAAAAAATCTATAAATACTGCCATATTGAGTAAGTACAGCTTTCCAGATTTCATATTTTTCTTCAATAGAAAAGCACATTTATTTTTCGGGAGCAGTAACCACAGCACAGCCACTGGGGAAATTAATAATAAAAGTGCAGGGCGCGGGGAACATGGGAACTGTAGTCATTAAGGAGTGGAATATCACTCCTGGGGGAATAATAGAACCCTCGCCACAGATCTGTACTGAACTATAGGAGGGCATATACATCTAACGCAGCCATCTCAACTGCAGAGTGGAAGACTTCTATCTTCTTAAGGCTATCGAAGATTCTCTCAGCATTTATTCTAGCAGTGGGACTTCATATGCGCAATCAATTCATTATTAAACACATTCAATTAGGCAGGGGGACTTCTGAAGTCTTGCACAGAAAGAAGCAGAACAGCAATCAACATGCACAACTGTGAGATGACCGATAAGGTGGTTTCAACTAGATGCAGTCAGAATGAGGACAGTGTATTCCCTGTGCGGGCCCCGGCTCCAGTCCCCTGTCCCCATGCGGCGCCAACTGTATCAAAATGAGATCAGATCTAAAACTTCATCCATGCAATGTTTGTAGGGAACTTTGTAAAGGTCTATTAAATATTTTTCAATCATCTTGGACACAGTATCACATGTTTAAGGAAACGGCAGACAGAGTACAGCATGCAGATGGCAGAAGGCAGAGTGCAGGGATCAGAAGATAAAGAACAGTGGGTAGCAAGCAGCAAGCAGAAGGCAGTGGATAGAGGGGAACAGGCAGAGTGCAGCTGGCAGAGGGGAGCACGCAGAGTGCAGCAGGCAGAGGCCAGAGTGCAGAGGTTAGAGTGCAGAGTGTAGCGGGCAGAGGGTAGAGTGCACGGTGCAAAGGGTAGAGTGCACAGTTTAGAGTGCAGCTGGCAGAGTGCAGTGGGCAGAGGGCAGAGTTCAGAATGCAGCAGGCAGAGGGTAAAGCGCAGAGTTCAGAGTGCAGCGGGCAGAGTTCAGAGTGCAGCAAGCAGAGGGTAGAGGGCAGAGCAGGGAACAGCAAGCAAAGGCCAGTGGGCAGAATGAAGAAGGCAGTGGGAAGAGGGCAACGGGCAGCC
The DNA here is from genome assembly GCA_029692085.1 of Gymnothorax javanicus. Lineage (NCBI taxonomy): Eukaryota > Metazoa > Chordata > Actinopteri > Anguilliformes > Muraenidae > Gymnothorax > Gymnothorax javanicus. Next base: position 26,487,112 of record CM056196.1, read on the forward strand.
TTCCCTTCGTTTTACGGTTGTGATGCTCACCTGTGAGGCCCACCTTTTTCCGGCAGGTAAAGCAGCGATTCTTCTTCTTACTTTTGTCTGGAGTCTGATCTCCGTCAGACGAGGGCTGTGCAGCATCCAGGGCCAGCCCTGCAGGGTCAGAAACGCGCACATGCACGCAGACACGCATACAAACAGACACACAAGTCATGAGGACTTACAATACGATGTAAAGCATTTATTTGGCATGAGTTTTTAGCCACACGAAGTTACAACAGTACCAGAAAATAAGTCAGAATAAGGTACTGTTACTTTTCAAGTCAAATTATGTAACAGTTATCTGCAGCCAAGAACATCAAATCTAACGTGCTTGACAAATATCTGCCAAGTCAGTAGGTTAAACTAGAAGTAAACAATGAAAAATAAAGCCTCTTAATCTCCTCATTTGTCCTGGAAAACACAAAGGAGCACATTGTCCACAGAAACACGGCACAAAGCCTTCACTTCTGAACTGACGAATGCAAATGTGAACCGGATCTAAATAAGGACTCCCTGTGGGGTGCTGCTTATACAGTAGTGCAGTAATCCCCTCTGTGCCTAAGAGATGTTAATCTGTTCTCCCTCACCATGTTCAACAGCAATGCATATGCAAAACCGAGATCAAACGCATGCAAGTCGCAGTACAGAAAATAACTTGTTGAAAAGCTCAACGCAAATAAAGAACTAAAATGAGCAGAATAATGACCCAACGTGTGTCAAATCATTCAAGTTTTACATTACTCTCCAACACTGTTGATACAGTCAGACTGTTAATGCACTCGAAAATACCCAATCGCTTTTAACTGCTACCGCTAATAGCACTAGCATCAGCAACCTGGACTTCAACAAAACAAATCACCTACTTTCCTTGAACTGCATTGGTGCCAAACACAATATGCCAGCTTGCTTAGGGAGGAAAAGGACTCTTGCTTTCACACACCCCACCCCCTACCCCAAAAACTAATTCATTGTGTCCGATAAGGTAAAACTGGTGTAAACCAGTCATACATTCATTTGTACGGGCTTATTTAGATGGCACGGGTGGACCTGAGCAACTTAATCCACCGGAGAGCATTTGAACAGTCACGCCAACAGCTGCCAAATTACCGCAAGCTCAGAGTTCCTTGCTAACCCTTTCTCTGAGAACGAAGAATTAGGGGCCTATTTTAAGGATCCTAACACCTTCAGCAGGCTCTGAGACAGGACAAAGATGGGCACGTTCATATTCATTTTGTTTTTGGGGTTTTTTTTTTTTTTTTTTTTTTTATACAGAGCTAATGTAAACAGCACAAGGCAGGAAGGAAACTAGGCCAAGATACTCCAAGCTGACAGCATTAATGCAACACTGTTATCATATCTTTTGCGTTTATATCAATGCTGTCCAACCCTGTGTCTAGATGGATACTGTCCAGCAGCAATTAGGTTTTCACTCCCAGTTGAGCATCACACCTTACTCAACAGCTATACGTTCCTTTGAGCACCAAAAGATTTTAACCAGGTCAGTTATATTACAGTTAAAGTGAGAATCTACAAGACAGGAGCTCTCCAAAATGAGGGCTGGTCAGTCCAACTTTGCCACAAAACTTAAAGGAGCTGTGTCACGATTACTATGCATGCTCAGAACTTCCATCCCAAGAAAGTGAATCTGCTTGACTGCAAATCATAATCCGATTCCTCCTCCCCCAATCCACCTTAGTTTTGCATTATACTTATATATTATGGTTACTCAGGCATCATAATTTTCATATTAAGGAGTTTTATATGGACATTTGAACCATTCAATGCGTTATTTTTGCGCTGTAGCCAAAGGATGTGAAAATGTAAGCTTGATGCTAACTTCAAATAAACACCATGGAAGAAGAATATCTCTTCCTCGTGTATATCTGCATAGCTAGCTCCATAGCATTGTAATGATAGCTACGTAGGTAACTTTGTCTAGCAATTCAGCTAGTCGTCTGATGAAGTTTTAAATGAGGTAGCATGCCAAGTAAATACTTAAACAAATTTTGCATGTGAAATAAACAGTTATCGCGGATGTCTGCGTTGCTAGCAACGTAGCATAGCCATGATAACTACGTAGCTGATGTTAACTAGCTATTTGGCAAGTTGTCTGATACTTTTCTTTAAATTAATAAAGAAAAAAACCAAGTTAGCTGGCTAGCTAACCTCATTAACTAAGTTGCACATGAGATGAAAGGTGTTTGTGGGTATCACCGTAGCTAACTAAACTGTGATGGCCACGTAGGGAACGTCAGCTAGTAATTTGGCCATTTGTCTGATGATGCCATTTAAATAAAGCAAGTCCAGTAGCTAGCAAAATTTGTTCGCAAAATGAAAGGTTATTGTGGAGATTTGCATTTGTCTGCTACTTTAACCTAATATTTGGTAGCAGCTCCCAAATCATTCCCCATGAAAACCGCAAGCACCAGGTTCGGTAGACCTGCCAGTTATTTTAACGCGAAAATTCCCATAAGTGGCCAACAGCAGTGAGTTTTCAAAGTTCTGAGCATGCGCAGTGACACAGCTTCTTTAAGTACATAGAAAGAAATGTATATAAAAAAATATATACAACAAGTAGAAAAACTCCACAGGACAAAAACCTCAAAATCAACACAACAGACAATAACAAGCCATTCATCCAAAAAAAAAAAAAAAAAAAAAAAAGATTGTCAGCTCCCTGCGACTGAAGTGCATTCCTCACGTAGGGTACTTGAGAACTTGGTAGCGGCCAATACCCAGGTAGTACTGAAAGCCTCCGATTTCAGCATCTACCACGTGACCCAACAAGGTATTCCAGAAAGGGGTAACACCGGGCAAAACGCATTTCTCCTTCACCTGCAGATTTGGAGGTGCCCTCGTCTTCCTCTTCAGCTCGATCCGAGTCAGCCGCTCCAATGTCTTGCGACAGGCTCATGGCGATCATCTGTTGGGTAACTGGGCTGGGAGAGCTACAGCCAAAGCACACCCAACGATTAACAGGTTTTCCCCACTGTTTGCCTTTATTAATTTATATTAATAACTGAAATGGACACTCAGTGCAGATCAAGATGATTCATGTAATTTATCATGTAACTCCATTATGCACGAACCGGACATAGGTCCTAGTCAAATGACTGGAGCCCAGTGACACCACCAGCAACTAGGCAAAACAAGCCAGGGAATGATCACAAAAAAATGAAAACTGAAACACCAAAAAAATTAAATTCAGGACAACCAGCTGTGTTCCGAAACAAAGGCAATTTCCTCATTTTCCAGGAAATTACACTCAGGCCTTTTAAGTCCCATGAGTAAGCAACTATGTCGCGAGATAACCACATTCGTTGCGATTGTTGCCATTTTCTAGAGCACTGCACACACATCATATTCTTTGCTCAAGAGGCCAACAGTAGAGCCACAGCTCAGCTGAAAGACAAACTTGGTGAAGTCAGTAATGGGAATGGAACTGGATGTGTGACCCTCAGGGAGTACAGCACTGAATTTCACGGCATCACAATATTGGTCCAAAGGAAAATGCGTATTAAGCATGCCAAGAATGTCTGCTAAGTTGCATTCATGTAAAAGAACAGCAGCCAGTTTAAATCCACTTTATCAGCACCATCTGCCATAGACCAGCTACATACAACAATCAACCAGAGGAGAATCTCCAGAACAATGCCCGGCAGCAGCAGATTCCAATGCAGTCTGACATCTTATTTTTTCTCCCCCCCCTCCCCCATCAGCTCGAATTGTATAAAGCATCAGTGATACAATTGTTCCCACTTATTCGAGGTTTACACACTTTATGCTACCATGCATCACATCCAGATGCAGAGACGAGCCAGGGTCTGTCACTAGCACACCAATTAAAGGGTCTTAAGGGTAAAGTGTAGAAATAACCATAATGTAAAAACTAAGAAATAAACATACTCAACATGATTTTAACCTCATAAAATGTAGTATTTTAATAAAAATTTACATGGTTGCCATGGAAACAGCACTTTAATGACAAAATCTGAAAATATATTGTGGCACTGATATTTCAATAACCCATGGTCAGATTTTACTCAAATTAGTCTCATATGAAAGGTTTAAGAAATTTCTATGAAATTACATAGGATTTGTTTGTTTGGAACATTTATGAATATTCAATGAGCTCTGTTATGAAACCTTAACGAAAATCGCAATCATCAACTTGCTTCATTTTCAAAATTAACCCCCTAGAGATGCACTTATCTAGAAAATCCTCTGTCATTTCATAGATCTCCAACAGATACAACTTCAGTCCAAATTTCAAGTCAATCAGATGAATATTAATGATTTTATGAATGCCACAAGGTTGAAAATCAGTCAAAATTGTGATTTTCAGTAATTTGCATTTAAAGTCACAACTAACAATTGAGGCAGAGGAAAAACAGAATCTTGGTGTTTACCCACATCTCATCGCATTCCTTTATTTATTTTAATTGTTTTATGTAAAAATCAAAAATTTTGAAATTTTCAAAAAAAAATTTTAAATTGTTACCCTGAAGACCACTTAATAGTGCAAGAGAACCTTCCGCAAAGAAGGCAAATACTTGTGGCCTCCAAGAACTTTCCAGGAGCGGGCACCAGTCCAGTTCTTGGAACTCTACCCTCAAGTAGGTTTTAGCTTCAACCCTGATTTGGCGCATTTCAGTCCACTAAAAGTTAAACGTGGATTGGATGAAGCATGCTTTGTTTGAGTTACAATGAAAACCTAGAGGGGGTAGATCTCAAGGAAAGGGGTTGGTAACCACAGCTTCAGGATCTATAATGACCTGATGTTTACCAAAGTAGTTCAAGGACCCATACCTGGATTTCCTTTCTTCCGATTGGGTGAATCCATCTGTGCTGGGGTCAGGGGTCGTCTCCACGGAAACTCCAGCCCCTGCAGGGGACACCGAGGGAGCTACTGCCACTGCTGCTGAAACAAAGACCAGCACAGCTTCAGCAGAGCGAAACTTGTAGAGGACAAACACAAATTATATATTGTGTGTAAATATGAGTGCAGCACAGCACATACATTGCAATGGAAATAAGAGCTATAACAGTCAAAACCATGAACTACAAGCATAGCAAGTTCCTGGAATCCCCAGCAGTCTTTGGCTGCTGGTTCAAATGTTTATCTTTGCATGCTCAGAAGTAAAAGTCCAGGGGGTACAAAGTAGAGGCCCTTCCTCAAGTTTCTTCAACCAAGTTTCTTTCCCATGAAAACAGCCAACCAATTTACAAAACAGCTACCCAACCAGGCTGAAGAATCATATTCCAACAACCAAATCCAGGTCGCTGGAACAGAATTATGATTTTCCGAACCAGGATTTCCCTTTACAAAACTGACACTCAGCAGGCGTTCTTATCCAAAGCAACAAAACAAAGTGCATTTAGCAGGAACAACAAAGCCAAAAACCTGAGACGGAAGGAACATTTTAAGTGCCAGAATTTTCTACAGATAGAACTTGGGCTCTGTAGGTTACCTGTCGAAGAAAATTAATCAATGTTCACGGGAGAATACGCTTGACAAGCCATAATCATTTAAAAACTGAAACATTAAAAATAGGAGCCTCAGAATTAGGTCCAGGGGCTATAAACAGAGGAGACGAGTCTTCAGACCGAATTTGGTGGCAGTCAAAGGCTTTGCAGTATTGACATGTTTTCAACCTCTGGTGCAGTTATGAGAATGCCCCCACCCCATCAGATCACTACATCTCTTAATACCTTTCTCCCCTGGGGGGCTGGTTCGCCCTCCTCCCTTTTGTCTCTGGAGGTGCTCCTTGTAGCAGACGGAGCACATGCCGTTGGTGCGTGGGTTGCCGTAGAAACCACAGCCGGTGGTGCACAGCAGTGGAACCTGTGTCTGGTTTGTTTCCTGAGCCATGCTGGCAGAGAAGGGAAGGTAAGGTGGTGAAGATGGACAGACCTAAAAACAGGGTTAGCATGCTAGCAAATGGCACAAAAAAATTGTACTCTTCAAGGTGCGTCGTCACCAGTGTGATTAGAATGTTCCAGTGTGCATTTTAACACTAAAGTTTCAATTAGCTGGTACAATGGCACAGGCTTGCAATTTTGGAAAACACGACACAAACCTATTCTTCATACAGTTAATCTCTGTGGACGTACCGCATAGTACAATCAATTAAAGCTACAAAATTGTAAATACAAAACGAGTGCACTGTCCGATTTAAATTTCTATTTCTTCACGGGTTATCCTCCCACGACAATCAATTCATATTTTACCTTTGTAGTCCTTTGTCTCTAGATCTTATTTTTGGTAAGTGACCAATCAAGGTAAGCTACCTTCTTCACTGTGCGGAAGCGGGCCAACCACAGAAATCGTATAAGAATGGGGCCAACCCTGGTTAGGGGCGGAGTTTCCTGAACATGATAGCCAGCCAAGTTGAGCCAACATAGCGACACATACTCGAAGACAAAGCGTCACAACACTCCCAGGTCCCCCGAGGCCATTGATTCAAGAACTTATCACGTCTGAGGACATGTATATCGAGCTCCTCTGATAGATCAGTGAAGAGTAGAATAACTACCGTTAATACAGAAAGATATTTACTCCCAGTAACGTTACAAGGGAAAAACAAGCCAACACCACCCCCACCCTCAGCGTCGCTGCCCTTCCTCATCCACGACGCCCAGACAGATGAAATTGAGCCATGAACTAGCTACATAATTCACAAATAGATATTAGTAGAATGACGAACAACGAAAAACACCTACACCTGGGATTGAGAAGAAGTTGATCATCACTCCAGATGGCTAGCTAGCTTGTTTTTTTTTTTTTTTTTCGCTCGGACTTAATGCAGTTAATAGTGAACAAGCTAGCGGAAGGTCGCCGCAGAGTAGAGCTAGATCACGCTTACAAAACCATTACCGTGATTTTACTGTTATAATACACGTTATCGAACGCATGTTAACATAAATCACTGACAAGCTTTTTTTTTTTTTTTTTTTTTTTTTTTTTTTTAATCAGACAGATAACATTCAACGCCAATGCAAAGACGCGGATACACGCGAATACACAGGAAAAATTCGTTTCGCGTCCGGTGTGAAAGCAGCTTTATTGTTGGAACGATGTCTGATAGCCAACTTTGGTAAGGTTAGCGAGCTAGCTTATGGGGCCAGCTAGAACTTCCCATAAACAACCACAATCGCAAACAAGCGAACCTATTCATTCATGCTTGGCCACGTTGAAACACATACTCTAGCAGCTAGCTACTCAATATTTTCGGCAAAACTGTCATTTCAGATCATTAACCCGAAGCAGACAAATACAATAAAGCTAGTAATTTCCTTGGTCAACTTAGAAACACTTAAGTTAATTGAGCAAACAATCAGGCGACACAAATAACACTTCACCTGATTTAACCAGGTACTATAGCTTATTGGCGTCTCATGGAAAATACAAGATTGTTAGTCAGGCAGCGAATCGTAACTATTGTTTCTGACGACTCATAAACAGATTCGTCAAGCCAACGTTACAGACAGAAAGCTAAAGTTAGGAAGCTAGCCAACTAGCTGGCTAACAAGCTTGGTCGGGCTGTTGAGCCAGCTAGCTGTTGAGATCGCTAGGGAAACATGGCAGAAAAGACGATACTCACAGACTATTATTGATCTTGACAGAAGAATTTTGCCATAGTCTCTAGAAAAGAGACAGAGTTTTTACCTCGTATCCACAGTACCTGCTATGGAAAGAGTCGAGGGGTGTTGTCGACCTTGATCTTCGGCACTACCGTCACCCCACAGCTTATGAAAAGCTATGGCGGCACGACAGCGGACCCTTGTTCTGTACGCGGCCTTCTTCCGTCTCAGACCCCAGCCAGATTGCAAACAAGGGGCCGTGACGTCAGCAGTTCGTTTATTTGTGCCGTTGCTCATCCATTGCTACTATAACGGAATTGTCCGGAGGGTGCCGACTGAAGAGTTCCCCACAAGAACTGAATAAGTTGAAAATTTCAGTCCCCGCAGGCAAACTGTTTTCTCACCACGTTAAATGAGGGAAAAAAAAACAGTACAATAACAAATTGTGATGCCACCTCGGTTATATTGTTTCCAGAGTGAACTCCAGCATTTTCTCAACAATATTTCTATAACCGCAGTTGTTATTTCTGGAATCAGATTTCAGCCGGACGTTAGAAAGCAAACAGGTAAATAAAATGATCAATGGAGGAACTATCAGGTAAAATTAAATACAGGTAGTATGCATCGTAAAATATCAACTAACTGCATGTGACGAAAACGTTGTCGTTAAAGAAAAATATTGGAAAATCCTAATGAGGATACCATTTGGGCCATTAATAGTTTATCTGAGTTAAAATTAATTGTGCTCGATTTCGTTTCACAATCTGATCTTTGAACAAAAACAAGCCGGTCAGAGATTGCCGAAGTTCCCGGCCAAAGATAAGGCATGCGCACGCGCGAACGGACAGGACCAAAATCAATCGTCCCTCGAAGTACCCGTTGGGTGGCTGGGGACTAAAAGGCCATTCTGAAAAGCTGCTGTTAAGTAGTTTGGGTGATATTCCTAGGAAACAAAACTGGGGTCAAGATGTCAAGTTAAAGGTCACACAAAACTATCCTGTGGAGGTCTTAGGTCAATTTCAATTCTTCTATAGGTTTCCTTGACCTAAACTCAGTAATTACTTCATCCCACAGAGTGGGCGTGAAGTACTGTTTTTAGCGGCTCTGTGTGTGTGTTTGTTTGTCTGTCTGTTTGTGTTTCCGCACTTGCCAATATTTGCGTGAATGGGTGAAGTCTGCCATCTAGTGGCTCTGTGTGTTTGTTTGTGTTTCCGCACTTGCCAATATTTGCGTGAATGGGGTGAAGTCTACCATCTCTGACTGCCTTGTTTTTTGTGTACTTCATAAAAAAATAAGGTGCTTTTTTAAGAAAGCAAAAAATCGCACAAAAAAATCAAGGTAATGGGGAAAGGTCAATGGTCACAGGTAAAAAAAAAAAAAAAATTTAAAAAGGCACAACTATTGGATAAGACCAAGCGGCAAAAACAATTTCAAAAGCCCATTGTCAACAGTGTCAGAGATCTGCTCCGGAAACAAAAAACAGTGATAGAGGTCATTCCTCAAAGGTCAGAGGTCACAAAAATGGTAACAAATATGAAGCTTTTGAAAAGGTCATGATGTCAGAGTAAAATGGTAAGGCTGCTGCATTAAGTTTCTGAGTGATGGATCCACGGAAGCACTGACAAATACAACCTAAATCAATAGTCTCCCGCCCTAACCTTCCGGTGGTGGAAAACTAACTAATTTGAACTGCAGAGATGTTTCTGGCAGAAAATTAAAAGGATCCTTGGCTTTTACTCAAAAATCTCTCATTGTTGGTCACATAGCACTTTTGGCTGGTGGCAACATTGCATGCAACTATAGCTGACTGCCACATGCCAGGTTGATTAAGCACTCTTTTTCATATTTCGCTCTTTAAAAATGGTTAAATTTGCCAGTAAGTCAATTCTGAACACGAAAATGTCTGGCTGATAAACTGTTGAGACTTGAAAACCACTTGAAATTGGGAAAATTCATTGGCAAATTTGTGACTATTCTTGTATTATTTTGCTATCAGATGGTTTTGTCTTAATTTCTCATGTCTATATATGTCTCATTTGTGCTCATCTGCGATATTTATTTCTGTACATAGCACAATTAAGCTTGGTTCTGAAACGTTCCTCATAAATAAAGATAATGTTATTTATTTTGATATGGACAAAGTGCCTGGAATTGGAAATCTGGACGAATAGACATTTGAGAAATAAGCATAAAATAGTGCCATGGGCACTGTAGCTCACTTGGTTTACTTCAGGCTTTAGTGTTATGTGAGCTCACAAGTGGTAGCATTTTTTATGCTTGGGCCCAACATTGGGGAAATGAAGACACCTTTTGTAATTTGTGTAGGAAAAACGACAAAAATTTTAAGCAAAATTCAGCATCATGGTTCGATGTTTCATCATTCATTTTTTTGCAGCTCGGTGCTGTTTTTATTGTGCAGCTCCATTGAAATATCAATCCCCAGACACCAGATCATTGTACCCAGCATTATATACTGAAGAGTTAAGCAGTTGGCAATTGGGCTTAAGTGTGTTGCTCAAAGGCATAGAACTGCAGCAAATTAAGAGCTAAGCTTTTTATTTTTATGTTGTAGAAAGTATTTGTCTTCAAAGTTTCAGCATTCTAGCGGCTTTCAAACGCTCGATACAGTGCAATTTTAAATGCCGAGTTTCAACGCCTCAAATAAATTTTAATCTGTGTATCCATATGTACCACCTCACCAAATTTCACGTTAACCCCTTCAGTGGTTTGGCAAAAGAAGATCAAAGTTAACACAGGCGCCGATGCCGAAGTGTGATCCCATCCCTTTGGTCCGTTGGACCAAGTAAACTAATAAAAATAAGAACCAGTGGTCCTGTAGCTCACCAACCTGCGTTCAAATCCAGTCTGGGCAAAACCCACGTGAATCTCGCTGTCACAGCCGGTCACAGCATACTGAGCAGCCACTAGAGGCCATAGTTGCATCACTTTTAGCCATAATTTAAAGGGGACATACTATGAAAAACTCACTTTTTCAGTTATTTTGCACATATTTTTCAGTATCTGGAGAACTTACCAACCAACCAGTTGTGAAGTAAAACAACCCAATCATTTTTTTGTGGGCTGCCTTTATCATAAAACATGGCATTCGGCATGGTATTGTGATTTGGCTTCCCTTCCTACGTCACAACTGGCTTGTGAGAATTGTTCTGACACTCATCTGAAAATCTGCACACACAGCTTGTTTTTTACAGCAAAATCCCAGCTTCAATCGGCAAAAACCTACAACTAGCTACATGTGTGCTATCCACTTTTTATCTGACTGCCTTATACTACTAACCTGGGTCAGTGCAACGCTGGAATAGCAATAAAGTTTATTTTTAAGGGGACCTATTATGCTTTTAGGAAGATACAAAGAAGTTTTGGTTTTGATTTATTTTCAAGGAGAATCTGCGGCTTGCTAGCTAGGCAAGTGTTTCAAATTTCTGAAATATTCAAACTGAATTCTGAGTGTAACCTCAGTTGAATGTGTATGGCTTGGTTGCTGGTGTAACCAGCTGGCTACCTAAGCGCTACTACCTCACTGACTACTCTAGCTAGCAGGCAGTCATTACCTGTCTATGATCATTGTGATGTTTATTGACCAGCTTGCAACTAGATTGACCAGGAATTTAAGAACCATTGCTAGTTCAGCAGGAAGCAATGTACGAGACCCGCCAATGGGGCAGATAGAATGGGTGACCATTTCCAATCAAATTTAGCCTGTTTTGAATGGAGTAGCTCGCACAGTAAATGGACTGTTAGCTAAAGTTACGAACAGACACTAGCTTTGGATCATTCTTACCTTTAAAAACTGAATTCCAAGTGTAGTAAAACTATTATGGCAGCTACATGTCTTACTTCTGTGAATGTAATGTCTATGCTTGCTAAGCATGCAGATGTTACCTTTCCACACTCGTTATGTAGTTTAATAGGTGGCTTGCTAACTACTTATTCAGTGATCTGCATTTAAATACTTTCCAGTAGCTGGGGGTTATGATATCGTTGCTCTCTGTTGACACAGTGGCTCTGTTCACTGACCAATTAGAACAGAGCTCATTCCATAGAGGGGACGGCCACTCAGAACAGCCCTTTTTTCAGAGAGTTAGGGATGACCGGAAACCAATGGACCCTTCAGACTAACTCAGACCAGCTTCACCCCCCCTAGTTACTGCTGCTAAGACCCACAACTATGTAGTTTGAACACCACTCTGGCTCATATTCCCAAAATATTTATTTCCTACCGAATGCGTTCAACTTGTCTGGCAAAGTCTTCCAGAGAGGCCTTAACTATTTCACGCAAGAATATACCCATGACATCAATTTTTTTAACAGAACGGGTGGAGATACAAGAGTAACCGCGAAATGCTGGCAATCAATGCAGAAAAGCCGAGGACCCAATAAACTGTGCATTTAAATCAAACCAGGCAAAATAGTGGAATGGTACTGCACGTGTAAAGCAGGAGAAGTAGTTTTTATACACTTGTTGCCATCACTGAGCAAAAAATAACACTGGATCCAGTGTGCTGTCTCACGTCAGTTGGCCATGAGTCAGGCAATACGCTAACTAGACTTTGTAATAAATCATATTACGCAATGCAGCTAACCCTTAAACTAGCTATATCAGACATAATCAAGTTATTAATCAAACGTTTGTTATGTCGGTGTTTTCTCCGAACCAATTTCAATGACAAGCTAACATTACTTATTTCGGCTAAGCGACTGACATTCAGAATCTGATTTTAACTACCTAGCCAGCTTTTCTCACATTGAAGTTTCTAAGCAGCTTACAACATGCCATTACAAAATCCTTCACCATCTGTTGAAATGTTTTATATTATCTAGTGTTTCAAATGCCTGTGCTGGGTGGCATGAAGGAATCATGTCCTAAGCAGAATAGCTACTGGTTTGTAGCTACATCTGGTTTTGCGTGCAGAAGTCCACTGGGAAAAAATAATACTATGTTAACATATACATCAATGATGCCGTTATTGCAATTGTGTCTTCTCAGCAAAAACATGCATAGATTGTTGATAACCAGTGAAGGCGAAATGGCAAAAAAAAAAATTCACTTGCTTACCTTTGAGTGCTATTCACATTGAGTGGCATGTGAGGCTTTCCACATGCCTTAATCCATCGCAAACACTTTTCCTACTGCGTTTTGGCTTCGTAAAAGGATTAATTGAGCTCTCTGTGGCCAGGCCGGGTATCTTTCATCAGTATTACACATTCCTCGAGTGCATCTAAGAACTATTTTCGAAAAAGTCAGACACCTTGCCCATTACGCACAGCTAATGACTGCATTTCATGAGGGACAATATGACGGTGCTCTCGGGGCAAGCAGGACCTTAGTAAGATAAGACAATCTGATTGGTAGTTTTTCTACACTCAATTGACAGGTCGCAAAGGTCCATTGCCTAGAAATCATGGAATTTTTTTTTTTTTTTTCGCAAAAAGTTTATAAACTTCCCCATTGGACATCCAAGAATATTAGAACATAGACAAAGTAGCTTAATAGATCCCCTTTAAGTAGGCATATTTTTGTAATGGAGAAGTTATAATTATTTAAAAAATTGGTAAAAATCCAAAAAAGAACATTTTTAAAAACTACGAACAGGCTGTAGAGACATGGTGCCAAGGAAGGTCCATATGAAGTATTAAGTAAATTTGGCCAGTTTTAGAAGAGAAGATTGTTAGATTTTGCAAATGGAACACGACCACGACGATAGCGCCAGATTTCGTCCGATTGCAATTGCTCAGCCTGCCAATCAGCTGGTGAGCTAAAAAGATGACTGAAAGCCTAGCAAAAGCACCATAAAACAAGAATAGAAAATAAACTTGCGAGAGGAAAAAAAAAAAAACATTAGGATGCCTCTCCAAGATTCAGCAAAGCTGAAATGTTTTGCTTTTCCACCATGTTTTTTAATGAACTGATTAAACTGAAGTTGACGCATGTACTTTAGAAATCCTCCCCACACTTGTGCTTTAAGCTCTCATGCCATTTGAGAGCGCAAATATTTGCTAGCTTTATTTGCATTTTTTAATTGACATAGCATCAAAATTAAGTATGCGTCCAATTAAAAAAAAAACAAACATGAAAGAGAACCAGGCATTGACTCTTCTTCAGTCAGGGTATTTATTTAATTTCAGGTCTGCATGTCAGGTCAGGGAAATTGCATATGCTTTATACACTACTAACCGTGGGAAATTACATCAAGTAACCATTAACACTTTCTAAAACACCAAGCCTACATGTTGGAGCTATGGTGACAAGTAAATACGACATACAAATTACGGTAAACAACCTGATAACCAGAGTAAAGATAAGCTTAATTTACTCATTTTTAAATACCATCGCTGAAGCTAAGGCACAATGGCAATCAACGAACGTTTGTGTCTGTGATGTTCTGTTTTCAATGTTTGAACTCTGATCAAATTCATTTCTGTTTTTCCATTAAAATATTGAAACTTAATATTTTTCAGTGAGTAGTGAAAATGTGAGAAATTTTATTTATTTATTTGTATTTATTTTCACTGGCTGTTTTATAAGTGCATATTGTATTTCTTTACAGGCAATTATATGCTCAAACAGGACTCAACCTCCAACCTCTGACACAGTCTTTCTTGAAAAAGAACAGGATGCACAGTTATATGTAGATATTAATGGTCCCCCTCTCTCTCTTAGCTCATTGGCCTTGATTTTTAGGGGTGTCTTTATCCCCAGATTCACCCTCCCCACTTTCAGTGATTTGAGGTGCAAAGGGTCCCACCAGCCAGTTAAGGGGGGTGTTTTGGAGAAGGTACTCAGTCACCCCATCCAGAGAATGTTGAACCTGAGGAAAAATTAAATACAAGACTACATTGATACAACAGAAAGCACATACAATACTGCATGTAATCCAGATAATGTAAAGCAACTGTAATGAAGGCATCATTTAGATCAAGTATCACAAGACTTGGAATGCTGATCCATGATTTGTTATCACCTTTCTGTATTCACTGCAGAAATACCAAAAATAATGTCAATCTCAGCATGTATTTTCTAAATTATAATTGAGATCTTATCTCTATTGCTTTTTTTTTTTTTTTTTTTTTGCAAAGTGAAGCTAAAACTTTGCCAATGCTGCAAGATATGTTGACTCATTACAAGATTTTCCATATTCCGCAAATGTTATAAAAAAGTTGGGAAAAAAATAAGATTATACACCTAGTATTAAGGCTAAAACACAAGGAAAACCTTTTTGTAGTATTCTTTCCTCATCCAATGAGAGCAAAAGTACAAAACCACCACTAGGTCAGCAATTCTTTTCTAACATGAATAAAAATGCACACCCCGGCCCTTTTTTTACAGGCATGGTAATGCTGAGAGATACAGACTTTAGGGAAGCAGGTAAGTACATTGCTGGGGAGTACCTGTGCCAGGTGGTGTCGGGTCTGCTCCAGAATACGGGGGGAGAGAGTGCTGGTACTGCCCAGGGATGAGTGCAGTTCCCTGGCCACCTGTCGAGCATTGGCCAGCTGTTCCTGAACAGTTGCAGGCAACCCCTGGGCGCTAGAGACCACACCATAGCAAGCACACTGCACCTGAGCACTGAGATCACGGACCATAGACAGAGCACCCCACTCCACCTGCTTAAAATACATACATAGAGATGTACAGAGCGTGGTGTGTCAGAGGAGGAGAGTGTTCATGCAAATCTGGGGTATCTCAACACACACACACACACACACACACACGCACACACATCCTGTACTTATATCTTTGTGAGGACATTACATTGACTCCCATTCATTCCTTCTGTGTCTCTACAGCTTTTACATAATCTTAACAATAAGCAATGTATGCCTAACCCAAACTCAAACCCATACCCTAACCTTAACCTATCCCTGATTCTAACCTTAACCCAAACCCTTACCCTAGCCTTAACCTATCCCTAATTCTAACCTTAACCCAAACCCTTCCCCTAACCTTAACCTATCCCTAATTCCAACCTTACCCCTAACCTTAACTAATAAGTCACAATTTGCCTTTGTAGTTGTGAGGACATTTTAAAATGTCCTCACTTCCCAGGAATGTCCCCACTCAGCATGAAAAGAACATTTTTTGGTTCTCACTTTGTAGCATGTATGAGAACACACACACACACACACACACACACACTCACGCACAAATGCACAAACGCATCTGGACACAGACAGATGTGCACATACAAAAACACAAGCATGTGCACAGATGGGGACAACCTACATTATGCACACACACTCAGAAAAATGTATGCAAATGACTACACATACGCACACACACGCCCACACACACACACACACACACACACACACACACACACACGAGTACACTTACCACAGATTTGCATGGGCAAATACACATGCATCTGCAAGCACTGACACACTGCACACACAAGCACAAAAATATAAGCACACAAACACATACCCTTATAACAGACGTGCACATACACACACACACACACACACACACACACACACACACACATCTGCATGTATGAGTACACGCACACCCCTCATTCCTTCGTCTGCAATTTTCACCCAGCAAGCTTTCACTTCACAGCTACAAAATTACACTCACAACAACAGGTGATTTTTCACTTCACAGGTCTACACAGGCCAACTCGTATGTGACATCATGCTGGCATTGAATCCTAGGAAGTAATCCTCATTACGTGGGCCTAAAAAAAGGCTCATTTCTCAGTATGTCTTGGAGCTTTTAAACCTGCTAAGTGGGTTCTCAGCATGCAAAAAATGAATACAAAATAATGAGTTATGCCACCAATATTCACTCCCAGCACTGAAGAGCCGCAGGGTGGACTGGTTTCGGTTGAGAACTGTAGCGTTGCAGTCAGTGACACGGATAACCTCACCCCACCTGGTTTCCTGGGGCTAAATTGGTGGCTGATTTTAAACCTTTCAAAGCAGGTCTTTTGAAAAGTTTTTTTTCCTTTTCAAGATTCTAGAATTCCACTGCTTTCAGTTACCAGTGGATACTGTTCCTTCGGCGATAGAGTGTTCAGTTAAGAACATTCTAATCACGTCAATAGGTATGTCTTCATTGGAATGAAGTTTCAAATTAGCAAGCTATTTTGCGGTTCTGAAATTAGCCCGATATCAAATTAGCTGGCTAATTTGTAGTGACGACGTAAATAGCCCGCTAATTTGATCGGGAAATTTTCCCTGTAAATCTTGGTCTATTTCGCGAAATAGCCAGCTATTTGTGTTGCATCTTCATTTCTCGAGCGGAGGGCTTTCGGGATAATGGAGACGCAAATTCGTACTATCAGGCTAATTTCCCCAACCGCAAAATAGCTAGCTAGTTTAACTTCGTTCTGATGAAGACACACCTTGTGATCTTACAGCTTTGGAGCTGAGGCGGACACAAAGTTTCACCTTAAACTTCCGTGGTTAGGGAGTTAGACTAGTCGAGATGTGGCTACTGGACCCATCTTACACAACAATGAGGGAGTAAAAAATATAGACAGAATGGACTTCAAGGACTGCATTCCCGGAACAAACTTAAAATATATCTTTTCAGGCTCAGTGGAGATTATTTCAGTGGTGAAGGCAAGCCAACACAGGTAAAATTATCAATCCTGGGTCAAGAGCATTGATTTGGACTTTCTGATACTTTGCTTCCAATATTTCTTAGCTCTCATAAAGTACATGAAACAATGAGCAATAAAAAGTTTAAATAGTTAGTTTTTAAGATGTGGTATCATCTTTGGCAACAAAAGATACAGAGTTAGCTTGAATGATGTTTCATAAAGTGATGTGTAATATGAAGTGATATTCACTGTAATTTCCTTCATAGGCAAAGTTCAGGCAAAAGCTCATGAAAATGACCAGTAATTTGGTTGCTGATCACATTAAATTAAAAATTAATATTCCAAATTAATCTACTAAACATATATATTCTTTTCTATGATATTTGATTTGGTGTATTTTTAATGAGACAACTCACTGAAAATATAAAGTCACAAAACAAAAATATATTATTCTCAAATGAATATTTATTCTGCAAAATTTTATGAAGATTTAAGCAATGCAAAAAGTTTAGCTTATTCACCTGGAGTAGCTCCCCTTAATGACTGAAAATTGAAGACAAAGCTTACTGAGGAAGTTCATCGGGCATTTACGGACTGTGGAACACACCAACGTCAAAGAGCGTTCTTTTGGTATAAGGAATCGAAGACGGAAGTTCAGTCACTCTTCTAGAACTCCACTGCTTTTAAATACAAGCAGTGACTCTCACATCAGCAAAAGTATGTCCAGTTAAAAACATTTTTATCCCATGTGCTTCATCTTACATATTAAAGCATTAAGGTTAACCTTTAAATTTAGGAATTAGAACCAGGAGGTAAGACAGTTGAGTTGAAATTACCATGCGCTAGTGGTTCCAAAAGCTACAGTACATGTACCATTTGACGTTTCATCGAAACAGTTGATGTATTCTGCTTCAAGCACTCCTGGAACATCTCACCAAGGGATTGACTATAGGCATTAGGTTAGCCTGAGACATAACACATCAAATACGTGGAATACCTGAGTGTCCCTCTGGAGAGGATAAGCCTATAAGTAGAGGTGTAACGATACGCTGGGGTCACGATACAGAGCTCGCGATACGATACGTATCCCGATACACTACAAATGATTTAACTGCTGATTTTCTTTCTACTTACAAGCAAGCAGCAACACTGAAAGATTTCCCAAGACAAGTCTTTTGATGTTTATTAAAACAAAGGAATAAAGTTAGTTTACCTTTTGGTACCACTGTGTGTTTACTGTTCAGGTCAATGTCTTCAACTTAAAAAATTGATAAAAGCTAAATAGGTCTCCACTACTATTCACTAGAAGAAACAGTCATATTGTAAACTACTTATCATTAGCAGTTAACTTGAAGTCTGGAAACTTAACCTCAAACAAGTTGAAACAACACTTCAACAAACTGCACTTGGAGCGATGCAACCATGTGGAATATGAGGCAGGTCACTACGTTTTCATTTAAAGCGATAGAAAATGTTGCAATTTCTGGGTTTAAGAAAATATGTGCACTATTTTAAAAAGCCTTGTGTATCCCGATACACGTCCTCCGAATCGATGTATCGTATCAAAGGCTTTGTATCGCGATACGATACTATATCGGCGTATCGTTACACCACTACCTATAAGCAATTCAGAACTAAATGTAGAGTCCTTCTTACCTCTCCCTCACTTTTCTCCACTCCCGGTCTCTCTTTCTCCCCTTCCTTTGCTTCTGTCTCTCCTTCCTTTCCTTCCTTCTGGCCTTGCTGCCACTCAGCCCAGCGCTGCAGTAGCTGCTCGGAGGCCCCGCCCAGTTTTGTGCTGGCGGTTGCCACGGCAGTGCTCCGCGCAGTCTCGAGCAGGTCCAACGTGCTGCGGATTTGCGCCACGGCCGAGTGGGCGGAGTCTCGGGCCTGTCGGGCCTTGGTCAGGGACTGCTCTCTTGCGCGCTCCTGCACCTTGGAGGACAGCTTTCCCAGGCGCACAAAGTAACTGGGAGGGCTGGAGCTGCCCTCTGATTGGACGAGATCCTCAGCGTCCGGCGCAGGTTCAGCCAGATTGGCTGGGCGGGTAGAGGGGGAGGGGGGAAATCACGGAGGAATGAGTCACCATACGAAGGCATATTCAACACAGAATAACTGCCACTGAAACCAGAGATTATAGAGAGATTGCACATGTAGTATATAATATACAGTGAAAAAAATACTGCAATTTTGCTGGCAGAAAATGGCAGGGTGGACTTTGTTTACTGCTCTGACTGTTCATGAAATGCCGAAAAGAGATAATTTCAAAGCCACTCTAAAATTGTGCTATGAAGCCATTGAGTTTAACTTTGTTGAAAGATTATTTCTCTGGTTGGCTGAAGAATTCAGAAATGAATTTTTTAACCATTGCAATCTTAAATTTGGTAAGGGTAATAATCTGCTGGGTTGCCTTGTATAACAACCATGTATGCAAGGTTGTAAGAGTGGTTTTCTGTGAAGCGGGACAGTTCGGTGCGGGAGGGAGTCACTGGTGGTACTCAAATATTCCCAGTGTACTATTCTGATACATATCGCATTGGAAGAGAAGGGGAGAGAGTGACAATATTTTTCTGGTGGAGTGGGTCAAGCACACCTGCTCCTGCTCAATTATGCCCTAACATGGTGGGACTCCATTTCCAGCAGTTTGTGGATTTTGTTAATCAATAAAATAAAATAGAGCTAAATCTTCACTTCACACAATGGTGGAAACTGCTGATCTGAGGGAGATTAGTGACCTCACTTAGGTACCGGTCAGCTCGTACCAAATAATCAAAGACTCCCAAAGGCTTGTGGGAGACTTGAATATCAGCTTATGCACCCTGTCTGGGACTGTAGGAGCGAGGCCAAATACTCCAATACCTTCTTTTAGCTCAGTACAACAGAAAAAAAAGAAGAGACGCATGCATAAGTTATTAAGTTGATGAAAAGCTTTGCGGTTATGACCTATGACTGTTATATCTGCACACAATTCTGCTGCTTGATATTTTAAAGCCATTCTTCTGAGCAGAGAGTAAGATTTAAGCTCACCCAGCAGGAAACTGCATTGAATATAGATGAAGGACGCAATTTTTATGAGAGTTAGTGCAGCCATATTTCTACGGGGGAAAAAAAAAAAGATTTTGTGCCGACTGTCCTGACAACACCATAAAAATGGGATGTGGATCGACTTTATTTCAAGCTGAGAGGCAAACTGCAGTGACCTCTTGATACTTCTGATGTTATCTAATGCAAAGAAGGGCCTCTCTCCCTGCAGTCTTCAGTGTGACTAGAAGTATGAAGTATCAGGGGCAGCCTATAGCTGCCTGGCAAGGGTGTTAGACTAGGGACTCAGAAGGTTAGCTGTTAGCGGTTCAAACCCCTTTCAGACCCAATGTGGGATCTGTGCAGCTGCTGAGCCTTTGAGCGAGCAGCTGTCAAGCCCTCATTGCTCGGGGGATTAGCCCCTGATAATCAACTGTAAGACACTCTGGGACTAAAGCATAGACCAGTGTTCCCCAAATCACTGCCCTCGTGGGCCGAGACCTGCTGGTTTTCCAGCTTCCCTTTACCTGGGAGTCAGGTGTAAAGAAAGACTGGCCCATCAGAGGCAATAATTGTTCACTTTTTTACCAGGAGGGAAAGAAAACCAGGGCTGGATTTGGATTTGAGGAGCCCTGGCATAGACTAAATAATTGTAATGTGGATCAAAAGTCTTCTTCTGAGGTCTCCCAATGTGTCGAGTCCTTATGCAAGTTGGCCATCTGGACAGGAGACAAGTAGTTTTTTGGACGAATCGAGAGCAGGAAGACGTCAATTAGCATGCGACTGCTATGCATATTCCTACGCAAATCACAACTCTCGGCTCTGCGGCAGTACTGCACAGACTGCGGTTCCAAACTGCACAAAGAGGCAGCGCCTGGGTACAGCACTTCCATGCACCGAAAGGCTTTTCCAACAAGCCCAAGAGAAAGGACAATGGACAATGTCACAGTGACTCGGTCAACAGTCTCTGGCTGGACCCAGCTTAGGCTTCGGCCTACAGACCAGGCCGCACTCACCCAGTTCCTTCTCAGTCAGCGGAAGGCAGTAGTCCACCAAGCCTTCGGAGTGGGTGAGGGCAATACCCACCCCACTGCTGACCATCTGCCCCACCCGGGACCCCATAACGGTGTTCAGGCCCCCCGACACGGCAGAGCGGGTCATCTCCACCGCCCCCATCATCACCCCGGTAACCGCCTCCTTCGCCCCAGAGACAGACTGGTACACCTTATCCACCGTGTCTGACACCACCTGGAGACATAGAGACATGCAGAAACATCATGTACATGAGCGGCACACACTGTAGAAACACACATTACATTACACACACACATACACGCACACACACACCACAAATACCAAGTTACAAACACACACACACATTTGCCACATACACATACAAACAGACACTCCACAGAGACACACATCGCTCATGCACACACACACACCTACGCCACAAACACATCAAATTGACCACAAACACATCCATCATATAAAGAAAAGCACCAAAAATGCATACACATGCAAATCCACCTCATACTCTCACACACACACACACACACACACACAGTGAGAACAGCTGAGAAAAGCAAAATGGACTTTAACAGCCTTTTTATTAAAACACATAAGTCATTTTTATAGTCCATACCCTGAGTTAAGACTTACTGGTTATAAATTAATGTCTGTGCTGTGCTATTTTATACATGATAAATACCAACATTTTCGAGATTAAAGATTTTCAGTTTTTTCACTCTTTTTCACTCTTTTCCTCATAAAAATTTAAAATGAAATCCAAACATGCTTTCCTTCTCACGCTGTTTTTGGGAGATCACATACAGTACGTGGGCTTGGCTGAGCGTGGTTGATATAAACTTGTTTATTTGCGCAGTTATGCAACTTTCTAAAGTGTATAGATGGCAGTGTGAGGTTAGGTGGCACTCTGGGCGAGTGAGGGAGTTTTGAGGATACCGAGCTTAAAATAGCCTCGGCTTTCAGATGTACTGATACGCTGTCAAAGCAAGGTAAACTAATTGGCTCTTCAGGCAAATGTTTCTCTCTCGCTCAAGTGAAAACAGAAAATGTGACGGGTAGTTCCTCATCACAGCGTACAGCAGCCACAGATTTCATTATTTATCCTTAACGCAAACATGGGCAGAATAAATTAGAACTTTTTGTACACTGTAAACCCTGATAAGTGTGGTACATTCAATTGTTTTGGGGAAACACATTACACTAAAAAACTGTGTATGCCAACTTAATGATCTTGTGTTCACAGCACTTAAAAACATACAAAAAAAAAAAACTTAACCTCATTTTCTTTAAGTTCCTTCCACACAATGCAATTAAATTGGCCTACACAATTTTTTGAGGTAATAGGTTTCCACAAAACGTTTGAAGTCACCACATTATCCGAGTTTACTGTGTATGCTTTAGGTGAAAAGCCCAGAAAGAGGAGTTCTAAGTGAAGAAAACAAGGCAACAGGGATGAAGCTCCCACAACACTTTCTGTGTCAAAGTCCATGGCAGAGTCCATTTTAACCTTTGAAGATACGCATAGCAGGATCTAGTCTTGCGTAGTCAAATATCCACTCACATCCATGCTACTTAGCCTAGCACTTAATTTATAAGAAAGTTCAGCCGGTGACACGTCTCCTGGTCTCTTCAAACATTGATATGGCAGCTATGTGGCTGCCGCTTTCATCCAAACCGACTTACCGTTGATTAGATTAATTGGGAGTCAATCCCCACCTGGAGAAATGCGTGGTTTAAGCCCAAGGCTAGAGGGCTCAACAGCAGCACTGAGCTAACTGCTATAGTAGAGAGATTTGAACCACCAGCCTTCTGAATTTCGGACATGCACCACAGCCACAAGGCTATAGACAGTCCCAAAGCTATGCGCATGCCTTATTCCCCAGCACAGGAATATTTGTCCTGACTAAGTGCATTTTGTGTTGTGCATCACTGTGGATAAGAGCGTATACTAATAGGCAGTAATGTGATGTAGCTTTTCCATCACTTTGATCAGATCTCACCTTGTCGGCAGGCTGCTGAAGGATTGAAATGTTTTGTTCCGCCTTGTCCAGGCCCTTCATGGCATACTGATTAACCACAGCAACTTTTGAGAGAGAGAGGAAAGAAAAGGGGAGGCAGAAGGGGAGGGAGAGAAAAAAAGAGCGCGTGAGGGAGAGACACAAAAGAGAATACATCCTCATAATTCTTCAAAAGGATTAAGGAAATATAGTTTTTTTGCTTTGGTCGCTTCTATAATGCCCCAAACATCCAGAAATATGCTGCACTAATATGAAAATAATAGTCAGTACTTCTTTAGATGTGGCAAGGACTCCAGCAGGTCATTCCATGTGAACTGAACCAGAGGTCCCACGCTGACCGACTCAGATGTGGCTCAAAAAAAAAATTGTGGGACTACCTCTATATATACTGTATAATGAACACATGCAAAATTTTAGGCTTCAACTTCTAAGGGTTTCTGGGATATGCCCCTCCAAAAATGGGAGGACATGCTGACTTTTTCATAAACTTTAATTTGTGGGGGGTTTTGGAGGCAAATATCTTGGAAATGAATCAGCACTTTGGGCTGAAAATTCTTCCCCAGGGTATTAGGGGACTTTGCTTTCAGAATCTGTCATCAAAATTGATCAATCTCTGCTAATTTTAGTGTTATTGGCCTTTCAAATATGAATCTTTTCATGGACGGAAATAAAAAAATTCTATTTTCAAGGACCCCCCTGTCAGCCCAGGATCTTTTACAGATAGTTAACGATGCTGGATTCCATTTATTTGGGGACAGGTTTGTCTGCAATAAGAATAGCGACTATCTTCAAGGCTAAATATGGGAGTGAAGAGCATCTGAAAAGGGTCCTGGTTGAAAAAAAAAAGACTTTTTTTGGCAATTTCTGGTTGACAAGTTCACCATGTGGGCAGTTACCCATGGTTATGAATTTTTTTCTGCATAATCGTGTGTATCTTGCCTGTATTTGTCCAAAATCTCAACTTATTTTCTTGTCTGTAACACTGACAGGTCACACAGTGAAAGTTATTGCAGTTTTAGTAATAACACTGTCAGACTACAGATCTGGTTATTCACATGAGCCCCTGATGACAAGCTTCCCCATAGAGAGACTCAAAGTCCCCTATCCATCCATTACCAGACTCACTCACTCCTCCCTGGTCAGGGTCTGGGGGGTCTGGAGCCCATCCCAGCATACAATGGTAGAGAGCAACAGAAGTAGGTTCGAATCCAGCCCGAGGTTCTTCTATGATCACATGGGTTTCCTCCAGGTACTCAGTTTCTTCTTACAGTCCAAAGACGTGCATGTCAGGCTAATTAGAGACTCTAAATAGACATGAGTGTGTGCGTGAACAGTGTGTGAGCCCTGTGATGGATTGGAAAACTACCTGGTGTATGTTCCTTCCTCTATCCCATTGCATTCTGGGATAGGCTCCAGTCCCCTTGTGACAATAACCAGGACTATGCAAATGAGAATTAGATAATGGATTGATGAAGGATTGATGTAGGTATGAGGGAAGGGATGTATGGATGTGGGGATGGATAAAGGGATGGAGGGAATCATGTATGGATAATAAATGGATGAATGTGAAATGAATGGAGAGATGATGTATGAGAGGCTGGATGGAGGGATGGATATATAGAGGGATGGATGATGGGATGATGGAGGGACAAATGAAGGGATAGATGAATGGAGGGATAGCAAGACTGATGGATGGATGGATGGATGGATGGATGGGGATGAATGATGTATGGATGTACAGATGGATATATGGAAGGATAGATGGATGTATATAAATGGATGTGTGGACAGATTGGATGAGGGATGGATGGATGGAGGGATGGATGATGGATGGATTATAGAGGGAAGGATGGATAAATGATGCATAATGAATGGATGTATGGATGGATATATGGAAGGACAGATGAATATCTAGATGGATGGATGTGTTCATTAAGACTCACTCTGGGGCTCCAGTTTGTCCAGCAGGGGTTTGGATCCCGACGAGGCGACAGACCCCAGCATCTGCACTCCGCTCTCGGCCGCGTCCATCACCCCTCTGAGCAGAGGCACCCCCTCTTTGGTGCTGGTGTAGGCGCTGGACACCATCTCGCAGGCTGAACTGACCAATGGGAGGCTCCCCAGCCGTGACATCACACTCTGTTCCACAGAGAGAACCAAGGAGACATCAAATTCTTCCCACTGCATACTTTCTCCGGCGTGTCCCAAGACTGAATTGTGTCCACAACCTTGTTGATTTATGTGAATTAATTAATGAGTACATGGGCTTTTGGAGAGAACCATACGGGGATGGACAAGAAGTCAGAGGGACCATTGAAAAATGGCTCTAAAGTTTTCAAACCAGGATTACAAAGGCATCTAAACAGGTCATTCATATTACTTTGAATGCTAATTAGCACAATGTGTTGAGTTAAAAGAGGTCTAATTGTGTAAGCCTCCACAGATAGATGAGGATACTGACAGAGTCTCCATGGGCACAAATAGGTTCCACCCAAATTGGAGTGTGTCAGGCACAAGAGCAGCAAAATTATTCACTGTGACAAGAGGAACAGCCTCCAAAGTTATGAAAACATCCATTAAAGGGGACCTCCGGATGCTATATTTCCAAGGTTATATTTTTGATCTTGGACTCCCCTAGAGTACTCCTGATCGTTCAAAGCCCAAACAGGGTCCTTATTTATCATACTGCCATCCTCAAAAAATTTGTTGTCCATTGTAGTCTCTGCCTGAAACGCCTCATTGGGGTGGCTCTTCGCTATGCCCCCCCACTCCCCGTGTGCCCACTTTCTTCTGACTGGCCAGCTCTGTGGAGGGCGGATCTAGGCGGGACAGGATGAGTTCCGGGTCTCTCAGAGTGAAACGTGAGCGCGTCTGCCATCTGAGCTAAGGAATCAGCGGGGGAAATTCTGCAATCAAACGCAGTACATGTGTATAGATCTAATGAAAATAACTTGTTCCCAAAAGTGGAGGACGCCCAGTTTTGAAAGTCTGGCAGCTCAACCTAATTTGCTATGGGGCTACAGTTTGTGACAACAGTTGGTGAGTACCGCAGACTCCTAGCTAGGATGCAGGGGAGCTAGAATCCACCCCATATAGACACATTTGTGAACGGGTCGACATGCCCAAGTGTAGACCGGAGACCGTGAAATCCGGTGGGTCTGAGTTTAGAGGGAAACATGGACAGTGAGGGGCAGCTAAAAGTGGACCAACAGCTTGTGGAGTATTAGGACCTGCTGGTTCGTGTGCATAGCTGTGGTGTGTTGTTAGCCGAACAGCTTCGTGCATAAGAATTCAAGCTAAACGGCCTTTTTAGGAAATTGCCTGTGGTAATGGTTTACTTATTGCCGGAATGACCAGCTTTTCCTCGGAAAATGGTGCATTATGTATAGCGTCTTGAGAGCTAGACAGAGCTCTCGGTTATGTCATGAACATAATACAGGTTAAATAAGTTCCGTCTCGTGAACCGTTGCTTATGTGGACAGAATCGATCACTTTTACAGGAAAGAATTTAATATTCAATTGATGGGAATGCAGAGAAACACGGACACGTTAAAGGCTGTGCACTTCCCTATTGCTTTCACGGTAGTATCAGAGAGCTTGCCGAGACAATGGAATGTATCAGGCTGACCCGGTCATGGATAAGTAAAGCAATCGTTTCATAAGCACCCAAAAACACACCCCTAAAGCTCTGCAAAATCTCACGTCTGGTCTAACTGCAGCCCAAAATACAGCACCTCTCCGGTTAGCTTCAACTGTAGTGGCTACAATCAGGCAACGTCATGATGAAACTGCCACATTGATGCTTACAGTAACACAAGCATACCGATCATAATTGCTGCATATAAGTTAACCAGGAGCATTTTTAATTAGCAGAGCACGCGAACTAACATGCAGTAGCTGATAAGCGGTCATGACTTTGAATGTAATCTGTCGCGCGAAAGATTTGTTTCGCGTCGGTGTAAAGCTGCTTAATGCGTCCATAACGCCTGTATTAGCGTCTTTGCATTGACTTTGAATGTAGCTAATCTGTCGCGTGAAAAAAATTTGTTTCACGTCAAAAAGCGTGTATTCGCGTCTTTGCATTGAAGGCTAAAGAGAAAAAATTTGTTTCGTGTCTGATGTAAAAAGCAGCTTTATGGATAGTACGTGACAGCTAGAGAGCTTCGGTTATGTTATGAACATAATGCAGGTTTTGCAGACCGTAAGTTCCGTTCGGACAAGTTGTTAAAAATTGATCACTTCTACACAATTACCTATTTAATCTCCGCCTTTCCGAAGATCTTTTTTATTAGCCAAACAATTTCTAAAGGGGATGAAATTATGTCTAGGTAGTGCAGAAATCATTTGTAAACCGGTAGACGCAGTGCTTTTAAATGGTAGCACCAGAGAGCTTGCTCAGACATTTGTGAAGCATCCGGCTGATCCCGGTCATGGATAAGTGAAGCGATCACTAACTGTAGTGGCTACAATCAACCGTTATGATGAAACTGCCACATTGATGCTTAAGTAACACAAGCATACCGATGAGAATTACTGCATATAAGTTAACCAGGAGCATTTTTAATTAGCAGAGCAGGCAAACTAACATGCAGTAGCTGGTAACGGCGGTTAACCACAGAGACAAACCCTTGCAATGAAGGTTTTACAGACAGTAAGTTCTGTTACTGTGAACAGTTGTACCAAGCATCAAATTACAAACAAGTATTAAAAGTTAGCTTCAAATGAGGCTTATGTTCACACACCTTCTGTAGAATTTCCCTGATATCACTCTTGCATATTTAGGATTCTAAACATTAGCAACAAGCTCGTTAGCCGCTGTGCTACAGCCACAATCAACTGGCTATCATCAGGTTGGCTTATGCAGTAAAAGCAACTTTCAGCTTCTGTGTCTGTGAGTCAAGGACAGTCGCGAAATACAGGCTTTATCTTCAGATATTTTAGAAAGCCTGCACTTGAGGCCAGTTGTTAGTGCTAGCTATCGCTAGCGGTCCTGACGTTAGCTTCACTTACATTATTTGCTGTTATATGGTTCTTTACAGCTTGTGGCTCTGAGCGCTTGATCGATGCAGCTGCTTCAGGGTTTGAGAAGCAGCTGAAAGCGCTTATCCTGTGTCAAATTATCCTTTATTGACAAAGCTGTCTTTGGTGAAATGCTGGCGCAAACACGTAGCTGTTTGCTGCCAGCAAACAAAAAAGCTACCCACTGATTTCTGGTGGCATCGTCTTTTTCAAGAGAAATATTTGTTTTTTCTTTGCGTCCAAAAAGTAAACGGACATGTAGCTTTGGGAGAGATACTAACAAAATTGCACCTCAAATGATCTGCGGTTCTTCTTTTGTATTTCCAAAAGTGTATGCTACTAAGGCATAGTATGATCTGCGTTGTTAGTGCCCCACTAGAATAGTTTCGGTGTGGGCAGGTCCAGCGCAGTGGTTGGCTCTGGCTAGGTCTGTACTAATTGGACGGCACAACCTGGCGTCAGGTTTGCCCAGATCTCGTGAAGATCTCGGGAGGAGCTGTTCAGAGAGGAAATCACGCACGAAATCACGTTCTTGGATTACGGCAAAACCCCTGTATCTTATGTCTAGAAACTTTTCAGAGGTTGAGCATGGACAACCAACATTATAACATTACTAATATGTATTAAAAGAAGGATCAGCATAATAGGTCCCCTTTAAGCACCCAAAAAATTCAGCAAAAGCAAGGAACCTCACAGAATTTAATCAATCCATATCTGAACAAGTCTCTACAAAAACACAATGCTGTTATGGCAGTGTTTCCGAAGATCTGTCTTGTATGTGCAGTTATGCGCAAAGTGCTGGAGTACAATTCAAACAATTTCAAAAACTATGCAAAAATACCAGCTGTTCACAACCATTAATACTACAATCGAATGCTGTTAGTAAGTTTGAAAATGCTGAATAGTCTTCACATACTTGTGCACCAATATTTTCTCAAATATATGAATTTAATTGGATATTACTGAATATCCTACAACTAGTTCAGCAATGAATGGTCATTGGAGGGTGACAGAACTACAAATGACCTGGGAAAATTATACCTGGAGGAACCGTACGCATAAGGTAACTACTCAGCTTGACCAAGCCAACAATACAATTATGGTCACAAACACCATCAGAGCCAATCCCACATAATGACCCTTTTAGGGTAACTCAGGAAGTTACGAAGCAGTAAATGGTCTTCAGGATTAATCCAACATAACCTTTGGGTCATTAATAAGGATTTTAATTTTGTTGCGATAATTTATTTGCTCATTCTAGTGGTCATTTTGCAAGTTATCTCTCAAAATGATCTTCACCGTTGGTAATTGAGGTGTAATGACCTTTTGGCGATACCAAGTCCATCCATGTACACCTGAAGCAAACATGTCATACATTGCAGAAGATGTACAGTACCAGTCAAAAGTTTGGACATACCCACATTTTTCTTACAATGTATGTTAAAGAAATAAGCAGACTTTATTTTGCAAACAAAGATCTAATTCTTAAATCCATCAAACTAACCACCATTTCTTGTCATATTTGCAGAGCATTCTCAATTTTTTTTTTTAACAAGGGCAGTCATATGACTATAATGAATTTGCAGCCGCACGGCTGTCTAACTTCCCAAAGACGTGCTGCACTTGAGGTGGCTTTTCATCAACCTTTTTGCCCAATAAGTCCCAAAACCGCTTGACTTTAATTCAGCTGTTGGAAAATAGAAGGAGATTATTTGTCTGTTTACTTTGCAAAATATGGCTTCTTTGAGAATTCAAAAATTTTGGACACTATTAAAACAAGTCAGTTATTCTCTTTTCACTTCTGACTGTTTACCTTTTACAAAATTCCATTTGAGATTATCAAGAGAAGTCAAGCTGTTTAAATTTCTCTTAAAACAGATTGCTGTGACATTAGCAAAGCGTGTCCAAACTTTTGACTGGTACTGTATGAGGGGTCACAAAGCATAAAAATAAGACCAATGGCTCTGTAGCTCTCCGGCAAACATTCAAAACCAGTCAAGGCAAAACCCATAGACAGTAAAAGAAGTGGATGGCGGGATGGCGCTGTTCTCAACAGGAGAGCGATGGAGCTCAATTGAACGAGTTTTCAGTTGAGCACCACGCCTACTGCGCAGGCTCAAAGTAAGCTCGCTGACGTTTTGTGACGTAAACCAACGTCCTGAGAAGCGGTAACTCGTCTGGTAGATGTACCCTACACATAATTCCCAGCGAGCAAGCGATTGCGTCTGTAAGTATAATCTGATTGCGTTTGATGTTATTATGTTTTAGTTCCATTACTTCATAGGTACTTCACATCTTTAGTGACGTGGCTCAATCATCTACTGTCTATGATTTGTCTATGGGCTTCTGGTCTAAACAATACAGTTATTTACCTACTGTGCGACAGAAAGTCGCCGTCAATTCACGTCACTTTTAGCCTGGCCTGGTGCCATCGGCTAAAAATTCTTATTATTAGACCATAACGCTACATACGAAGTAAAGAAGTCTGCTACAAAATGTAGTTTCTCTGTAGAAAATATTTCCCCTGACATGAAGGCTCATAATGCTTTTAGTGTAAAGTTAATTGATGTCAAAAGTCAGACAAAATGAATGGGGGTGAATGGAAAAGCTACCGCTAGGTGATCATCTGCTATCTTCCAGAGCTTTCAATTGAGCGTCAACTTCTGGGTGTGTTCCTACCCCCTTGACAAAACCCACGTGAATCACACTATGTCACAGCCTACTGACCAGCCATTAGAGGGCATGGTTGCAACACTTTTAGTTATGATTTTAAGAAGGCATATTTTCTAAATTGGGAAATTTCAATTATAAAAAAATAGTGAAAAATCCAAAATTGAACATTTTAAAAACTGCAAACAAACTTTAGAGACATGGTCTCAAGGAAGCTTCAAAGGAAACATGAAGTGAATCTGGCCATTGGTTTCGGAGGAGAAAATTTTGCTAACGGAACATGACCACGACCACAATGCTGCCTGATCCCAAGACCTCAGCCTGCCTATCGGACAGTGAGCTAAAAAGGAAATAACAGAGTTCACAGAAACTTGCTGTAAAGAGTATACTGCACAGGATTACTTCCAAGTGTAGCATGTTGAAATTGAAAGTTTATATATTTAAAAAAGGTTTTATATTTAGCCAACAATTTTACCAATTTTCAGTTGCAGGACCAATGAGGGTTTAAGGGGCCTTCCCAGGTTCATTTGATTAACCTTGTTCCAGCACAGATATGGGTATAATAACACTTCAGTTTATTAGTTCAACACAAAAATGTACCATTCCATTGGTTTTTATTGACATTGTTACCATGGAATTGACGTTAATATGCAAAATCACGGTTGTATTGTGGCAAGCCTTACTCCCAAACCACCTAACCAAATCACTTAATTCTTTTTGTCCCTGTTAGATATATGTCATATCTATGCAATCACATGAGGATTTTTCTATATATTGCTTATTTATTTTTTTCTAGTTTTTCATCCTAAAAAAATTCCTAGAATGGGTCAGTTGGATGAGACATACACTCCCATGAAATTGATACCATTGCCCCTATCAGAAAAAGCCAATGTGATTGCATGCAGAAATAACCAACAAGTCTGCAGTCAAAATGTGAGGCAATTTGGGTGAAAAATAAAAAATTATCAGTGCCACAAGTGTTGAAAGTCACCAGATTTTAGTGGACTTATAAAATTATTTGAGGTGGGAGAGCTTAAAAAAAAGTCTTTTTTTTTTTTTTTAACAAATTTGATAAAATTAATGTCAAAATGTTTTGATTTTCTTAAAGTACACATCTTAGTGAACCTTAAAGGGAAAAAAGCAAAAAAATGAAAAAAAAAAATTCATTTTGAACCTGGGAAGGCCCCTTAAGGGCCTTACCAAAGGATTCCAACAGCTGCATTTAGCCAGTTGCAGCTATACTAAGCCATGCACCATCAACAATCTGACTTCGAGACAAGCACCTTAGCCACCAAGCTAACCCACACCCCAAAGTAAGGCAAAAAACTGAACATTCAGGTATAAAACTGGACAGATCAGGGGTTAGGGCAGAAATACTTAAATCAGGCCCTGGAGGCTGTTAGTACAGCCAGAGTCCCTTTAAACCTGATTGCTAATTGATTGCTTAATCCCAGAATTAGGCCAGAGATTTAGCTATTCCCACAGGCCCAAGGTTTAAATAAGTCCTGATTAGAGGTGGAGCATGAACACCTGCAGTGTTACTGGCCCCCGAGGGCGAGATTTAAGCTTCCCTGAGACTAGACCCTGTTTTGCAGGGGAGATAAGCACATTTTACCTGCTGATCCATGGGTTCCGGTGGCCCCTCAGAGGCCGTGGTAACTGCAGGGGCTGGGTTCTGCTCAGCATCCGCCATCGTCAGTGCACTGTCTGATAACAGAGCAAAAGAGAGAGAGTGAGACAGAGACAGAGAGCCCAGTCAGAAATATTCTGTTTTCAGATAGAGAACAAGGCCTCATACTGATCATACCAATGACACTGCCAAAACTGCAGCAGTCTTCCACAGGCAGAATTATGTGTTGAGTAATTAAGTCAGGGTCAAACAAGTGTGTTCATGGGGCGCAAAATTTTTTTTACAAATCTGCCCCAGGAAATTTTACTTTGACTATGAGGTATCTAAACCACAATTTAAAAACCATCAATACCAGGTCATTCCTATTCATCCGAATGTTAATTAGCAGCAAAGGTCCACTTAAAGGGATAGCTCACCCAAAAATGAAAATTCACTCATCATCTACTCACCCCAAGGCTAATCGAAGGGTCTGTGAATTTCGTTCGCCCTCAAAACACTTTTGGAGTTTTAAATAAAAACTGCATTGAAGACAAATCCAAATCAACTGAAGTCATTGGTGACCACTCTTTCAAGCATAAAAAACAACTAGGGTAAATGACGCTGCAACGGCCTTAAACATCTCCAATTGGAGAAACGTGCTGCAGTTTTGAATGTTATTATTCACTGACTGAAGAGCTTTACCCTCGTTGGCCACCGTAGTGAGGTCAACTTCTTCCGTGAAAATAAACAGGGCTCCTACCTAAGTGGCTACATCGGGCATTTAGGCTAAAAACATGGGGAAAGACGTCTTTTCGAGTCAAATTTGAATGTCGGGTCTTACGGGCACTTGGATTACGCCGCATGATCAGTATGGAGGCATTTTGTGTTTTTTACATGTTGTTTTTTACGCTTGAAAGAGTGGTCACCAATGACTTCAGTTGATTTGAATTTGTCTTCGATGCTGT
Organism: Gymnothorax javanicus; assembly: GCA_029692085.1. NCBI lineage: Eukaryota > Metazoa > Chordata > Actinopteri > Anguilliformes > Muraenidae > Gymnothorax > Gymnothorax javanicus. The sequence goes on from CM056196.1 coordinate 26,520,623, forward strand.
TTTTCTTCTTAACTCCAAAAGTGTGCTGAGGACAAAAATAATTCACGGACCCCTCGATTAGCCTTGAGGGGAGAAGACGATGAGTGAATTTTCATTTTAGGGTGAACTATCCCTTTAAAGGAGGTCTAACCAGCAGCACTTTGCTAGGTAAGTCTCAAAGCTAGATGAAGATACTAACAGAGTTCCAAAGGGGCCAAATAGTTAATGCCCGAATTGCAGATGTGTTTGTCACAAAAAGGCAAAATTCTTTAAGGTCGCAGGGGAACAGTATCAAAAATAACACAACCTCTGCCAAACATCAAAAACACCAACAGGAAAAAAGAATCGTGGTTGCAAGTGAGAGCCCGATATAAGCCGGTTTATACTTGTAAGACGTGCCGGTCTAAAGTGTTTGACGACCAAAATGATGTCAGAGAGTCAGAAAAAAGTGTTGTCAGACAGTATTTTGTACCTGTCCAATATTTGTAACATCGCAGACACTGTCATTGGCTCCCATATATTTTCATTGGCTTGATGGACCGAGAGTGCGATGGCTGTCATGGATATAGAAAGTCGACACCATAGCATTCACAAAAAGATTGGTTGGTTATAATTATGAAGAAATAAATATAATTATTATGGAGATGACATTTTGCATATCAGGTGTCGTCAGACACTTATTTTAAGCATAAAAATATCAGTGTCCTCCGAAACTTCTCTTAAGACAGCTGCGGACAGATGTCTTACAAGTATAAAATGGCCATAAAAGGGACAGTCGAAGTTTCAGGGAGGATAGTTGCTGATAACCACTGAGCTACAGCACTAAATATCACCATAGCTTGTATCAATCCACCTCTGAACAAGTCTCAATAAAATCGATACATCTTGAGCTTCACAACGTTGATGTTCATGGACGTTTTCCCAATGATTTCCCAAGGACCTGATCCCAATAAAAGAAAGCCAGTCAAAACAAGTTCAAGTGAACTACATCCTTGGGACGATGGCGCGTAATTCGTGAGAGCTTGTGCAAGGTGGACGTAAATGCCTCTTCTTCCTTTTCTGCAAAATCGGGCTCAGTTAATGCCTGTGCTCTGACACGTAGAATACGCTTGTCAAGCTTCATGATGTTAAGTAAAAATGGAGGAGTAGTGCTTCAAGGTTAGAGTCCACACCAAGAAGAAGAAGAAGACGAGGAACAACAACAACAAGAAACTGACCCTGTTCCAAGGACAACTACAAGCATGGGCTTCACTTTTAAACCCAAAAACCTCTCTGAGTGATCAAAACCTCATGGGGGGGGATGGTCCATGGCTCCAATTTGAGATAGCGACTCAAGTGAACTCAACCTGCAGGGTTCCTATACCTTTTCAAAAGTCAAATTCAAGCACTTTTCAAGCACTTTAACAATACATTTTCAAGCTTTTCCAGGAGCTTACAGCAGTGGTAAATTATATATTTATTGGACTACTCAGTCAGATGGCAATTCATTATGATAAGGATGCAATTCACATTGCTATTACAAGTAGTTCCAAGTACTTTATGCCAAATCCAAGCACTTTTCAAACCATGAAAACACTGCTTTGAAATTCAAGTGCTTCAAAGAGGTTCCTGCGTCCTTGTACAAATAACAGGAGACAGTTTCCACTGACCAGGCCCTATGGGAGCTGCTTAGTAAGGGTTAGGACAGAAGTGTAAAAGTGTTGACTACAGGGCACATGCATTCAGGGCATCATTGGTTCAAGACAGAGGATGGGCATAGGGAGCAAAAACAAGAGGAGATGATTCACAATAAAAATATAATTCAAGTTCTTATCTGGTCTTGAAATCTTGGTCTCTGAAGGGTAATTATTTCCAAGCAAAGAAATTGTAGAATTTAAAAGTACAGTCATATAATTTTGCCACACTAGAATAGTGTGACTTTGAAGGGGAAATGCACGTCTAGTATGAGGCACACCTGATTACACCAACCAGCAACTCAAAAGGATCTCTGATTATTGAATGATGTGTACTTTGTTAGGGTTGGAGAGAAAACCTACAAAATGGTAGATCTCTGGCTGGTGACCGTTGGTCTACAAGGCATCCAAAAACAAGCTCAACTTGCTTTGCCATCTAAACCAGTGTTTCCCAACCCTGTTCCTGGAGTACCCCTGCCCTGCATATTTCAGATGTCTCCTTGATTTAACACACCCAGATCAGGTCATTAAGTACTCCACTATCTGATCAGCTGAATCAGGTGTGTAAAATCAAGGAGACATCTGAAATATGCAGGGCAGGGGTACTCCAGGAGCAGGGTTGGGAAACACTGATCTAAACCCTCAAGGGGTGCTGTTGTCATCTTATTGATGCAGTCACCACTAGTAATACTACAATTTGTTATCAGTTGCGACCTTCAGAAATGCAATTAGATTAAATATTACACAATGTCGAGAAAGGAATCTGACATGGATGGGATGACAAACCCAGAAATACTTTAAACAATGCATTGTGCATTCTATTCATCTATTCATTGGCATCTTGCCAAAACTGAAAAAGGAAGACCAAACAGAGAAATACTCAAGAAAATAATTCAAAGAAGCTGCTAAGAGTCAAACAACGCTCATGGTCCAGGGTGCACAATTCCACTGATGGTATGCCATTCTGCCCGCTAGCCTTTTTGTTCCCAACAAATACCTAAGTTTACATTTTCTTGACAGTTCTAGACACTACACCAATTCTTTCTGGTACTTTAATCTTAAGTTTTCACTTGCAGTCTGTGGCTGTGATTGGAGTTAATTCAAATTTTAGTTTATAATGTGATTGAGCCAATTAAAATAATGAAGAGCAGAAGCTGCCACAAAATTGTGCACAGATGGCAATGAAAATTTTATAAAGCATTTTTGAAGACAGCACAGTTGGTTTTTTCAATAGCATTATTGGGACACAAACAAGGCATTGATATTCATTGGTATTCTAGGGAGGACTGGGACGAAATCAACAAAATTGTTCCTCTTATTGTGAAAAAGGTAAAATGATAGACCAACTTTCTCACTCCAATCGACCTTATTTTCTCAGAAAACTGCATCTCCTCCAATAGACAACATCACACAAATTGAATGCATACATCCTCTAGATGAATAAACATGTTTTGAAAAAACACCAGTATGACATCACCAAGGCTGGCATATGGAAACTTAAATTGAAAAACATTGGACAAAATACCCTTCCGCAAGTTCAATTTTCTACTTTCAAATAGAACTGCAGGGAGACAATGGCTTCAATATATGCACCCTAATGGTGTCATAAGACTCTGTCAATGAAAGCAACAGCCAAAACGAGAACGCTCTTTCACTCATAAACTGTTCCAAATTGGACACCAGTGGTGAATAAAACATGAATCGAGGTTATTTTCTCCGGAAAATTTTCCAATATAAGCAAACTAACAAACTAAAAATGTGTGACTGGCAGATATTGTCAAGTAGATGCACCTTTGAATAGCATGCAATTTAATTCAGAGAAGGTTTTTAATGCAAGTATTTAGCAGTGGAAAAAGTCAGTGTCTTTGTTCTACTCTAAGCAGTAGGGACATTAATCAGAGGCCCAACTACGCAGCAGCTTGGTGGTTTTGGCTAAAGCATGAGCTGGCAGGGTAATGGAACGAATGCTGAAATAAAATTAGGCCAAAGGACCACAGTAATGAGTGAGGACTTTACTCTGCGGCGTGTCACAGGGAAAAACCCAGAGGCTGAAGACTATTTTTCTTCAGGCAATCAGATATTGATGCAGAGAGAGAGCAGGACCTGAGATAATGGCCCAGCCAGAGGGACATAAATGCAGATAACAGGCACAGATAGCAAGACAACATCGATATGAAAGAATGTATAATAAACAGTGTCTGAAGTACTGTCAGACACCTACACAACTCAAATCAAGCTTTTTCTTACTCGTAACCACTTTGAGATCGCAAAAGAAACTGATAAAAGAGATGCATTATTATTATTATCCATCTATCCATTATCTATACTGCATCTTCCTCACTAGGGTTGTGGGGGAGCTGGAGCCTATCCCAGCTGACTATGGGCAAAAGGCCGGGACACACCCTGACAGCTTGCCAATCCATCGCAGGGCACACACACCATTCACTCACACGCTCGTTTGTGCCGACAGGCAACTTAAGAGTCTCCAATAAGCCTAAAAAAGGTTGTCTTTGGACTGTGGTAGGAAACCCATGCTAACACAGGGAGAACATCCAAATTCCACGCAGAAAGGCCCAGGCCGGATTCAGGCCCACAACCTTCTTGCTATAAGGTGGCAGTGCTACTCACTGCACCACCCATTACTACTACTTCTACTATCATTACAATTTTAAACAACATGCGCTTATCTTAGATAAACGTTTTGTTTATTTCCAGTGAATATGCATATGTTGTAATTAATGCGTGACTCATTGCATAGTCATGCGCAATTTTGATTAGCTCTAAAATATAACGGACTTCTGCCAAATTCGATTGACTTCTCAGGCAATATCAGAAAAATACTTTCACACGGATGTTTCTGTCCTGCTACTGCTATTCAACATCTCAAACACTGCTAAGCGTGCACGTTCAAATTATTGTGCCTCCATGCTGTAAAAAAGGGGCAAATGTTGCAATATGACCGCTTTTACCATCCCTCAAGCACGCAAAGAACATCAATGACCTGAACTTACCGTAAGTTTTCTAAATTCAGTTTTCGCCTGGTTCAAAAGGAGGGCGTGTCCGCATCCGCTGCCTGAAAAGTAGAACACACTGAGTTCGCCACTTGAACTTGGAGTAAAATATAAATAAGACGTGAAAGCGACCAAATAGCGACTTGAAAGAAGTTCGTCAAGTTCATTCACCCAATCGCTTTCACTGTCGTCGTATTAGGCTGCGTTAGCCTAGCAGCTCACTATCTGGCTCACAAACTTAGCCGACCAGTAGAGTTTATGCTGAAGCCGTAAAGAAGGCAAATAACAAAGTCAGACTCCACCCCGTTATTCGTACGAAAAACTGACAACCCGGGTCAGTTTGAGAGTTAGTTCTAAGGTAGAAGATACTAAGCGTAATAGTGACACAGTTTACTTAAACACAGAATGAGACTCACTGTACTGCTACTGCAATCAGAGTGTCCTCCGTTGACCTGCTTCCTGAATCCCCCGAACAACTGGCCTCACTGAAGTCGTTACTTTCGCAACAATCGCACGTTGCAGCAAGAGGCGGATCAGATCGGATCTGTCAAATAGTTTAGGTACTCTAGCCAATATTAACGTCCACGACGGCGAGTGAGTGGACATAATACCTTACAAAAGAATACTTCAAGCATAATTTAATTCCCTGGGGAAAACTTTCAATATAGACCTCATAGAAAAAATGAAATTATATTGCAACATAAAATTAATGTAAATGAAATTAAGCCAAATACAAACTGTAATCAGATATGCAGAAGTCCATAAACAAAGCATTTAAACCTAAAATATGAAAACCTATATCCTAAAACTAAAGTGCATTTACCTCACGAGCAACAAACATTGATTGTGATGTTTTACCGTGACTTAGCAGTTGACTCAAAAGGATGAGCAGATAAAATGTCACTCCTAGAAAATCAGGTAGGTAAGTCCCTAAAACGGCTGTCACATTGGTGAAAATTCATTTGTATTTGTTTTGCTTGTGAAGGGTACAGTAAGATATTTATTTGTATCCAATATGAATAATACAAAATTATTCTGTTCTCAGGGTTAATTTGGTAATGTTATATCTTAAAGTACAAGGATTGTGAGGGGGCTAACGTGGCGATTGGAACTGTTACCGGAGTGCAACAGTTACAGGTAAGACTCTTGCCTGAGCCTTCCTATGTGGTGTTTGCGTTCTCACCATGTTCACAAGCATTTCCTTCCAAGCACTCCGGTTTCCTCCCACAGTCTAAATACAGTGCTGTGAAAAAGTATTTGCCCCCTTCCTGATTTCTTACTTTTTTGCATATTTTTCACATTTAAATGTTTCAGATCATCAGACAAATTTTAATATAAGAAAAGGGTAACCCGAGTAAATATAAAATGCAGTTTTTCAATGATGATTTCATTTATTAAGGGGAAAAAGCTATCCAAACCTACCTGGCCCTATGTGAAAAAATAATTGCGCCCCCCCTTGTTAAATCATGAATTAATTGTGATTAACTACATTTTTTGAGTCCAGTTTCACTAGCCACACCCAGGGCGGATTACTGCCAGATCTGTTGAATCAAGAGATCACTTCAATAGAACATGTCTGACAAAGTGAAGTAGGCTAAAAGATCTCAAAAAGCAACATGTCATACCGCGAACCAAAGAAATTCAAGAACAGAGAGAAATTGACATCTATCAGTCTGGAAAGGGTTGCAAAACCATTTCTAAGGCTTTGGGACTCCGGCGAATCATGGTGAGAGCCATTATCCACAAATGGAGAAAACTTGGAACAGTGGTGAACCCTCCCAGGAGTGGCCGGCCTACCAAAATTACTCCAAGAGCGCATCAACCACTCACCCAGGAGGTCACAAAAAGACCCAAACCAACATCTGAAGAACTGCAGGCCTCACTTGCCTCAGTTAAAGTCAGTGTTCATGATTCAACAATAAGACAGAGACTGGACAAAAATGGCATCCATGGGAGAGTTCCAAGGCGAAAACCACTGCTGACCAAAAAGAACACGAAGGCTCGTCTCACATTTGCCAAAATACATCTTGATGATCCCCAAGACTTTTAGGAAAATATTCTGTGGACTGACGAGACATAAGTTGAACTTTTTGGAAGGTGTGCGTCCCATTACATCAGGTGTAAAACTAACACAGCATTTCATAAAAAGAACATCATACCAAAATTCAAACATGGTGGTGGTAGTGTGATGGTTTGGGGCAGCTTTGCTGCTTCAGGACCAGGACGACTTGTCATAATTGATGGAACCATGAATTCTGCTCTCTACCAGAAATCCTGAAGGAGAATGTCCAACCCTCAGATTGTGATCTTGAGCTCAAGCGCACTTGGGTTATGCAGCAAGACAATGATCTGAAATACACCAGCAAGTCCACCTCTGAATGGCTTAAAAAAAAACAAAATGAAGATTTTGGAGTAGCCTTGTCAAAGTCCGGCTTAAATCCTATTGAGATGCAGTGGCATGACTTTAAACAGGCCGGTCTTGCTCAAAACCCCTCCAATGTGGCTGAATTAAAATAATTCTGCAAAGAAGAGTGGGCTAAAATTCTTCCACAGTGATGTAAAAGACTCATTGCCAGTTGTAGCAAACATTTGATTGCAGTTGTTGTCGCCGAGGGTGGCACAACCAGTTATTAGGATTTGGGGGGCAATTACTTTTTCACATAGGGCCAGGTAGGTTTGGATAGATTTTTACCCTTAATTAATGAACTCATCATTTAAAAACTGCATTTTGTATTTACTCGGGTTGTCTTTGTCTAATGTTAAAATTTGTTTGATGATCTGAAACATTTAAGAGCCATTCCACGAGAAAATGGCACTTTTTGAAGAAGTTGAGGAGTTGACCCCCTGAAATTGAATGAAACTTGGCACATAGGTAGATATGGGTGTCTCATGGAAAAAAGCCAAATTTTTAGGTCCATATCTCACTTAGTCTGCCGGTGGCGCCACCTGGAAGCCAGTAAAGTGACTTAGTTTTGCTTTTGACACCACATTTTACATAAATTATTATGACTTAAGGGTACACAGTACCAGAAGTGTTATACTTTTATCATGACCTGTGAGACTTCAAGTCTGGATAGACATCAGCACCACATCAGTGCCAAGCTGGGTAACTATAATAATAATAATAATAATAATACATTTTATTTGAAAGCGCCTTTCAGGACACCTAAGGTCACTGTACAGAAAATATAAAAACAAAAATATAAAATACAAGATAAAAGACAACATACAATAAATAGGGAGGGGGGACCATGTGAAGCAGTTTAGAGAGAGTAAGCAAGTCTGAACAGATGTGTTTTGAGTTTAGATTTGAAGATGGGCAGGGAGGCAGAGTTACGGAGGTCAATAACTATGTTATTGAGCCAGAATTATTTGAGAAATAGCAGTAAAAATTGAAAATGGGAATGGGAATAAAAAAACATCCCAGATATATACCAATCTAGAATAGTTTATTATGTGTTTACTCACTTCAAAATTATCATTTTCAGTTAATCGTACCTTGGTATCTTGCTGGGTTCGTGCAATGGACGGCCAGAAAGATGGTCGAAATTGATTTTCAGTGCATGTTTGAGGTATATTTTCTCAGTAACCCAGACATGTTCCATGGTGATAAATGCCGTTTGTTGTGCTTTTGGAACTCTTTTTTTCAGGAATATCAAGCATTTCTTTGGTATTATCTACACTTTCAAGCTAGACGGAGCTAAAGTTGGAGGAAAACTCAAAATGGACCATTTCATAGCAGATTGTGCCTATGTTTAGGCGGCATTATTTTGTTTACCCAGCAAGATAGAGATCTGAAATTCTCTGGATACATAGTCCCTTTGGAGTATGTTACAGCATTACTAAAATCTCAATGGCAGTATTTTCAGTGTAGATGATATTCAAGATCAAAAGCTGGAAAATTTCACCCCCAGGGATGCCGTAGGTTGGATGCAAATACTGACTATCCCCAGCAATGTATCAAAGAAATTGTTTTTGAATTGTGATACATACAGCTAGTTTTCTCTGAAAATGAAGAGTTTAGCTTGGCACTATGCTGGGTGGATAGCTATCTGACCAAAGGTGGTGCTCTAAAGAGCTAAACTTCCACTTACCTAATATTCCATATTCCCAGACATATAACACAATTCTGTCTTTTGACCTATATAAATTACAACCCATATTCCGAAATAGTTGGGACGAAGTGTAAATTGTGAATAAAATCAAAATGCAATGACTTTAAGATGATATGAGCCAATATGTTATATACAATAGAACATAGATAACATTTCAGATGTTGAAACTGAGACATTTTACATTTTTATCCACAAAAATGAGCTTATTTCAAATTTTCTGGCTGCAACAGGTCTCAAAAAAGTTGGGACACAGACAAAAAAAGGGCTGAAAAAGCAAATAATATATAAGAAAATCAGCTGAAAGAACATTTAGCAAGTACTTAAGTTAACTGGCATCAGGTGTGTAACATGATTGACTATAAAAGGGATGTCTTAAAGAGGCTGAGTCTCTCAGAAGTAAAGATGGCCAGAGGCTCTCCAACCTGTGAAGGCATGCGTAAAAAAAATTGTGGAATACTTTAAAAACAATGTTCCTCAACGTCAAATTGCAAAGGCTTTGAAGGTTTCATCATCGACAGTGCATAACATCATCAAAAGTTTCAGAGAAGCTGGAAAAATCTCTGCGCAAAGGGACAGGGCGGAAGACCTTTACTGGATGCCCGTGATCTTCGGGCCCTCAGACGCCACTGCATCACTCACCGGCATGATTCTGTCGTTGACATTACTAAACGGGCCCAGGAGTACTTCAAGAAACCACTGTCTGTAAACACAGTCCGCCATGCCATCCACAGATGCCCCCTAAAACTCTATCATGCAATAATGAAGCCATTGTTGAGCATGATCTGGTTATGTTTTATAACTTGCTGTACATTTCTGACTGCGCTGTACCTGTACTTGGTAATAGTACATGTATTGTGTATTTGTAACGCTCACAATCACCACCCGTTTACAACCAATAGAGTTTTATACCAAAGGGATTACAAATTTTATGTATAACTGTGCATGTACTTCATATACTTCAAAAGACAGAACTTTGGTATATGTCTGGGACTACGGAATATTAGGTCTGTAGAAAATTAGCTCTTTAAACCGCCACCTTCAATCCAAAAGCTGTCTTCCCAGCATAGTATCAAACCAAACCCTTTATCTTCTGAGAAAACTAGCTGTGTGTTTCACAATTCAAAAAAAAAAAATTCTTTGGTACATTGCTGGGGATAGCCAGTACTTGTATCCAGCATACAGCGCCCCCTGGGGGTAATATTTTCCGACTTTTGATGTTGAATATAATCTACACTGAAAATACTACGATTGAGATTTTACTAATGCTGTAATGTACCCCAAAGAGACTGTGTATCCAGAGAATTTCAGATCTCTATCTTGCTGGGTAAACAAAATAATGCCACCTAAACACAGCCACAATCTGCTTTGAAATGGTCTGTTTTGAGTTTTCCTCCAACTTTGGCTCCGTCTAGCTTGAAAGTGTAGATACTACCAAAGAAATGCTTGGTATTCCTGAAAAAAGAGTTCCAAAAGCACAAAAAATGGCATTTACCACCACAGTACATATCTGGGTTACTGAGAAAATATACTGCAAACATGCACCAAAATCAATTTTGACCATCTTTCTGGCCGTCCATTGCACTAACCCAGCAAGATACCAAGGTACTATTCACTGAAAATGATAGTCTTGTTGTGAGTAAACACATAAAAAACTATTCTAGATTGGTATATATCAGGGATATTATTTTATTCCCATTCCCATTTTCAATTTTTACTGTCATTTCTCAAATAATTCTGGCTCAATAACATAGTTACACAGCTTGGCACTGATGTGGTGCTGATGTCTGTCCAGGCTTGAAGTGTCACAGGTCATGATAAAAGAATAACATGTCTGGTACTGTGTATCCTTAAGTCATGATCGTTGATGTAAAATGTGGTGTTGACCGCAAAACTAAGCCACTTTAATGGCTTCCAAGTGGTGCTACCAGCAGGCAAAGTGAGATACAGACCTAAAAATTTGGCTTTTTCCGTGAGACACCCGTATACTACCTATGTGCCAAGTTTCATTCAATTCCAGGGGGGTCAACTGCTCACCAAATGTCAATCTCTCGTGGAATGGCTCTTAAGCGTGACAAATATACAAAAAAAGAAGAAATCAGGAAGGGGGCAAATACTTTTTCACAGCACGGTACAATCATATTGAGCTAACTGGAGATTCTACTTTGCCCTTAGGTGTGTTTATGTGAGTGATCGTTGTATTATTCCGGCAATAAATGGGTGAACTGATCAGGGCGTGTTCCTACCTCTTGCCCACTGGATACTGGGATAAACTCCAGTCTGCCCATGACCCTGACCAGAGGGTTAATGTTAAGTAATCAATGGATGGACAATGGTCTACCCTCACTCAATACACCTTTGAGTGCATCGGGAAATTTGAACTTCAGGTGGTCAAAAAAAAAAAAAAAAAAAAAACATATTCGTGTCTATGAAAAATGACATCCATTACAGGAATTAAATAATCACTGAATAGAGATGACATGGAAGAATAACAGTTTTGAGGCAGTAAAATGTTAATGAAACATCTGCTCAGATTTTCCCAGAGCGGCTGCTCGACCAGCCCACAAAGCATTGGGCCAATATAACATTTGGGAGGTTGCAAAATGAGGTGATACATTTTTAATATTCACTGCTGCTGTTAATATAGTTGCAGTCTTCCTCTTTGGGCTTGTAAAATAATTTCTGAGGTATATTTCAGTATATTTATTTCCCTGCGGAGTCTGCGCAGTTCATGAGAATAGATGCACAAGATAACTTGACTTCCACAAGTGGAGGGATACACATGGTTTACAGAATAAACTATAAACATACAGTTTGGCTAATAAGGGGTCATAAAGAATGTTATTGACACTCTAAAATGTTTTGCATAAAGCGGGATGTATATGCAGTACGATGGACCAGGTGTGGTTAATTGGAGAGTCTAAATGGCCCCAAGGTATGACACAGTATGAATGAACAACGCATGTACACACCAATGGATTTGTTAACTTTCCCAAGAGAACTCCCACTCAGCGTATACTATGAGGATAGGCTCCACACTCCCCTGTGACCCAGATTAGATTGTAAATTGATATTTACATTTCAAGTTAAGTACCTTGAATAAGATGCAATGCCCCACAATGAGGGCCAAACATGCTGCCTCCACAACAAGCCCTGTACCTCAGTATGAATTACATAATTATATATGATGAAATACATATTCTTCTCAAAGCTAATGTTGGACCGGTTTATTGCCTTACGACATACAGAATCTGTGATAGCTAAGACTTATTTTGGCGTAACCATGAGGTCAGGGATCGCCGCTGGAATGGGGTGCAGGAGTGAGGTCACGTGAGTCGGGGTTTGGCCAGAGTATACTTTCCTTTCATTTAATTTATCCATGAGATTGAGGATGAGTTTCAATGCGTAGACACATTACATATGTTAAAAATGCAACGTATAAACGACTCTTTGTTACTATCTTAAATATATTGCAATCAATGTTTCAGGGAAGGAATAAAATCAATAAAGACACTGGAAATGGATGTGAAGAAAAGACTGGTGACATTACCTCGGCATCCCCAATGATATTTGCGCCCAAAAGCCCCTCTAAAGCTCTCTTGTAGCCACTCTAAAATCAGGGCATCTGTTGGGCCCTTGATCATGGCCCTTTACTCCGCTTTGCACCAGGGGAATTGGCCCCTGTCTCGTTTCATCAACTGCAAGTCATTCTGGATAAAATTACCAGCTAAATAATGCAATGATTTGCCTTTGTCCACAGTTCTCTGCCATCTTGTGGGTTCCGGGTGAGAGTTCATTTAGTGCAGACAGGAGCTTCCCCTGGGCCTGATCTGTGGCCCTCTCAAGATGTTTTAGCAATAACAATGTACCTGTGTTTTCTCCTCCTATACCTATGTGCTGACTGTTCATTCTTTCATTCGACATTTGGACTGAATCCAAAAACAGCTGTTTGCAACGTTATTTTTTGATGTCATTTGTTTTTGTTTTGGCAGCCGTCCTTGCTACTCGACGATAACGGGGGGGGATTTTAATTTTCGTACTGCGGAGGATTGAGCTGTTGTTTTGTCTTGGATATGCTCATTCCCCAAGCTCCATATCATGGGAACAACATCGACAGCCCGCTCTGCTATCATTGCTAATATTCATCTAATTCTTTTCACGGATGTAGACAATGTCTTACACATGCCGGACTTCTAATCTTTGGCTTGCACATGGGGGCCGTTCTCGAGAAACACCGCCAGGTTTGTTCAGAACTCCCAATGAACCCCGACACAAAATCCTGATTTCAGCCCAGGGAGACACTGAGTCAATTGTTCCACTTGGATGCAGCCTTAATTTCTGTGGATATCAAAACCATATGACACCAACACTCGCTGGCGTGATTCAGCCAACCAGCAACAAAACGGACTTTGGTTGTAATATTCGCTAAAAGCACAGGGGGGCAGTCCTGACTCACATACAGTTCACAGCAATCAAGGCTCCACTGTGAGTTCAAGTCAAAATGATAACTGCTGTCATCTTATGACAATGTACTGTTTACTCCTTAAATATAAATCGAAACACGATTACTACAACACTTAGTTTTCATACGGTATCATTACTTTCTCCCGAACGATTAAGAAAATGAATGCATTATGGGCGCAATTTTTATGGTCCAGGATTCATCTGAAGGTACATTTGTTTAGCTGAAATAGATTTGGAAGGCGCGCCTAATTGCATACAAATATGCACAGTTGTAGTGCTTTACATCTCCCACAAGTGGCAGCAATCCAAACAAAAAAGTTTAAGCATTTGTGTACAACCTACTTAGGCCCAATACAGGACAAATCACCTTAATGAGAGTTCCACTTAAAAAAAAGCAATTTACAGAAAAGTCTTTGAACTGTTTTCAACATTTTTATCATGGATTTGCCTCTGCTTTGTGTATTCTCCTAATTTTGTGATTTTAATGCAGTTTTGTCAAGGGTTATTCCTGCATAGAAATGCTCGTATTTGCTGGTTTAATTGCCTTTAATCATATATTTTAATGCTCTTTCAGTATCATCTTTTATTATTAAGTGTCCAAACTGGAGAGGCTTGGGCACATAGTCGTTTGTACTATTATTATTTATTTATTTATTCTCAACCACATTTTCTATCCCTGACACAGCTTAACGTAGGCTAAGCTTTTTGGCCATGTGATATAATGTTACATGTAGATGTGCAGGAAGGTGAGTCAGATGACATAGATCAAAGTGCTAAGGGGAGGTGACTCAAAGGGCAAAATCTCACTTGTGTCAGGTATCTACATAACCACTGGTCCAATTTGAATGCAGTTTTCTGCAATATATACCTGAAGCCGAGGCATGAAACTTAGCCTGTGTTGTATTCAGTGATTATACCCTGTTCCTATAGCAATGGAGGTCAAAGTTGAAAAAAGGCAAAAATTCACATTTCAACGGTATGCATCATTGGAAAACACCTTGTCTGAAACTACTGAAGGAATTTGATTGGAATTTGGCACAACTGATTTGCATTGCTGGTAGATTAAAAGATACCTATACAGGATCTTCTCAGTGACCTTCTAAAAGACCATATTGGTTTGAATGTGGTCAGTTTCAACAATTTTCCAATTGCAACCTGCAGGTATCTACATAACCACTGGTCCGATTTGAATATAGTTTTCAGCGATGTGCAGCTGAAGCCAGGCCATGAAACTTTATGGTGTAATGTATTCAGCAATTGGCTGCCATTGCTATGGCAGCAAGGGTCAAAGTTCAAAAAACAATGCACATTTTAATAGTATGCACTTTTGAAAAAGATATCCTCCAAAACTACTGAAGGAATCTGATTAGCATATCGCGCTGTTAATCTGCATTCAATGTGGATCAAACGATACCTACAGTGCTGTGAAAAAGTATTTGCCCCCCTGCCACACCCTGGACTGATTACTGCCAGACCTGTTGAATCAAGAAATCACTTAAATAGAACCTCTCTGACAAAGTGAAGTAGGCGAAAGGATCTCAAAAAGCAACACATCATGCTGCGATCTAAAGAAATTCAAGAACAGATGAGAAACAAACTCATTGACATCTATCAGTCTGTAGAGGGTTACAAAGCCATTTCCAAGGCTTTGAGACTCCAGTGAACCACGGTGAGAGCCATTACTCAGAAATGGAGAAAACTTGGAACAGTGGTGAACCTTCCCAGGAGTGGCCGGCCTACCAAAATTACTCCAAGAGCGCATCGATGATTCATCCAGGAAGTCACAAAAGAACCCAGAACAACATTTAAAGAACTGCAGGCCTCACTTGCCTAAGTTAAAGGCAGTGTTCATGATTCAACAATAAGAAAGAGACTGGGCAAAAATGGCATCCATGGGAGAGTTCCAAGGCGAAAACCACTGCTGACCAAAAAAAACACAAAGGCTCGTCTCACATTTGCCGAGCTACATCTTGATGATCCCCAAGACTTTTGGTAAAATATTCTGTGGACTGATGAGACAAAAGGTGAACTTTTTGGAAGGTGTGCGTCCCATGACATCCGACTGAAAACTAACACAGCATTTCATAAAAAGAACATCATACCAACAGTCAAACATGGTGGTGGTACTGTTATGGTTTAGGGCAGCTTTGCTGCTTCAGGACCTGGACGATTTGTCATAATGGATGGAACCATGAATTCTACTGTCTATCAGAAAATCCGGAAGGAGAATGTCCAACCATCAGTTTGTGACCTCAGGGTCAAGAGCACTTGGATTATGGAGCAGGACAACAATCCAAAACACACCAGCAAGTCCACCTCTGAATGGCTCAAAAAAAAAAAAAAAAAAAAAAACAAAATTAAGGTTTCGGAGTGGCCTAGTCAAAGTCCAGACTTAAATCCGATTGAGATGCTGTGGCATGACCTCAAACAGGCCGTTCATACTCGAAAACACTCCAATGTGGCTGAATTAAGACAATTCTGCAAAGAGGAGTGGGCCAAAATTCCTCCACAGCGATGTACAACCCAATTTCGAAATAGTTGGGACGAAGTGTAAATTGAGAATAAATCAAAATGCAATGACTTTCAGATCACATGAGCCAATATGCTATCTACAATAGAACATAGATAACATTTCAAATGTTGAAACTGAGACATTTTACATTTTTATCCACAAAATGAGCTTCTTTCAAATTTTCTGGCTGCAACAGGTCTCAAAAAAGTTGGGACACAGGCAAAAAAGGGCTGAAAAAGCAATTAATATATAAGAAAATCAGCTGAAAGAACATTTAGCAAGTAATTAAGTTAACTGGCATCAAGTGTGTAACATGATTGGCTATAAAAGGGATGTCTTAGAGAAGCTGAGTTTCTCAGAAGTAAAGATGGCCAGAGGGTCTCCAACCTGTGAAGGCTTGCTTAAAAAAATTGTGGAATACTTTAAAAACAATGTTCCTCAACGTCAAATTGCAAAGGCTTTGAAGGCCTCATCATCGACAGTGCATAACATCATCAAAAGATTCAGAGAAACTGGAAAAATCTCTGTGCGTGAGGGACAAGGCCGAAGACCTTTACTGGATGCCCGTGATCTTCAGGCCCCCAGACGCCACTGCATCACTCACTGGCATGATTCTGTCATTGACATTACTAAATGGGCCCAGGAATACTTCAAGAAACCACTGTCTGTAAACACAGTCTGCCGTGCCATCCACAGATGCCACCTAAAACTCTATCATGCGAAAAGGAAGCCATTGTTGAGCATGATCCAGAAGCGCCACCATGTTCTGCGGGCCAAGGCTCATTTAAAATGGACTGTAGCAAAGTGGCAAAGTGTCCTGTGGTCTGACGAGTCCAAATTTGACATTCTTTTTGGATCCATGGGCATCGTGTCCTCCAGGCTAAAGAAGAGAAAGACTACCCCTCCTGTTATCAGCGTTCAGTTCAAAAACCAGCATCTCTGATGGTATGGGGATGCATTAGTGCATAAGACGTGGACACTTGCATGTTTTAAAAAGCACAATGAATGCTGAAAGGTATATAAAGGTTTTAGAGCAACATATGTTCCCCTCCAGACATCTATTCCAGGGAAGACCTTGTGTATTTCAGCAGGACAATGCAAAACCACATACTGCAGCTATTACAACAGCATGGCTTCATAGTAGAAGAGTCCGTGTGCTGAACTGGCCTACCTGCAGTCCTGATTTTTCACCGATTGAGAACATTTGGCGCATAATTAAACAAAAAGTTTGTCAAAGGAGACCCAAAACTCTCCAGCAGCTGGAAGCCTGTATTAAACAAGAGTAGGATCAAATTCCAATGGCTAAATTCAAGAGACTTGTCTCCTCAATGCCCAGACGCCTCCACTCTGTGTTAAACCGAAGAGGGGATGCTACACCATGGTAAACAGGCCCCTGTCCTAACTTTTTTTGAGACCTGTAGCAGCCACCAAATTTGAAATGAGCTCATTTTGTGGATGAAATTGTAAAATTTCTCAGTTTCAACATTTGGTTATTTATCTCTGTTCTATTGTGAATAAAATACTGGCTGGTGTGATTTGAAAGTCATTGGGTTTTGATTTTATTCACAATTTACACTTTGTTCCAACTATTTCGGTATTGGGGTTGTAAAAGACTCATTGCTAGTTATCGCAAATGCTTGATTGCAGTTGTTGTCACCTAGGTAGCACAACCAGTCATCGGGCTTCGGGGGCAATTTCTTTTTCACACAGGGCCATGTTTTTTAGTTTTTTCCCTCAATAAATGAAATCATCATTTTAAAACTGCATTTTGTATTTAATTGGGTTATCTTTCTCTAATATTAAAATTTGTTTGATGATCTGAAACATTAAAGTGTGACAAATATGCAAAAAATAAGAAATCAGGAAGGGGGCAGATACTTTTTCACAGCACTGTATATAGGTTCTTCCCAGTGACCTACTTTGGCTGGCTTATTGGACTGAATTTTCTCAATTTTAGCAATTTCCCAAATTCAGCATGCAATTACAGTATTTACATGATTACTGGTCCAATTTGAATGCAGTTTTTAGCAAGATATTGACTTGTTATCTCAAAAAGACATTATTATTTTTGTGTATATTGTTATCTCTTTACTTATTTTCATTAATATGACCCAATGTTTCCTGAAATAAATACTTGAATGTACTTGGTATCAGATTCATCTTCATTTCCTCAAGTGTATGATCATCATTGCACACATGTGAACACATCAAATAAAAATTGACATTTCATGACACTTGGACTTTTTTGACTTTTTTCCAGAGTTTGTTGTATGTACCTATAAAATATCTGATTCACTTATTAGTTTCTATGGAATCATGTAAGAAGTAAACTGCTATCGCAGATCAAGCAAAAAGTGCCCAAATTTTAGTAGCCTTTATCTCAGAATCACAGTGTTGTGAAATATCCATTTTTAATTGATGCGTTAACATATATGATCTTGACTACTGTGGACATTGCTTTCAGGTAATCTGCTCTGTTCTCTGCTTAGTGGGTATTTCTGGAACTGATTGTGCTGAGGTGCAGTGAAACAGAATCTTCACAGCTTATTCAGAGGTGGCTGTATCTTGGTTATTTGAAGTTACACAGAGGTAATATTGATTCTTTTATGGAAGTTTGTAGAAAAAGGAACAAAATGTCGTCACTTCCTGTGACATCATCATGGCCAGAACTGCTCATACCTTACTTAATTGAAGACCTAGAAGGGTAATACTAACAACATATGCAGTAATAGCTTATGATTCAAGGAAGTCAATGATGTTGTGATGATCACATGAAATCACATGGTCTTGCTTGGAGACAGACAATACTGCTTGCTACTGTTATTATTATTATTATTATTATTATTATGATAGTAGTGGTAGTAGTAAAAACCCCAATTCCAATGAAGTTGGGATGTTGTGTAAAACATGAATAAAAACAGAATGCAATGATTTGCAAATCTCACAAACCCACATTTTATTCACAATAGAACATAGATAACTTATCAGATGTTGAAAGTAAGACATTTTACCATTTCATGAAAAATATTAGCTCATTTTGAATTTGATGGCAACACATCTCAAAAAAGTTGGGACAGGGCCATGTTTACCATTGTGTAGCATCCCCTTTTCTTTTAACAACAGTCTCTAAATGTCTGGGAAGTGAGGAGACCAGTTGCTGGAGTTTCTTCTAAGCCAGATTTTTCATTTTATGATGTGCCAAATGTTATCTATTGGTGAGAGGTCTGAACTGCAGGCAGACCATTTCAGCACCCCGGACTCTTCTACAGCGAAGCCATGCAGTTGTGATGGATGCAGTATGTGGGCTAGCATTGTCTTGCTGAAATATGCAAGGCCTTCCCTGAAAAAGACTTTGTTGTAAAACCTCTGTATACTTTTGAGCATTGATAATACCTATCCAGATGTGTAAGCTGCCCATGCCTTAGGCACTAATGCAACCCCATGCCATCAGGGGTGCAAGCTTTTGAACTGAAGCTTTTGCATGATATAGCTTTATCTTGCATTTGTGGATTTAATGGCAAACTGTGTTCACAGCCAATGATTTCTGAAAGTGTTCTTGAGCCCTTGCAGTGAATTCCAATGCAGAATTATGCCTGTTTTTAATGTAGTGCAGTCTGAGGGCCCAAAGATCACAAGCATCCAATATTGACCTTCGGCCTTGTCCTTTGCGCACAAAAATTTCTCCAGATTCTCTGAATCTTTTGATGGTATTATGTACTGTAGATGGTAGGATTTTCAAAATCTTCGGAATTTTACATTGTGGAACATTTTTCTGAAATTTTTCCACAATTTTTAGACTCTGTTTTTTGCAGATTGGTGAGCCTCTGCCCATCTTTACTTCTGAGAGACTCTGCTTCTCTAAAATACTTTTTTGATACACAGTCATGTTACTGAACTGTTGCCAATTAACCTACTTAGTTGTAAAATGCTGGTTTTTATTAGTACCTTTTACTTTTCCAGCCTTTTGTTGCCCCGTCCCGACTTTTTCGAGATGTGTTGCATTCAAAATGAGCTAATATTTTTCACGAAATGGTAAAATGTCTCGTTTTCAACATCAGGTATGTTGTCTATGTTCTATTGCAAATAAAATATGGGTTGATGAGATTTGCAAGTCATTGCATTCTGTTTTTATTCATGTTTTACACAACATCCCAACTTCATTGGAATTGGGGTTTGTACTACTACCACTACTATCAAAAAATAATAATAATAATAATAATAATAATAATAGTAGTAATAATAACAGTAGCAATTTGTTGTAGGAGTTTGTAGTAATAGTAGCAGAAGTAATAAAAATAATTGTGATAGTTATCGTAATAGTAGGAGTATCAGTAGTAATTGTCATTTCATTAGTTGTAGTTGCAGTATATAAATCTACATCAGTATGAATTTTTTTATTTCAGTGTGTGTGGAATGAGCGAACATGAAAATCTTCTCTGGATGCTGGGGAAAAAAAATAGCCCTCTGCTTCCCATCACTGCATTATCTGTGGTCATTAGGCTTCTGCTCGTCCACGATTCATCAGGACTTTTCCAATGCAATTTAAATTGTTGAAGAGTTCCCATTATATGGCCTTGTTTTCCCGCATTAATCCTGCAGCCATTAGAACAAAACTCTGGAGGAGTCATGTGGTAATATCTTAACCATCCAACGTTGTGGAACACTGTTTTCCTTTTCTTTTTTTTCTTGCAATTCTGCTTCTCCAAGCTCTGCCACAAAAACTAATTCACATTCATATTCAAGAGAACCAGTTGGAAAAATAAATAAATAAATCAAAATAAGTGGGTGAGTGTGCTTCGCATAGCAATGTGTGCATAATCGGACATTAGCCTGTGGAGGCATTCAGCGTTAGCACTCCATCCTAGTGAGGCACTGTGGGATATTTCCTTCAATTACACTTAGTGGTTCCTTTGATGTGTGAAAAAAGAATATTCTCCCATTGGCTGTTATAAACCCTCCTTTCTTGGCTATGCCCCAAACTGGGGTCATTCTAAAGCAATGAACTTGAGTTCACGAGTTTGAATCCCACTGGTGTGCGGCACTGCAGTTGAAGTCATAACGCCCTGTGGTACCGTTATTTAGAGTGGGTGCCTGGACGTATCTGTACATGCTGGTGAATGAATGAATAAGCAATCAAGGCAATTGCACAGGAAACAGGCCTCAATTCCTCCAGAGTCCATCTCTCTTGCTTTGACATAATGACCTTTTTAGTATTTTGCAGCCTTTTCGTGCAAGAGAAATTCTTCACAGCTTGTACTTTAGTCAAACCATAACTTACTCATTCTTCACGCATTGCCTCTGGCGATAGGCTGAGAATTCAATGAGGAAGTGACCTAGTGGCCTGATATGTTGTACCCTAAGTCTTCTCAGGAAACATTAATGCGATATGAGTTGCCTGCAGCTGCTATTGTATTGATGTCATCGGATTCAATACAGTCGCACCGCCATTAAGAAATATGATATTCTAAATGTGAGACACAATCAAAATGTAGCAGGGAAAAGAATGCCTGAAACCACACAAATAATGAAAGCTAATACATTGAAGTTTTCAGTTTCAAGCATTGAATATACTGTTGCATTTTAATGTTGTATATTTATCTCCTTTCCAGGGAGATGCTTTGGTTCAAATTTCCATAAAACTCAAGAAAATTGACACACAACACGTTACATGACAGGAACTCTTTGAAATAGGCCAGTTGCTGTTGATAAAATGAGCTCCTTTGTACAATTGGATGTGATGAAGTAAAAAGGTTTGATCACGCACTGGGCTGATGAGCCCTTGTTTTCTATTATTTATCCCACTACTCATTATTTCACTGGAAGCAGCTGCCAAAATATGTTGAAAATTGATGAGGGGTGCAATCAGCTGTAGGAAATGGGTGGTCCAAAAAATGTATCGCTATTTTAATAGCTGGAAGGTTGAAATGTAATAATGTGATGGCATAGTACTCTTTTCTTGAGTAAGAAACATTATCTAGATAGGGCATTGTAAAGGTTTCACCAGAGGTAAGATACAGTATGTTTTGTTTCAACAAAATATGGATGCTGCATCCGAGTAAAATGGTAGTTTGTGCTTTGTGAGGGTACTTAAGTGCTTGTTTGTATACTCAAGTCTGTGCTTGTGTATGTATTTGTGTGTATACTTGTCTATGCTTTGAAGCGTGCATGTTTGAGTGCATGTGCATGAATGTGTTCTGTGTACATCTCTGATTGGGTCAGTAGGTGTGGTAGACCGCGTTCAAATGTGTGTGTCTTGAGTCATCTTACCTGGTGTGTGTGTGTGTGTGTGTGTATATACGAGATAGAGAGAGAGAGAGAGAGAGAGAGAGAGAGAGAGAGAGACAGCAAAAATGGACATGGTACTGTTCCTGAGTCAAAGGATAATGGGAAAATCCAAATTGACTGATGGCCAGCCTTTTTGTGGAGAGGAATTCAGAACATTTCTCCCAGTTAGAGAAAATTCTCCAAATGAGCTGTGGTGTCAGAACAATCTGGTGAGAAGCAGGTGGCAGATCAGAAGCGAACATAGCTTCCATTCTGTGCTGTTCTTCGGGGATATGGAATCAATTTGCTCAAACATATCACGATGGAATTATCACAAATTGTAAACAAACTGTAACTGCAATTAAGCCATATAATAAAGTCCCTTTCTCATTGAATCAGGTGAGTGTAAGTGTATTGAGTGTGCGTTGGTGTATTTGTGTGTGTCTATGCATGTTGTGCTGTGTGGGTGTATGCAAGCATTGTAAGCCTACACATTTTTGCATTTGTATATGTGTGTGAATGTGTGTGGGCGTGCTCTCCTGCCAGCTATCCTTCAAAGAATTAGCATTCATTATGAGTAAATCCGGGCAGATAAGTAGCATTTAATTATTGAGGGAATTGCCGGGGCGCTCTATTTATACAAGAAATTCTTGCTTAGAGTGACAACATGGAGAATTGTTTAGCGTATCTGGTGAATCTGTACCCTGTTTTCACACGACTCTGCCTGACTGATCGCTGCCTGACATACTCCGTTCGTTGAAACATCAAGGCCATCGACAGACCGGTCAGAACCAGAACGGTCTTTTGTCAATTTGGCCGCCGACCAAGTGGAAACAACTAGTAATTACATTACCATTCTGACTCGGGCGTAAATATACCGGAGGATGTGCAGAACAGTAAAGAAAAGGAGGCCGCTAGTTAATCTAATTTGTGTTTGTGCTCTCGACAATGCCTTGATTAATCTGTGGTAAATACGGACGATAAACCAGTGCGGAAGGATCGCTACATCCACCGCGTTTCTTCAATCACCTCTTTATTTCGGTGCCTTCTTAGCTGGAGGGATCTGTTGTGCATTTTGTGTTTCGCAGATGTAGAAAATGAAGGTGATGATCGCTGGCATTTATTGTTTTGCATCTGAAAGGCGCATATAAATCATTATAAAATAGCATGTACTGCAACATATTATTCTAGAGTAGGCTATATGTTTAAAATTAATTGCACACTATTCCAATTTTTTTCTGATACATACTGCACTTTTGAAGATATAATGAAAAATATACAGAAATGTTGTCTTCATCACCAAAAAAGCAATATCCGTTGGCAGCAAATTTATTGTGCTGTTGTCCGTTGGATATCATTTCTGCAAGGGAACCCCATATGGAGAGAAGGGTGGAAAAATCAGCTGTATCTCAAAAGTGGATTGCTTAGAGCAATTCTTGAAACTATGGGCCGCAAATCAGATCCCTATCTCTGGGGGCATATATCAGGTTTTAGTGTATGACATCATACAACCGCATTTTTAACCAAGGCCAGATTGAGTGTGGTCTTCTAATGTCTGACTGGATAGGGTCGCTTCACATCCGGTGCTCAATCTTGTTACCGTAATTCATTAAGTTCTAAAGTTTTGCTCTGTGTGGCAAATGTTCCTTGAGGGAAAAAAATGTTGCTGTCTGCAACCACTAATGGAGGGGTCTGTTCCTCACCTGAAGAGTCTGTGGTTATTGGGGATGGCATCTAATCAAGGGGAGGAAATTGAGACCTGTGACAACGTGTAATTTAATTTTGAGTCCAGTCGAATGGAATCGCAAGCATATCAGCGCCTAGGGCTGAACTGGCCTGCTATCGCTCTCCAGGCTCACGTTTCAGCCTGCTTTACTTCATCCGTGTAGAAGTGACGAATTTTACTCGTGTACATGTGACCTGGGGAATATCTGACCTGGGTGTATGGTGAAACCTAACCATAGGCCGGTGGTGCCCAAACCCTCCTCCCTTTTGGAAACCTGTGGGTTATCATTTCAACTGTAAAAAACACAGTTCCTTCTGCAACCGGGCTGCCCAATCACGTACCACGGAGGGCCGAGGGTATGCAGGTTTTCATTCCAATCAGTTTCTACACCAACTGAATTCCCTGATTAGTTCTCTCCTCTCTGCCTTGAAGGTTTACTTATAGTGATTGATTGAAATGAAAACCATCATACTTTTGGCCCTCCATGGTATCACTGTTCTACAACATGAGCTGGAATGCCCATCCCAAAACCTACTATTCTGGTATGTTTTAATTTCAACTCTGAAAAAGTACTTTATTTAATTTATTCACAGCTCAATGAAGTCTCTGGTTGCTGAATAAAATGTGCTTGGTAAGGGTTGAAGTGAAAAATTACAATACAGTTGAAGTTCAGGAAGAGGGTTGTGAAGTCTTGCTCTTGTTTCTGAATGAGATGTGATTGCTCAGGGTAAGGATGTAAACCTACAGGCTTGTGGATGTCCAGGAGCATGATTGGGCAAGTTGGTTAACTCAAGTGCCACTGCAGCATCAGTTTGTGTCAGCTTTGGAAAGCAGTCTGAAGTCTGTGAGCAGTAATAGTGTTGGAGGCTGTCTGAGGAGCTTCCTCATACAACAGTGCATGTCTTTTATAAAAGTGCAGTGGGTGCCAAGGTTGAGTGGGCAGCACTGTTGTCTCACAGCAGGGAGGTTGTGGGTTTGAATTCACCCTGGGACTTTCATTGTGGAAATAGTTTGTTCTTCCTGTACTCGCGTGGGTATTCTCCGGGTTCTCCAAATTCCTTCCAAAGACCTGCAGGTCAGGCTAACTTGGAGGCTCTGAATTGCCATAGGTATGAGTGTGTGTGCGCGCGCGCGCGCGCGTGTGTGTGTGTGTGTGGCTGTGTGTGTGTGTGTGTGTGTGTGTGTGTTCTGTGTTTGATTTGTCCAGTGTTTGTTCCTGCCCTTTACTCACGGAATGCTGAGATAGACTCCAGCCATTTCCTGACCTGGATGAGGATTAGTAGATTAGATAAAGGACAGATGAAAAAGGCTGGAATGGTTGAAGACCACAGACAGCAGACCCCGGTTTTAGAGGTCCTCTGTGCTTCCCAGTTTTTGGCTGGTTTCAGCAGCAGTCATTCATCTATCTGATTGATTGGCTCCCATCAGAAGTCGTCCTTAGCCATTTGGGAAACAAGGTTTGCGGATGTCTCAGCCAATGGGAAACTTGCATTAATCACAGTTGAGTAAAAGTAGAGAGAAAGTCCAGACACTGCAGCCCCACAGGACTGCTGGACGACGGGCCTTCCGTGTGATTGGAATGCTCTCAGCAGAATATTCTAATGTTGATGTCACTATCACTCCTTATAATTAAAAGCAACGGTGCTCCAGAGAGGGGAAAAACAACCTTTCCGAATAGCAACCTCCTCAAAGGGTGAAATGTGAAGTGCTCAGAGGGTGTTAAACTCATACCCGGGAAGGCATCTGCAAGGTTTTTTCCTCTGGTTTCCTTTAAATTATTGTCCAATTAAGACCTTGGAAAACGAGGGCGCGTGGAGTCATCAGCCAATGAGTGACACAAATTAAGGACCTAAAGGTAGGAAAAATTGTCAGTCGCTGCAGAGTCTTGACAGCACCGCTCTGCATCGTTGTATTCACTGCAACCCACGGCCAACACCTCTGCTGAGAGCGACCCCGGGGCCGGCTTAATTAGTGCTGACACTTGACAACCTGCAGGCCCTGTTGCTCTTGTACTCAGTGACTGCGGTACCTCACCTCCCTCATAAAAATGTTCAAAGGTTACAAACAGCAGTCCTCCACATCAAAGGTCACGAGTCGTTCCCTCATATATTTCTTTTTCTTTTTCATTTTTGGATAAACGGTTTTGTTACCACCCTCCTGCTTCTTGTCTTTCTGCCCAGGTCTGCAGTGAGGTCACGGCTCACTGAAAAAGTACAGGAGGAAGGAAAGGGGGGGAGTTCATCCATCCATTCATTCATTATCAGATCCACGTATACCTGGGCTGCCTTGCAACTAGTCTTTTTTGCTGGGGAAAGTTCACATTTCCAAGAAAATGACCCAGAAATATTTATGAGGTAGTGATGAAGTGTGTTCAAATTCTCTAAATGTAAAGGAAAGGTACTTCAATGCTTCCTAACTTATCACCTTTAGCATAGGGTACACTGAACCATCCTTTACAAAAAGAAAGGAGGAAATGCCATCCCAGAATTCAATGTGGCAGCAATATTTAATGGAAGGACTATCCATCAGGCTAATTATGAAAACAAACAAACATGACAGGCAAGAGATGCATTATCACGTTGCCTAGTAAGCGCATGCGGATTCTCTTGGCAGCGCTGCTGTTTTTACCTGAGCCGTTACAAATTCCCCTTTACACCTTTTCTTAACCTCATGATGTTTTCCATCAAAATTAAAGAAAAGTGGTCAGGAATTAGACAAAAGGACATAATTTTTGAACTATTTGAACGCAGCCATGGTCCGGATCGATGGGGTGGGGGCTGGAGTCTATCCCACCATGCAATAGAGAGGCAGGAACATACCCTGGACATTTTACCAGTCCATTGCAAGGCACACTCACACACATTCACACACATGCTATTCAATCACACAATGATGCCTGCGGGCACTTTAGAATAGTGTAAAGATGTGTTCATGGCCTCAGGCACAATGTTAAATTAAAGTAGAGTAGACATGAATTAACGTAGAGCCTGCACGTCAGGACTCAAGTGAAATTTAATATTTATATCAATATTTCAATCCAATGTAGATCTTCACAAGGTCAAATTAAAATTACCTTTGCCCCCACCCAGATATGGGGCGCAACAGGTCACCTGGTACATGATGTCAACCCCAGGTATGTGACACCAAAAATGGAGACAAAAGCAATACTGAAAACCTCTATCACTGCTTGGCTGAACAATTTCCATAGTCATCATTCTCTATACAATTCCATCCACTGTAACAGCAGTCTTCAATACTTACAGACACATATTATTGATGCATTATCATATTCCCTGCCTCCTGGGTGACTGAATGCACATCAAAAAGAAGAAACAAAGATGCCGAGGTTTTATTATGACTTTTTTCTTTGAAACTGGGGGAAAAACAGTTTTAAATTGTCTTAAATGTACTGACGATCAGTGAAATTTTTACAGAGTCATACTGCTGTGAATATTGCAGGGTAACTGCGAGTGAAAGTATGGTGCGGCAAAGTAATTACAGCATTTAACAGTGGTAACTAATTACGCACTATGATAAGTGTTATTATATTGCAATATAAACTGAGCTCATGAGCATCTAAACATTCTCTCTGCCGGTAACTTCAGTTGACTGCATTGCTCAGACAAAACATTGAGTGAACTGGCTAAACAACGGAAGTTACTCACACAATGCACAAGCCAGCTTTGAAACGCCAGAGCTCCGTTCTTAAAACATGAATTAATATGTATGTACTCGCAGTCACTCCCTCACACACACACACACACACACACACACGACATGTTGTGTTTTCATGTTTTGTGGAGACATCCCATTGACTTACATTCATTTCCCAACCCCTTTGCCTTCCCTTAACTGTAAACAGCACATGTCTAGCCCTAACCCTAACCCCTAATGCTTAGTTCCCACTGTCATGCGCTCCGTTACGAACGCCATGATTGGCTGCTTGCAGCTGATCGTGGAACTTTTCTGAAGCTGATTTCACACCGGACGTGTATTCGCGTCTTTGCATTGACTTTGAATCTAATGTGTCGTGCGAAAAATTAGTTTCGCATCCAGTGTGAAAGCGGCTTAAAATTCAGGTTTGGATACGAGGTGATACGATGATCACGATTGACAATTAATCGTGTAGGAAATATTTGAACCGTCCAAAACTTTTCTACAATCAACACGATTGCCACGACTGTCGACTGACCTCAAGATCTGATAGGATCACCACGATTACTCCACGATTAAGACCACGATTTCAATCGTGCCGTGAATCGTGATAGTGGGAACCTAGCATAAACATGCAGTAGCTCAATTTCCTTATGGGGACCGGAAAACGTCTCCATAACGATAAAGAAATCAGGTATTGCATCTCTTGTGCGGACATTTTGTCCCCACAAGGGAAGGTATGCGCTGACTACTCATATAAACACACACACGTACAGACACGCACACATACGCACACACCAATATCATACATGTACACATAAATCTGTCCTTTCTCTCGCTAGTATAACCCATGAAACACACACACACATACGCATGCACGCACGCACACACACACACAAACACACACACACGCACGCACACACATGCACCCACACACACACACACACACACACACACACATGCACACACACTCTCCATCTACTGTTAGGCTGAACACTAAGCAATCATTTATCATTACTCTGTTTGCTTTTTATAATGTATGGGAGGCCAGTTTTTTAAAAAAATTGTTTCTAAAGATCTGTCTTTATTATAATGGCTACATCCCACTGTGAGGCTAGTTTATCTATCATTTTCAGCCACATTTGTGAACTCTCTCTACGCTGCAGTCCTGTTTTCTTAGTTACACAAGCTGCATATCGGTCAGGGAACACTCCCTGGACTGAACCCCAGGCTGCCCGTCTAGCATCATTCTGTGCCCCAAATGAATTCCTATTATGGTTTTAAAGCAACCTATATAAATGTCAACCTAAATGAACATCCAAGCCTGACTCATTATCCCCCACAGAGTACATTACGGAGTGTAGAATCTCCATCGTTGCATAATATATCTAGCTGTTTTTTAAATGCAATTTCAAAAAAAGCATTTACATTTTTTTTTGCATCTCATAAAGAATCTATTGGGATCGTCATATAAAATTTCCCAATTTAACCCCTTTGACTACTATTTTACCTCTAAACTTTTTGGCATATTTTCATTTCATTTCTTTTTTTCTTAAACTCAAAAAGCTCATTGAGGGTAACCCTCACTGACAATGATGCTCAGTTTACAAATTAGATTTACGTATATTGACAACAACAATACTGGAAGACAAACAAATCAATAAAAATATGGGCATACAGGCATTTAAATGTTTAAGATTTCATTTTTAAAAAGTTCATAGGTCAGAGTAAAATTGATTTTAAGGGTTATTGCGTGCATTCGATGCACAAAAACTAAAAACAGTCATTCCCAGTTCAGTTTTGACTTGAGGCACTTTGAGCGTAAGCCAGTCATATGAGCAGTTTTAATTCAGACCAAAATATAAGTGCAAGAGTGATGAGATATCAAACAGTAACTTTCCTGTGAGAACTTTGTAAATAAAGCTGTATGACTGTTTATTTTGTCCCTCAGAAAGGGAAGACCGCCCTACATCTTCATAAAGGGTGCGATGATGCGTACCATGGAGATCACTAGTGATAAATCTGAGAGGGGAATGATAAATTTCACTCTTAGAGCTTACACGTGGAGGCAGCCGCATGCAGATAGTTGATATCACCCTCAACTAAGACTGCCAGTACACTGCTTCAACAACCCTTCTCCTGCAAAGCATATAGAAGCTGGTTTTGTTACTGAATAAAAACCTAATTTTTTGTCTTCGCTTACTGACAAGATTAGTGATATGATGTTTAAAGGAGATTTTCTCATCTAGCCAAATGCCAAGATAATTGTATTTGGTGACTCTATTTATATTAAATCCATGTGCAGTGGAGATGTGAAGGTTATTGTAGTCCATATTTCTAGCTCTAGAGGACAGCATAAAATTTGTTTTACAAGGGTTCTGCACCAACTTCAGCTGCAACTTAATGACCACAACTTATCATCAAGGCAGTGGCAGTTACTTACGCATAACATGGTGCATTCTTCATGTTTTAGTGGTACTTAAATTTTCTACCGCCCCATTGAGACTCTTTGTTTCAAATGCAAGTGTTCACATCCAGCATATGAAGAGGAGAGAATGGGAATAGTGGTTTCTGGATGCCCTAACACCTACTTCTCCGACTCCAAGTACTTGATGAACTGCTGCAAATTCATCAAACCAATATTTCACTGCAAAAACAACAAAAACATGAATCTCAGATCTCAACTATTCCATGTCTTACTCATAATGTAAGGCTGCATCCACACTGGCCCATTCTGGATAAAAGTGGGTACTCCTGCTCTAAAGAGTTATCCAAGGGGATCAAAAATAAAATAATCCACTTCCACCGGCAAGGAGGCAAAGTCTGTCCCAAGCCCGGAGGCACATCAGGCCAGCACTTAACTCCAGTTTCTGTCACTGGCACTGTGGGACTGAAGTGTTTTTGGCCCAAGAACATGCCACAAAACCTGTGGCAAGGACTCAGAACCTTTTGATCCCATGTCAAGAATGCTTAACCACTGCACCACCACGTGCCCAAAAAGAAGAAGTCTTGAAAAATATCTATAAATATATGAACGTAGCTGTTTCCAATATGAGAACTGTCATCACAAAATTGAAAAGAAGTGTATCAGTTGAGATCAAGCGAAGGTATGGAATACCAAAAAAGATTGCTGTTCAACTGACCCATAGATGGGTCAGAAATACAAAAGAAGTCCCACACAGTACAGCAAAAGAGCTCCTGAATATAGAAATGGGCACAAGTCTATGCGTTCACCGATCATCCATTCAACATACCTTGGCAAGGGAGAACATTCATTGGAGAGCTGCCCGTGAGAAGCTTTTCCTTCAACTTAAACAAAAAATGATG
The DNA here is from genome assembly GCA_029692085.1 of Gymnothorax javanicus. Classification (NCBI taxonomy): domain Eukaryota; kingdom Metazoa; phylum Chordata; class Actinopteri; order Anguilliformes; family Muraenidae; genus Gymnothorax; species Gymnothorax javanicus. The sequence goes on from CM056196.1 coordinate 26,551,345, forward strand.
TGTCTGAAGTATGCCAAAAAGACAATGAAGCGAAGTCTGATGTCTTTTGGAGCTACGTGCTTTGGAGCACTGAAACAAAAATAAAACTTTTTGGACACAATCCTAGAAGGTATGTGTGAAGAAAAAGAGCAAAGCCCTCACAGAAAAGAGCACCTCTCCAACAGTTAAATATGGCGAAGCATCCATTCTGCTTTGGGGCTCTGTGGCGGCAGGAGGCACAGGTACTATTCTGAAGGTAAGAGACACATGAATTCAGCTGGATACCAACAGATTACTGAGGAAAACATTCAACTGCCTGTCAGGAAGCTGAAGGGAAGACGACAATGATCTAAAGACAAATCCAAATCAACTGTGAAATACCTCAAGGACAGATGTATTAGGCCTTTGGCATGACCTTCACAGTCTGCAGATCTGAACACAGCATAAAATCAGCAGGTTGATTTAAAAAATGCTGTCCATGCAAGATAGCCAAAGGACATATTTGAACGAGAGGAGTTTTGTGAAGAAAAATGGGCCAAAAATCTCAATCAAAAGTCCTCATAGGTGGCTATCGGAGGTATTTACAAGTTGTGATAGCTGCTAGAGGGGGGCTACTGAAGCGCTAAAGTTTAAGTTCCAAAACTTTTGCACAGGCTTTTTTCCTTTTTTGCCAGTCTGGCCATGATGATTAACCCTTTCATGCATAGAGGTCATTATGGCGTACAGCTGTTTTGAAGTGTTTTTTCTCTATATATGCCTGCAACTTTGGGCACTGCTGCATATTAGTAAAAACATCCTGACTGAGTTTATCATAATTAATGCATGAGAGGGTTAAATAAAATATACAGGAATTGTGGTTAAAATTCAGAGGACTGTGTCCAGTTGAAAGGTCGGTCCAGTGTCCTTTTATTTTCATTGTGACGTGCATTTTGCCCAAGGTTGCCCAAACTTTGGCTTACAACTCTTGTCTGCTCAGCTCCTTCCTGTCCTGAAATGGTGCCCTGAAGGAAGCAGACTAGAATGATTTTGTTTAAGAGAAGAGAATCAAAGGTAAGTTCTGTGAAGCAAATTTTTTGCCGTCACCTTCAAAGTGTCCTGTCTCCTTGCACGTGTTCTTTCTTCTTTCCATCTCTGTTGGTTATGCCCTTTACAGCATAAACTACTTAAATTCAAGCGCCTATAGGGCACATCTTAATAGCGGTGAAATTGTTTCCGTGTGCGCTATCCGCCGTTGTGAGGACACCACCTATATCTGGCCTTGTGGGATATGTAACTTGGGGATATCTAGGGTATGGCAATATCTGTGGCATTATGATATTATGGTATGGGATATCTATGGTATGGGGATATCTTTGGTGTTAGGATATCTATGAGGTTCGGACTCCCGTCAGGTACAATCGGACTGCTTGGGGAGTGGAAGTTCATAACCGATCAGATGTAAGATTAGAGGGGTTGTTATGGTAATCCAATTAATTACATATCAGCACGAACAGTGCCAGGAATTCTGGGTCCTTGTGAGGAAATATTTCTCTGCCCCCCTGTTGAACTAGAAATTTTCTGGGGTTCTATTCAGTTTGGACCCCCCCTCAGTTCCCAAACTGTGGGACCGTACCCCTATGACTACCCTGCACCCTACCCTGCTGGCCTTGTACAAATTTTCTTCGAGACATGTCTTCTTTTATAAGTGATGTGCTCTTGGTTGTGAGGCATTAGACTTTAGCATAAAATTTTTTTTTTTTTAGCCGCTGGATGCAAGTCCCAGACCCAGCTAGGTGGAGTATAGAACCTCAATGTCAAGGATGGTCAAACCTGGACCTCAAATTCTAATCCAGCCCCAAATTTCTTTTTTTCCTAGATAATTAACTAATTAACTGATCAATTAGTGCATCTGATTGGCCAGACTGTTTCTGCACCTGACTCCCAGGTAAAGGGAGTATGGAAAGCCAGCAGGACTCAGACCTTAAGGACCATGATTTGATGATCTCTGCTCAGGACATGACAAGACCTCTTTCCCTGCTCTGGAATCCTACAAGTCTCGTCTTCTTCCGGAAGCTGCTCAGAGATGCGCTCCAGATGAGAGTTGAGGCTGAAACTCTACCGGGGCATCCTTAAAGATTACTCTGGTGGCAGGCCTGCTGACAGACAGGCAGGGGAAGAAGTCTGGCAGTGCTGACAACAAGATCGGCTCATCATGAATCTTTTAACTTACGTCCCCATTTGACACCAATACACTGAAATGCAAGCACTCGGTGCACACAAATATGCAGGCAGCACACACACGCGCATGCATAAAAAACACAAACATGCACACTTGCATGCATACTTTCACACACGTGGCAATGTCTCACAGATACACTCTCACACGGGCTCTCACACAAATGTTCACTCTTGAAAGCATATGCAGCTGCACATGCACATGCTTAGCCAATGACTTCATTTGACATGTTCCATGCTAATATGCCATACACGTGCAATTAACCAGTGAGCAACATTTGGCCAGCCAAAGAGAAAAAAAGTAACTATGCACAGCTAAACATGACTATATTTATATAACAGACGAGTGTATAATGAAATCCATACTCCATAACGTAATTGGGTAATTACAATGTACAGATTCCAATGAGGAGAACATAGACTTGGCACCAGTAGTCGGTATAATCCAACGAGGATGTGCACATCATGCACATGCAAGAATATCCAGATGACTCACACATATTAGGGTTTAAAGCACGTTGCACATTTACAAAAAGAGTAATGTTATTTCTTCCCAAATCCATGTTCAGTAATTCTCAGTTTCTACAGCCCATTCCTGCCTCCTTTCCGCTTTCCTTAGTCGTGACCGAGTTCGGCCGGGTTTCCTCACGCGCACGAATTCGAGCGCTCAATTAATTACCATGCATTAATTCCGTTCCAGTCGCTCCATAATTCTGCTTCAGGTTTTGGCATTGGCTCTTATTCTTTTTTTTTAGAGTAGCTGTGGGTGACACAGTGAACAGTACAGGAGATGCTATATTTCACCGCTAGCGGAAAGATACTGGAGAACGTGATCCTCCTACCTTGACAAAGCGCAATACAACCGACAGGACAGAGGGAGTGATAAAAACAAATGCTATTTGTTAACGGATGAATGGGAGTTCCTTCCCAAAGAGATCCTAAAGCTGGATAACTCTGTTTGAGAGACGCATACCAAACACATGAGCCGTGTTTTCTTTCAATGGGACGAGGAGTGAAAAGACGCTGCAATGACATTCTACTGGCGAGAGCAGCAAACGCGCGCAGCTACACCGGGCACAAAATAACTATTTTGGGGACCGTTGACTGGTAATACAGCCGCTGTTCAGGGAAGAGAAACAGAGACGCGACAGATGTAATTGGTTTTAATACGGCGCAGCTGGTTCGCCTCTTTCGGGTGCTGCGCGGGATTGTTGTCGCTGTCGCTCGCCTTACAAACAGAGCCACCAGCGTTTCCAAATTACTTAGGAATTCTGCGCGGCTGTGTGGGGAATATCACTGCGGCGCAACACGGGAATGCCATGTGTCGGGAAGGGGCATAGAAGAGTATTGTTGCGTACTCTCCACCGGGGACAGGTGGTGTTGTGTGTTTGGGCGAGAGGGCGTTAGGACACACAACCCCCGAGAGACAGTTGTCTTGAGGATGTCACACTCCCGAACGGGATCTGCTCTGGACGGAGACAGGTGCGACCGGGCAAAGGAATAGTTTACAAAAGGCAAGGAATGGTGGAACGGCGTTAAGGTTTTTTGATTGACGAGACCCTAACGTTGTTTAACGTCTTCAGCATTCTGGATTTTCGACCTTTGGAGGCAGGGCTGCGGGGAGAATTTCACAGATCCATTCCGAGCGCACCTTTTCAGCGACTGCCTCTGGTGAGTAAACGGAGCCGTGACCAAAGGGTCCGAATCGGGGTGTAGGTTGTGCGCTTTGGGGCAATGTTTTTCTGACCGCGCCACGCAGAACCACCCAGCCTGGTTTTGGGCTCCGCGCGGAACATTAAAATGACTATAATTGGTGCGTTATTAGCAGGACTAATATGCTAATTGGAACAAATTAGCTCGAATTTGTTTAGTCGAATTTAAATTTGTGGCACGGGCGAGAGCGTTTTATCTGCTTAATTATCGTTAACGTTGCCTACAGTGATTGCATATATTTCATTTGCGAAGCGCTGTAAGCCCTCCTGTCTTTGTCTGCTTAAAATTGCAAAATAATTCATCCCTCCTACTGTAGATTGTTCACTGAATTTGTAACACCATGAAGATTTAGGTGCTGCTGCACTGCACGTGCAACTGCACGAACTGAATTTTGTAACACCCTAAGGTTGATTTATATGTACGCAATCTGATTTTAAATTTGGTACATATTATGGGTCTTCTGCATGGGTCCTCTATTGTAGTAGTGTGATTAACATCATAAATGACACTATCTTAATCCATTTATAATTTGTTGTAATTGGGGAAAATTGTAATGAAGGCTACATTACCTTATTTTCGAAATTCAATTGCCATGCACATTATTATTATTATTATTATAATTATTATTGCTGTTGTTGTTAGTGATTTTTGTTGGTATATTGCAATTTTAATATAAACATTTCACAGACATAATTAGCGGAGACATTAAAATAAAATTGCCACTTGGAATGCTATTCTACATGTCAAATTCAGGATGCAAAAATGTATTTATGAAATTCGGTTGGCCAGCCATTTTTTCACCAACAAATAACAAGCAAATTATTCCTATTACCTCATAAATATTCCAGATATGTAAAACGTGCTACAATTTTAGGCACACTCATCAGCACTTATCAGAAAGTGTATTGACGTCTTTCCCTGGCACAGTTTCATCCTTACTTCAGGCTTGGCATTGCTTGTGCATGATCCAGCTTTTGGGTACCCCCCGCCCCCTCCCGAGCCTGGCCCTCCGAGTTTCCCCCGCTGCTACAGCAGTTCCCCCTTTTTACAGTACACTGAACCCGCTGGCTGGTCCGTGTCGCCAGAGTTGAATTCCGTTTTGTTTCGGGGTAGGGTTGAATTGCTGTCTCTAAGCTCCGCAAAAAGTTTGTCTTTTTTCTCTCCCTCTCTTGGAACTGGAAGGCTTTTGTCGTGGCCCTGTTTCAAATTCAAATGCCCATTGGAGCTGCCTTCTTTGTTGGTCTCCGAGGTTTGTTGATTGGAAAGGCAAGAAAAGTTAGTGAAATCCCCAAGGGTCAGAGCATTCCAATAGAGAGCTAAAGTGTGAGAGAAGAAGACTGGGTCTGAGTGAGAGAAAGGGTTAGGGAGCGGGGGACAGTTTTCCCTTGCAAAAGAAAGATACAGCCCAGGGAATACCAGAGATCCCTTCCCATACATTTTATCTCAAGCAAGCTCCCAGGACAAGGGGGCTCTTATCTTTATCTCAACGTTTTCAGCCACAGGTTGTCCCCTGTCGCCACTCCCTGCCGCCATACCGTCCATTCTCCCGCACATCGTTGCATTGCGTAAATGGTATTCCGTAGTATCTTTCTTGTCCCCAGCAAAATAAATAAATAAATAAATAAATAAATAAATAAATAATAAAAATAATAAAACATTAATGACGTTTGCAGCGGATGATTCACGGCCCATATTGCCCTCAGAGGGCGCGGGGAGTTCCTTTCCTATTCTCCAACTGCTAGTGCGCTCAACTTCCTCGGGTGAACTTGGCTGATTTCATTTACTAAAAAAAAAAAAAAAAAAAAAAAAAAAAAAAGGAAGACATTAGGTGATAAAATCTTAAAGGAAATGGTTTGCGCCAGACTCGATGCTGGAAGCTCTTTGCCGTCTGCGTAATTTGTCTCGAGATCTCAGGAGGTGGAGTTTTATTAGTGCGGGGAATAAACTCTATTGCTAGTCAACTGGTTCTCTCATTCTCTTGCTTTTACAAGGTTCCTGCGCAATTTGTTCGGCGATTTCTGCCCTTTGTAAATGTGTTCCTCTCCGGCTCGCTTCTCAGTTTAATAAACTGCTCACTGGAGCTGGGTTTATCCCGCGCCAGAGTACAACAGTGATTTATAACAGTTACTTAATTTGGAGACATCCACGACTTCACTCAGCGCCATTCTCGCGCATCTCTCTTGGTTTCACTGATGGAATTTCGCCGTAAAGGAAAAATATAATGTGTGCGCGTGTGAAAGGTGCGCGCGAGCATGAGCGAGAGCGAGGAGGGGAGAGAGAGAATGTATGCGTTCGTGCACGCGCATATGGTGTATTCGGGAGACGCGGAACAAGGACGAAAGAGAAACAGGGACAAACAAAACTGAGATCGACAAAGATGACCCTGGATCTGAATGGACGTCCTGTTTGCGTAACACGCCGCTCACCCGAACAACTGTCTGACACTTGCCAAACAAGTGTTCCAAGTGCCTGGCAAAATAAAACAGGTGCCCTACAGTATAGGACTGAGAGGACTGTCAGCCCAGCACTGCTTAGAAGCACTAAAGGCCCCTTGTGTTTCGCTTCAGCGGTTGTCTCTTTACCTCCCTCTGTGGGACAAACAAGACTGATGTTGCTGGCAGGAGATTTCGGGGTACTTTGCCTCCTCCCATTACCAGCCCTCTCCACAATCTACCTTCTCAGATCGGCCTGCCCTCCTCTATTGGTTCCCTCAGTGTCAGGCCCCTCCAGGCAGTCTGCGCCCTCTAGAGGCCATCAGGAAAAGGGCGCTGCCCACTGGGATTATGAATGGAATAAATTGAGCGTAACAGTGTTCCCACTTAGCATGTGGCATTCAAGAGAATGAAAAGGCTAAAAACGGAAACACCCTCTCTGTCTTTAAGTGCTGTTGTGAGATTGTGGAGAGGGAGCTTTGAGTGAGGGCTAGACTGAGAGGGAAGGAGAGGGAAGGAGAGAGTGAGAGAGAGATGAAGAGACAGACTGAGTTAGCAAGGGAGAAGGAGGGAGGGAGACTGGTTAGGGAGGAGGAAGAGAGAGGTAGGGAGAGAAAAGGAGGGAGTGAGAGAGGCAGAGGGAGGGAGAAACTGAGTAAGGGAGGGAGAAAGGGGGGAGAGAGAATAGGAGGGAGAGGGTGAGGTATGGAGGGAGTATGAGAGGGAGCAAAAAAGGGAGTTAGGGAGGGAGAGAGTGTGCGAGAAAGTTGAGGAGAAACAGGAAGTGGGAGTAAGGTTGTGTCCAAAATCACTTGTTATTCACTATATAGTGCACTATATTGTGGGTTCGCCATTTTGTAGTGCTGCCGAATTGTTTGTAAGAATTCTTATCCCCTATATTGTGAACTCATTAAATCCCACAATCCACTGCAAAATGTAGTGACCAACCGATGGTCACTAACCCATCAATATGTCCCATCATGCACTGCACACAAACTGAAGAATGATTAATTGTGCGACAGCAATGACGCCATTAACAGCGCCGACAAAACGAACCGGGTAGTGTCCAAAAGCGTTTCTTCCTTCTGCCTGTGAGCTCACCATACATATGAGTCCCCCTTATAGTGAGTAGGGAATAAGTGAATGAGTGAGTGATTTCGGACACAGCGTAAGACTGGATGTGCGTATCATCATGCCTCTGTGACCCCTTGCTTCCTTCGCCTTTCCTCCTCATGCCCTAGCACCTCCAAGTGGTGATCTGAGAGAGATGCTAGGAGGAGATGCAAGGACGGAGGAGCCTAAAATGCCAACTGAGAAAACCTTGCGGCATTTGTACATCACACCACTTGATAAAAGACTTCCACGCAGAATGCACTTGCGTTTCCTCACTCTAAGCTCCTTCAGAAGCCTCCTTTCTCCTCGCTTTTCATCTCCCCAAGGTGGATTTAAGAGATTGGAGATTGGATCTTCCATGAGCAATTTTTGCATCACTGGAGGAGAGGGAACGATTGGAGGCATTGTAAAATGCCCCCGTGGAGCAAGAGAGGGAGGAGCAGGAGACAGGCGTATGCATGGTTCTTCCCATAATTCCCTGGGGCGTCAGCATGGCTGTCTCCCAGACTCTGCGCCCACTGACCGCCGATGTAGAGGTCACTCCGTACCCTGGGGGGGTCAAACTGGTACCAGGACCTCTACTGACCTGAGACACCCTCCCCCATGGGACTGAATGCCAAATAAGGGGGGGGTCAAGAATGCCTCGGACCTCCAGTTAGTGTTATGAGACGATGGGAGGATTTATGCATGTTCCTCACAGGTCACTGAGTCTCCCTCTTACAAGTGCAGTAAAATAATCCCACCCCCTCCAAGAGGAAGAGATGCGGTTTGTCATTCAGTTACTTGTCAAGTTTCTTTCTCTTCATTCCCTCTATTTCCTCAATTTCCTTCACCTCTCTGACTCCTTATGTCTTTCACCAACCGCCCACAAGCAGTCTAAAGCTGTGTGTGTGTGTGTGTGTGTGTGTGTGTGTGTGTGTGCGCGTGTGTTTGTGTGAGGCTAACTTTTGTTTTTTTTTCTCTGTTCTGGAGACAGTATTTTTATTTCCGTTTTTATTGTTATTGCAGTTTAGGACTGTAGAGAATTCCTGGCTGAGAATGTTAGAAGTTTTTCTTACATAAGAACCGATTGATGACAGGAGTGAAATGTTATGGCGGTAAGCAGGGAGTTTTCTTATATACAATAACGTGTTGCTTTGTGACCGAGATTCTCGGATCCCTCCTGCAAAGAATAACAGAAAATCGTGTTCAGTAAGCGCCTATGTTTATGAATATAACTCCACACCGGCAGATGGTGGGTTACAGCGCAAAGTTTTTGGAAAATTGAAGAGAAACGCGACATGCCTGGAAAAAATAAGAAACAGGGTGGTTTATTTCCCAAGCGTGAATGTGCATGAGAGAATGCTAGCAGAGATTTTTTTCACGGACTGCTTGGTTGTCGCTGAAACCCTGTTCTAATTGGTCCCCTCCTACTCTCTGGCCACACAGCAAAAGGAAGTTTGTCTCAACAAGAGTTTTCATCTGATTGGAAAACTCATCTCGTCTCTCTCAAGTTGAAAGTTTTAGTTTGTTTTACGATACTGTTAGGTTCATGAGTGAAATTTTCCCTACCCCACTGCCAAATCTTGAAATGAGATTAATTGCCTCACCTCTTTGGCTGATTTCTTGCGTTGTTGTGCAAGAAAAATAATGGAAATGCGATAGCAAGCCCAGAAATGTGACTTAAGTCCTACTTTATTGAGATTGACTTGTTTTTAGTGTCATTCGCAGCAAAAGTCTCTGGTAAGCGCTAGTTGATGCCTCCGCTTGTAGTGAGTTTGGCTAATGAGGGGAGAGACTAATGAGAGACCAGTTGGAGAGGAGCAGAGGGACTTATGCCAAAGTGGGGGGGGGATTGGTTATTTTGTGGAGGGGGGTCACTGACTGGTTCCCTGGCCTCCCCAGTCGTAACTCTCGCTTCTTTCAAAGCTGTCCCTTAGGAGGCGCCAGCGAGGTCAGTGCCCCCTCTGTGGGAAAGGGGTGCGGAGCTATTGTGGCATTTGGACAGAGTGGGACACTCAAAAAAACGTCAAATCGCCTTTGCCTCTTGTGCTTCGGGAGTCATTTTTAAGATTTGTGGCGGGGGGCTGGTTGTCTTTTTCATCCACTCCTGGGGTTTGGCAGGAAAGTGCAAAGCCCTCGCTGCTTAAACCTGCAGACTGCTGTCTCTCTTTATTATTCTAGCTCCTCTCGTCTATCTTTATTTACCTCCCCGTGTTTATGTATTTATTTTATCCGCTCACCGTGCCCCATATTTGTTTTTATTTTTTCAGCCTTTGAGGCAATTAATGGCTTACAGCATTCCACGACCTCTGGGGCCCAGTCAAGCATGATGTAGAGCCAAGAAAATGAGAGAGAGAGAGAGAGAGAGAGAGGGAGGGAGAGCAGGACTCGAGAGGGAAAGAGCAAGGGAGAAAAGAGGAGAGAAGTTGAGAGAGCTTGGGATAGAGGTCGAGCCAGAGAGCGAGAACGGGGAGAGAAAGGGAGCGAGGCAGAGGAAGAATGAGAGGGATAGAGGGAGGGAGAAAGTGAGGAAGGGAGAGATATAAGGAGAGAGAGTGTGAGATAACAGGAGAGAGAGGTAGAGAGAGCAGGACATGAGAGGGAGAGAGAAAAAGAGGTAGATCCAGAGAGGGAGCAAATGAAGATGAGAGAGGGAGGTTGAGGGAGTGAGAGAGGGGTCAATGACATGACATGCAGATTTTTGTGTCTGAGCACACAACTTTGGTTTAAAATAATTTTAAATGATTCATAATAAGCATCATTTTATTCTATAAAACCTGTTTAATTTGAACATATTTCCAGTTTATCATAAAAATGATATATATTTTATGTCTTGCCATCTCAAACCCTCAAAATGTCAGGTGGTGCAACCATCTGAGCAAGTTAACACTATGTGAAATGTATTAAATATGTAATTTAAAATATGAATTAATATAATATTAATATGGGGGCATAATTTTATTTTGAAAACCTTTCAAATAAACAAAGTTTAATAGTTTAATTGTTCTTAAATTGTTTGGAATATTAAAAACAAATTTGTCCGGAAATCTGCATATCTGAAATGTCAGGGCGGCACAGCCGCATTCATACAACTTTTATTTTAAATTGAAGAGAGAGATAAGTAAACAGGATATTGCATCATCAAAAGGACCCCAAGTGACCTTTACTGATGAGTGAAAGGTATGTAGATCTCTCTCAAATATTGATAAAAAATAGATACTTTCTCTTCATAGTTAGACTTGTTCAGTTTACATGTCAGGTGGTACAACCAAAATAAAACTAAGAAAAAGTTATTTAATTCTAAAACTCTTTCTTGTATTGTAAAAATGAATGAATGAATGAACTAGCTAGCAAAGTCAAAAGGTTATATAGGTGTCCAAGTAGATGCCTGAATAATTGGGAATTAGTAGCAAATGTCAGGCGGCGCAACCGCATCGTCAGGTGGTGCAACTAGGTAAAATACTAATTTAAACCAAGAAATGGGAGATTGACGCGAAGAATTGTTTGGAAATTGTGATATAAAAAATCATTCTATACAACAATATATTTTTTAAATTTGTAAAGTATTTATTCACATTTTAAATCTAAAGTTGGATGTTCGAAAACCAAAATACCCACCCCCTACAATAAAGAATCCATAAGTTACTTTTAATACCCAGTTCAACTACAAAATTGTAATGTTTTAGGCAGAGTAGACACTCTCGGGTATACTTACTAAAAAAAATCACTTAGAAAAAAAAGAGGGAAGTGTGTTTTTTTTTCAAGAAACTTTTGATTGCGTCACCTGACATTTTTTGGCTGGTGAAATTGCAAATACCGTCTAAAACTGTACTAAAACCCTGTAAATGTTGTGCAACCATTAATACTTGTTTAAACACACTCTTCCAACTTCAAATAAATGTATTCTGTACATTTTTAAAGATTTATATATAAAAAAAACATTTTTAAAAGGCTTATTTGTCATTGACCCAGAGGTATGTGGTAAGGAAACAGGAGGCAGAGGGTGAGAGAGAGAGAGAGGTGATAAAGAGGAAATGGAGAAAGGGGGGAGAAAAAGAGTGCATCACAGTGTGAAGGAGGTCTGGGCTGGAAGGTAGTGCGATCGACACGACTCCGTGAGCCAGAGGGTACAAGAGGAGATGCTGAGTGGGTTTGGGGGGGGCATTCGTAGTGCTGAATTTCTGACTTCCAGACCCCACAATTCATAATTATGGTGGATTAGGGTGCTTCTATTCTGTATGATGTCATTTTTGGCCTGGAGGATTGGAAGAGTCTCAGATGGGAGAAATAGTTAAAAAAATTATTAAATCAACTGTTCGAAGCAGACTCGGTGTTGCATGCAGCCTGTAACCTGCTGGGTGCGTTATATGACGGAGCCTGTAGCGAGGGGCATCTGCTCTGGCCTCACATGGGTGGGTGGGGGGGTTTATTGGTTGGTTTTGGTGGAAGAGGTGAGGGAGCACTGCCCTGAGAGTGGCCATCTGGAGCCAGCAGGGTGGCAGTCTGTCCCTGGGCTGCCTCCATTCAACAGGGCAATGAGCCGCACACTGCAAAAACCATTGAATAGGACCATATCAAACAAGTATCTCAGCTTTAGATTCAGATCTTAAGATCATACATCTTTTGTTTTGCCTTTGATAAATTACTAAGACATATGGATCACCAGTGCCGGTTTGGCTCATCACACAATTTGCCAGAAGGGCAAGAAAATTTAAGTTGTCAAGTAAACAATTACTCAAAACAAGCAAAATTTTTCCTTTGGAGGACTAAAATAAGATTGTGTCTATGCCTAGTTAGAGACTATATTCATTTTTGAATGTTGACTCAACGTGCAAACCCCAGTTAAGTCTAGGAATTAGTTCAATCTGTCTCTGCAAAACTGGCCCTCAGTACTTGTCATAAGACCCTTGTTTTTCCTGATCATTCCCCAGTCTAAGACTCTTGTCTTAACTTTATAAGATGATTGAAAGAATAAGACACTTTTTTTTGTCTTAACCAGTTCTCATTACAAGACACTAGTCCGTCTCCACAGATGCACTTGCACCTGTCTGTTTTAGCAGGTTTTCATTATATGACACTTGCCTGTCTTTCCATTTTCTTATCATAAGACACTTTTTTTTGTCTTCACATGTTCTCATTATAACACTTTTTTGTCTTAAAATGTTCTTATTATAAAATTCTTGTCAATCTTAATAGATTTTCATCATAAAATCCTTGTCTGTCAAAACATATTCTCATTATAAAACACTTTTTTGTCTGAAAAAGTTTTCATTATAAAATCCATGTCTGTCTAAATAGATTCTCATCATATGACACTTTTTTCTTAGCTAGTTCTCATTATAAAATCCTTGTCGATTTAAATTTATCCTCATTATAAGACACTTTTCTGTCTTTACAATTTCTTATTATAAGAAACTTGTCTGTCTCAGTAGGTTCTCATTACAAGACATGTTTTTGTCTTAACAGACTCTAATAAGACACTTTTTTGTCTTTACAAGTTCTTATAAGAAACTTGTCTCTCTCAGCAGATTCTCATTGCGAGACATGTTTTCGTCTTAAGAGATTCTCATTATAAGACACTTTTTTGTCTTACAACCTCTTATTATAAGAAATTTGTCTCTCTCAGCAGATTCTCATTATGCGACATGTTTTCGTCTCAAGAGACTCTCATTATAAGACACTTTTTTTCGTCTTTACAAGTTCTTATTATAAGACACTTGTCTGTCTTTAAAATTTCTTACAAGAAACTTGTTTGTCTCAGCAAGTTCTCATTACAAGACATGTTTTGTCTTAACAGATTCTAATAAGACTTTTTTTGTCTTTACAAATTCTTATAAGAAATGTGTCTGTCTCAGCAGATTCTCATTACGAGACATGTTTTCGTCTTACGAGACTCATTATAAGACAATTTTTTGTCTTTACAAGTTCTCATTATAAGACACTTGTCTGTCTCAGCAGATTCTCATTAAGAGACATGCTTTTGTCTTCACAGATTCTCATTATAAGACACTTGTTTGGACAAACCTCTGTAGGCCCTGTAATAGCCTGCAGTCCTCCAGATAAACTGGGCTCGTGTGACCTCATCGTTCGAGTCCCCGTATGCAAGCCTGCATCAAAGCCCTGTCAGCAGGAAATAAAAATCTCGGATGTAATTTGAAAAAAAAAAGAATGAAAAGACGGCCACAGCCAGAGCTAATCGAAAAGGAAAACAATTCCACCCCATGGCATTTGATGTCCAGCATTACAGCTAGCTGATGTTGTCCACGCGATCCACCCAAGCGCAGGACACTTACGGTCAGGTTTGATGTCCAGCATTACAGCTCGCTGATGTCATCCACGCAATCCACCCAAGCGCAGGACAGTTACGGTCAGGTATTCTATCAAACACCGGTGACCCTTGAAGTTTATCATGTAATTTTTTTGCGCGTGAATGCCTGCAAACTGTAGGATCGCGGTTTTCCTTTTTTTAGTTTTCAGTGCTGTCATTTGGATCTGGTTCCAGAATTAACCCAGCGTTAAAAAAAAAAAAAAAATCAGGGGATCGCTTGTATGTTGCATGTAAATGTTATTTGTCCCCTCGCCGTGCCGTCCGTGGAAATAAAAATGGATTTCTGTCTGGACTGCTTAGCAAATCAAGCGACTGACTGGTCGTCTGAAGACTTGCGGCTCTTGATTTTTTTTGTGGGCGGTTTTTTTTTCGTTTTCTTGACATGCTCTTCAGGCGAGAGCTCCCGTCTCTCTGAATATTCATACCCGTCCTCTTCTATTAATGACCTGGCCGCTGAAAACTTCAAACCCGCTCCCAACACCAATCCCCCCCTCACCCCCGCCCCTTTTCACTGGCTCGATCTGGTTTATTAGTCAGTCCGCTGGTGGCAGGAAGACTGGCGGATATGAGGCCTCACTGACTGAACAATTTCACCCGGCCCCCCACCCCACCCCTTCTTGCCCAGATGGACATCAGGCGAAAGTGTTTCATACGAAGTGTTTCAGCATTGTTGTGAGACTTTATATTTTCATATCAATCACATTTTCCCCCTCGTAAGCAGAAAACACAGACTTGTTTTGTTTGCACACAATTCTGCAAGTGTTCAGTTGACCAATGATTTTTTTTTTCACTGTACTGACAATGTTTGTTGAATCAAAAAAAAATGTCACCCCAACATCAATATGTTTGTCTTACTGAGCTAAAAGGTCATTGAAAGAGGAATGCAAGTCTTACTAAAAACTTGAAATACTAAGACGGATGTTGTATTGCGGTGGTTGACTCGATTTGCTTTTGTCACTTGCGATCTGTTTCAGTCGATGAAGTTTGATCGTGTTCATCGGCCTCCCCCCCACTTCATCAGCACACTTAATCAGCAGCGGGGAAGCAAGGGGTAAAAGAGGGGAAAAAAGGGGGGAATGCAGGTGCGACCGCTAAAACCTGTTAGCGCGGAGAAACATATGCATCCGCTTTCGCTCGCAGATGTCGTGCTCTCTTACCCCGGCTGATTGGGATTTTGGGGATTGTGCCGGTAGCAGATGTGCTTTGGGGTGGGTGGGTGGGGGCGGGGGGTTGGGGGGGTTGGTTGGGGATAGGGGGGTGGGGAGGGGCCGAGGGCAAGGGTGCATGTCGCTGGCTTTTTGTTCCAGCCAATTTCTCCGGCTTAATTTCCGAGCTGCAGCTGGTCGCTGTGCACAGACGCAGTTTTGCTCCTTTCACCAGGCCGTTGTATGAGGTTTTCATCAAGGGCGCTCGTGCTTTGCTCGACAGTGGCTCAGAATTTAAAAGCATGTCAAATGGTATCGTAAATGATGCACGTCGGCTTTCGTATTGACGTAGTGGCAGTTGTATTGTCCCATCTTCAATTGACTAACCAGCCTGAACAACCAAGATACTGAGTGATAGCATATACACGCACACACTGACACACATACAGACGCACACACACAAGCTCTGTTCCCTTTGTAGTTTGGATAAATACCTGCAGAACAGACACGCACATTGAGACACTCACACACACACACACACACACACACACACATACGCAAACAAATGCACACACAGGCAGGCTTGGTCTCGCATTCTACATCACACAGGCTTACACACAGAACAGGCACAGGAACACATACTCCCTCCCTCTCCTGCTGTGCTTCACACACTCTGACGCTCATGCATAATAGACACACAACAACAAACACGGTTTGATCTCTGGGTTCTTTGCTTTGTATCAATTATTTGTTTGTGCTATTTTGGTCCATGCCATCTCTGTTTATATCTGTGTCAATTCCCACCAACTTAAAGCAAGGTACACAAAGTAAATGATTGATCTAGGCACAATAATTACTTCCGCCAAGGAAGTTGTGTTTTCACTCACGTTGGTTTGCCTGTTTGTCTGTCTGTAATCAGGATAACTCAAAAAGTTATGAACAGATTGGCATGAAATTTGGTATAATGGTAGGTGGTAGTCGAAGATGTTGATTGATTCAGTTGATTCAGTTTTGGAAGTGATCCAAAACATGTTCTGGATTCTAGATCCAGAAGAAGTTGCAATGTACCTGAATAGAATTCAGAGTTAAATAGCAGCTGTGCTATCGCTGCCGGATTGCTCACTCGGTAAAGCATCGCGTTGCGAAGCAGAAGTGACTATCACGTCGCGGGTTCGATCCCCGCTTCGTACCAGCCGGCAGTAGTCGGCAGCGTTTTCAGAGTAGAGCAGAATTGGCTGTTGCGCTAAAGGGTTGCAAATTGGGAAGAGACTGCCGGGAATGGAAAATAATAGTTGCCTTGTTCGTTGCTCAAGCGCCTCCTGTTGGCCAGACAGGCGCTCGTCAGGAAGATTCTAAGTCTGCTCATGTCCGGGTATCATCCGCCCTCGCTCTGAACTTGCCAAGATTCAACCAATGAGTGTATAAGAAGCGGTGGCTGACAGGCGCGTGCTTCGAAGGAGAGCCGTGAACTGTGTACACTCTCCTAAATCGGCAGCAAGTGGTCGCATACGAGCAACCCTTGTACATAGTTCACCAATTGGGCATTCCAGATGCGGGTGGGATTGAAGATGCCAAATTTATTTTAAAAAAAAAAGAATCTACGCTAATGTAGAATTGACTGTAGTTGTTGGTGATCTGGATAATATTCTTGTGGATCCAGATCCAATAATACTGACATATGGCGTGGCTGAGGTATGCGCTCTCCCACGTGCCTTTCTGTGTAATCTAGAATCTAAATGGATGAGTGCCCCCTGGTGTTGGGTCTTCTTTCTCCTGATAGTGGACAACATCCTTCTTTCCCCTCAAAACTGTTGCGATGGGTAGCATTTCAAACAACTGCATTGTATTTGAACATTTGAAATTCAGGAGGACAAGATAGCTGAAGCACCCCCCGAAAAAAGAAATTAACTTTGAAGTTTAAATAACAATGACAAAAGCATTTACATAATTAGAATGTTAATTAATTGCATGTTTATGCAAACAGAAAAGGTCTTAGCATGCAGCAACACTTTGCTAGGCAAGTCTCCAGGATACCAACAGTACCAATGGGCCCGATTATTTGGGGCCTGAATTGCAGGTACATATGCCGCAAAAACGGCAGAATTATTGAAGGTGTGAAGGGGACCTGTGTCAAAAATTGTGATAACTTATCCCCAACACTAGAAAAATAGCAACAGCAGTAAAGAACTGCGGCTGCAAGTCAACGTTTTACAACTCTGACTGACAGATTGGATAGTTGCCAATAACCACAGCACTGCAACTCCGCAAATCACCATTGAATTGAGTCAACCCACACCTGAACCAGTCTCAACAAAAACAGACCGCTGAGGTTCACGGAGCTGATATGCATGGGCGTCACGTGTCTGATGATTTGACCACCGCAAGGATACTTTCCAATGATAATTTTAATGAGGAGGGCATTGCGATTGTAAATTTTTTTAAGTGGTTTATGAGTTCATTTGGTTCGATGTTTAAAATGCAATGCAAGTTATGTTGGTGTCTTGTCCATTAAAAAATAAATAAATAAAAATTGTGGTGTCCCTCTTATAAAGCCAGCCACCTATGAGGCCAGGTTTTTCTATTTTAAGTTCGTCGATGGCGTGTCTTCGGGAAAAATTTCTCATTCTGTAACACACAGCGTTTTTGTGCGTTTTGACCCTTCTGGTGGGTTTCAGGCCGTGTCGACGTGTGATCACAGGAGAGGCGCAACCGTTATCCTGCGGCCTACGGTTATGTTATTTATTCCCCGCTTGTAGCCTAACCATTTTAACAATTATCTTCTTGCTCCGTATAAATAGCATGGCTTGTCCTTTTCTGTTTTATTTCAATCTTGCTGTTCCTTCGCCGCGGTCATTGCTGTAGTCAAGGAAACCCGATATCTCCCTCTCTTCAGTTCCGAAAACTGCCGCGACTGTCGAGCGCGAAGGAAATGGAGAAATGACTGTGAATACGTGCACTGCTTGAGACCTGCGGCTTGTCAGCAGCCAAGTGAAATTACTGCTAAGAACAGGAGGCAGACGCTGCTGTAAAAAATCCTTTGTAGGTATAAATGGTGAAGCGGCCAAATCATCACGCAAATATGCTACGGTTTATTCTCTTTGGCTGGCGGTGGAGAGGTTGGCCAAATAAGCGCACACTTCTTTGGAGAGCAATGCGAATATAGTCAGTTTTTAAGGATGTTTTAGGTGTTTAAGACGCAAAATGAGTTAAGATTTCTTTCCCTCTCAATTTTCAAATATCTGATTGTTTTTCTTGACACATTAAATGATCTTATTGAATTGGTGAAGGCTTGCAATGGTTATCTTACCTCATTGGCAGTGTTTATTCCTTGGCAAAAATAACTAGATGTTAAGTGTATTAATGAGTGTTTTCTTTTGTTCTACTACGGTCCTTCCTTGATAATGCTTCATTGTGTGTTGAGAGTTCAGCTTTCTGACACGGGCAGTGCTTGCTTGTGTCGAACGCAACACTCTGCCTCATGCTCCTGCCAATATTTTTAAAGATGACAGTTAACTGTAGATTACTTTACTGAACCACCCCCCGCTCTCCCGAACGACCACACGTGTAATTCAGACGGAGTCGTGTTCCCCTCTCAGTTTTTGGACGGCTCAGCAAGTTCCCATATTTCACAAACGCTTCACCCTGCCGCTGTCATCAACACCATTAACAACCGAGACGGACTGTGTTTGAAACAGCGATGGCGCCCTGGCTCGCCTCTTCACTGCGAGACAGCTCGGTGCGTCAGGCCATGGCTCACTGCATAGTTCAGGTCCACTTATATAAGACAAGGGCTGCAGCTGCTGGATAGCGTTGCCTTCGACTTTACCGATCAATCTTTCAGTTACTCAGTCTCTCTATACTTCTCATTCTTTTTCTCACTGTCTGTGTGTCTCTCTCGCTGTCTGCTTCTGTCTCGCTTTTAACCTCTGTCTCTCTTACACTGTACGACAAAATGTTTAAGTTCTGAACATATGCTAAACACTTTTTGTTGCACTTTTTAAACATGTCGCAGTGTTTGTATTCGGTTATAAAGTGTATTCATCAAATCTGAAAAACCTCGATCGCAACATCCGATAAACATCCGTGTTTTGAATGAACACCTATTTGTAAAAACACTCACCTGGCATTGAGCTTTTACACACTGGTGTTAAGATTATAAACATGTCGCATGTTCCACAGTTTTACAGTGTAGTCTTGGATACTGTCTTTCTCCGTCTCACTCTATCTTTCTTTCTCTCCATCTCTCATTATCTGCCTGTCACTCTCTCCATCCCTTTCTCACTTGTTCACTTTTCTCTCTCCTTCCCTCTATCTGTCTTTGCTTCTTTCAAACTCCCCCATACCTCTATCTCTTCCTCCTTTCCCTTTTCTCTGTCTATCCCTGCTTCCTCTCAGTCTCTACTTTTCTGCCTCCTTTTATTTTTCTCTTTCCCAGTCTGTTTCTCCTCAAGAGGACTTCAGAAAATGTTTCCCCGTGTCTGCGGTGTGTGTCTGAGTGTCGGGCAAAGAGGCTTGAAGGGCACGCCGTGCTCTGAATTTCGAAAAGCGCACAAATTAGCGAATCGCCCTCGACCTGACTCTCATATGCTAATACAATGAAATATATTAATTATGCTCAAACTCAAAGGCCAACAGGGTTCCAGATTGTTTGATGAATTTCTTAATATGAGCGTCAAGTTCAAAGTGTTTTCTTTCCTATTTTACGCGATACATTGTGCGACCCAAACTGTACATCACGAGATGGATTACGACAGATCGAAACTCGCAGCCATGTCAATTAGTTTAGCATCAATTTAGATGACTATTTTAATTGAACAATGAAGGTGGAAGGAGTGCTGTTTGTAAAATGATACAATGGGGAGTTTACGCCTATCTTAATTAACGCAATGACAATGGCTGGATAGAACATTCTTAGCTTGTCTGACTGGAGCTTTTGAGGGGATTGGGGATAGGGTAGCAGCCTTGTCTTCTGCCTGCTTGTGCTGTTAAAATCCCCTTAAACCCAGAAAATTGATTTGTTCCCTTCTGGGACTCAGGAGTCTTTGATCTTTCCTGGTAAATATTCATTCTCTGTTACCAAAATGTTATACTAAATTGGACATTTGATAAAAATACTATACATTGTTGAAAATATATGTACATTTTTTTTTGAAAATGGTCTATTTACAAATAGTTAATGTTGCTCATGACTCATAGATTTAAAAAATGTTGATTTGTTAAAATTTTCATCTTGGTTGGCAGTAGGATATGTCAATGCACATTTACAACTCAAGTATTAAATAGTTGTGTGAATAAATTCTGTTTCAAAAAAAGTCTGAACAGAAAAGTTTTATTTGCTTATGGAATCGATTAAATATTTCAGGGCTTGTGTTGGCCACTACGCCTGATTTTGCACCATGTGAAGAAAATCTGTTGTTTTGTTTCTTCTTTTATCGTCTATTCGACGTTTCCAGACAGACTCTTTATTTGAAGTTAACTTCAGGATGTGAATAACTTGAATATGGATCCAATGGTAATGATGAGACAAGTGAGGCACTTCATTACAAGTTCTGTTGCAGTGGAAAACGGTCGTTCTCGTGAAGAGGTCAGCATCAGACACAAAACACAGAAGGGCAATTCCACATGAGAGTTCCTAAAACAGCAATTTTTAGAAAGTGTTTTATATTAGAAATATATAGGTTTTCATGTAGATGACTCATTACCAAATCAGACACTGAAAACCGTTTTAAAATATCTTTGATGGTCTTCTCAAATTTAGATTTGAATTTTGTAATTTTTTTTAGCTCCAGGACAAGGATCAAAGGTTATTTTTCCAAAGCTGACAACTCCTAAAAGATATTTAGCTATTTCCTCATATTTACTGTATTTCCATACATTGGTAGCCAAAGTATTTGAGACTGTAAGTCATTGCAGGAAATTGAAACACACAATTCCAGTGGCTCATTGTGAAATTTGTCATTTTTCAACGTAATTCCGTTACCAAAATTGCAGTATAGTTCTCTTCATCATCTTATTTCTGCATTTATTTTATTGTTATTAAGAACTCTCTTCCTTCTTATGTCTATACTGAATTTCAGACATTAACCTCTCTAATACTTAGCTGTAATCCTGGAAAATTTGTGGTAACAGAATTACATGGTAATGGAATTACACCAGTAACGGAATTACAGAATTATTCTGAAAGCCAGTGAAAAACAGAAGATGGCACAAGGTGGCATGAGGACTTTATGGAGCATAGTGGTTCATTGTTTTGGACATCTATAGTTGAGTGTTTCTTCCTGTGAGTTAAGTTTCCATAACTATTCATTCAAGGATTAGCAGGAATTTATAGTATAGTTTGGTTAAGGAGTAGCGTCTGCTGGGGAAGGGTATGAATGAATGTTTGTTCTGTAGTATGGGGTCTTCTTCACCATCACTTTTACCAGCATCCTGTCCCTCCTGGAACTGTGCTTTACTAAGACAGCATCTCTTTGTATAACATGTATAATGTATGAATGTTATAAGGGGTTTCAGATTGGGAAAGCATGGCTTGTGGCCCTTGCGGTCAGTTACTCAGTGAAGCTTGTTGAGTCTAGGTGTGATAAAACGTTGATAGTCTTTGCTCAGAATACACATGTCATGGTATTATTCCCGCCAGATGCCAAAAGCAATCCGGCGGGCACTTAGACCATGGGCCAAGAAAAAAAGGAGAAACTCAAATGCCAAGACCGGAGTAAAGAAACTGAATTTAATTAAAAGAAAATCCAAAAACAGCAGGTTTAAAAATAACAGGGAGCAGCAAACAAACTAGGAGAAAAGAAAGAAAAAATGTAGCAGCAACAGGGCAGGCACCTGCCAGCCCTATATACTCTGCTAACACCTCCACCCGAATGGGTTCCACCTGTTGCCCATTAAGGTGGAGGTGCAAGAATTAGAAAGGGGAGGGGCTGTAAGGACCAAACCTTTAAAACACATCCCATGTCCGACATTCCTTCATGCTCAATATCGAAAGCCAGCAATCCTCCAACTAGCAGGTAAGTTTCTTGCTTTTTCATTTCTGAATAAAACTGATATTTCAAGTTTTGATATTAGTTTAGCAAATTAAAATAGTCTTCAAGATGGTTGATATACATTAATCTCACCTGTTACATAAGACTCCCCTAATCCGGGAGGCTTCCCGGTTGCCTCAGTTGTCAATTTAATTATGTAAAGCGCAGTGAGCGGCATCCCATACTGCATTTTGTGCTATTTAAGAAACATTATATATATATATACTGTTCCTGTAGAAAAATTAGTTATTCTCATCAATATCATGTATTGCCTTCCTTTTGCCCAGATTTGTTGATCAAAATTTTGGTTCAACAGGAGGTCAGCAACAGAAACATCATTTATGATACCAATTTTCACTTGCTTTGTTGTTTTGAGTATAATACATTTAGTAGATTCTCAGAAAATGTAATTCCGTTTCCGTTTTGTAATTCCGTTACCGGTGTCTCTTTCTCATAAATGGCATCCTACAAAATATCTGTGAATATACCAGTCAATATAAACTTACCATGGCCTGGTCAACATCCTAGGCCACCAACTTAAGCTTAAACCTACTGTCCATCATTGCCAGATTTCAGAGAAATGCCTGTCAAAGTTAAGGCAAAAATAATGGCATTTTTTTCTGCCCTAATTCCGTTACCGACACTTTCACCTTAGTATAGCCTTCTACAAAATAGATTACTCCAAACTTTGTGTTATACAGCTCAGTAGGCATGCCAGTGGAACTGATAAAAGCATAGGCAAGTAGCTACTGCACTAGACTAATAGATGGCAGTTAAAAATGACATGAAAATTACTCTTGATCGTAATTCCGTTACTGTGGAATTGGCCAGAAACACAGGCAGTTTATATGATGAGAGAGTGACAAATGACACCCAGCCAGACAGTAAACCTCCACCTGGGACATCCCAAGGAGATGGCTTTCTATTCATAGTATTCACAGGTAAGCCTAGTCTAGTCGCTCCTCTTACAGGATGTCGAGACCCCTCATTCTAATTTAGCAACACAATGGTGACCGTCCTCTGTTGGCCTACTGATTTACATGTTTTATAGGGAAAGAAAGTAGATGGCAACCAACTTATTGGCTGAAACCAATCACTGATGGCCTTTACAAAGCCTATCCATGTGTATCTGGAAAGCATTCCTATGGAAACACAAGAAAAATGTTGAGGGAACACTTTGAGAAACACTGAAATCATACACATGCAACAGAAAAGGAGCAAAACTCAACCTATGGTGACTGTCCATGTGTGAACTCCTGATTCATGATTAATTAGGATGCTGGTGTCTCTACCACAGGGGGGCGAGGTTGAAGGGTTTGAAGACAGCAAATTGATTCGATCAGACAAGTCTCTGAAACAGTCAATCTGTTGGACACCAAACATCAAACACCAAACCTTTACAAGCTTGTTGCTAAACCCACTGTAATTAGAAATTCACTTTTTTAATTAACGACTTTGATCATTTATAACTACGCGTGATGTATTTTTCATTTGATTGGTTATTTAAGCCTTTTTCTTGCTCAAGTGCCAGAATTTCCCAAGTGTACAGGAAAACTCCCAGTTAAATCAACACCAGCCAGCGAGTTCAGGATCCTATTCACTGTTGAATTAACAGTGTGCAAATATTGGCTGGATGGAGTACCCGTTCAGCTGGGCACAGTCTTGTAAATGTTGTACTGTTGTAAATAAGGCCTGACTGATCTTGGGTTTAGTTTGAATATGAAGTTAAAGAACTGGCAGAGGGTGGGAAGTTTATTCACACAAGAAGGGGCGGAGCTAGGAGTCCCCTCCACCCACCCAAAAAAAATAAAAAAAAACTATTGCTCAAGGCCAGCCCATCCAACTGGCATTGATTTTGGGCCATTTTCAGCCATTGGTCTCCCCTTGCAGTGAGTCCTTCCTCCATGAAAAGTTCAGGGTTATATCGACTCTTACAGAGTAAAATTAACTCTCAGAGTTGATTTTGTCTGCTCTCATACAATGAGAGTGGGATCGAACAGACTACGTAAGGTTGATTTTACTGTGTACACTCCCTGAAAAAATAAGTTCTTTGGCTTGTCTCCACACTGAAACCTTCTGTTGTTCATGGAACTGTTGCATCATACAGGTGAGAAAATTGCGAACGCTCTATGACTATACTGTTTCGTCCAACAAAGAACCTGTGATCTCAAAAGGGTTCCTCCATGGCAGGAGTCCCCAACCTTATTCAGAAAGGGCCAGTGTGGGTGCAGGCTTTCATTCTAGCCAAGCAGTCACACATTTAGAAAAGACTCCAGGCATTGATTAGCGGAATCAGATGCTTAACTGCATGGCTGAATGAAAGCGTGCACCCGGGCTGGCTCTCTCTGGATCAGGTTAACTTCCTCTGCTCTCTGGAAGCCTGTTTTTCTAGAGAGCATGGAATCATCACCGCCCTTTATCCCAAAAGCGGGGCCCCTGGTGTCGGGCCTGAATGCAAGTGTGTACTGTCACTATCACTGGGCTCAGAGACCAGGAGGTTTGCCTGCTAGATTTGAATCACAGCTGAAGAGAAAGCCCATGCAAATCCAAGCCGCGCCAGCTGTGTAAGGCCCTCCATTAACATAATAACACCCCGCGCATTACTCCACTGAGCGCGAGTCGCACACTGACACAGTCTGCTTCGCCTAGCATTTTTTAACGGCTGTCGCCAGGGTTTCTCTTCCCGCTTATTTATTTAAATATTTGTCTGTTTAGCTTTTGTCACATTCAGAGCGCGGTAAAGCAGGAAGAAGCTGATTATTGTGACTTATTGCAATCTGCCCGGGCTTTTTGTGTGTGTGTGTGTGTGTGTGTGTGTGCGTGTGCGTGTGTGTGTTTTCTCCGAGCAGCGCTCCGAAAATTGTCACGCTGCCGTCCTCGCTGCCGATAAGAAATAATTGCCGCCGCGCCTTGTGTTCTTCCTCGAGAGTTCGCTCCGACTGAGAGCTGAGAAAGCCTTTGAGACGCTTTTTTTTTATTCACATTGAAGAGTCTACATCAGAGCCGGCTTTGTCTTCACTGGTGCTGAAGGTTGCTTTTGCGCCGGATTAATCCGCTGTGTCTTTTTCTCTCCTCAAATGAGACGGTGTCTCTTTTCATCCAAGATAGCGTGTAGCTTGCGAGAGCTAACGGCATGGAGGGAAAGGCTGGGGGGGATGGAGGGGGTCCGGAGGGGCGGTTGGGAGGTCTCGAGAGCCCAAGTCAGACGCGTCTGTGCGCCAGTCTCACACTTTATGGCCGATAATTGGGACCGCCGCTGTTAATGAGTGACGGCTCAAACTGGGTTCGCGACTCTATAGTCGCCAGCGTGAGCCAGGACCTCCTCCTCCTCCTCTCCCCTGCGCCGAGAAAAAAAAACCGAAAAACCGAAAAGAGATAAAAACTACCTGCTGCTGCAGTGCGCTCGTGGGCTCCGCGCAGCACTCGTCTACTCTCTCTCCCTCCCTCTCTCCCTCTCTCTCTCTCTCTCCCTTGCGCTAGCTTGCCGCTGCCAACACTAAGGTGCATTAATGAGCCGCGGAGGCACGAGGTTTCGCATCACATGGCGTCTCTGAGAGGCGTAACTCTCCGCGCCTCGCGGCTGTTCTGCAGTGTGCCTTATTACATCCCTACTGGGATCCCCACCTGACCCACTTTATCATACCAGATTCCATTAGCAATCAGGAGGAGAGTGGTTGCGGACTGACTCTGAATTTGCTGCCAAAAGTTGACCCCCGTCCTCCCACCCCTTTACTAAGTACTCAAAACCATCCTATTCTGTCCTCTCTTTGTGAATTTTTAACTCAAGAGTTAAGATAGACAGTGTTGTCCATAAGTAATTGGTGTCTGGTGAACCTTTTTCTTGTGGGTTTGTGCAGTTTTGTGCTTGTTTTCGTGGATAAAAATGGTTTCAATTCCTGCCTGGTTCATCCAACCAATTTAAAGCCACTGGAAACTTGTCTTGACATAGTGAAAATTCACTTATAATATCAAAGTTGAGTGTCTCATAAAGCATCTACGAAAACTGAGCAAAAATAAAGATTCATAACTATTAGAAAACCTAGTGAAAAAACGGCTCATTTTGCTGTTCAGTCCATTTCTCAAGACAGTGTGGGCGTGGCTCATTGCGGTTTGACTGCCCACTCGCGAGTGACAACTGTATCTAAAGGGCGCGATATCCGCTCACAGCATAGATCCAAGACAGAAACCCAGACTCATTGTGAGATAAGGGTCTTATGCTGCTTTCATACCGCTATGCTGAATATGGTGAAATTACCACTTACTGGTTGCGAACAAGAAGACACATTACGGTTTATCCGTTAGCCTGACGGTAGCAACAACTTGAAACCAACAAATTAGAGACTACTGAAGGTAACATCTATCTAGTGTAACGCTATTCATAACATTACCACAGCTAACGTTCACTGACTGCACTTTGCGCTCTGCGGCTCCGTCTCCTCAGAGGCCAGACAATACCTATGCGCTGGTCTATAAAGAGTTCAACGACGATCCGTATCTACCATAGTGCATCTGGTGTCTGGAGTGACTACAAACGAACGGACCCAGGGATAGTCGACGTTAGGAGCATAGAGCTTTTATAATTTCAGTTAAGGGTGGGACAAATGACGTAGTTTTTAAAAATTGGCTTGGCTTATTACGCAATAATCCACTTAGAAAACCACGCCCAATTCAGCCGCAGTAAGAGGATAGGTGCTAAAAATTAAATGACAAAATCTCATATTTGAATTGGATATAATTTCTAATATTTTAGTATGCTTACTATTATGCACATACAAACCTGAATAACGTAGTTCAAAGGTTTTTGTGGACTTGGGGTTTCAGAGGCTTTAAGCTTATGAACCCGAGTTTACCACACATTCACTGTTTTCCCATCCAATGTGCTGCAGTACAACTGAAAATTGGCAAAAATTGTGTTTCTGTCCGAATACTTTTGGGGCTTCACTGTATTTTCATAGGCCTGGAACTCGCAGCGTGAAATGATCTGTTGCAGGGAAATGCAATGTGGAATTGTTCTGTACTTGCTGTACTTTATATGAAGCGCCAAGACTAATTCTCTGAAATGAAATCCTATGAGAGACATTAATAAATTGCACATTGGAGGAGCCAGATCTGTAAATGTGGAGGCTTGTAAACATAGCCAGTCCCAGCGCTGCACGTTTCTGGAAAGCCGTGAGTAACATTCACGCTGTTTTTGGATGCTCCAGAAGTGATTTTTTTTTTTCAGCCGAACAGACGCCGCTAGTCCTTTTGGCTCCGCTTGCAAAATTGCCGTAAGGTGCCCAGGGTGAAAAGCCTGTGGTGTTTATCGAAAAAAAGCCACTGACCTGAGTGCAAGCCAGCTTGCAGAAAGCCTTTTGGGAAACCAACCTCCCAGATCTGGCGTAATTCTCCTAAACATCCAATTACCATATTCATTATCCTGCTGAAGAACCGCTCTCCTATGCCCAGATCTCATGGAAACAATGCGTTGTTACTTTCAAGCTCCGACGGAAAAATAAAACACCAAAACAGAGGGCATTCAACCTGGGATACCAAACCAACAATCCCTGCCACTATTGCACAGTCCACATTGTATAGGTAGATACATGTGAGAGTAGTGTAACATTTAAATATATAACAATGAGGGACACAGCAAGGAATTCTGGGCAGCCTGAAATAATATTGCTCTACCCCCCATCTTGCTGGAATTTTTGTGGGGCCTCTTTAACTGTGGGGGCTCGCCACAAGCTGAGGGGCCAGAGAATCCTCAAACTTCTCATACCAGCACTGAGGACCTCAATCACAGATTAGGGCAGTTGTTACCAATCCTGTTCCTGGATAACTACTCTCCGGACAGTTTTTATTCCAACCCTGACAAAACGCAGCTCTCAGAATTGACTTGTACAGCTGTTAATTCGGAAGAGTCAGGTGTGCCAGGTTAAGGGTGTGACGAAAGTGTGTTGAACGGTCGATCTCCAGGAACAAGGGCTGGTTACCACTTAGAGTATGTTATACAGTCCAATCATGCTTGGCATTTACCTGCGGTGTGCGGCTCATGAATAATGCATGAAGCAACTGTATTGTTCCAGGCAAGCATTCTGCAAATAGAGTAGATATCTTTTGAAAGCACAAGTTTGCCATTGCTTAATATTCTGTCATTTTTAAAAAAATCCATTTTATTTTTTTAAAAGCACATTGAGCATTTCCAATTCATTCTATTTGCTTTCAGAGTCTCATACAGCTTCAGAACAAATACTCATCAGAGCTCCAATGATAAGACAGTACTATTTGTAGATGGTAAACAGTCAGTCGTATCTAGAGCAACTTACACAGACTGGTTTCTTTTCTTGCATATAATCCATTTATTCAGTCTTGTATATCATTTTGATATGATTCAGATTAAAGCTGAGGCATTACTGCGCGCCTTCAGGCGGGAACGAAACCCACATCCTGAGCGCTGGAAACCCAAATCCCTTAACGCCTACAGTACCGCTTCCCCCGCTGCCTTGTGGCCGAGAACGCTGGCGCACAGGGTGCTTGAAGCACAGCCGAAGCCTTTGCTGATCTTTGCCGTTCTTTATTATGCGGATCACATGACTTACGCGCTTCCCACTGACTCTCGCATTGAAGTGAAGGCCACATGCGTGCTGCGCGAGTTGGCTATTCCAAAGCGACCGTCGGCACAACCACTGAGTTCCGCTTCTTCGTTTTCATTAGCGATCGCAGCGGTGTCACATCACTAATTGGATTAATATGAATACGCTCAAACGGCTCTTTTGAGGACCGCGGCTTCCTAATGAACGCCAACGGACTGCGGGGGTCTGACTGAGAGGAGTAAACAACGGAAACATTTTAACCGTATCGTTCCTTATGGCCGCCATGTGAACATACGCCTAACAACAGGTTTAAAAAAACCTGTACACCAGTATATGCAGTAAGCAATTTATTGTAGGCTACTTAGGACGACGTCAAATGACTCTGATTGCGAATCGGATCGTAGGTTGTGAAAATCAGCCACCACAGTGCGGCGGTTACCGAGAGAGAGAGAGAGAGAGAGAGAGAGAGAGAGATTATCAAGCAATTCTCTGGTTTACAAATGGATGTATTTTTTCAGGAAGTGGTTTTGTTTATCATCATCAGAATAGCGCACCGGAAATTCGTCGGGGATCCCTCGTTGAATAATGTGTTTGGGAGTCGGCCTATTTTTAATGCACGTTTGGGCGAAAACCTCAACCTGATCCACTAACTGTTGACAGTCCTGCTTTAAATATAGTGGCGATAGCTTCCTAGGAACAGCCCTAATTTAATCCTGCGTATCATGGGGGTTGAAGCATGGTTTAAGTTTTTCGCTGTCTTCTAATGGTCTCCACTGTGACCCTGAGTGGAGGATCTACATAATCCAGTGTGGTTATTCATGGAGTCCCACCAGGCAAAGTGGATAAAAACCAACTGTACGTGTGGTGTCAACAATTTAAGCAATGCGCTAATGTTGCTAACACTATTCTAATTGTATAGAGGGTCTGTACACATGAGTGTAAGTGGAAATTTTAATCCATCCAAGATGGATCTGACGGGAACACCAGTAACAGAGAGCTAGGACAATCTTGATTGCCTTCTTGGAGGGTTTTCCAGGATTTTGTACATGAAGGGGCTAGGGTGGGGAATAAGGGGTGCAGTATTTCCTCATATATGTTAGCCAATTATTCTTGCTTGGGGGAAACACCTAGGGTGGCCAATAATGTGCCCGTAGATCAGGGGTTGGGAGTCCTGCTCCTGGAGAGCCATAGGCCTGCATATTCTAGATCAGGGCTATTCAACCTCATCCAGAAAGGGCCGGTGTGGGTGCAGGCTTTCATTCCAACCAAGCACTTACACACCTGACACCACTAATCAACCCCAAGAGTCTTTGCTAAAGAGCTTGATTAGTAGTATCAGGTGTGTAAGTGCTTGGTTGGGATGAAAGCCTGCACCCACACCGGCCCTTGCAGGGTAATGTTGAATAGCCCTGTTCTAGATGTTTGTCTTCTCTAATTCACCTTATTCAAAAAATTGCAACTTGGTAATGAGACAAATGCTTGCTAATGAAGCAATCAAGTATGGTAGAGCGGAGAGACATTTAAAACATGCGTGGCTATGGCTCTCCAAGAGCGGAGTTCCCAAACCCTGCCCTAGCAGCTAGTCGCTCCGTTTCAAATGAGTTTGTGGTATTTGAATTGAGAACTCAAGTGACCACCACAGATACTGCTTAATGCACCGAAAGTAAATCAAAGTGACTCTAACGTTAACTCATGGATAAGCTGTTTGTGAATTAGGGGCCAGTCATCCATGCCAAGGTCATATTTGTCTTACCGCTTGTGCTAACAGCAAAGTCATTGATTGATTGATTGATTGATTGATTGATTTGTGAGTGACGTTCGAGTCTCATCACAACACTCCTTCCTAAGCTTCACTCATCCAGGAGCAAAAATGGCGTGAGAGCTGATGGACTTTAATGGGAATTGTTTCTGCATACATCCAAGCCCTATAAATTGAGAGTGAAAAAAAAAATGAAGAAGTTGTTTGAGGTTTGAGTTTTCCTGGTTAAGAACATCTGCCAGAATTGCCTGCAGTGAAGTGTATTCCTTCTCATCTCAGCATGGTGCGGCGGAGTTCAGTGCGGGAGGGGGGGTGGACTTTGGAATGTATTGCTAAAGAGTTTCCGTTGCTGAATAAATTGTTTTCTGGGAAGTTAAAAACTTGAAAGGTGTCATGCGAACTGTCCTCTGGTGAGTGGGTGGGTGGCGGGTCATGATGTGGTGGACGGGGCTGGGAGACAGGTGCGGGCCAAACAGTTTTTGAGGACATGGTAAGCAGAGCTGATTCTGGGATTGCGACGTTATACTGTGAGTCATAGCGATAGAGCCGTGCTAATGACGATTCTGGCTGGGCCTCAAGTGAATCATTAAGCGAAATAACACTTCCAAGCACAGCATGAATGAGTCCTTTTGTGTGTAGGTGCCGGTGGGAAGACAGAACATGGCAGATGGTCAGATGAGGTATGCTGTTTGAATCATACTTTAAGCCACTTGATGCTTGAAAAAACCTGTGTGGCTTCATTGTTTATTTGAAATCCGTTTTACTGGAGTAACAGGTTTTGTTCTCATTGATCTACGGGGAGTATTTTCATATTTTTGCCAGCATCTAAGTCGTTTAGTTTTATCAAATTGATATAGGCTGTATTTGGCCCGGTGTGCGTATATGTTTGTTTGTGATGCGTGTGCGCACACGTACTGTATATTTGTAAGCACGCGCACGTGTATTGTGTGTGTGCGAATGCGTGCTGTGTGTGTAGGCTATGTATGTAAATGCGCATTCCGGTGCCCAAGTTAGTTATCACGCTTGCGTACATGTGTGTTGTGTACGTGTGTGCACATTTCTGTGCCTGAGTGCAGTGTAAACCCTGATAGTGCAGTGAACTCAAATGTTTTGTGGAAACCGATTACCTCAAAAAAAAATTGTGTAGGCCAACGTATTTGCATTGTGTGGAAGGAACTTAAAGAAAGTAAGGTACAGTTATTTTTTACGTTTTTTAGTGCCGTGAACAGTAGATCATTAAGTTGGCATACACAATTTTTTTTGAGGTAATCGGTTTCCACAAAACATTTGAGTTCACCACACTTACCAGAGCTTACAGTGTGTGTATATGTGTGTGAGTGTAGATTTGTGTAGTATCTGTCGCACGTCACGCAGTGCAGTTGTTGTTGACATCATTAATTAAACAGGCTCGAGCTCAGACTGGCTGCAGTCAGGTACGCTGAGGCACAGCTTGTGTGGCACTGAGCCGATTGGCTCCGTCTTCGCAGTACACCGGTCCTGCTGGCACCGGTTAGTCAATTATTCAAGAAATTAAAATGATTCATGGGGTGATATAGAGCTCCTCGGGACTATCCCACAATCCCTTTCTTTCTCATACAGGAAAGGAAATGATTCAGATGTCGATTCTGGTGTGGTATTATCACTATTATAAGTGCTGTCTTTTTTAAAGCTAGATATTGGCTGAGTGTAGACATCATAAGCTGAGCACTATGTTCGTGAAACTTTGGCCCTGCTCAAAACTGAAAACTGAGAGCTCGACACAACTGACTGTTCTGAGTTTACACAGGTTATACGGGTATACAGTATGTGGCTCATAAGTGCAATTTTATGGTAAAGTGTACACTATCAGAGTAAAATATAAATAACACTTGGGTTCTGAGTGCTGTGTCAGTATCAGAATTAAGTATACACTATCATAATAAAGTGCACTCTTGTCGATGTCTACACTATCAGAGCTAAGGATACACTAGCACTGTATTCACCATATGTTTTAGTCTATTAAAGATAACAGTAGAAGTGAAAAGTGCCCATTATCAGATCAACATTCTCACAAACAGAGTAATATGTACGCTACCAGAGTTTGGTATACTTTACCCAAAATTTAAGTTTACGGTACTGAAAGTTCCTAGGAGTACTTTTAAAGCAAGATTATCTAACATGCTCCATCTGTGTTTATTTAATGAATGAGTTTTAATGATTCACTGAGATGCTGAGAGAAATTTCCCACAATTCTTAATGCTCTGGGGGGGTTGATCTGGTCGTGAGGACTCAGTTTGTTCGAGGAGGTAGAGTCATAAAGTAGCACCTGTCCTGGACATCGATGATTCAGTGTAAATAACTGAGAGAGTGGCTTTGGCGCACTGAGCCCGAGGGAAGCTGTAATCCTGTGGCGCAAGGAAGAAAAAATGTTCTAATGTTCTTCCTGTCCTTAAAAGCACCCCCTATCAGGCTAATGAGCCTCATTTGTTATGACAACATTGTTTTTCGGCAGCCGATTTTTGGGAAACTGGCTCCCTTCCTGTTCAGATGTGCAAGATCTAGAGGTAAAGAGCGTCATGTTCTGACAGGGTGACCTAATGGGATGGGGAGTGGGGGGTGCTGCAGGACTCAGGTCAACAACCAATCAGAGTTCTCCATACACCAGGTTCCCATCGCCCGTTGTTTTCGCTTTCACTCCCAGAAAAGCCCAGCTAATCTTTTTTCTGTGGAAAACCCTCTGCTCTGCTAGTCGTGCGCTTGACTGCGCACTCTGCTAAAGCAAACATTTCCTTTCCCGGACAACATTTTTCGCGGTTCGATCTAAATGTGACCCGGCGGGGGATGCCGCCGGCATCGTGAGAACTGATGAAATGGACAGTTAGTCGTTTGCAATCCACTTCCTCGCCTTAGCTCACTGGTCAGTGTAAAAGAGCAATCTGGATAAAACAGAGGCCACAAGCAGTGAACAAACACAGATACTGAAAGAAGGAGACCAAGATGATGAACATTTCAAAAAAGTTTATTTGAAGGATTCAACAGGCGCCATCATGTAAAATCATACTGTAGCCATTTTAAATTGTATTGTCCAGTCATTCTAAGCCAAAAACCCTAATACCCAACCAAAAAAACTCAAGAAGAAGAAACCAGGAAAAGAAACGCACCCATTTTGTTCAACATTTTTGTTCAAGTCCTGTTTTACTCGAACTGTGTACAAATGAAAGCACATCTTATGTTTCAGAAAGACAGAAACTGGTGGAATGAAACATTCAGAGTGGTAGGGAGATAACATTGGACAGACCTCAGATTGCGAGAGAAAAAGTGAGCGATGGAGAGAGAAGATGGGAGAGATTGCAAGATACAAAAGAAAAATGTGAGAGAGGTGAAGAGACAAAGAGACAGCTAGAAAGAGAGAGATTGTGAGAGAAAACGTGAGACCTGGGTAGAGAGAAGGAGGTAATTATGACGGTTTGGCAGAAACTTTGCAGGAGCCGAGGGCCGGATGGTTTGAGTAATGTCCTCCGCGAGAGGCCTGTACGAGCTCTCAGGCTCACGGCCGTTGTGTCAGTCACAGTGACTGATGAAGGGAGACCCTGCTTCTGTTTACTCTGTGAACAACGGCCTGTAGCCCAGTGGTTTAGCTGCCTGACTGTTGCTTTGAAGGGTAACAGATTTAAGCCTCACTGCAGCCGCAATAAGAGAAGTCAAGATGTCTGAACAAGGCCCTGAACCCCTTATCGCGCCAGGCGGGATTGGATCCTTCTGAGTCCAATCAGCTGTTAGTTTCTTTGCGTATGAGCATCAGCCTATGTTAAGCAATAGTGATGTAGTCTTGGATGTGACTGCCATTTGAACACCTCATTGTCACTGCTCCCTTCCTACCTCTCTTCAGGAACCTCCACACTAAAAAAAAATAAGAATAAGTCAGTGCAAGAGAGTGTTTTACTCTAATTTACATGTAAAAGGGACAATTTTTCATACTTAGGCTAAGCATAATCCTGGAGGAAATTGTGATTTGAATGGAAAATATCCATGAAAATTTGAATTCAGTATGGGGGTAATCAGTGTCTGTTAGGCAGTTGCAATTTCGTTTAATCTAAATAACTCCGAAAAGATTGACAGCGAGTTTCAACAGCTTTACTTTCACGATTTGCTGACAGGGCAAGATAAATTGCACTTGTGATGGAAAAGGTGACTTAAAACGAGGTAATATTTTCTACATGAGAGGAAAAGATAGGACTTTTACCTATTATTACAAGACTCAAACACTTGCAAAGATTTGTCCTACTGTGCATTCAACACCCCATCTGTCACCTCAGCGGGTTACCAGATGAGCGTTTCCGAAGCGACGTGTCGCGCCATGATGATGAGCCTTCATTTGAGATCAGATGTGCGTGTGAAAAATCCTTTTTAGAAGTGTTCAAACTCAAAAAAGAACTTTAAAGTGTCCCTATTATGTGACATTTCGTTGGTCACTCTTGTATTCTTAAAGTCTATTTAAAAAGGTTTAAATGCATCATTGTTAAAAAAATACACTTGAGTTTTCTCTTGCTGACCATTTCTGCAGTACCTGTCTGTGAAACACTCTGTTGAGGTCCTGCCCCCGCCCTCCTGAAAACCCCAGTGTGCTGTGATTAGTCAACTTGATCACTTACTTGTGATTGGTCCACTGTTCACGCGTGTGTTGGAAATGTCTTGCCCCTTACCATAAATTGATTTCTGGGTGTAAATGAGCTTTAGAAACAAAGACCAGTGTAGCTATGTGGGCGTAACCCATTTGATTCAAGGGCGTGCCAAACTATCTGCTTGGCACGAAAATTCAAATGGTGACATCACCAGTTGATGAAAAAAATGGCTAGAAACTATTGGCGTGTTTCAGTCAGCTCTGGAGCAGTGTGTTTTGTGGCAGAGAGCACTTCTTCTGGAGGGGACTTCGAGTTTTACAACACAGGCCTTTTAAATGCACATAAAAATGATATTATTCACACTACGACATTGAAATAATGAAAAACCATAATAGGTACAAACATTTCACAATTATGGTGAAAAATTCCAAAATAATACCAAAATTAATGTCCTCAAATGAAGTATCAATTTCATAAAACCCAAAAGAACATTTAAGCCAACTGGCTGTGGACAGAATACATCGACGTCAGTACGTTTCTGCCTTGCGGTAGTGAGTGTACCATGAGGTTCTGTTCTTTCAGAAAATGTGCCCATTGATAGAAAAGATTTGGAGATCCCATTCTGGAAGTTTTCAGGACTAACTGGTGTTCAGGCCTCAACGCAAAGCAGTGCTCCCCTGGATTTGTCAATATTACCCAGCCTTGCTGTAACTGAGGCCGTCGAGCTAACCTGTGTGCCTGGCCTTCTGTGTCAGACAACTGATCCACACATTAAGCTCAGAACCGCCGCAGTTGCAGTTGTAAAGGCACGCATTATCTGACCTCAATGCTTAGTATATAAGGCCGGCTGGCTTTGCACACATATTGAGTGCCCTGTTTGAATAGGTGATCGATTTCCACATCCTTTGAATTGAATTGAATAACTGTGTGTTGAATGCCAAGCACCCGGCTCTGCGGCTCTAGCACTGGACCTTTATGTGAATAGAGTATATCAGTCCGATATATTGAAGCAACATTTCTGTCTGATTTTGCAACACTTCACAATATATTGGTATGCAGACACATTTTTGCTGCTTTAAGATGGTGCAACATTTCCTTTTAGGAAAAAAAAAAATCATTTTCTGTGCAGAGTTGTTTCCTAATAACATGAATTGATTGCAGTGTATTGCAGTGTGTCTGCTTTAGACTCTAAATGCCTACTTTAGGTTCAGCATTCACCCTTATCGGCCACCTCCTGTCACTCTGATGCAGTCTTTTCTCTGAGTCACATTGTGTATCCTCAAGGAAAATAATTAATTTCTGTGGAGGATGAGAGAGTGGGAGGGAGAGGAGAGAGAGGGAAAGAGGGAGAGGGTGAGGGAGGGAAGGCTAGAGAGAGGGAGGGAGAAAAGAAGGGAAGGAGAGTGATGGAGGGAGCAAAGGGGGGAGTGGGAGGAAGAAGTAGGGAATGGGGGACTGAGAAGGAAGATGGAAAAGAGGGAGGGAGATGGTGATGAAGGGAGAGCAGCAGAGAGAGAGAGAGAAGGGGATTGATATTCAGTCCTCGGTCTGAAGGCTCATTTACCACAGAGAGAGTGACAGAGACCCATATTTCCACATGCTGTCTGTTCACCTCGCTCCTGTAGTGAGTAAATGGAGGGAGGCTCCTGCTAATGACGCTAACGCTCACGTCTCACAGGGGTCTCGTGGAATACGCCAGAACCCTACCTCTCATCCTGCCACTAGACTCACGGGGGACAGGTGGAGCGACAGTGTTTTTGTTCTTTACCTCTACCAAGGTTGTCATGTTTTTGAAAGCGTTGGTTTGTCTGTTTGTTTGTTTGTGCATAAGATAACTCAAAACGTAATGAACGGATATCTCTGAAATTTTGTGGTTGGGTGGCTATTACATCAGGGATGGACCCTATTGATTTTGACCATGATCAGTCAAAAAGTATGGCCACCACAGCAACCATCTCGAAATCCTACATTGCAGATACCTTAAATTTCATATGAGCCATGTTCACTCAGCAATAGTTTGAGTATGCTGCCTTAGCGGAGGTTTGCACTCCCGGAGTGCCTCTAGTTTTTAATGGGTCAGCTGGAAGAAGCAAAGCTAGGAATTCTGGGATAGCTGAAAACTCTGCTCCCCTTAAGTGGGTGGAATGGAACGGGGACATTCCTTTGGGCGGAGATTAACTGCGTAGCTTCAAAGATTTATGTCTAATTTCAACTTTTCAACTTTGAGCAGAGGAAACAAATCAACTATTTTATTTTAATTTTGCACTGCATTGGTTGATCATGACAATACTGGCTTGTGCCATTTCTATGATGCTCTCCCACGGTTGTGGAGGATGTGTACCCCTAGTAACTGGAGAATGGACCATGCCATAACCAGGGATTAACGCAGAATTTTAAAATTCTCTCTCTATCTCTTTTACTCTCTATATCTCTCCATCTCTCTCGCTTTCACTCTCTTTCTATCTTTTTGTTTACTTTGCTTTGTCTCATTTCCATCTAAACTTCTCTCTCTCTCTCACCTCCTGGTTTTGATGGAGGAGTATAAATATGCCTGATGGCTGTCTAGCCTATAAATAAATATAGCTGAGCTGAATGGATTTGCGGTGGCTACTGTTGGGCATGGGTCCTGCGGTCTGGACTGTGGGCTGAGACAGACACAGATGGAGAGTGTGGGCTCGAGACAGCAGAAGTGGTGGACAGTCAGAGGAAAGCCTCATCTAAAGGGCACAGCCATATAGCTGTATAAGTGCTGCTGCTAATTCTCCTTGCCAGAAAGACTGGGACATCTAGTCACCCGGAAGTCTTGCACACTCATGGGTTCCCACTAACACCCACCTCCCCACATACACAGGAAAGGGCACAGGCACATAAAAAAACCCCATATATACATGCGCTCAACCACAATCACACACACACACACACCCATGCAAACACACTCACACACACAAACACTCATACACATACACATCCTCCATATACACTCACAAATTCTGAATAGGCATACTCAACCGTTGACCACTTGCGCGCGCACGCATACACACAAGCACACACACACGCGCGCACACACACACAGACACACACATAGGTTTGCGCAGCTACCTTATTAGGACATTGCATTGACTTCTATTCATTATGGACAGCCTAGCCCTAACCCTACCCCTACCCCTAATCTTAACCAAATCATACCTAACCCTTACCTTAACCTAACCTCTATTCACACCTGACCCCTAACCTTAACCATAAACTCATAAATGATGTTTTGCCATATTAGGGTCAAGCTTTTGGCCCCATAGGAATGATTGGCCCCAACAAGGTCAGTGCTTATACCAGTAAAGGTCCCCAATTGGTAACAAAATCTTGTCCCCACACACACACACACACACACACACACACACTTATTTCCTCCTACACGCACACAAGCACACACAAATACACACACACTGTAAAGGCACACTCAACCACTGACCACAAGCATGCACATAGGCAGACACGTACAGGATATCCAAAAACAGCAGTGGCGGATATACCCCCTCCCCACACCCCTCCACAGACACACAGGATATCCAGCAGGGGTGGATATCCCGCCTCATCTATCTTCCTGCAGATGAGGTGTTGAAATCTGACAGGGACGGGCCATTCCTGGTCCTTCACCCCTCCATCTGCAAACACCACAGCCAACTTCGTTATTTTGGAGTTTGGCGGTCGTATTTTTTTTTTTTTTTTTTGTCACAGTCTAGGAAACGTTGGTTTTAATCACGGGGAGTTCCCAGTCGGCCTGGGCTTGCCCAGACACTGGCTTCCAGCCCACACCGCTTCCTGCCTCAGACACCACTGCGGATTATATATTCATCATTTCGCGCAGACCGTCATCCTAGTCTTTGAGTGAGGTCTTTCAGTGCTAGTGACCTGGGTGTGCTGGTGCATGTGGTCATTCCCTCTCTTTAATGCCCTAAGAGGTAGCATACTCTCTCAGGAAAAAGAAGATCATTTTTTTCAGCTTATGTTCTTAAGGTGGGGGTGTGGAACTCCATTCCTGGAGGGTCTGCTGGTTCCTTTGTGCGTTTCTGCAATTTTGGGGATTCACCAATTCCCCAATTGGTGAATCCCCAAATCTTGTTCTCAAGACATCAGTTGGCTGCTTAGGGACAGGAGACCACAAAAAGTCTGTGGCTGTGCCAGTAGGGTAGACAGAACTGAAAATTTGGAGGGCATGAACATCCCTTTACAACTTTTATTAGTCCTGACTTGTTCGCTATCATCTTTCCTAATGAACAATACATTCACTCTGAAAACACTCCACACTATCTGGTGTTGCTAGTTCTCCTCGTGAAGGTAAGATGACAATCATTCGTTTGAACGCGCTTTTTTTTTTTTTTTTTTTTTTTTTGCATTTCAATCAAAATTACTTTCTCGAAATTGCATAAAGGTGTTATTAATCTTCGTCTTTGATTTAATGTCAACAATTAAGTGATCATGAACAGCAGGTTTGATTGCCTGAAGTGCCAAAAAGGTAGTGCGGAAGCTCCAGAGCGGTTTCATAAAGCGTACGCCAATGAGTAAATTATTTTTCTGAACTGAGTTTTGCCTATTAATTTGTCATCCTTTGATCGCATGACGAAAGATGCCATGTCTATAATTGCTAATAGTTTATTGTTATAATTGGAAAATGTTTTAATAACGGAAAATGATTGAGAACAAGTCAGGAGTAATAATTGTTTAAGCGTGCCCAAACGAATGATTGTCATCTTACCTTCACGAGGAGACCTAGCAACACCTGATAGTATGGAGTGTTTTGGAGGTGAATGTATTATTCATTAGGAAAGATGATTGCGAACAAGCCAGGACTAATAAAAGTTGTAAAGGGATGTTCTGTGCCCTCCCAATTTGCTGTTCTGGCTACGCTACTGGGTTGTGCACTCTGTGGCCCTATAGGACTGGAGTTTCAGTACCTGTCAGGTGAACCCATTGTATTGCTTTGTGACAACTTATGATGTCGGTATGCAATAGTGAAAGCTCCACAACCACTTTGCTTGAGAAAGAACCCAGAAAGTGCACAGCGTACCGACTCACGGGGTACAACGGCCTTATATTAGTGCTGAGAATGCTGGAAGAAAGACAGGAAAACAGGAAGGAGGGAAGGATAGTATTTAGTTTTTATGTTCCTTGATGAAACAAACTCCCACATCCTCCAGCATTACTCAGAACCCTAATTTGTGATTCTTACACCCACTTGGAATTAACCCCAAATTACTGTAAATACAAGAGGGGAAGGGGCGGAGCAGAGGAGGCAGGATTGTATAGAATTTAATCACCAGTTCTGTGTGTTGTGGTTAAAATATACTGCCGTAGATCCTGCAGCTGTGGAGATGCGCCTCCCCAAAATTTTAGGAACTTATCCAAGGCTGCCCTCCCAAATACTACCGTGATGTAGTGGGCTGCACTCATAGAGCCATCCCTGCAGAAAAGAAAAACGTTGATAAAAATTTCATGTTTTCTGTCCCCGCCCTCTCCCCTGGAATAGGAAATGACATCCACACCCTTTGGGCAACTTTTTTAGTATTTAAGAGTGCAGTTCTCTATATTGGAGAAAGCTATGAGTTTGAATTTGAGAGATAGGTTATAGAGAATGAACGAAGGTCCTTGGTCATTCGGTGTAGCTTCAGACCCATGGACACGGCGCCTAATTATTGAAGATGCTCTTTACCTGGCCAACACTGTTGCCTGTCCATGAAGAGGCTATTAACTACTCACGAATCAGCTGGGCAAATACAGTATAATGGGGATGTTACCAATGACTGGCATTAGCATATAAATTGCCAAAAAAATTGAAAAGTTGCATTGTGATTTTTTAACAAAAAATGGCTGTATATCGCCATCACTCTTTTAGCATGTTTTATTCTTTTTCTTTTTTTTGTGATTGAAAAGGCCCTTGAGAATAGGGTTGTATTATCCAAATAGAACCCCATTCTTGAAAGTATAAGGACCTGGGCTGATTGATTTCGCCTCCGTTATGCGGTTTCTTCGCCGGGGACAGTCAATTTCAATTTGAACATACTCTCGCCTATTTCCCAGTTTTACATTTTAGACTGCACTAATGCCTAATTCAAAGGCTTGGATGCAAGTTCGGGAAGTTATCAAATGGTATCTTGTATCGAACAGATGTCTTGAATTTTCTCAGGCCCGCACAGTCGAGGGGTCGGAAAGAAAGAGTTCTGCCTTGTGTCGTCTTGTTCCGCCCACAATCTCCGCCGACTGATTTGACTTATTAGTGCTGTCCTCTGGCTGAAGAATCATGTTAATTGGCCTCTGGTTGGAACAGAATACCATGGAAGACTTTTCGCTATCTGAACAAGGATGGTACACCTCTGGGATTTGGTAGCTCTTTTGTCGCCTCCCGCTCCCTTCAGCGAGAAACGAGACTTTAAAATATGCATTTCAGGACATCTGCAGGAGCTTAATTTACCCATGAGATACAGCCCTGTCAGCCATCGCAGCGTAGCGTCTGTGCTGCCTCTGTGTTAATCATTGGATTCTAAGTGCTTTTCAGTCAGGGCTGTGGCTTTACATCTGCCGAGAACTGTGGCAGAGTGTGTTGCAGGATGAAAATACAATGCCGGTTAATTTCTGTGTGATACGCTAAGCTCTGCCACACGGTTTCTTTCCAGTGCATGCAGCAACTGCCGCTTTGGTCTATGCGCTAAAAATTGTGGTCACTCACTCACCCTTGGTTGTTTAGTAGAGATGCTTGATGGGACACGTGCACATTATGCATCGTGGGTCTGAATGGTTTTGTTCTTGTTTAAGGGGAAGTCAATTACACTCATCAGTTGACTTATCAGTTGACATCAGTTGACTTGATCTTATATGCAACTCTACAACTTAATGCAGTTACCTTGGAGTGTACCCATTTGTGACATCAGCAAATTGCAGAGCTGTGGTGCGTCAGTCCTTGAGGGCGCAAGGATTAAAAAGTGGCATTTAGGACATTCTCATGGTGTGGTTTAATTTGGGTACTTAGCAGTGAATCATGTAGAATTGTGTTATGGCATGCTGATGAGTCCACATTGATGTAAAATTTGCCGTGGCGCGCATCGATAGCTGATAAGGGGCCACTCTTGAGCACACTTGCGAAGCACTAAATGGTACGTGGACACCCTAAGCCAGGGGTGTCATACTCGTCCGGAATAGGGCCGAGGGGCTGCAGGTTTTCAATCTTACCAAGCAGAAGCACGCCTGATAAAACTAATTTAATCAACTGATCTCAGCCTGCACAGTTGATTAGTTGTATCAGGTGTGCTGCGGCTCAGTTGGTATGAAGACCTTCAGCCCTTTGGCCCTTTGACGGACCAGTGTGACACCACTGCCCTTAGCCCTTTCCGCCCTAAGGCGAGTGTGTTGACAGAAAAAGCCGTGTGCTGGCTGCAGTTTGTCGTGAGAACATTGTGGAAGGGAAAGTGATTTATTGGTTTATGCTTCTTGGGAGACGTACAAGTTCTCCTATTGGTTGACCTTAACCTGCAATGTGTGTTGGTATGTGGGTGTTTGTATTTGTACAACGGTATATGCGAGTATGTTTTTGTGTATGTGAATCTTATTTCGAAAAGTAGTTTATACATAATGCTATATTTTACACCTTGATGGAGGGAAGGCTGACGTTTACATCAGCTTAAGGCTGATAAAATGAATTTGCATCTTAGGAAGCTTTTTGTGAATGGAAGCGATGGATTTAAAATGTTGTTTTTTTGTTTGTTTGTTTTTGATTAAGGTTTATTTTGTTTGTGAGAATTTGCATGTGTGCGAATGTGTGAGTGACAAAATTTGTGTGTCCCTGTTTGTTTATGTGTGCAGGCATGCCAGTGTATGAGTGAATGAGTCTTTTCTTGGGAGAGCGTGGGGGATGGGGTGAGAGAGATAAAGAGAGAGGGAGAGAGAGAAGGGGACGCAGAGTGGGAGAGAGAAAATGGCAGATGCGCATGGTGTTTATGTAGAGTGTGGTGGGGTTTCAACCAAACCTGTTATGAATACAGATTCCGCCCACCTGCATCCCATTCCATCTAACCCCATTTCAAAAACCACACGCTGCTGCCCAGTGCTACACTCAGATTCCAGTCCTCTCAGGGGGTTCTGTCTGTAACAGGACTCAATGGTCCCAGTTACCATTGGCATTTAATTGTGGCCCCCAGCGAAGTCGGGGCTACTATGGATTTGGCCTTGTCACGCCTCCGCTGCCGCCGCCGCAGAGATTTGCTTGTGGATGCTCCACAGGCCACAAATTTAAAGCTATTTCTTTTATATTTGGTATGTATATGGGCAGTGGATAGGGCACGGCACCTATCGATTTTGGTTGCCATGGTAACATAATTCACTAAATAATAGACAATTTTGTGTCAGAAATAAGCCAAAATGAAAAATGTTGGTGATCGGGTGGCTACACCCATCGGTCGCGGGCGACCGACCTATCTAGTTAGAATGTGTGTTTTATGGAGGGTTTTGTAGATATTTCGATGGTATTGCAATTTGCAAAGTGCTGTAACTCCTACAGAGTCCACTTTGCATGGCTGCCAGACAACCGGCAAGATGTGTCGCTGTCCTGACACTTTCGGACCTCACATAGGTTAATTCCCTCCAGTTACCCATCTCAGCGGGCTGAGTACATGTGGGACATGTCTTATAAATCTGGGGGCTGTAGGTTCAAGTCCAGGTGGGGTAGTGCGGAACGGGATTCAATCAGGAAGCCTGAAGACATATAGCACAGTCCGGGAGTGTGAGGAGAGTGATACATGTTTGTTTGTTTTGCTTCTGCACTCCAGGAAATTGAAATGAAGTGATGAATAATTTATTTAATATGGGGAGTGTATTTATATCCATGTTGGGCGATCCCCATATGAACAACTGCCATTTTTATGCACACTGGCTTTTCAGGTACTGCCGGACTGCTTTGTGTGTGTGCCTGTGTGAATGTAAAAAGTTTCAATTTGTCTAATGGCATCAGAATCTTCAGCAAAGATGTGATAAATGCTGCAAATGTAATATTGAGAAAATTAGGCATGGAAATATAAAAGGATGAAAGATGTTATTTTACCTCCTGGCATCATGCTATAATTGGAGACGTCTCTGTTAGTCATTCTGCCTGTCCTTCAATTTTCTTGACAACTGTTAATCCAATCAACTTCAAACTTGGCAGGAGTATTGCTGAGGACCCAAGGACGCGCAGAGTCGAGTGTGATGTTGTTTGGCTTAACGGTTCTCGAGAAATCTCGAGAAAGCTGCACGCAGCAATACCGCGCAAGCAACGATATCAGAGGCCAAGTGATCAACCCATTCTTAACTGGCACGTTTTTCGCGGGCACTGCAAGAACAAGCCACTGTACCCGGCTATCTGAAATGGAAGGATTACCTGTCCTTCTATCTTTTTTTGTGTATGTCTGTCCTTTGTTATTCTCAACAACCA
This sequence comes from Gymnothorax javanicus, assembly GCA_029692085.1. Lineage (NCBI taxonomy): Eukaryota > Metazoa > Chordata > Actinopteri > Anguilliformes > Muraenidae > Gymnothorax > Gymnothorax javanicus. The sequence continues at coordinate 26,595,665 of CM056196.1, forward strand.
TTCATCCGATTGACTTCACACCCGAGGAAGCGTAGTGTCGAGTGTGTAGTTGTTTGGCTGAGTGGTTCTTGAGAAAGTTGCGAGCAGCAACACCGGAGACCAAACAATCGGCCCGTTCCAAACAGGCACGTTTTCAGAGGGCACTGCGCTAGTTATTTATGAGTCCAGGAGGGGGGTCTGAACTGTCTGTCAGAATAAAAATGTGCTCAACACGCTTCGCTGATTTAACACTGAATATTTTACCGAGCGGCAGTGGTGCTTTTCAAAATCACGTCCACCCCGTGCTTGCATTTCTGTTATCTGCCGAAAACAATGCTGGAACCGACTGCGCGGAAAAGCGTGTTACTTCACCAAAGTCGGGAAGTTTGAGACGAGGAAGGGAAGCTGCCCGGCTTGCTGTCATTAATAAAGACGTAATGCCTGGGAGGAAAGTAAAAAGGCTGGAAAAGTTCTGCTGAGATGGATTCGGCTTTAATCACTGCATGTCAACGCTCGCTTTTACATCTTGAGTACTTGCAGTTCAGTTTGCGTGAATGTTTATTGAGGCCCCAAATCAGAAAAAGTTGGGACAGTATGTCAGAATAGAATTTAAACCAAAGCAGTGATTTGCAAATTATCTTTCACCTGTATTTCGCTAAGAACAATTCAGTCACACATTATTAGATGCTTCACCAACTTTATTGATTTATTTTAACTTTGATTTTTGTGACATATTTAAAGAACTGTAAAGTATTTACTTTCTAATGTTGACATTCGTTTTACCTGAAGAAGTGATTAAGTGTTTCAGGTAAAATTTCGCCCCATTTTTTCGGCAAAGAAGTCGTGTGCGACAGTATGGGGTCTTTGTTGTTGCATTTTGCATTTCACAATGGGCCATGCATTCTTTATTGGGGACAAGTTCGGACTGCAGGCAGACCAGTCTTGCACCCGCACCCTCTTCTTACACAGCCATGCCTTTGTCATGTGTGCAGAATACGGTTTTGCAGTCTTGTTGAAATATGCGTGGGCATCCCTGTCGAAGATGTTGACTTGAAGGCAGCATATGTTGCTCCAAAATTGCTGTGAACATTTCAGCATTAATTGTGTCTTCAAAGAAGTACATATTACCCTTGCCAAGGGCGCTGACACAACCCCATACCATGACAGAGCATTGCTTTTCGACAAGTTGCTGGTAACAATCCGGACGATCCTTTTCTTCTTTGGTCCAGAGCACACAGCGTCCATTTCTTTCAAAAAAATGGAACAATGGCCAGAATTTATGTATATTACAAATAAAATTAAATTGGCCTGACAAAACATTAAATAACTTGTCTTTGTATTGTCTGCCATGAAATGCAAGGTAAAATAAAAATAAATTTAGAAATTTTTCTTTACACTGCTTCCTGTTTTTATGCGTATACCGTCCCACCATTTTTGAGTTGGATTGTAGAAGATCAGAGAGATTTTTTATTGTTTCTTTTTTTTGTTTGTTTACTTGATGGTATAGTGCTGTCTGGTGTCTTAATTTTCTGACTAGCATTTTTTTGCGATTGAATGAAGATGGCAGCAGTGTGGTATAGTGAATGGGGGAATGGGCTTGCTGCATGTTGAAATGTGATATGTGGTATTGATACATGCTGTTCTCCCCATATCTGTTTATATTGTGACATCACAGAGATACAACCCCAATTCCAAAATAGTTGGGACGAAGTGTAAATTGTGAATAAAATCAAAATGCAATGACTTTCAGATCACATGAGCCAATATGTTATTTACAATAGAACATAGATAACATTTAAAATGTTGAAACTGAGACATTTTACATTTTTCCCCACAAAATGAGCTTATTTCAAATTTTCTGGCAGCAACAGGACTCAAAAAAGTTGGGACACAGGCAAAAAAGGGCTGGAAAAGCAATTAATATACAAGAGAATCAGCTGAAAGAACATTTAACAAGTAATTAAGTTAACTGGCATCAGGGGTGTAACATGATTGGCTATAAAAGGGATGTCTTAGAGAGGCTGAGTCTCTCAGAAGTAAAGATGGTCAGAGGATCTCCAACCTGTGAAGGCTTGCGTAAAAAAATTGTGGAATACTTTAGAAACAATGTTCTTCAACGTCAAATTGCAAAGGCTTGAAGGACTCATCATCGACAGTGCGTAACATCATCAAAAGATTCAGAGAAACTGGAAAAATCTCTGTGCCTGAGGGACAGGGCCGAAGACCTTTACTGGATGCCCGTGATCTTCGGGCCCTCAGAGGCCACTGCATCACTCACCGGCATGATTCTGTCATTGACATTACTAAATAGGCCCAGGAATGCTTCAAGAAACCACTGTCAGTAAACACAGTCCACCGTGTCATCCACAGATGCCACCTAAAACTCTATCATGCAAAAAGGAAGCCATTGTTGAGCATGATCCAGAAGCGCCGCCGTGTTCTGTGGGCCAAGGCTCATTTAAAATGGACTGTAGCAAAGTGGCAAAGTGTCCTGTGGCCAGACGAGTCCAAATTTGACATTCTTGTTGGAAATCATGGGCATCGTGGCCTACGGGCAAAAGAGGAGAAAGACCACGCCTCCTGTTATCAGCGTTCAGTTCAAAAGCCAGCATCTCTGATGGTATGGGGATGCATTAGTGCATATGGTGTTGGACACTTGTGTGTTTTAAAAAGCACCATGAATGCTGAAAGGTATATAAAGGTTTTAGAGCAACATATGCTCCCCTCCAGATGACATCTACTCCAGGGAAAGCCTTGTGTATTTCAGCAGGACAATGCAAAACCACATACTGCAGCGATTACAACAGCATGGCTTCTTGGTAGAAGAGTCCGTGTGCTGAACTGGCCTGCCTGCAGTCCTGATCTTTCACCGATTGAGAACATTTGGCGCATAATTAAACGAAAAGTCCGTCAAAGGAGACCCAAAACTCTCCAGCAGCTGGAAACCTGTATTAAACAAGTGTGGGATCAAATTCCAATGGCTAAACTCAAGAAACTTGCCTCCTCAATGCCCAGACACCTCCACTCTGTGTTAAAAAGAAGAGGGGATGCCAAACTTTGGTAAACAGGCCCCTGTCCCAACTTTTTTGAGACCTGTAGCAGCCATCAAATTTGAAATGAGCTCATTTTGTGGATAAAATTGAAAATTTCTCAGTTTCAACATTTACTATATTATCTCTGTTCTATTGTGAATAAAATACTGGCTGGTGTGACTTGAAAGTCATTGCGTCTTGATTTTATTCACAATTTACACTTTTTCCCAACTATTTCGGAATTGGGGTTGTACAATTAGAATGTTCTCGACAGTACATTCTACTGCTGATGTCACAATCAGTATTTACAGCTGCTATGTTAAAGAACTGAATCTTTAAAAAAAAATCATTCCTGGGAACCTTTTCTTTAAAGAGTGACATACTATACTTATCCTGAATTGCTTCAGTACTTACGACATTGCATAAATATCAAATAATTGAATAATTAAAGCGAGACTTGTAAGTTTCTGGGGAAGTGAGCATCCGAAATTGTGAAAATATTTCATGCAGTAATAATGTCAGTAAGAACTGGAGACCTTAAAATCCATGATTAACAAAGGTGATCATTAGTGTCTCCATAATTAGGCCACAAAGATGCTATTATGAATCATGCCTTTGTTTCATTAAACATTAAAACTCATGCATATTATATATTTATTTTCTTCAAAGGCCACAGTATGTCAGCTTTTCTAACTGGGTTCATTTTCCACTTTTTTTTGTCCATTTTATCGGAAATAGCCCCAAATTTTGTTGCATTAGGCATGTTATTGAATCTTCTGAATTTATTATTGGCTACAAAAGTATTTAGCTATTAATTAGGATGAACTTTTCGCATAATGCATTGTGTGATAGAATTGACTCGGTAATGTTGAGTTCTGTGTTGACTCAGTGTGCTATGTTTTGGCCATTTGGCCATCGGTTTAAAATTCAAAGACTGTTGCTTTGCATTAGGATTAAGTCACTTCCTGCTGATTGAAGTGTCTCCATAAACATTGATGTAATTACTTAGCAAGCTCATAATTGCTAGTTATAATAATTCCATTTTACACTGTCCTCCCTCCTCCAATTTCTTTGCCTTGCGGGTGTTGTTAACGAGACAATAAATTGGATGTATCTCAATACGGAACAATGTTAAAAATAGTGTTTTCTGCATGAAGCTAATTCCTGCTGACTTTTAATCAGGACTCAGCGGAAGAAACTGGAGACTGATGTGAAAGCACATTTCATATGCGTAAATTAGTAATGAGACGGGGAAAATTAACGGGGAACCTTTGCGGCCTGCACTGTGGCGAGAGGCCAGGCAGAGAGGAGCTGATTCTGAAAGGAGTAGAGAAAGTTTTTTCTATTTTAAATTAAGATGAAGAGATACAGGGAAGTTCTCCGCGCCAGGAAAGGGTTTGACTGCGCGACTGATTCAATCTATGCCGGCATACAGTTCATTCTCCAGGGGAAAAAAAGGAGCATGATCGAGTGCAGGATGTTTAAGTGAAGAGATGTGGATATGTATTTGCACACATTAATATTCTAATCTGGTCCAATAATGTTGGGATGGTCGCGTGTCGTTGCTTTATGTGCACATCCTAGTGGATAAAAATGGTACAAAGCAACTTAGCACTCTCTGTCTGTCTCTCTCTCTCTCTTTCTCTGCCTCCCTCCCTCCCTAAGGTCCCATGTACCGATGCATCTCTTCAGCTAGTCCTCTGGTTATTGTCATCTGATTATGAGCCAGACTACCCACTAACACAGAACACTCTCACTAAGTTGCTACGTCAAGGCCATATAACAACATTCGCAAAATATTCCTGAAACATTACAAGAACATTGTGGCATAAGCCCGCAAATTCAAACTGACTCCAGTTTGCTCTCAGGTTCTGAGTTAGGTGTGGAAGCTGAGATCCTGGACTCAGGGAGCATAGACAGGTGGATGGACAAAGGTTATCAATCTAGGTTCTGAAAGGAAGAGCCCTCCCCAGTACTATGTTTTGACCACCAGAATTAGCTAAATATACAAGCCGGAGCTTCATGAAATCAGCTGGCTGGCTTTATGAGTGGAACAAAGACCTGGCAGGATCTCAATGTCTGACCCCTGGATTTTCCAACTCAGCAGCTGTGGTCAGACTGGTGTACGCAGCCCAGGTGCGCAGGGCTGAGTCAGGGATGAGCAGCGCTTCTGTACAGGTGGGGCCTGGAGTCGGAAGGAAACGGTGCACTGGGTGGCTGCTGAAACATCAGGATTCCTGGAATTTCTGACATTTGTGGATATAAATGAGTGAATTCATGCTAACAAATGCTCACATGCTTGTACAAGTGACTGGTCAGGAATGTGTGAATGCTGTATTCTCACCCATGTGTTCTGCATAAAAACATGTATATGGACAAAGTTAAGTGTTAGTGTCTGCCACAAACAAACATACCTTGTTGCCTCTTTTTCTGTGTCATCTCTCCTGGGGTACTTGTGACGTTTACCCCTTCACCCCCTCGGCGGGAAGGGACCGATTTCGCCCGTGAAATCGGAGAGGACCGAAGTTGACGTAGGAACAACGCGGACAGGCCAACGCCGAGAAATCCCTCAGAGACAGCGAGCACGCGCCTGCTCTCGGGCATCGATTAACACCCGATCTTTCGACACGCTCTCCTTTCCTTTTTCCGGACCCTTCTCAGTTCTCAGCCATGACCTTCTGTTTAACCGTTTCTTTACCCATTCATCTAGATGGCTTGAGCTGGCCGGGACACTGGCAGCCATTATCCTGGCAGAAGGGGGTGATCCACGCTGCTCAATCACCACTGCCCAGTTTGCTTTTCACTTGGGTTCTGGGCATGTTAGAGATCGAATGACCCTTTGTCTCCATTTAATGTGGAGTAAATTGTGGCCCATTCTTGAACAGCTACAGGTTGCACATTGTTTTTGTTTAGCTGTGATGACTACTGGATTTGTGTTTTTGTAATGCGTGCCTGCCTCTTTAATAGGAGCGATCTGATATACAATATGGCACATCGCCAGGCGGATATGACGACAGAAAATCACGAGTCAAATATAAAAATGTCGACGAGTGAACTTCCGCTCATATCCGCACACGGTCGAACCATAGTCGAACGCTAGCTAATATAATGGAGATTTATAGCGTTTCGTTCCAAAACGTGAACTCCGGCTTTGCCTCGTTTGTAGTGTTTATTTGAATTTTGCGGCATTTTCATATTCATATTTGTGTATCCACGATGGTATTCGACTGCGAAGCTGCGCAATGCTCATCGCATTTCGTCATGCATGCATTGGCTTGGCGAAGCTGGGGTGCGTTCAAAGTCGGCAACACGTAGCAAAACGTATATTTAAATGGCAACAGTAGTGCGCTGAACACCCCGTTAGCATTGCAAGTAAGGCAGCCGAGAGGGCCATACAAAACAAGCTACAAGAAATTCATTTATATACTACCCTCGATGGATTCATTGTGCCACTGCCTTTTTAAGATGCCGCGGTTTATATACATGTTGCAGTTGATTGGATAACAACCCTGGCACACCCACCAAACAGGAGAAAACATACCTCAAACGCCGTTGTGCACCGTTGCACACCAGTTGGAGGAAACAGGTCGTTCAACCCGGAAACTGTAACAAAACGATGTGCACCGATGTGACTTTGGACCATTGACTGTATAAAAAGATGGACGCAGCACCCTAGTCTGAAAAATGAAGTCCATGCGGAAGTACCGTAAAATGGCATTCTATTTAATAGCCAGCAGATGGCGACGTCGGTGGTTGCAGAAGGAAATGCTATGGAAGTCTATGAGAAAATTACCCTACTTTCCCACCTGATTTTTTTTCACATTATTTTAGCAATAGCAAGTTTCAAGTCTCCTTCGATATATCATGATGTTCATTTTTGTAAATTATGGTCCCATATAGACTAGAATAAAGGATAAAGCCAGAATATGCTTTAGGGGCGTGGCTATCCTCTGGTCCTCGTCCGATACGGTCAGATCCAGAGCCACGGTCCTCCCTGGATCTTCAATACACGCTCTCGTCCAATAGAAATCACATCCGGTTTCAAAATGACAACATGGCGCAATTCAAATTGCCAAAATCGCAGCTTCCTTTATGGTATGCTGAAACCAATTGGTGACGTCACGGTAGCTTCGTCCATCTGTTTATACAGTCTATGCTTTGAACGCACCCCTGGTCTTATTACCGGAAGTGCGGATGTCGACCAAAAAATCCCCTTCCTTCATCTCATCTCCCGATTAACGACAGTTTTGCGCTATATCAGATCACTCCTATTGCCATCAAGGAGCTTAAAGAGCTTAGGACATGAAATTCAGCTCTGTTTTTTATGTGATAAAATGCTACAAAGTACCTATCTTGAACAATTAGTGATGGTTTCAATATCGTGTACTTTACGCAATGTTTAAAAAAACCGCATTTTATCTGCTAAATTATCCACTGGAGAGAACGCCCCCTTTGCCTCAATCGACAACATTTGCGTTGGGCCAGCTCAGCCACGTGACGTCATAAGCTGTACACTGATTGTGTCTAGGTGGCTAGCCGTAGTTCACGACTCTGGTCTGGACGGAGGATGTCTTAAAGAATGGACCAACAAAAATCACCAAGAGCGAACGGAAAGCGATGTGTAGTGTGGGGATGCAGTGCAACGCATGCATATGGCCAAGGAATGTTTCTGTGGCCGAAAGATGCAGAGATATCGAGAATATGGATAAAACAAGTGCAACGTACTAGTGCCGACTTTGCTGGCCCAGGCAAGCCCGGGTCACTGAAGCCTACGATATGCAGCCAACATTTCGAGTATTCATGTTTTTACATATCATCATTATTATTATTATTTGCGGAACCCAAATCGTTTCTCTGCACTGCCTGTTGAATAGCCAGCCGACTCGCTGTTCAGTGTGATCTAGCCAGCTAAGTAGTGAAATGATAATATTCACAGCACTCTATTTATTTCTGTGGACTGTGCGCTTGCTAGCTTACTACCTACTAATGGCAAGCTGCAAGATATGGTTCACACATGTTGTGATATCATTCACGACTCTATATTTCTGCGCACTGCGTGTTCGCTCGCTAACAAGCTAATAACAGCAAGCTGCGAGGCACGGCTTACACGCAGTTTCGAGAGCTCATGAAACACAGTGCACAGAAATGAATAGAGCCGCGAACATTATCATTTCACTACTGGCTAGATCAGGCGTGAGTTCAACCACCACTAACGCTATTCTTAACCTAATATATTATGTATGGTCTTGTTAGGTAAGGTAACCAAACGTCAGGTCTGTTGAACTCACTCACGGTTGAAAAGTGAGTAGGCTGGTTATCCTACGCGCCGTGCACAGAAACAATTGTAGAACAGGAATAATAATCATTCCGCTCCTTGGCTGGTAAGTGTTGTACAGTTCAGGACAGGCGGAGACACTGACAATTAGCTGTCTTCATTGCTCGAGTACTCAGGCTGGAATCTGTATGGTTTTGAATCCCGCTGCTTTCACACCGGACGCAAAACAAATTTTTTCGCACTACAGATTACATTCAAAGTCAATGCAAAGACGCGAATACAGGCGAAACGTATTCGCGTCTTTGCATTGACTTTGAATGTAATCTGTCATGCAAAAAAATTCGTTTCGCGTCCGGTGTGAAAGCAGCCTAATGTTGCGTTTTCTCATCTTCCATAAGAAAGTACTCATCTTCATCAAAATAGACAGATTCAAATGAAAATTCTGAGGAACTATCGGAATCTGACTCGGATACCATCGTTGTTGGACGCACAATCGCCCACCGTGTGCTACTTGTGACGTGACCACACAGGGGAGCGCCAGAATCGCTTTTCTGTGTTGCTCAGAGTGTTTGTTAATGAGGGGGGCGGGGCAAGTAACAAAAAATAGCGATTTTTGTTAAAAGCAAGAGGCTCCTCAGAGCCTGTACTCGGGCCGGGTCTAGGCCTGGGCCAATCCATAGATATATGGGCGCGTTCGAGCGCGTCTGCAAGTAAGCCGGCTGCGCGAGATTCCCGAAAAATTACGCGAGAATCTTGCCGAAGTTGCGCGATAAGCCCTCCAAACGCTTCATGAAAATGAATGGGTTCCAATGAGGCCAATTTGAAATAAGTAAATATAAGCATAAAAATGCCGAGATGTGCGGCTGCCTTTTGCAGCAATAGTCATTTGAAGGGCTGTAATAAAACGTTTCATGCGTAAGTTAACGTAGAAACGCAAATTTGTAACTTTTAATCGAAAAAAATCGCGTTCGCTTGCTAGCTAGCTAATTAACCGTGCCATTGACTTAAATAGACCGCTGACTAAAGCAAACGCTAGCGATCGATAACGGTCTCCAGCGAGCTACGTTGGTACCCTTACCTTCGTGAGGACTGCATTGGCTAAGAAGTCAATAAAATGAGCAAGGTGGCTAACTAGCTAGCTACTTGTAATTGACATTCAAGGACAATATTTCTTACCTGCATAATATTTAAAAGAACAACTCGCTTTGTCTGTTTATACAGAGTTCCAAAAGACAAGGAGGGGAGAAAGGCTTGGCTATTAGAAATCAGGAAAAAAAAAAAAAAAAACCTTTTTCTATCCCTCGATCCGTGCTGTGCAGTGATTATTTTTTGAGAGCAGTGCTTTAACGGGACACCGGCAAAGATGAAGCTTAGTAAAGGAGTAGCCAGAGTTAACTAGCGCTTCCTTTTAACAACGTCGGCATTAGCCATATGATTCAGTACGAACAATTCGGTCAACGGCAAATATGCTCAATAAGGGTACAGTGAAGTGAGGAAACCAGAGGGTAATTTGATAACCTATACGGACATTCATCGACGTTGCTTATAACGGCGAAAACTTTGAAGCAATCTTATCAGAGGGACATTAAAAAACCTCGGTCACCGTAACTGAACTTTTCTGCTCGCACTTGAACGTTGACACCGAGTAACATTTCGATCTTCCCTTTAGTAAGTGCGGCGCTTTCCATCCTCCAAGAAACCACATACTTAGGGAGAGAAAATGCTTTGCACAGCAAGACCAAAATCACCCCGAGTCGCACGCAAGTGTTTTTGAAAATATAATTTTACTGTAGACGAAAATGAATGGGAGTGTACGTGCGAATTTCACTTCCCGGTGTACGCGCTCCTGGAACAGCTGCTTCACTTGAGTGTGCCCTATCAGCAATGTAGTGTTCTATATATATATATATATATATATATATATATATATATATGGGCCAATGGCGAAACCGCGCGCGCATGAGCAGGGCAGTCGCGACCCCGGGAAAAAAAGAAGAACGGAGCCGAAACTTAGATTCGTGGCCTACCGGCCCGAGTAGTTATTTTCTACATTTTTTTAGGCAGACGATGGGAATTCTTTTAATTGTACCCTTTCATATTCATAAACTTGCTCAGTGCATGTCCTAAGCTCTTTAAAAATGATCGTCTTCACCTTGAAAGGGAAAGTCCATCTTTACCAAGTCCCTCACACTCCGTCCCTCTCCTTTCAAGTTCTTCTTTAATGTCACCAGGTGCACAGCCAATCAGCCATTACAAGCTATTTTAAGATTTGTCCTTTCTGACCTCACAAAAGGGAGTGACCACCCAGAGTATTGAAGAAACTCATGAACTCGTTGGCTGAAGTTGATCAGTCCTTTTAACCTCTGGGTGGTCAGTTACATTCAAATGTCAAGATGGAACAAATTTTTAAACGGCTTTTAATTGCTAATTGGCTGTGCATCTGGCGACGTGATTGGGGATCGTTAATACAAATAACTGTGAACAGGAAGGAATTGGAGCGAGGTTTATGTATTAATATGACTCCTGACAAAGTAGGAGCCAGTCTTACCCCCCCATCCCCCCCACCTGCCTTGTTTTAGGGCCCAAGAGATGCACTGATTTCATTATGGCTTCACTGTTATTATTGCTGCAAGTTTTGCTTCACTTGAACCAAGAACCCTCTGAGTCTGTTTAGCTGGTAGTACAATCCTCACCAGACAAAGTGGCATTCACTTCATGCTGGCATTATTCTGGGTTACCTCTGCGAAAGTTTTCAGGACCCGCACATCAAAAGCAGGCTCCCTTTGCCCTCTCGGCTTTTCCTTTATGTTGCATGTAATTCAGTTTTCACCTTTAGATTAGATGAATCCATAAATGAAATGTCGTCACCTGAAATTCTGGGCAGAGTTTAGTAGCTTCGTTCCGCTCGGCATTCAAGATTTGTCACTGTTCCGCGGTTCTGAGTTATACCTTCGGAGCGCACCGCACGCAACCTGTAATTGGATTTTGTCCCATTTTAGATCATTTTTATGGTTAAACGGGGCCACTTTTTTCACCTCTGTATAGCTTCAATTGGTTGTAATGTGCTGACAATTATTTTTGCCGGATCTTGACTGGCATTTTATTTCATACATTTTCATTTTTTCACGGCTTAAATTGTGATGTTCTTTTGCCCTTGTCTTCAGGGGCGCACTCTATCTCATCCCATTTCAGGCTTGTTGGGTATTTTTTTTTTGCACCCCTATTTGCTGACTGGGAGAACTCCGGCTCTCTCTCTTTCTCTCTCTCCATCTAGCTCCTCCACCCCGCAATAGGGCCGATCTCTCTAGAACTGCTAACAGTTTCCACGGTAACAGGGGCAGCGGAGAATATACTGTGGTCCGCATTGGTTTAGACGTTTTTATCACCCCAATGTTTTTTTTTTTTTTTTTTTCTGGGCTGTTTATGATTACGTCGCGCATTACCGTTGTTGCAAGGTTTTTAGCTAACAAAATTATTATAAATTTCCCCATAGTAGGCAAAGGAAAATGCTGTCACTCTGGCCCTCTTTTTAATAGCCTGAAGGTATGCTATCTTCACTTCATCTCTCGTTAGACTGCTTCCTAGCCTCCTTTGGCACCCAGATCACTTAATTATCTCTGAAATAAGCAGTGGTGATGACTTGTTATGAAATGTAGCATTGATTGCCGTGCTCCTCTGAAGAGCCAATAAATATGCACTGCAGCAATTCTCCGGCATTTTATTAACTACCCACTCTCATCTTTCGATGCATCACAAGTTCAATGTTGGAATAAGCCTGCAAGGCACTGCAGATGTCTTCTTCCACACTCCACATTCCTAACGCGCCGTTGCCATAATGGCAACGACAAACTGCAACATTAAATAACAGAGAAGTAAACTGCAGAGCGGCAATTAAGCCCTCAATTAAGAGCGGGGCCTTTTTGGAATGTTTTATTTATTTTTGTTTGTTTGTTTTTGCAAAATTTTAAGTTGGTGTTCAAGAGCTCTGGTGTTTTTAGTTACCAGTAGTGATTGTGACATCAGCATTGAATGTTCACTTCAGAATCCAGTGCTGATTGTGACATCAGCATCAGAACGTTCAGCTGAGAACATTCTAAGCACATACCTGCGACCTCACGACTAAAGCAAGACATGCTTAGAACACACCCGTGCTACCCTGGTTTTATTTTATATAAGACAAGTTTTATGATTCAAGGGGGGTCCAGGATTTGACAGCCCTCATGCAGAGCTTAAACGCAGCGTTGCACAGTGAGGTGCATTGTCCACCCATGATTGGCCCTGAGCCTGCATGCGCTACGTGGCTAATCGCAGCCAGCATTAAATGACGAAGATGAAAGACCCCCTTGCCTTCATTAAAGTGTAACGATGAAGCACCGTGGCACCTCCTGACAGGCGTCTGATGGCGGCTTAATGCTGCTCGCGGTGGGGAGCATTCGTTAAGAGTATCATGTCATAGATGTGCTATAAAAAGTAGGGGCGAAAAGAGATAGTGTAACCTTAGCCCGGCTCACAACCTACCTACCGCCAAATGGGATTGGGTGTAGGGTGGACTCATGGGTGTCGAAGAGCGAGTGGGTAATCACGGATCACGGACAGGGAGCTATATTTAGCTTGACCCCCCAATGTCCATGTGTGTATTGGGGGGCCGGGTGGTGGGGGGCTGGATGGAGTTTTGAGACAGGTGCACACCAGGAATCGAGGAGTTATAGGGGGTGGGAGGGGGTAGAGCCAGATAATGGAGGCTGATCTGGTGGTCAAGAGCCAGGCTGCTATGTATAGAGCAAGATCACTCTGAAGGCTCCAGTAAGGAGAGGATTTTCGGCTGCCTCCATATTTTTTTTGGGGGGTCTGTGGTTTGAACTGTGCCCCGGACAATTCATTGGGATCTTCCCAAGTCTGACAGAAGTTAAAGAAGTCGTGCTCTAACTCTTCAACAACCCTGCATTATTGACTGGTTTACTCTTACCTTAACCCTAACATTTTAAAGGAGACTATGCACCGAAAGTTCTCTGTTTGACCTCTGCTGAAAGTGTCTATCATTGTAACTGTTTTGGTTTTACTTTCAGACTAACTTGCAATCTTATTTTTTTGCCTTTCAAGTGGGAAGTACTTTTTTAAGTTAAATTTATGTTTATGTTTTCTGGATGCTTGACGGGAGAAATTTGTTTACCACGTTCACAAGACTTGAAATGAATTGAATTATGGGACGCAATCGTAAAAATTTGTTTTGTTCTGCTCAGCAGGAACACTATTGAAATACTATTTTGAGCCTAAATATAAGATTAAAGGTGTACTGAGTGGGATATGTCAGCTGCGGTTTGTAAACAGAACATTCAAAGTTGGCCCCTCCTTCCCGCCTCAATAACACCTGAAGCACTACCCTGCAGTGCAGCGCTAGGTCCCGCCCTCTCACTCTGCGCGCTGCTATTGGCTGGGGGCTTCGCACCTACTGCCCAAAGACTGACATCCAGATATGTCCCGTTCAAAAAAAAAAAAAAAAGAAAATGCAGGCAAACAGTAGGTTCTCTGCAGATACAGACATTGCCTCGCATTTCTAGTGGGTCACAAGTGATGATTATGTTTACATAAGTCCATGCTTTGTTTTTTTTTCTTTTTTGTGAAATCCTGCTCAATATACCTTTAAGTAGGAGACATACAAGTAGTTGTTCAAATCTGCGGTTTTTGCAGTTTCTAACACAGGTAGCAAGTCATTCTCCTAAAGATTTTGAGATCGAGAATGAGGCCTTTATAGTTGGGCCCCTTCATACATACAGCAACAACATGCAAGACCCAAACATCCCAAGTTCCCTGTGGAATAGAAATTGGCACCCTGTGTGTGTTGTTTGCATGTATATGTGGTTTTTTTTTTTTCCAGCTTCACTCAATCAAATTGTACAGAGAGACGAGAACAGAAAGAGAGGGACAGACGTGTGACAAAGGCCAGAGCCCAGGTTGAGTCACAAACGTCATGACTCATAATGACATGTGGACGGTGCTCTACAGGCCGCGTCACCGAGACGCCTCCCTGTGGATTTTTTTTTTTTGTACTGGGAAGAGGGAGAGAGAGAATGAAAGAGGGGAAAAGTATGATAAATACCAAATGCTAATAAATAGTGCCGGGTCCTCCAGCCCTGGCAGCTGCAAGCCCTGGTGTGTTTATCTTTTTATCGCGGCGGCTCTTTTGTGGGGTCAGACGATACTCACCTCCTCGGTTTTGTGGGTGTAGGGAACAGCTGTAGATTCCGGGGGGAGAAACGCTGACAGCAAACAAACTAAAACAAACAGAGTCCTGGGAGAACGACCCCCCCCCCCCTCATGCCCCCCCCCCACTTGCCACCCTTGGCTGCTGCTGCTGAGTCCTGCTGTTATCTCACGTCTGTTTTGCTTTGAAGTTAGCCCCACCTGAGCTGCCCTACTGAAAGCTATAGTTTTTGTAGTTTTTTCCATAGTGTTTTCAGTTCTCTTTTTGTGTTCTGTGTTATAAAGTAGTCATGGACTCAAGACAGTGTCATTGATTGGTTTGTAATGCGGCCAACATTTGGTGGCCCTATCTGAGTGGCACCACTGACACTTACAGGAATGGTGGGGTTTGTATTTTTAGAAAAGTGTTCCCCATTATGGAGTAGTCATGGAGTTGAGACAGCGTCATTGATTGGTTGAGCTACCCCACTGAAACTTGCATGGGCTGCGGGATTTGTAGTTCTTTCGGAGGGAATTGTAGTTCTCCAGCTTTGTAGTGGAGGGAGGACAGATAGAGAACGTACTGTCTGATTGCTCTAACACTTTGGTCATGCTGTAATGAATTAATATGTCCGAGCCCAATTTCAGGCGTCGTAAAAACTGCCCGTTTCAATTTCCCTGGGAAAAGGGCATCGGTTCTATCGCGTCTTTTGGAAGTGATCTGGCTCTTGTGCTTAAGTGTGGGAAGTGCTGTGTGCTGATTTAAATTCTGCCTCATGAAACATTTGCTAATTAGATGGGTGAAAAAGAAATTAAATCTTCTTTTACAGGCGAGTATCCAATGGAGAGAGAAGTGGAATAGATGCATTTCAGGCGCATAAAACGCGTGTTTGTTTATAGGCACAGCTGTGTACGTTCCACTCTCATCATTTTGTATTATTGAAAAAAAAATACATTTGCTCTTTATTTAGCCTTAGCGTTTATTTCTCCGAAAGCTATCATTTCACAGCAAGCAAAACGTAGCACCAGCGGTGGAGCTAGAGAAAATAAAAGGCTTATCTTTTTAAAGGAATCCTTTCTTTGGAGTAATTTCTACGCTATAAGATTCCTGAGGGAATCCTTAAAATTGTTGCGCTGCTCTGCGGCTGAGAATCTGGATATTGAAATTCATATTCCCCCGTGGATTCCTTTAACAACCCATTTAGAAAAGTGCTGAGCCGAAGCTCTAATGGCAACGATCAGATAATTTCATTTATGGGAGTCGCTCCGAAAGGCCGGAGAGGCCCTGTGTCCGTAGGCTTTCCTCAGTCATGGAAAATCAGACATGCAAACAAAAATGAGAATTGTAAAAATAACCGCATAATTGACATAGCAAGATAATTGCGCTTTCTACCATTCTGTCTATCCACCCGTCAACTGATTATTCCAGGTCAGGGCTGTGAGGCGGGTGACAGGGCTGGGTATCCCATAGCATTTTCTCATATTAGAATTTAAAATAAATGTAATGCGTGCAACATATAATATGTTTCTTAATATATCCCCAGAAAAAAACAGTTTGTTACTGTAGATTCTAATTTTCAAAATTAGCATTATAAACCCAGTAGCCACAGTTCATAGGTTTTGTCATATGTTTTATGTATGTTGCGTCGTGTTTATTGTTGCTAGGATTTGAAACGTGGGGACGGGGCCGAGATCAAATTAACGCCTTGACCTTTTCCCTCACTCATAAATTTTCCCCCTCCCGATGTCAGCTTTTTTCCCCTTCTCTCGTGTCTTTTTTTTTTTATTAGCGGAGTGAATATTGGCTGGCTGGCCCGTAGGGAGTCCTCCATTAACCGCATTAGGTTGTAATTTGAGATTACGTGGTTAGGGGCCGAAGTTTTTGATTTAATCTGGATCTTGTTTCAAGAGAGTGCGGCCCCCAGGCCAAGGTCACAGTCGGTGAGGGGCCGGAGAGAGGAGGGAGCAGTAGGGGCCGGAGGGGTGGGGGGGGGGGGTGATATCGGGGAGGTGGACGGTACTGGGGAGAGATGGGGGGAGAGATTGCCTGGTAACAAAGAGAGCCATCAGCAAAGATAGGAGAAGGTGAACGGGGTGTATGCAGGAGGGAGGGAGAGAGAGAGAGAGAGAGGTAGGACAGAGAGAAAGAGAATGTTTTATTGGGGTTGTTAGCCCAGGACCGATGATAGATTGAAAATTTGGACGATTTGGTCAGGGGCCTGGAGTGCAGCGAAGATCTAAAGCAATTTTACAATAGATCTGCTCCATTCTGTTACTGCCGGGCCAGGAGGAAGATGAGGATGAGGAGGGAAGGGGGCGTGTGGGGTTAGGGGGAGGGGTGGGGAGAGATGGGCACGCAGGGAAGTCATTCAGTCAAACCGTAAAGGAATTCCCACATCGCCTTCCCCAAATTTCCCATTTTATTGCATTGGAACTTACACTTTGATCTGTATTTAGGTGGTGACAGTGTAAAAAAGGACCATGATTCCCACAATACTCACATGACGTTGTGATTCCCCACAAATAAAAGTCTGCCTCCGCCTCTAATTCATTGTTTCCAAAGGCAATGTGATAGTCTACTCGGCCCTGCTGCAGAAATCATGTCTCTGCCAAAGGCATGCAGACTACTCTGTTTGTAGGCAAGCCATGTCTGTTGTGTACATGATGGCAAACAAAGGCTAAACTGATCCCAGATCAGCACTGCTCATGTACAATGCTTCTCAAATAGGGGCCCTAGTCTTGAATTCTTGACAGTGTTACAGGTAGAGAAATTCTACGGTTACACAATTTTGTTTGTCTTGGTGTCAGGAGAGAAGGCTCCTGGGACGAGACTTTGACAAGTCGTATTTCGGGTGATTTACAGCTCGGCGAGACATGCTGAGGCGTATTTCTGTTCGATGAGGGTTGGGGAGGTAGACAAATAGATAGATACATGAGATACATAGATGGATTAGATAGATTCCTGGTGTTAAGGGGGACTGGAGGGCTCATGTCCTCCGGCATCTCCGCAGGAGCGACGAGCGCTCGTAGTGAATGCTGTCGACCACTCTCTCTCCTCGTTTCAGAGTATCAGTTCGGCGGCGGCTGATAATTCGTCAGGCGGAGAGACGGAGGCCTGGTGTCGCCGCCAGCTTGTGGCAGCCTCTTCTACAGGCGGGGAGCATTAATCAATGGGCATTAGGATGTGGCGAGCCAGTCACTGTAGGTACAGATGGGACCCGCTGTTTCTTATTGAATTTGGAGGGAAATTGAGCTCGCCGACCAGAGAGCTTCTGGAGGATCGTCAGAAGTGGAACGCCGTCCCTGCGACCGCTGTAAGGCCTATTGCAGCCGTCTGCATTATTTCTGATTCATTCAGCTCAATAGTTTGTTTTTTTATTGTTTTTTTTTCATTCTTCCCCTTATCCATTGGTGTACAATCTTGTCTCATGGATGGATGAGATTTTCATTACAACCAGTCACTGCATCTGACCGGCGTTCAGAGAAAACTAGATTTTGGTGGGAATGAAAGCCTGCATTGCTTAAGCCCTCCTTGGGACAAGAACAGACACCAAAGCTCTAAACGTGTAAAATTCATTGCATTTAGAGAGAGGAGTGAATTTTCATTTTTTATTTTTTCCATTCAGCGGCGAGGTGCCACGGAAGCTTGCAGATTCTTCTTCTCTTGGTCTGTCGCTGATGTGGGGATGTGTGTGGGAGTGGAAGGGATGGGGGGGGTGGGGGGTCAGGTGTCATGGAGGGATGGCCCATATTTGTTACCCCCTCACCATCTACACTCCTCGGCGAAACTCTCCGCTCCGTGGCGGCAGCGCTCGGATAATTAGCAGCCCCCTCGTTAATAATGAATGAAAGACGTGTCTCGGAGCCAGTAAGCGGGCCCCTACCAGGAGCTGGGCCTCATTAATAAAACATCAGAGTTTTCTGGGCGCTTTTGATTAAAGATAAAGAGGAAACGAGATGATCAATAGCAATCTGGAGAAACGAGAGCGGACAGCATCGGCGGCCTCACAGGTTCTTAGCGCCGTTCCGTACACTCGGTTCCTTCGTTTTTACCGCTGCTGAAAGTTGAGGCGCTCGGGAGGTCAGACTTTTCAAAATTCTGTCTAAAGTTGCCAACCCACAACTAGTAGCTGTGAGTGTTATCCCACGAGAGATGAGCATCACATTGAAATATACTCATAATCTATGAAAGTGAACAGAAACCAGCAGGCTTTCCCTTAAGAAGCATTAAACTGTCTCTCATGATATAAAGTGCTGTGAAAGAGCATTTGCCCCCCTTCTTTTGCTACTGTTTTTGCGTGTTTGCCTCACTTAATTGTTTTAGGTCTTAAAAGATTCGATACGTGACAAAGGCAACCCGAGTAAACAACACAAAGTATAGTTTTTATATGATTGTTTCATTTATTGAAGGAAAGAAATTTAAAGGACTCCAGCTGGCCCTGAGTGGAAAAAAGTAATTTCCCCCTTTGTTCCTCAGTCAGCCAATTTACTGAATTTGATTCCAGAAGAGATGAGAAAGAATGTTATTGAAATGTATCAGCCTGAAAAGGTTACAAAGCCATTTCGAAGGCACTGGGCCTCTAGTGAGCTGCAGTAAGAGCAATTATCTCTAAATGGAGAAAGCTTAGAACAGAGATGAATCTTCTTAGGAAAGACTGGGCTACCGAAATTCCTAAAGGAGCACAGGGATGACTTATCAAGGCAATCACAAAAGAACCCAGACAGACATCTGTGTAGCTGCAGGCCTCGCTTGCTTCAGATCGATGTTCATGATTCTACCATCAGACAGCGGGCAAAAATTGTACCCATGGAGGAGTCGCAAGGTGTAAGCCAGTGCCAACCAAGCGAAAAAGATCCCAAGCCTATAGGGATAAAGTTCTGTGGACTTATGAGTCGAAAGTGGGGCTTTTGGAAGATTTGGGTCCCATTGTCTCCTGCATAATGCAAACCCATCATTCTGCAATATGAACATCACACTAACAGTAGAATATGGTGGTGCTAGTGCGATCGTGTGGGCATGATGTGCTGCTTCAGGGCCTGAGCGACCTGCCTTAATTGACGATTCCTTGAATTTTGCTGTCTCTTCGAACACCCTGAAAGAACATGTTCAATTATCAGTCTGTGATGAGTGGCTGAAGTCAAACTGGAATTCACAGGAAAGCAATGATGTGTTGCACGAGAGAAAGTCCAGCTCTGAATGGCTCAAAATTAAGATTTGAGTGGACTAATTAAATCAGTGACATTAACCCACTGAGATGCTGTGGCCGGACCTTGAATGGGCTGGTCATTCTCGAAAACCCTCCGGTGTGACTGAATTAAAGCTATTCTGCAGAATGAGAGTGGGCCAAAAGAACACAGGCTGTTTAATCAATCCACCGAGCAGCAGGGCAGATGCCATCGACTCGCTAACATCACCTCCACACCTCCGATAACACCATACACCCCCTGAGCTGAGATGTGGGTGGAATTATCATGCACTACCCCGGCCCCCTCCCCCCGAAAATCAGAGCGCAAGATCGTTTCCAGGATTTCCTCTCTTAGCGGTCCGATTCTCCGACAAACGCACGAGCAACGGGGGTGGTATCCGCCTCGAATTTCCGGGCGTTCCCGTTAGGCGAAGCCGTAGGCCTTGGCGATACGCTTTATGTTAAACACATAAAGGCATCGCTCGTATTTCGCATGAATTATTCATCCCGGCTGAGATTTCCAGAAAATTTCCATAAAAATGCGGCTCATTCGGCACGCCGTCAGGCCCCGGCGTTCGGTGTGTGTTTGGAGCGTGGGAGGAGGCTGTCGGCTGAATGTCACGTCCCGTTACAGACCTCTGTAAAGGCATGAAGAGTAAACCCTCGATGCCTGAAGTCAGGCGTGTTAAACGATTGTTTCTCCCCACATATATTTAATGGCAATTAAGATCTTAAGAATGTAGCGCAACGCGTGAGATGGCACGTGTGCGCAAAACCGCAACCTCGCATGTGTCTCAAAGTGACACGGGGAAAAACAGAGCTGCTTCTCGTTTTTCACTAATTGATGCAGCTGTTGGAGGGGTTTTTTGATGTGTGTGTGTGTGTGCATGTGTTTGTGGGAGTGCGTTTGTGTGTATTACTGCTGAGGTAGATCCACAATACTTGCTGATTGTATAGATGTGTGCAAATTTGTGCGTGTGTTAGTGTGGATGCATGCCAGTTTAGTGTGTGCTTGCACGTGCCTATGTGTTCGTGAGTGCGTGTGTGTGTGTGTGTTACCGCTGGGGTAGATTCATTCGCTCACTGACTGTATGGATGCGTGTGGGTTTCTGTGTGTGTCGGTGTGGGTGCATGTCTGTTCAGTGTAAGTGTGTGCATGTGTGTGTGTGCGTTTGTGTGCGCGCGCGTGTGTGTGTTGTGTGTGTTAGTGTGTGCACATGACTGTTGAGTGCGTGTTGTGTGCACAGCACAGGTGTGTGTGTGTAAGTGTGTGTTGTGTGTTAGTGAGGGCACATGGCTGTTGAGTATGTGCGTGTGTGTGTGTGTTAGAGTGGGTACATGGCTGTTGAGTGTGTGCGTGTACACGTGTGTGTGTGTGTGTGTGTGTGTGTTCACATTCCTGCTCCGAGCCATCTTTTCCCTTGCTGTGAGTAGAGCTTGTTGTGATCTCCTTAACACAATGTAGCCACACATCACTACATCTTCCCCTCTCCCTTGGGCACACAAAACAAACCCTCCATCATCGAATTTAGATAAAGATAAAGAAAAAATGGGATGCAGAAACGTGGGCTGATCTGCTGGGACCATCGTGATTGTGCGTTCTGAATTTTTTCGTTTCAAGTCACCGAGACCCCGACTCGCTTGTGATGAGTTCATTTCGGTCGGGTCAGCCTCAGTTGCTGTTCTCCCAAAGACCCAAGCCTAGCTTCACTGCGGAGGAATTTCCCATGGTGCATTGCCAGAGGGGACAGAGTCTGTATGGCCTTCATCAGGAAGTCTTGACATGTTTATGGTTTCGCTGACTTGGGCTCTCCTGAGATTAAGGCTTTCTGCTGAAAAGGCAAAATCATGATGGTTTTGTGATGGTATGCAGAAATGCCGACATATATTCAGAAGTTTTTTCTTCTTTTCATAATTGGCTGTAGTTATTTGATTGGCAATGGCAGAGCGAACACAAAAACAGGCATGCATATACACACACCGTCACACATGCACATTTTTTCCCCACATACGCACACACGCGCGCACGCGTGGGCACGGTCGCAAACACATATGCAAACACATGTCCCTCACACACACACTCGTAAAAGAATACAGAGAGAGAGGGTGTCATGTATGCTGAACCTGAGACACAAACAGCGGCAATGCCTTGTTGCCATAGCTCCCGGAGGCGATGAGGAGGACATGGGGGGCATGATTGTGGGGGAGCATTAGAAGGATGTTCACACACTCACACACTGCGCTTCTGTCTGTGCTGTGGACCTCCTGCCTAAAGTCTGTCCAGGGGAGGAGGATCACATGACATACGAATCTCCTCACTGTGACCCAACATTCTGATGCTGATGTCACAATCACTAGATGGCAAGAGAAAACAACTGAAGGCCCTGGTGTCAGAAGAAATCACAAAATATCTATTTTGAGAAAATACAGCCTGAAAATATAACAATCCCATAAAATCTGCCAATTAAGACTGATGTCTTAAAGCATTGTTCAATAATTCTTGACACTTGAAGTGCATGCATTAAGGTTTTCAGCATTTGAAACCTCAGAAATTTTGAGTCTGTACCATTTTTGTTTTTGGACCTAGGTACTTTTTGCACCTGGCTCGGACCTGGATATTTCTGGCATGAAAAATAGGAAAGATCATGGTCAGAACGAGTGGTTTAGAGGCAATTTTCCTGCTGAATTAATTTAATTTACCTCAGAAAAACCAGGTTGTCAGTAGCAGTTAAAGCCCTGTTAGTCGAAGGCGTTCAGTTATGTGATCATAAACATTATCATAGGTCTCTCATGAGGAGAACATGCTAACATGTATGTTGATACAGTATTTTGTGCCTCATGGTTCTTTACGGATTCAAAGAATGTAATAATGCTATCTCCTCCGGCCTCATCAGCTTAGTGTAGTATTTACTGTGGCTGCCAACAATGTCCTTGTTATAGCTGGTTCCTTTGAGCGAGGAAATACCTCTGCTTTTGTTAGGTCAATGAGCAGAGTGCTAAAAAATGTACTAGCACTTTCCCTGCCAGTGTATTTTTTAAGCTGCCAGCCACTGCCAGCATTTTTTATAATATTCATTGATCTTTTGATACCTATTTTTGTCAGAAGATCTGCAACTGCACCTGCCACCGTGCACCAGTGAAATCGTGGATTGACAAAATATCTCGCCGATGGTTGGGGAAGCATTCTGTCATAATTGACAGAAAATATCGTCAATGCCGGGGAATGAGTTATAAAATATATTGAACAGAAACTACCAAACAAGTTGGTCATCAACACTGCCAATGCAGTGTCTGTGACTGCTATCCCAATTAGAAAAATGGTATTCTATTCTAAAAGGCATATGCATACACCCATTTGTGTAAAATAAATGCCAATATCAATCATTACGGTAACAGTGAACTGGTATCAAAATGTAATGAACCTCGACCTTTGACCCTCTGACTTGGAGTGGTCCAAGGCTTCTGAAATTTGGCCCAACTTAGACAGACAGAGAGACAGTGAGACAAACAAATATATATATGAATACAGATGTATGAATAGATCAAGATCAGTATTTGTATCTAACTGAAATAACACAGTGTAGGCCTGCAAACCCATTGCACTGAATTATTAGACTTGAGTGCTGTGTACCGATATCGATCACAGTATTATGACACTTGCGTATCTAGTGCACAGAAGGCGTATTTAATAGAATACTGCGAGTGTTGGCAAATTTAATCTTGTTCTTTTTCTGTTTAGCAGGTGTTTATCTTTTCTTTCTGGTTCCCAGATACAACCTGACAAGGCTCTCAATCGTCAGCCAGTTTGCTTGTCAGTCACATATTGTAATGGATCTTTTCAGATGAAGGCACTTTTTGCTCCAAAGTGCCAAACTTAGGTACTTCTTGTGCACTAGAATATGATTACCTGTTGCCTCCATAGCAGAGAAAAGTGACTTGGGTGCCTTTTCATTAATATTGTTTATACAGTGGGCTTGGCCAGACAAATTCAGCTGAACTTCAACTGTCTGAAAATATGACTGAAGTTCTATTACCACCCAGGTCCTCATTTGTCATAGAATTTTGAAACATTGTAAAAAATAAAAAATAAAAAAAAAGATAAACAATTCAAACTAGCCAACTTCACAATTTGAATATGATAGCAATGATACTGGTGTGTTGTATCCAGTTGTACTGAAGTGATACCCACTCACCTTTTGCCCCACCCAGACACGCTTTGTTTTGCCGCTCAGGCTATGTCCACACTCGTATTTTTCATTATGAAACGGCGTTGTAAGACAAAAACAATCTCTGTTCACACCAAAATGCAATCCTGGAGTTTTCAAACTGAAACGGGGTTAGCAGTGTTTTCAAAAGTCTCTGTTTCAGGGGTTTGAAAATGCTGGAGTACTGTGGATGCTAGGCGACAATGTAGCAAAATTATGCATTTTAAAATGAAAACATATCAGTATGGACGTAGCCTCAGTGATTAAACACTTAGCAGACATTGTTCAGCTGGTATTTGGCTCTCTTTGCTGCTTCTCATCAATGCTCATTTCAGACCTCACCCAGCGTACATCTTCTGCAGTCCTCTGGGCCTATTCACAGCGAGAGGGCCTACCAAACACCATTAACGCCACCTGGTCCCTCTCTGTGTAAACATAATCATTTTAAAAACACTGCCCCGGTAATACAAGCTATTCCAGGTACCGGCCCTGCTGCAAGGCATGTTAAAATCTCTTTAAGTCCACACTCTCCCCCTAATGAGTTCCTCACTTTCTGTGAAACTCGGATATATCTCTTAGAGGCAGGGAGATGTTTTTTTTCCTGTCATCGATTTTAGCCCACCTCTTAGGATAGGCTTAGGTGGAACAGCTTTCTCAGAATGCTTTTTTTTCTTGAAAGTTCCAAGCCTTCAAAGTTCTGCGGAGTTCTAGAACTCCATGGCTTTTGAATTACCAGTAGTGATGCTAGGGTTACATCAGCATTAGAGCCCTCTGCCTCAAACATTTTTATCACACAGGCCCACAGGTGACCTCAGCCTATGAAGAGATGAAAAATGTGGCGATAATGATGAGCTATTTTTTTTCCGTTTGGAGCCGGTTTCTCTCCAAATTTTTCTGACCATTAGCCCCACTTTCCTTTACCTCGATATCATTTCCATGTCTCTCTAATTTAGATTGTTCTTTCACTCCCCATCTTCTCCAACCATTAAATACCTTTTCTGTCACTCTCCTGTTCCCTTAAGTGTGCATATCGGTAGTTTTTATTCTTTGGTTGAAACAGATTGGTCGGGACGCATTTACTTAAGCGAAAATATTCATACTGTCGTGTGCCTAAATGCGGATGGAGCTTGATCAGTTTATAATTTTATGAGAGCCAAACTGTAAACAAACATTTCTGTCTCTTCATCATTTCTCTGATTCCCTCTAGGTGTGAAAGATGATGGCTCTAGAGGTTTCCGCCACAGGTGAAGCAAGAATTGGGTGGGGTCCGAGTATGGGGGTGTGGTGGGGCGGTTGGGATGTGGTGGAGGGGTTATATGCTTTCAACAATATAGAATGCTGCCCAGCACTATAAAATTCGAGCAGCCAGTCCCTCACGTACGCTGGCAAATCCAATCTCGCCAGTCGATAAATAGTCCGACTGGGGTGTTTTAATCAATTGTATTTACTACAGCCCATGCAAAGCCCGTCTTTCTAATCGGTGAACGCCCAGTGCGTGTGATCAGCTTTGTGTTTCCCCGCGGGCCTTCGCTGCTGTCGGGTTGGACTTTTTTTTTTTTATTTGTTTTGTTTACCTCTTGCTTTAATTGCAAAGAAAAACCGCGATTCTTGTTGGCAAGCTGACATGTATTCAAATGAGCCAGCTGCGCGGACTAGAATATCTGACAGCTAGCGGTAAAGAAAAAAGAAAATTAGAGAGAGGAAGTAAGAGTAGAAGCCAGGGGAAATATGGGACCCCGGCATTAGCATTGCTCTGGGGCTCCTCGTCCAGCTGGAATTGTTGTGAGCCCTCTCTCGCAAATTCGTCTCCGCCCGATAATTGTTACCAAACTTCCTCCTTGATAACCATGGCCTAACAGAAGCCACAGGGATAGCCTTGACAGTGTGAGCATAGCTGTATGCCCTCCATTGTTCATGATGGCCACTGCTTTATCTTGAAATCAAGATCCAAAATGGCACACATCAGTTAAGCAGTTAAGCTCTGCTGTCAAGTGGTTTCTCCATAATTGGTCTGTAATGCTCCTGTTGGTAGCAAAGACCAGAGAGGGGGCATCGGGGGGAGGGGGAGGGGGGGGGTGGGGCAGTGCCAATCAATTGTGTGTCATTTGCTCCGCAATTTGGAGAACAAATGCTCTTTTTTATGAGGCGAGATCCACGGGTCTTTGAAAGAACACAACAGATTTTTGTGTTTAATGAGGAGGTTTCTCGTCAGCTCGCTAAGAAATGATCAATGCGGCGGTGCAGGATTGCAGGCTTTGTGACACAAATGAGCCGCACATTCCTCAGGACTGCGCTGAGGGGGACTCAATGGCGCATGTCTGCTTGTGAGGCCTACATACCGCTAACAACGGGCTAAATTACCCTGCTTACAATCACTCAGCTTACCCTTTCTTTCACTCAATCAATAGGATGTGAACGACTCTGGCTGAATTCATTCGGATATGAGCAGGTACCGTTGAGCTTTGGGTTTGGATGTGGCGGATGGTGTCTGAGTTTGATTGAACGAGACTGGTTCTGTCCAAGTTTGATTCGATGAGACTGTTTCTGAGTTAAATTGCTTGTGATTGAGTCTCTCTGAGTTTAATTGGATGTGACTGATTCTGTCAGAATATTACTTGATGTTACTGTTTCACTCGGAGTTTGATTGGATGTGACTGATTCTGTTGTTTGATTTGGTGTGACTGGTTCTCGCAGATTTTGACTGGATGCTACTGATTCTGTCATTTGATTGGATCTGACTGGTTCTCTGAGAGTTAGATTGGTACTGACTGATTCTCTCAATATTTTATTGGATCTGACCGGTTCTCTCTGAGATTGATTGAATGCAACTGCTTTTCTCTGAGTTTGATTGAGTGTGACTGGTACTTTCCGAGTGTTTTGGATTTGACTGGTTTTTTCTGAGTTAGTTTGTATGTCAGTGGTTAGCTTTGGGCTTTTTCGGATGGCTTCTTTCCGAGCTTGTTTGGGTGTACCTGATTCTCTCTGGGCTGACTTAAAAGTGACTGTTTCTCTCTGAGTTTGATTGGAAGTGTCTGGTTCTCTCGAGCTCATTTAAAAGTGTCTCATTCTCTTCCCTGAGCTAATTCTGACTTGACTGGGTCTTTCTGCTATCTGTTTTGTTCACCCAGTCTTACATTCTCAGATAACCTCTGTGCATAGCCCATCCAGTTATTCTTCAATTTCTCTTATTCTTTCATTTCCTTTTCTGTCTTCTTATTTCTTCTCACTTCCTCCTGCCTCTCCCTTTTTCTCTACCTCTGGATTTATCTATCTCTTCCTTTCACCCCATCTTTTGCGGTCTCTTTCTTTCTCTTTCTCTCTCTCTCTCTAACAGCATACACTCTTACCTGGGCTCAACCTGCATTGAATTGCTTGTGTGTTTCCATTCCCTTCCTCTTATGGCTAAATCTGTCTCTTGATTGTCATCGCCTTGGAAACGGGTTCCGTAAACACCAAACCTTGACAATGCCAAACCGCATTTGTTCTGTTTTTCATACCCGTCTATCTCTCCAACTCGTCCCGTGCTGACCCACAGCACAAGTCTTGGGCTTTTATGTCAACACCAGGCCTAAATGCTCGAATCAAGTTACTGTTTTTTTTTTTTTTACTTTGACAAAGTCATTTTACACAATAGCCAATTGAATTTCTCTTTTCAGACAGGCTGTGTGTTTGTTTCTCCTTTGAGACAATGATGTTTTTAACACCATCTCATGGGTCGTAATGCAAAAAGCCATCAAGAGGCAAAAAAAAGAATCACATTTGACTGACTGGACACAAGTTTCATGGCCAGTTGTCAGATATTATATTTATTTGCAGGCTAAGCCTCTCGAGATCTGGTTTGCACGGTGTGGGGTGGGGGTCCTGAGTATTTGAGTACCACATATGGTGTGAGTCCGAAATGTAACCTTAAAATATCAGTTTGCTCATGATTATTTGCAACTTGAAGGAGCTGCGCAGATTTTTATGAGGTGCATAAAGTATTTTCATCATGTCAAGCTGCCTTGACAAGGTCCAAGAGGCCTAGCACACAGCCACGGTCCGTCGCTATATAAATGAAACACAGCAGATAACCACGTGACTATTTGTAACTCGAAGGAAAAAGATCAGAGATACGCATTGGATACCTGAAAAAGATTAGGTAGATTCGGTTTTGTCGAGCTTCCTTTACAAAAAGCAGAAAGTGACCAGGCTTTGTAACCGCACCCCACCTGTCAACCCCCCAGGTCACTTTCGGTGTCAGTATGCTAACCCAGTTCCACCCTCCCCCCTTAGATTTGCCGGGAGGGCGGTGGATACACAATATCTGTTAGCGGCGGTGTGATCGCCACGGCGAGGGCTGCTGGGGCTTTGATCAGGGAACGTGAGGAGTGCGGAGGCTGGAGGCCAATAAACCTGTCAGTGCCATAGAGAATTGTGGGATATCACAGAAGTTCTGCGTCGAGACAAACGGCCCTGTCCGATCGCAAATTTCAGCACCCTGCCACCGTGATGTGTGTGGGAGGCGGGAGGGAGAGAGAGATTAGAGAGAGAGGGAAAAGGGGTAAAGAGAGAGAGGGGAGAAAAGGAAGGGAGTGAAGGATAGAGGAGGGGATGTACATACAGAGGATGCAATGAAAAGCAGAGGGTGAGTGAGAGAGTGAGGGAAATGGAGGGAGGGAGAAATGGAGGGAGGAAGACAGGAGTGGAAGAGCAAGAAAGGAAGAGAAAAGCTTAGAAAGACTAAGAGAATGAGAGGAAGAGAGACAGAGAAGGAGAGGGAGAGAGGGATGAAGTTGGGAGGTAGATGGAGAGAGAGAGGTCTGGCCGCTTCTCTTTCCTAATTGATATGCCTCTTAGTGCTGCTACTGTGGGTGTAACCAGCCTTGCTGCACTAATAGCTGTGTGTGTGCGTGTGTGTGCCTGCGTGTGCGCGCATGTATGTGCATGTGTGTTTGTACCGCGCGTGTGTGTGGGTGTGTGTGTGTGTGCGCGTGTGTGGTTGCATATGTCTGCGTGTGTGTGTGTGTGTGTGTGTGTTACATGTCCCCGCCCCCTTTTCAGCTTGTTATCAGTTTGTGATGATGTCATCTCTTCCCCAGACACATTTCAATCAAATCAGCAATAAGGACTGACCTACATAAAGCACTCAAGGACTTTTAACAGCTGTATGCATGCAGTGCATGTAATATATAGAGTAAAACTGTTTCTCATGCATAACGCGTGTGCGCATACTTACACACACACACACACACGCACATACAGTAGAAAAACATGAAAGCAAATGGACTCACACATACATGTGAACACTCACCAACATAACCTTGTGAAGAGATAATCTTGAAAAAAAAAATCACCTCCATAAAAAAGTGGGATTAGCAGGTGGCCAATTCCTGACTTTTATATCAGCAAGCAGCCTGCTTTGCAGGGAAAGTGTGTGTGTGTGTGTGTGTGTGTGTGTGTCTGTGTTTGAGAAAGAGTGAGATAGAGAGGGAATGAAATGAACTGATGGAGAAATGATCTCTTGAATAGATGGGTGCCTTGTGAATAGTGTAGGTTGAGATTGCTTGCAGCAAGTTTTGCTGTCATTGAGTCTATAGAGATGTACTGTCTTGCAACCTAACAGAGAACGAAACTTCGCTCTGCTGTGGATAAAAAAAGCACCTTGGAAAAATGGCTTTAATTTTGAAGTTTCTAAACCACAAAAGCATCTACACACAGAATGCCCCTATTCATTTTAATTTTAATTAGTACCAAGTGTGTGCTTGGATCTATCTAGGAGTCAGAAGCACGTTGCTTGGTAAGTCTCCCAAAGCAAAACAATGATGCTATGAGCATTTCAAAAGAGACCAAACAATTGTTTGCCTGAATTGTTGGTTCATTGGTCTCAAAATGGCTAAATTCTTTAAGTTGGTGAAGGGAACTGTGTCAAAAACCTATGTATAAAAATATGCCAAACACCACAGAACTGTAAAAGCAAAAGAGAACTGTGGCTGCGAGTCAATGCTCTCAGACAGGGACCAACGGACACTTGGTGAGATAATTGCTCATAACCATGGAGCTAAAGCTTGAAGGAATCACCATGGAATTGAATCAATCCACATCTGAACCGGTGTCAACAAAAACAGTTCATTTGTAAACTTCAAATTGCAGATATTTATGACAGTGTTTTTGATGATTTGACCACCCCCAGTATGATAGAGGAGAGAATATGATGGTGGCGACCAGCAGAAACAAAAAAAAACATAAAAGTATCTCTTAATCTAGAGTGTTTTAGTGTCATAAAGAGGCTCAAATTCTTATTTTTCTCTCTTTAAGTTGGCGCATGTTTGCTTAGGAAAATATTCTTTACTCAATAGAATATCTTATATCCAGTTATCTGAGGTCTTTGGCAGATGTTTCGTCCTGTTCAGTGAAGAAGTAATACTGAAAGATTTTGAGTCTAAATATAAGACGTATGAGATTTTTTCATTTTTGAAGTGTGTGTAGTTTGTGCTGTTTTTAGGCTCACACTGTGTCACAGTGTTGTTTATTTCACAGTTTAGATCTAATATCTAAAATATGCGATGAACTATGTGTTATATGTGCAGTTTTTTCAGTGTTGGATTTTGGCTTCTTACTCCAACACATTCAATCTGACAAATTAAGTAATTATGACATTAAAGTAGTGACTGCTGGCTTTAATTTAGCAGATATGTACTTCCTTTTCATGCGATACATGTAGAAATTACAGTTCTTTTTACACTGCATTGCTGTCAATGTATTTACGGGCCACAAAATCGGTACTTGCGCGTAGATAGTGAACAAGAGTACATGATTGGTCTCGCATTGTTGAACCTGCTTTTTTGAAACCGTGAGATGTCGCTAAGTGGAGCGGTGATCGTTTCACAGAGCGCACATTATTTGCATTTGTTATGCTTATTTAGGGTGGCAGTGGCACGTAATGGGAAATGCTGTTGCCTTGCAGCAGTGAGGTTGTGCGAATCTGGCCTGGGGCCTTTCTGTGCGGAGTTTGCATGTTCTGCCGCGATTGTGTTGGGTTTGCTCTGGGAACTCTGGTTTCCTCCCTCAGGCCAAAGACATGCATGCTGGGCCAGCTAAAGACTCTAAATTGCCCATAGGAATGAGCGTGCAAGTGAATGGTGTGTGATTCCTGCAGTGGACTGGCAAACTATCCAGGGTGTGTTCCTGCCTGTCTCCCACTGAATTCTGGGATAGACTCCAGACACCACTGACACCCTGACTAGCAATAACCGCGTTAGATGATGGATGGACGCTTACTCGCTTTGTTCTGTTGGCTCACGTTTGATGTGGCATCTTTAGTTTCCTGCCTCATGGATTAAAGCCTGTGAGTAAGAACAAGTTTATTCTCTGTGGTTTGCATGTAAGTGTGCTCCGGCGTTTTATTGAACCAGTCCTTTTTTTACTCTGATCGGTCTTGGATTCTGGATTTTTGTGTATGCATGTGTGTGTTATCGTCTGATTGGCCATTTGTCTCGGCGGCGTCTCGTTGATGTAAATCCAGCAGAAAAGGCCATCCTTCAGTCATCAAATGGTAGCTGGAGGTGACAGAGAGGGAAGGGGGCCGGGGGGGGGAGAGATAGAGATTGAGGTGGCACTCTTTCCTCCACCTTCTCTCTCTCTCTCTCCATCCCCCTTTTATCTGTATTACTTCACCCTGTTCCCCTCCTCCGAAACAACAGAGCCACTCACACTGACAGATGCCCCCACCTCCTCCACCCCCACAGCGCTCTCTCTGTTCACAGCCAAAGATACCAGCCTGCCGTCGCCTCTATTACAATAAATCCATCTTCTCCCTTATGATTCATGGCTAACAGGGGCAAATGACTGCGGTATCAAAGGGAGTTTAGATATCAGGTTTCCATGTGTGTTCATGTAAGATAATACAAAGGGCCTTAGGGGGACTTTTCTGTCTGTTTTCTTACTTTTTTTTTTTTTGAAAAGTAATTACATCAAGGGGTCTCTGTGATGTTGTAAACCTCCGGGCCATTAAGGTGCATTTTCTATTATTTATACCCGGCTGGAGATTAATGCCATCAGCGTCTGTGTTCTCAGATTTTCTGGCCATTTTTATGGACAGGAGTGATGGACGCCGTTTCATGACTGTCAGTCCCTGTCCCTTGTTTATATGCTTTCGGCGTAAATCAGTTTCTCCTGCTGATGTACTGTATATTGTACAGTGGGCTTTAGCATTTTTGGCACCCCTGATGAGAAATGGGCTAGAAATACTACAAAAATAAATTTTTACAGTATCAAAAAAAACTCAAAATGTAAAGATGCAAAAAATTGTAATTTCTTAATTTTCCTTTTGAACCAACCAAAACCATAAATGTATTAAATAAATAAACAAATTCACTAGAAGGTGTCATAATTTTTTGGCACACCTGGTTTTGTACTTGGTTTATCCACCACTGGCATGGAGTGTTTTCCTGTTCTGATCGACAAGGTCTAGGCACATATTTGGAGGGATTTTGGACCATCCCTCAAGATCTATCACATTCCTGGGTTTGGGTTTGTTAACTGCCCTCTTCACTTCATCCCATGGGATTTCCCCCAGATTGAGGGGACTGCGATGGTCATTGTAGAACATTGATTTTGTTGTCTTAGGACCGTTTTTGTGTGGTTATTGAGATGTGCTTTGAGTCTTACTGGAAAGTCCACTTACGGCCAAGTCTGAGCCTTCTGGCGAAGGCAGACAAATTGTCAGCTAAAATTGCCTGGTACTTGGTGAAATAAATAAAGTCATTGATCTCGATTTTGGTCTCATATGACGGCAGCACCTTCATTCAACCAGAATTTTAATGAAAATGGGCACATTGGAAGCTCTGGCTTCTGTGTCTTGGACTCAGTAAAGACTTGCTGTTTGCAACCCCTCCGAGGAGTCTGATGGCGCCATTTGAAACCTGGTGATCCCAAGTTGCCATCAAGGCCTGCAGTTCTCTCACAGTAATTCTTTTTTTTTTTTTTTTTTTGTTTGTTTTATTCACTATCCTTTTTCCTATCCTGGGGGGGCAAAATGCGCTTTTGAAAAAACTGATCACCTGGTCGATAATAATAGAAGTACTAAACTGAAGCATGTGGAGAGGAAGGGTGTATACGGGGAAAACCAAACCGATATTCCCTTCAGTAACTTTTGTGCTGTTTTTTTCTCTCACACCAACAACAGTATTATACTGTTTTTTTTTCTCTCAGCCTTACACTGTTATACTGTTTTTCTTTCACAGTTACAGTGTTATGCTGTTGTTCTCTATCTTACCGTGATATATGGTTTTTCTCACAAGTTTGCATTGTTAGGCTGTTTTTCCCCTCACAGTTACAGGCTGTTATGCTTTTTCCTTACAGATACACTGTTGTTATACTTGCTTTCTCACAGAGTTGCACCGTTATACTATTTTTATCTAGCAATAAAACTGTTATACTGTTTTTCTCTCACTGTTGCTGCGTTGTACTATTTATTTCTCTCACAGTTCCACTGTAGTAGTGTTTTCTCTCTCAGAGTAAAGGGGTTTTAGCCTACTGTTTTTCCCTCACACAGCCACGCTGTTATACTGTTTTTGTCTGATAGGTATGGGGTTATATTGTTTTTATCTTATGGTTATTTTGTCACACTGTTTTTTTTTTATCACCGATACTCTGTTGCACAGTTTTTCCTCACATCCTACACTGTAAGTTTGAATCCCTTTTCCAGTTTAATTTGGGCCAGACTATCTTACCCGGTGGCAGTGCACATTCATGTCCGGCCAGAGCTACCCACCTGATTTTCGTGCTCCAACATTGTTAACAGGGCTGTCTGTGGCTCAGCTAGATAAATGAGGAGTCAAATTGAAAGTGGAGGAACCCCTTGATGTAGTAAATCAATTCGGGCTGG
The DNA here is from genome assembly GCA_029692085.1 of Gymnothorax javanicus. Classification (NCBI taxonomy): domain Eukaryota; kingdom Metazoa; phylum Chordata; class Actinopteri; order Anguilliformes; family Muraenidae; genus Gymnothorax; species Gymnothorax javanicus. The sequence continues at coordinate 26,629,387 of CM056196.1, forward strand.
CTTTACAGCGGTAAGTTCAGGTCTTCGATAAAAACTCCTCGGTTGTCCAAAGTTTGCTGGGCTAGCGGCTAGCAATCTGGTCTGCACTGGTTTTTCACAGTCTATAGCAGGCCAAAAGAGGCACGCCTTGTCTATACCAGGCCAACAAAAACAGTGCTCTGTAGCGTATCTACTGAGCTTTATGGCAGTTTGGCACCAGTAAGCCTTTCTGATTGTGCTGCTGGAAGGGTTAGAGAATCAAATGACTTTCCCAAAGCTGGTCTTCATTTTGTATAAGTTTACCTCTCCATTATTATATGTACTTTTTGCATTCCTTTGGTAGATTTTGGACCGTGACGGCAGTCAGGTCGGGGTTTGAGTTTTGAGTAAATATTGACGTGATCGGTGCCATTGTAGGGCCCGGCCCAGGGTTTGAGCTGCTCCCCCGCCTGAAGCGCATGGTTTCACCCCCCGTTTGAGTTGACGTGTGATTTACCGCTCGGGCGTGTTATTGGGTCGACCTTTCAGATATGGTAGTTCGTGCTGTGACCGCAGCCCCCTCTCGCTTCTGGAAAGTTCGGCAGCTGGAGAGCATGTGTGCTTTGACTGAGGGCAGGCCTCAATGGATGGATGGAAGGAAATCTGTCTGAGAAGCGTTCTTACTGCCAAAGAGGAAGTGATCGCATCTAATTAAATTCCGATCGGGAATCTGGAATCAGTATAGTGTCAGTTAGGTCAATCCTGAATGAGAGATAAAGAGGGATGAGGGGTGGGTGCGGGGGATGGCGGGGTACTGTGGTTCATCATCAAATTTGGGGTGCACTCTGAAAAGACAACAACTATTTTGGATCCCCTTTTTCGCCAATTTTTCCGGGCCGTTCCCACCCAGTCAGGTCCTGCGAAATGCATTCCGAACATATTCCTGGCTCTGCTTTCCACACATGCAGTACACGCCTTCCACTACTCTAGCCAGAACATTATTCCTTCTCATCTTATCCAATTTCTCTTGCCCTCTCTTTCTATCTTCCCCTAGTCTCTCTCTGGCTTCTTCTTCTTGCATTTTCCTCTTGCATCTCTCATCTCTCCTTCCCCATTTTCTTTCTCTTCCACTTTTTCTATCAACCTTCAACTATTGATGTCTCACCCTCTCTCTATTCCCTCCCCATCTCTCTCTCTCTCTCTCATTTTCCAAGGCAATTATAATTGCTGTCTCTCCTCGTAGGTATTTATACGTGTGGTAATCCTGTTCTAGATCTTAGGCAGAGAATCTTTGCCACATTTACATTTAACATTTAACGTGACATTTAGAAAGATGTAAAGTACTTTGTGCTGAGTCGCCATTTAATAAAATGAAACGAGGCTGGGAAAACATCATGTTTATGCTAAGAAGTATTATCACAGCTAACGTTGTCATGTTCTTCGGAAAGAAAATCGTCTCGGCTAACTCCGATTTATGTGAAAACAGAAGTTTGTTTTTCTGTTAAGGGGATGTTTCTTCGAGGAGAATAAACTGAAATTGGAGTCGCGCAAGGATGCTTTATACCAGGCCCGTAAAATATAGCCTCGTATTTTATTACTTTACTGTATGTCACCTTGCAAAGAGGAAATAAAAAATATATTGTTTTTCCTCTTTCTTTGCTTTCCAAACAATGGATCATAAATTGTTTGCTGTTGAAGAGGCTCAGTTCTGAGGCATTTTATGACACTTTGCAGTAAAAATGCAGATATTCTGTCAATGGAAATATTTGAGATAAATAACTCATTAGAAAAGCAAAATTAACTTGATTTAATTTAATTAGTACTGCTCAATTCAGGGACATGTGTCCTAAATCTTGTTTTTTGGTCCAATTTTGGTCAAATTTTATCTCCTATCTAAAATGTAGTGTCTAGTTTATGTATTGGTATATTTGGAATATGTTGCTGTTGTTTGTCTGTAGAAGTGCCATGAAGTCATTTTAATTGAGGAAGCATCATGTTAGCCCTGCTTCATTGTGTGTGTGTGTGTGTGTGTGTGTGTGTTTGGGGGTAGGGGATGGGTGTAGATGTGACTGTTATGATGTGTTCGACTTTCCATTTCAATTTTCACTGTTTTCCCATATGTTTTTTCATAATGTCCCTTCGTGCCTGCTTCAGTATACACCAGCCTTATTCTTAATTACAATCTTCCATTGGCTGGGGAGTCCTCATTGATTTACTAGTGATTTGTTATTACAGCCATCAGTAGTGTAATTCCCCTGGTCATTTGGAGCTAACAGTTCTCTCCACCCCACCCCCCCAAATCCCAAATTAGACCTTAGTTGTTTAATTTAACAAATCACCTGCTTAACTCTCAGTAATTACATTGATCTGCATCAATAGAAGATGGACAGTAATGAAGTTGTGTAAATCGCACTAGCAGGGGTAGACTGTAACAAGTTCAAGGAACATGATTTATACGTATTCCACCAGCAGGGGGTGCTTTCCTCAACAAACCCCCCATTGCCAGGCGCTGGCTTTAGCGCTAAAGCCTCGCACGAACTCATTAGAAGGCCTCCCGATAATTACCGCACCATCGCGAATACGTCGCTCCACAGACTTGTCGACACCCTACCGGTTGCCTTTGTCTTCGACTCTCCTTAAACAGTCGTCCCCTGAAATCCTATAGCCCACAGATTCTTATTATGCTAATGGAATTCGTGAAGCCTGACATTCGTTCATGCATTATTAACTGTGGACACAATGGAACACAGTAATACAGACTTATGGCCCCCTCTTTCTCCACCAAACCCCCACTAATTTCACTCTGTTTTCTCCCACTGGTCCTTTGACCTGCAATACTCTGTCATCGCGTGTCATTCTGTTACTTTTTCTACGGATGTGGGCGGCGAGTGGCCGATGACTGTGTGGCAGCCTTGTTCTGACATCAGTGCGGGGAGTGTGAGAAACGGTCCCATTCCGATGGCAATCTCTGATAAGACTGAGTGAGCAACCTCACTTCTGATTGCTGTGTTCTTGCGTGTGTGTGTTCGAGAGAGAGAAAGAGACGGAAAAAGAAATGCTTCATTTGCTAAAAGTGACATAATTTGCATGGTGCTGCGAGACATCGGCAACCACAAGTAAAATCTTGAAAGTTTGCGCGTATTTAAATAAAACGATACAAAAACACAAGTGAACTCGGTAACCATTTGCATACGATTTGTATTACTGAGGTATTCAAATAAGTGCTCTAGTTGTTTTTTTTTATTATTTTTATTTTTTTGCGAAAGCATCGACCGCCGCTCTAACAACACTCACTGTGCCTTCAGCTGATGTGATTTCCAGAAGAAATAGCATATGGGAACACTGACAATTGCAGACATTTCAGTACAGTCCTGTGCGCTCAGAACTCCGAGCGAATGTAGCTTTAAACTAACTTTAAATGATTCATCGCCCGGTTCAAAGCATTCTACATGCAGTTATGAATAATAATTCTACTTTGAGTTTTACCCCACGAGTATTCACACAATTGCGCTCTCATTCCTATGCAGAACATGGAACAGATATCGTGTTTGATTTAAAAACACACCTACGTGTGCACAAACACTCGTGTTCGTGCACTCACTAATATACACAGCAAAAATCCCAGTGTTAATTCAACTCCAATAGAGTGCATTTGAGTCCAAGATGGATGGGTTGGTCACATATAAACTCTACTGGAGTTGAATTAACACTGGGATTTTTGCTACATGCACGCATAGGCACATTCACACACATGCTCAAGCACGTGCAAGCGTGCAGATATACATACAAACGCACGTACACACCAAGCGGAGTTGAAATAATTAACAATTTAAACAATCTGGTTTCAGCTATATTCACTGCGATATTAACAACATTAATATTTTATGTGATTGCATGTCTCATTCAGCTGTGAGTTTCCTGGTAGAATTACACTGGTGTTATGTAGTGGATCCTCTTATCCACGGTGACGGCTTATTGTACAAAGCTGGGGTCAATCCTCCTAGGAGCATTGTGGAATTAAGGGCCTTGCTCAAGGGCCCGGCAGCGATGCAGATCATGGTGGGGTTAGGCGAGGGGGGCTTCACCCAACAATCCTCTGAATCCCAGTCAAAAATGGCACCCACTATAGAGCACTTATGATGTAGCAATTTTCCAGCATCGCATGTTCACACGTACTGCTAATCAAATACACACACACAGTTGAGATCATGTTCTGAAGTTTAAAGAACTTCTATGCTCCGTGCAGCCGCTAACCAGTAACATCACTGCTTGAGGTTAGCGCTCATGCTCCGTTGAGAGTCCCAAGGCCTGTGTTTTCCAAAATGCTAAGAGAGAGGGGGGCTGTGGGGTGTGTGTAGGGGGGGAGTAGAATTTTAACTAACATCCTCTTCACAGTTCCCATCTCGCTAGCGCTAGCCTTCTATGTGGCTGTGGTAGCTGCTTCGTAAAACACAAAAAAATGGAAAAAAAAAATACCCACTGCTTATTGGCCTGCCAAAGGAATGATTTGCTTACACTGCAGGGATTCAATTTGAGTTGAAGCCAACAAAGTATCTCGTTTTCGCCCTCTCTCTCTCTCTCTCTCTCTCTCTTTTCCTTGCTCTCTCTTCCCCCTCTCTCTCTCTAACTTTGTCTTTCTGTCCCCTTATCTTGTGCTCACACACTCACTGTGGTACCGTTCCCAATGTTTTTTTATCAGAAGTTGTAATCTTAATGGAGAAAATTCCCCATATTCATGTCGGAACAATGGGACTACACGCTCACACACAAGCAGTCTCTTTCACACACACACACACACACACACACACACGCTTAACACATGCACACACAAGCCCACACACATGCACATTTTTGTGCCTGCAAAGCAGATTGGCCATAAAAAACTGATTGTGCCTTGTGCATATTGGAGGGATTGACTTCTATACTGCTCTGTGTTCTTGCATATCAGTAGCTTATTGTAGCTTTGTTTATGCTCATTCAGTCGTAATATAGGGAACTCCCTTGAAAACTTCCCGGTGGATAACTGTGCTATACGTCAGTAGCATGTTTAGTCCATTGCTGTGTTCTCTGGTCAGTGTACAGAGTCAGGGAGTATTGTGGGCTGTCAGCAATCTGTCTTCATCACTCCTTTCTTTGCTTTTACAGTGCTAGATCTCCGCTGCCATGACGACCATGGCCACTCCCCTCATACTGCTGTCTGTGCTACTCCGATTGGCTGATTGCGCCTTCCCAGAGGAGCCAGGACCGTTAAGCTCTACCCCCACCGACGGTAAGTGTCACTTCATTTACATGTCTCAGGGTTGGGGAGACGGAGTCAGTTTTGGGGAGGCAGAATCAGGGTTGGGGTCAGGGCGTCTGCTTGGCTGACTTGGCTCGATGTGTAAATATACAAAGGTTGGCGGTGTGGAACTGGCAGTGACTGATGCGGCTGGCTGGCATGCTTCGTTGCGCTGATGAACATCTCCCAAAGGAGATACAGAGACCATACCAGGGAGTAGCATTGGGGCTCTGCTGGATAAACAGAAAAGGGCATCACAGCAGGGGGTTGCTATGGGAGTCTAGACTAGCCAAAAAGTCCACCCAGGGAGGGTATCAAAAGGTCAAGTGAACGTTGTGGGAGAGAAGGAACAGAGAAACAACCTTGAAAAGTGAGGAGCCTGTGGATCGGTGGCACTGTAAGACGGGACTATCCTGGGTGTCAATCAGCTGTGGCCAATTCCAATTGGAGGTGCAGCTTGTCACTCACTTACAAGCAAAGTCCGACTGGGTAAACTCCCTTTCACTCACCACTGGCCAGATCTAATAGACAGAGGTACCTTTTAGTCTCTATAAGCTAAAAACAATTGTAGGGACCTTCTATCACTTGATGGTAACTAAATCCAGTTGGATGGAAGCCCTGCGACTCTGGACAAATTAAATCTAACGGGACTGCTAGGCAGTAATCACAGAATAACTCTAATTGGAGAGACTCCCTGTCTCTCACCACAGGCTAAATCCAATTGGACAGACTGCCTGTCATTCCTCACGGGGCCAGGGCCAATGGGAGGCCTGGTCCCATTTCATACAGACTTCCTCTCCCTCCAAGGTAGCGCTCTCCATCCCACCCTGACCCCAATCTCAGCTATCTCTCTCGATCTCTGTCTGTGTCCCTGGAGTGTAATCGTAAGGTAATGAATTTGCACCCTCCCCTCCCCTCCCCTCCCCACTCTCTCTCAGTCTCCAGACGATACCCCGTGTTTCTGGGCAGGGCCCATCGTTCGTCATCCAGACAGGAGCCCCTGCACATTCAGAGGATCCTCAAGGTGAACCGGACCCTCTACATCGGAGCCAGGTAGGATTCACTGCACACACATTCATTCTTTCACGCTCTCTAATCTTCTCCAGGTCACTTGAACCAGTCATGTGGCATCATTGTCCAATCCAAACCCTATTTCATTGGAGCGAGCCAGACTGGAATGTTGCACATCCTTGTCTTTTTAGCTCCACTGTGATGACAGTCACAGTCAGCGGAGCTTTTCTAATGCCGAGTCGTCTGGCGTCCGTCCGTCCGTCCGTCTGTCTGTCCGACGTCAACTTCTCACTTCAAATCTGAATATCTCAAAAACTGTCCGATAACTTTTTTCCTAATTTGGTGTGAGCCATCCTTATGATATTCTGAATATTCACAGTGAAAATTAGAAAATTCTACATCCCGGTTTTTGAGAAATTCAGCATTTTGGACTTAGAAAATCAGTGTTTGTGCTCAATTTTTCAGTCTTTCATTAATATCTCAAAAACTGTCAGATAACTTTTTGTCTAATTTGTTGTGAGCTTTCCTTATGATGTTCTGATGATCCCCTGCGAAAATTTGAAAATTCTACGTCCTGGTTTTTGAGAAATTCAGCATTTTGGACTTAGAAAATCAGTGGTTATGCTCATTGTTTCAGTCTTTCATTAGTGTGTCATATGTGTCAATATTGCAATAGTTTTCAAGGGTTTCTGAAATTAAGTTATGACATGGACATTTCAGTCATCCTCAGCGGAGCTCTCTTGGCCGACAGGCCTCTTGTTTTGGAGCTGAATAGTGAGTCGTGTATTTTAAAGTTCACACCACAGGTTTAGTTACACAATCTCTTCAGCCAGTCTTATCCCTGTTTATCGGAGAGGTAAGAATCTGTCCAAATGCCCCTCAGGAAATGCAAGGTGGATTGCGTTTTCCAATTTTCATCGTGGCCTGAGTCACATGAACGCATCATCTAATCGGAAACCTGTGCTCTGGAGCCTGGTAAGAGTGGATTTGCTACCAATTTTGGAAATGGATCATGGGCTTTGGCGACTACTGTTCTTAACAGCTAGTGAATCAGTCATCTTTGATCAAACTGAGGTGGAAGGACCATAATTGGTCTGTTCTGCTACAGTCATTTGGCCCTGATGTCATGAGAAAAACACCACTACGAGCGCCAGATCCAGAATCCCAGTGCTTATTTCCTTCTCAACTTTCTTCGCAACTTGAAGATTAGGGTTAAATAGACTTACAGCACTTCAGAAGGTAAACATATGGTTGTAGTTATCCAGAGAAGTCATAGCCTTCAGTTGCAGCCCTCGAACAAGGGAACAACCATCCTTGGTGTCAGGAGATACCCTGATACTTGGCCTTCAGCTTCCGGGCGACGGCGAATCCTAATAATAAATACCTCAAGAACAGCCAATACAAGCTCCAGACATCACGTCTGCATAGCCTTAAGAGTAAAAAAGGCCTAAAGCAGGAGGCACGCAAATACTGCAAGCCACTGGGGTCAGTGGTAATAAAAAGAGCAGAACATGACACATCTGAGCAGATGTTGCCCAGCCCTGTTGCAATATTACAAAACTCAACTGCAATGCAATGAAACGAGGATTGATACAGCACAGAGCTTGGTAAAAAAAAAAAAAGCATAACCTAACACTGATGATAAAGAAGTCAGGACCTAATAATGGCAACGTCTCTCTGTCTCTCTTTTCTTCCTTCCCTTTTCTCTGCCCTGACAGAAGAAAATGACCTCACTCTTAGGGGATTTATTTCCCCGAGAGGGATTTATTTTGGGGGAGTTCTGGAAAGATCCGGCTGGGGAGAAACTTAAAATTTGAAAGCATGGGAGAACAGGGCAGGGTGGGAGGGCTGTGGGGGGGGTGGGGGGTGGCAGAGTTGATTGCCGAGAGCTGGAGACGAGTGCCGAGGCTGATAAGAGCACTCCTAAGCCGGAAAATTCGCTCGGTATTAGCATACGCGTTCAGCGAGAAATGAGCGTTAGCACTATGCCTGGAAGCCACCGGGACCAAGTATATGATGCCTCCCCAAAAAAATATTTGGACTCGTGACAGACCAACAAGCACATCCTGCAGTATTAAACCACCTCTCTGAATTCGCTTGGGCCGATCGGAGAGCGAGGGAAAGTCGAGCAGTGGTGAGAACATTGCTATGTCTCTTTGAGCTCCCAGAGATGATTAAAATGTTGGGCCAACCCCAAATACCTCCCAAAAAATAGTGCGGGAACTGCATTTAGAGAAGTCTTGGAACAGCGAAGAAGGGAGGGATTTGGCAGAATTATGAGAGCTAACATGATTCCCTGAGGAGGCAGAAATGACATCCCTGTACCGCCATCTCTGGCCAAGTGGAGCAGGAAGCGGATTCCTCTGGGCCGCCTTAGAGAACATTGCTCTGGGCCCTGCCAAGCTCACAGAAATGTTTGTGGGTGCTTTCTAGCCATAAGCCTCAAAGCTGTGAGTTTCTCCACATTTCACCTAAATGGTACAGGGTCTAAGACAAGTACCCCAAACACAAAATAGCAGACAGACAGACAGATTTATTCAGTAATCAGGCCATAGGCCCATAATACAATCACTTGAGCATTCATGCATAGGTTGTACAGATAAATTTATTCACTGCTTGAATATCAGAATCAGTTATAAACAGGTAGGCTCTCAGTTCTTCTTAATTTCTGCTCCTCTTTAAGATACAAGCAGAGCAGACGTATCTGTATTGGTAGTTGTTAATAAATTGACCATACCATGGGTAGCAACATACCTATTATTTATAAAATAGCATTTCATATTGATGAGTGCTGGATATTAATCCTGACTATGTTAACTGTTAACTTCCAACCACTAAAGCAGTAGTTACCAATCCTGTTCCTGGCAATCTACCTGTTTGTAGGCTTTTGCGCTAACCGTAGCAAAGCAGACCTCATTTAACCGCTTCAGATCTCATATTTCGGTTGCAATGAAAATCTTCTGGATGGCTGACCATCTTGACATATATCAGGGTATGACGTGCAGTACCAGTCAAAAGTTTGGACACACTTTGCTTTTGTCATCATGCTCTATTTTTTGTGAACTTTAAGTGTTTAACTACTCTATGCAATCTCAAATGGCATGTGGTAAGAGATAAGCAGTCAGATGTTAAACAAGGAATAATTTACTTCTCTGAAAAGTGCCTAAAATTTTGGATTTGTCAAAGTGGCCATATTTTGCAAAGATCAACAGATCAGCAAAGTACTCGCAGTTCTCAACAACTGAATTTAAGTCTAACTGGTTTGGCACGCAATGGTCAAAAAGGCCAGAGAGAATCAAAGCACTAGTGCAGCACATCTGCTGGAACTTTGACAGCTGTACAGGTGTGAACTCAGATGACCGTCCTTCTTGCAAAATAAAATAAATAAATAAAAATAAATAAATAAAAGGGTATGCTCAGTAGTTATTACTACAAATGGTGGTTAATTTGATGGATTTTCTATTTAAATCTCTCTTTTTTGGCAAAATAAGGGGTATTTATTTCCCTTATTGTTTGAAAAATGTGAGTGAGTCCAAACATTTGACTGGTACTGTATTTACCATCTTGAGTCCCCCTATGTGTTTCGGTTATTAATCCACCACCGTGGCACCAATGAACTGTATCTCATACTGTCTCTGGTTCTTCCCTGGCTGAATACAGCGACAGAACATAAAAGCAGTTGGTCTGCCTGCTCCCTCTTGATAAAAAAGAAGTATCGCAACACTTTGCCAGGCATGGCCGGGCTGCGGGCATACAAATATTCATCTCTTTCAGATATTCCAGTGCTGCTTGTGTACATTTTCAACACACTGCTATTAAAATGGTTGTCATATTGTCAGCAGACTGCAGGATATTCCATCTCTGTAAGGTTTGATTTATCAGCAAAGCACATTGCAAGAAGTCAAGGGGCCCTCAGTGTAGCCAGACTCATAACAGCATGATATTATGACCCTGACGAGTGGGGATAAGATGGTGTTACCATCCCTTGGCTGAAATGGATACTAAACTTTACATGGACTGTGAGTTGCAGTGGAAAATATATCATTTGTCATCATTCCGACACACAGCTTAGAGATACCAATATTGTGCTTCGTTTCGCGAGTAGAACTATGCAAGACTGTATGGAGGATGGTTTCAATGTAAATTGGCATCTACCAATTACCCAGGGCATTGTTAGAAATTCTTGGTCCCCAGTAAGGAAATTGGGCCACCTTTTTTGAAATCTTACTGGAGATTTTGAGGTAACTAACAAAAGATGGACCCCTAGATTCGCCCCACGCACAATGGCACTATGAGCACCCTCTGTGTGTAAGCCCTGTGACTCACTGCAAATGGCCTTTGTCTGGGAGCCCTGAGGTCAGACGTTCGAATTCAAGCCATGATATTATCGGCTATGGCTGGGGGTTGGCGTTTGCGAGCCGACAATCGTCCCAGCCTTGGATAAACCGGTTACATCTGTTAGTCTTTTTGCTCTCTAGCAGCCACTCCTGGTAGACCCAGTGCTTGCAGCTGCACAAGTTGAACATACATGGACCGCGTAATCCTCCAACAGCATAGACAGTGTGTGATTGGCTGTGGACCCACATTGTGTAAAGCACCGAGGGCTAGTTATCACATGAAGCAGCTACGTGTCACAGTCACTTCCTCCTTAGTCGCTGGGAGCAGGTTGCTGTGTTAAATAAGCAGTCTGGCTGAGAAAAATTAAACACCAAAAAGGAAGTCTGTGTATTTCCTTCACATTTGTAAAACAGACATGCATACAGCATGAACGCCTCCGTCTCCCATCCAGCAAAAGGCCACTGTCTGCTTTTCAAATCCTTTATTTAACCAGGGATGCTTGGATGAGAATGTGCTTCCCTTCTGGAAAGATACCGCAGGGGAAATGCCTGAGAGAACAGTCGCTAGTCGGGAGAGTTAGAGAGAGCAGTAGCGGTAAAGCCCTTGCAGCGGTAATGGGGTTTCGGGGCCTTGCTCAGGGGCCCAAAGGCGGGCTTTGCGCTAGCTTTGTTCTAAATTCATCCCCCTTGATGCAGGTTAGAATCCCAAGCTCCACTGGGGGCTCAAACAGCAACTCCACAAGCCAGTTGAGCAGCTTAGCACTAGACTAACCTCCCAGTCAAGCAGCCTATTGCTAGGCTACCCTCACTGACCCCGCCCCCCACCCCTCATTAGTTCAGAAGAGGCTTGAAGCTTTTCGATGCTGCTGAGCTGGAGTCCAGGGTATCAGGAAATGGTGCTCTCTGGGAGACAGGAAGCAGACAGGGAGAGCTGGCTGGGAAGCCAAATTTTGCAGATTCAGTCTGGACAAGTCAATCCATCAGCCTATCAGCTGCGTGACAGGAGAGCCGCGATCTCAGCCGCCAGAGTGCTTTGAAGAGCCCGAAAGCCGCACGTTTCCCCCTGCCATCTTTCAAAGCCTCCGTAATACTTCTCACTCCTCAAAATGAGAATTTCTTCATTCGGCCGCTGGCAGTATCTCAGAGGGAAACGGTTCCAAGAAGCGTTCCTCCACGTGTCTCCGTTGAGGAACCTTATCTGGTTTGGGCGGCTCTTTGCCGGGCAAAACGATTCAATCTGGGACACTGTCATGCTTTTCACGCCGGCGGCGCATGGCTGTAAGATTTAAAAACGGCTCCCCCAGTGGAGGCAAGTCGAAGAACTCTTCATTATTGTTGTTGTTTTTGAGAGTTTTAGAATGCTTGGTCTGCAATAAGTGGAAATTGTGGTAACTTACGAGATGGAGCCCAGAACAAACTCAAACTGGGGCTGTACAGTCTGCCTCCAAATGTGTTCTCCTAGAATATTAAAATATAAAAACTTTGTGCTGACTCAAGGGTGTACATATCTGAGATTAGAATGAGTCGGCGGCTGCTGAAAACCTGTCTGAATAAGACGGAGTTTTACCCCCCCATTCAAATGGCCATCTCTTGACCCAGTTTGTAAACTGAAAAATATATTTTGAGAAAACAATCTGAACAACTGTTTTACTCTGAAATTCAGATATAAAAGTTTATTTCAATAACTTTTTTATTACAAAGAACAGACCACAAAGCAAGACTGTTTTTCAGATTTCCAGATGAGATGAGAAAATTTCACTCATCAACCAAATATTACCTTACAGGTCCCTTATTATACTATTATTTAACAATTTAAGAAAATGCCTTGGTTTCTGGGAGACAAAATGTTTTCATAATAAAGCCTTAAAGTACTGTTTAGCGCAAGGAGTTGTTTTTTCTCTGAGGTCGCATTACGAGATTAACAATTTCTTTGCAGGGCAATATTTCCCAGTTCAAATGTGAGTAGTCATTGAGAAAGGGCTGGGCTCTCTGTAAACTAATCCAGCGCTCTTAAGTGCTGTCCCGCTTTGTAAAGCAGTGATCTGGAGTCAGGGGGCAGTTTTCTTCAACAAACGTTGGGAAGAGGAGCCAGGAATGAATAATTAATGGACTCGCCAGATAGACGCTCTGTAGTCAGAGACACTGGGTACCTTCTGCTCCCAGAAGACTGAGCGCAGATGGCTAACGGAGGCCGATCGCGCTGATAAGATTGATAGCGCTGCAATAGCACAGTAACACCAAGATTTACAGATTAGTACCTTTTTTTATGGGGTGGCACCTTGTTTGGGACGAGAGTTGCGCAGCTAATTCGGCTATTTCTGCCTGATTAGGAGAGTTCATGGGTCTTCAGACCTTGTGGCTCAAGTTTCTTTTATCTTTAAAGTGGGAAGTGTAAAAAATTTGGTTATTTGTGGTTTTATAAAAATAGGCTCAGTAATTTTTCTTCTGATCAGCAGAACAGTCATTGCAGTCATGAAATGTGGGATATCAGGCTTCAGTAAATGAATCTCTTGCAATGAAAATTCCTGCCAATGCAATGGCCAGCATGATGCTATTTAGTTCATGCGTGACATATAACTCAAGTTCACAAGGACCTTTGAATGGGCTCAGTAGGGCTGTGCAAACATTGCCAAACCAAAATAGTTTGGCAGCTTGATCAGGCACAATTTGATACAAGTGGCATTCGTGAATGTTTGTGGCTGAATGTTTGGATTTGTGTACTGGTGTGCATGTTGGTGTATGTGGGTATGTGCACATATGTGTGTGTGTGTGTGTGTGTGTGTGTGCGTGCATGTCTGTGCACATGTGTGTGCCTGCGTGTGCATGCGTGTATGAACATATGTATGCACGTGTGCTTGAGTGTGTGTGCATGTGTTGGTGTTTGTGGGTATGTGTGTGCGCCTGTGTATGTGTACATGTGCGTGAGAGTGTGTGTCTGAGTGTGTATATATGTGCAGTTTAGGAATGCAGGTGGAATACATCACAAAGTCAGTTTATTTATTAGCTGGTAATTCGACTGAAGCAAAGCAAACACAGCCTTCCCGTGCGAGTGAACTCCCTTCATAAATGAAAAATGAAAGCAATGTGCAAAAGAAGAGAACTGATTCAAATTCAGTTTTCGCGCTGTGGTGCTCCCTTCATCGCGTGCCCTGCGTCTCTTTCTTCTTCTCCTTGGCCATGGCTTCTCTTTATTAGAAGGGTTTTAAATTCCTGGCCTGGGGGTCGTAGTGCGTGTATCAAGGCTCACGTGCGGTTTCACTGCTGTCAAAGGGCATTTTTGGCTTTGGAAACACATTTAACATGTATGTAACTTTATAACAGCCCACATGTCAAAATGCCAGTCAAAACACCCGGTAGCCAGATGAATACAGTATGTTCTCAGAACTTGCTTAGCGGGCTGTCTTACTTCATAACGCTGTGGTGCACGTCAAAATGTCTGCCATAACATTCTGACGCCAGATGGACATGGTTTTAGAACTTGTTTCTACTGCTTTTTTTCGTCAGAGACGACCTTTACCGCGTGGAACTGGACAATGTGGCCGGAGAGGAGATGTTCTTCAGCAAGGTTAGACCTGATTGCCCTGTCCTCCGTGGTACATTTGTGTAACACGGCAGCGTGATCTCAGACGGTCGCGTTCACGTGTGTCTCCTGACTCTCGTGTCATCTGCTCCCACAGAAACGAACCTGGGAGTCAAACAAGAACGACATCCGGATCTGCAGAATGAAGGGCAAGCGTGAGGTGAGTGTTGAGCCGAGGTCAGGCGGGCCGACAAGAGCGCCGTCGGCCTGCGAATCCATTCAGCCCAACGTTGTTTACTGACTGACTCCGCTGGAGTTTCTTAACAGGTAGAAACCTCTAGAGAGTAGCTAGCTACATTTGGAACTCCTCGATAGAGAGAGATGCGACTTGAGAGTTCTGGAAAATCTGATCATGGAGCCATTTTGTTGCCTTTGAATTATTGGGCAACATCTCACAGTGAATGAGTTTATTTTTTGTTTTATCTTTTCTCATGTCAAAACATTTTCCCCACTGATGCCTGTCGAAACCACTGCTTGCTGCTTTATTGTTCCTCCACATTTCCCTTCAGAAAAAAAAGAACAAAAAAAAATTCCAACAATTTCCATTGTGTGCAACAGCTGAGTTTCACACAACGGAAACAAAATGGGTCGTCTTCTTGAGGTGTCGCGACTCCTTCTGTCTCGGGACTCTAGCTACATTTTCTTGGCATTTTTTCCCAACATTTAAGTCAGTGTTCCAGAACCCCTTTTTCTCTTGGACGCCCGGAGCGATTGTTACATCAGCATTAGAATTTCCAGTTGGGAACATTCCAATCCCTTACTGTGATGTCACAGCTTAAAGGGATTTTGAAGAGCGGGGGAGGTTTTTGTGACTCTGGTTGGATTCCCAGGTGTGGTTGGCACTGTTGCGGTAGCCATGCTAAAGCGACTTAGGCCCTCACACATAAAAGGCTTAGGCAAGCATCCAGCTGTATAAATGGAGTGTGTATAAAAACCCGAGTGAGCTTAGTCGCTTCGAGAAAAAAAGCATCTTCTAATGCCTAAGTGTAATGTAATAGATGAGGGAGCCACCACCTTAGAAGATAGCTGGCTTGTTTACTGTCATATTGGACAGGTAGCGATAACGAAACAGTTCGTCAGCCGTGACCCCACACCCCGACTCACCCGCGCCGATTCTTCTTCTATCCGCCACACACACCCAATCCATGCTTTTTGTTCAACTTCAAACACTTCGAAGGCAAAAAGGTTGGCGTGTTATTGAGAGGTGTCTAATCTATGTGGGAGCGAGAAAGAGACCCAGTTGGATCCCCTGTGGGCCAAAAGTGACTCGTTTGGCACAGAAAAATGACACCAGACACCGAATCTGTGTGAGACAGTCAGAGAGAAAAGACAGAAAGAGAGGGAGAGGGAGGAGAGACAAAGACTGGTGGAGTGGTGTAAATCGTTTTTGAAAAGGGACGAGGGAAACTCCAGCCTCACCTGTACGCCCTCGGGAAAGTGCATTAACCTGAATAAGCAGTGATGTGCAGCCATTTCATTATGGCCCTGCTAATGTGGAGGACTCGCCCTGGACAGAGAGAGAGATAAGAGTGACGTCTTTTCCTGTCAGGCCTGTATGTGTATCACTTACAGTCTTGTACCTTGTTTGAAAAGCAGTCAACTGCACCTCCTCTCCTCCCTCCATCACCCCTCCATCTCCCTCTTTCTCTCCTCCTTCTCTCCTCAACACCCCTCCATCTTCATCCTTCTCTCCTCTATCTCCCTACTTCTCTCTTTCATCTCCCTCCTTCTCTCCTCCATAATCCCTCCTTCTCTCTTGCATACCTCTCCTTCTTTCCCCCATGTCCCTCCTTCTCTCCTCATCACCCCTTCATCTCCCTCCTTCTCTCCTCCATAATCCCTTCCTCTCTCCTGCATATCTCGCCTTCTTTCCTCCATATCCCTTCTTCACTCCTCCATCTCCCCTTGCTAGAGTCCAGCTTGGCTCCCGGTGTGATTTATTACACTCCAGGGTAATTGATTTTGTAATTAAATGTTTCTGGTTCGTTGATCGTGAAGGGGCATGTACTCATAATTGGACGGAGAAAAATTCAATATCATAATTCCTGGCCCATCCCTGCCCACTTTATCCTCATAAACACCCAAAAAATAGAAAGATGTGGCAGTTTTGTCGCTCGCCCTGACACAAGCGTGTCTATTCTCAAACACCTGGGATATTCCTCGTTATTTCGGCTCAGTGTTCCCGTGGGCATTCCGTCCATCTGCGTGAACTCGCGCATGATGACGAAATAGCAGAGCAGAAACAAAACAGAAATCCGTGCTTGCTTCTTCAAGCTTGTGCATTAGCCAGATTTATGAACTGCACAAACTGGAATTGTTGTGTTTGTTTGTTTTGTAAGGGATTATTATTTTTTGTAATTGCCTTGGATGTAACAGCAGTACGCTCTCGGCCCAGCAATTATATACCGAGACGCCTGCAAGTATTTAGTCAGTGCTGCCATTTTTGCTTCATGGCTCAATACTCCCGAACGTTTGATTTGAAAACTTTAAATGAGAGGCTAACATAGAGGCTGTCAACTTCAATTTGCAAGTATTTGCATGAACATTGTGTAGACCAATAGGAGTCTCAGCCCTGTCTTTATATAGTTACGGCCCAATTACCTGCAGTCTTCACTTAATATTATTCAAACAGATATGACCGAAGGCAGGCTATTCAAGGTGGCCTATTCGTCTATTCAAAGTGGACTCGGGGTTGGGGGTGTCTTATTCAAAGAGTTGGAAGATTTTTTTGATCCCTCTCTACTCTTGACACACACACACACGCACACACACACAAACACATACACACAGCAAACACAAGAAACCCAACCAGGGCTCTTTTTTTTTAATAAACGATGCGTAGGCACAGAAATGATGCGTATGCCAATTTCTTTGACGATTTTGTATTTATGAAAACAAACTTGACATTAAAAGACATGCAGAATGTATAAGATTATGCAAATATGAAAAAAAAAATCCAAGTTAATCCTGATTAATTTAATAAAAACTGCATGCAGTTTAGCTCATCTGCGCTTTTATAAATGAGGATATTATTCTCTATATGCTGTCACTCCGTTATTCTCTATACGCAATATTTATGTTTGAAATCCATGCAATTTTTTTATAAATAAGACCGCTGGTGTGTGATGGGAATTCTTGATGTTCGGTTCAGCCTCTCACCCTAATTTAATCCCCCTGGATTGAGCGGCGAGCGTTCGAAATTCAGTGCAGAGCCACACCGGAAACCAGGCCTGTTTCGTGCTGCAACTGTGAAGGTAATCAAACCAGCCTTCTGGAAGCTTCCTTTTTTCACCCCATTGAGAAATCTAATAGAACTGCACTCCTCTTGAGTCCATTTAATAACCCGCCAGCTGAAGTGAGTTTGCTGTTCTGTGACCACCAGTCGGGCTCTTTCGTTTTTCTGCTCTCTGTTACTCAGAAACAGAGTAATATCGGAATACAGACTGAATATGATCTGACAAATGGGAAGTTTTGGTGGAAAGGAGGGAGGAGAGAGATTGAGGGAGGGGCAGAAAGGGAGGGAGAGAGAAAAAGGAAAGGTACAGAGAGAGAGACAGTGAAAGAGAGAGAGAGAGAAAGAAGGGCATTACATAGAGAGAACCTGAGAGTGAGAGAGAGTATGTAGTTTTTTGTAATTTGCACTGTCAAGGTATTTTTATCATATTTGAAGCAGAATTTGTATTTGTGGAAGTATTTTGACCCCTGACCTTGAAGGGGATTCGAACAGCGGTTTTGTCAGATGTGACTTCAGCCCCAGCTGGAATGAGATAGAGGCTCCATCTGCTTCCTGGGTGGGGAAGGTCAGAAGGGGTCAGCAAAACACTTGATCCAATCTTACCAAGCGCTTTAATCTAGTATTTAGACTTCAACACCTTTTCACTTACTGCATGGACAAATCTAGACACGAGTCAAAATTATCTTACACAAGGGGCAGAACTTTTTCCTGAGAAAAAGGATAATAGAAATAAGCGTTTAAGTCTAAATACAGGAATAAAATACTTGGTAAGATTGTTTTTCTGCAGTGATCAGCATCTGCAGCGGTGCTTTACATCCCTGAAACATCTGGCGGAGCAGTGGTATGAAAGCAAAGCACTGTAATATATCTGTGTGATGTAGCAAATGGCCAGATCACTAAACCCCCCTAACCCCACCCAAAAAGCACCCCAATCTCCCACCCAAAAAGCAGCACCACCACCATTTTCGGCTCTTTATTGTAAGTTATGCACTCAAGCAGACTTTCCTTCTCTACTGAATGGCTTTCAACTCTATCTGGTGAGATGACTGACAGCCACAGCAACAACAATAAAAAAACAGCGATGCACTACATTTTATTGTGCCAGTGTTTGTTTAATCCAAAGCGGCGTACAATAAGTGGGCACCAAAGGTCACAGGAACAAATACCATTAGATAAAGGCTGATAAGCCATGAAGCGGCTGCTGTCCGTGACCTCGAAGCTCAGGTCTCATTCATGCAGTGAAGCACAAACCATGAGCTGGAGAGTGGTGGGTTATCACGGGAGACGATGGGCCTATAGCAGGGCTTCTCAAACCTCTCCTGGAGGACCACTTGTCCTGCATGTTTTGTATCTCTCCCTGCTCCAGCACAGATGATTCGAATGATCAGGTGGTTATCAACCCCCAAAAGCTTATTGATAATAAGCGGATCACTTGAATCACTTGTGCTGAAGCCGGGAGAGATATAAAACACACGAGACAAGTGGTCCTCCAGGAGAAGTTTGAGAAGCACTGGCCTATCGAGATGATACAGGTGCAGCATTGTAATAATCTTACTTTCTGAAAATGCATATACCGAAATGCGTAGTGCTCAAAGCGATTCCTTAGAGAAATGTGAAATATTTGGTATATTCATATTTCAGGCCAGCTTTTGGGGGGTCAAGGTTGAGATGAGAGCAGTGTTGGATCTTTCTTGCTGAAAATGTCATGCTCATATTTGCAGTCTACTCTACTCAAGTTGGTTTAAGCTGCTTTTGACCAGCTGATATTCAGTTGGTGCACCAGTTTCTCTACACTACAAACAAGAGCACATACCTTCGCCAGGGCCTCATATTCCCCCACATGTCTGGAACACACACGAGTAGCGTTGTTATGTACCACCACGCAAGTAAATAAAAAACTTCCTGGATCCAGAATTTGATCCAGATCACTCCCAAAAGGAAATCCCTTCTAAATTAGGCCAAGACACACCTACAGTAAAAATTTCATAAAAGTCTGTCAATAACTTTTTCTGTAATGTTGTTAGCAAACAAACAGACATGCTTGCCCTCAAACTGAAAGTAAAACATTAACCGATTTTGGCAGAGGTAAAAAAAAAAAAAAAAATGGTCACAACGTTCGTGATTTCAACCTGCTTAAGTAAAGCCTCCTCAATATTCTTCGTTTTGTTAAAAAAAAAAAAAATAGGAGTTTGTGTTCAAAGGTCAGCTTAAAGTGCTAGCTTAACGATAACAAAAGTAATGACTATTTTTTCTGGTGTGTTTGTGAGAAGCTTTGTCTAACTATTGACAAGAACTGTGAGTGACCACTTATGAGTACCTGTGCGAGTCAGTGTGTTAAGGAGGTATTGGGGAGCACAGGTGGGTGCGAGTGGGTGTCAGTTTGATATTGGGTCACACAGGTGGGGTCAATGTGTTGGGGAGAGAGGGAGGCACTGATGGTAAGAGTCTGTTGGGGAGATGTTGGTGGACACTGGACGGTATCAGGGTGTGTTGGGGACTTATTAGGGTGCTTAAGTGGGGTCAGAGTGTGTCGGGAGAGAGGGAGACACACTGATTGGCCTGCATCTGGACTGAGCGGTGCCCTGGGTTGGGGGGAGAGAGAGAGCTAGCCCGCAGATAAACAATAGTGGCTCACAGGCCAGACAGACGAAAAAGAAGTGAAGGAAGAAAGAAAGAACTCCCAGGAGAGGGGGATAGTGAAGAATTGTATGGAAGAGAGATACAGGAACATATGGAGAGGGAGCGGATTGGGCGGTGTAGCTGATGGAACTGATAACGAACGGGGGAAATCGGCCCATAAAGAGGCCATGTAATCTCCGCCATCGGCAGGGGAGGTCGCGAATAATGCTGCTCATTTGAAACGGAAGCATAAATCCAAACGCAGTACCGAGGGGACGATAAAGGAGATTCGGGACGCCACAGCAGTGGCAGGGAGGGGGAGGGGGGTTCAGTACCATGACCCCTGAAGGATCTCATCCCAAATGTCCTGTATCTACGCAAATCTAGGAGATGTAGTGTATTGAGGGTGTGGATGTTTGGTGTTGGTTACATTTATGGGGTCGTATGAGTGTGTTTTGTGTGTGTGTGTGTGTGTGGGGTGTGGGGGAGAGGGGCACCTTGTGCCGGTTGGGGCGGTAGATTCGTTTTTCATTCTGGTCTGCGCCAAAGGCCATTCGGTCACACACGGTGCTACTGCCGCAAATCAGCCGTCGAAAAGGTGCTGACGGGGACAAAACCGGGCGGCAAGGCTTGTACATTTGTCCGCGCGCGCGTGCGCACACACACTCTCGTACACACACGCACACACGCCTCAGTGTGCCCACGCATGTTCACATCCACACACGCGCAGACACACTCAGACACACACATGCCTTAGCCTGTGCACGTATGCACTCACATACACCCGCGCCCACAGACACTCACATGCACACACATTAGCATGCGCACACACGCAGCACACATCCACACGTATGCCTTAGTCTGAATTGTGTTCCCCTCTCTCTCTCTCTCTCTCTCACTCTGTCTGTCAGTGTCTATCTCTCCCCCTCTCTCACCCTCTATCTCTCTGTCTGTCACTCTATCGCTCCCTCTCCTTCTCTCTCTCTCTCTCTCTCCCTCACCCCTCAGTACTGGACCTCAGCTCCATTCACTCATCTTTGTTCTTCTCTTTTTTTTAACAGCACTTTCTCCCGTCTCTCACCTTTGTCCATTTGTCTCTTTCACCATCTATCGCTCTTTCCCTTTCTCTCACTCCCTCTCTCTCTCCCCCTGTGGCTCCATATGAGGTATTATCACCTGCACTCATCTCTTACGCCCTCTGTTCTTTCAGTCTCTTTCCCTCTCCCACTTCTCTCTCTCTTTCTTCCTCTCCACTCTGTTTCTCTCAATCCTTTGCTTTCTCCCACTGTCTTTGCCCTCTTTCTTTTCTACTCTCTCTCTCCCTCTCCCCGCTCAATCGTTCACACAGAGAAATATGAGAGTGACCCTTATCATGAGTTGGGTGAGTGGGATCTCTGGGGGGGTATGGAGGGGGTAGCAGCATCTGGAATAACACGACCCCCCCCCACTCCCTGCAGTGACATCAGCATCCCTGCCTTCCAGGTCTGGCTGACCTCCGCTCTCCTGTAGTCCTGTGGTTCTTCCAGCCATAGCTGTAGGGCTGTGTAATGGAGCCTGTTCTCATGGCTACAGTGTAATGGGAGCAGGGGGTGCATGTGCGCGCGTGTGTGTGTGTGTGTGTGTTTGTTTGTGTGAGTGTATGTACAGTATGTGTGCGGGGGGGAGTAGTGGGGTCTGTGTGGGTGTGTGTGTGTCTGTGTGTGTCTGTGTCTGTCTGTCTGTGTCCTTGTTGGTAACTGTTTTCGTTTCATGTCTATTTGTGTCTGTGTGTGTCTTTGCGCTGACGTTAGTGTGTGAAAGTGTGGGTGTGCATTTGTATACATGTGTCTGGATGTCCGTGTATTTTGTTGTGTGGTAATGTCGATGCGTGCCTGTCAGTGTGTTAGCATCAGTGTAAGCGTGTGCTCTTACTTAAGCCTTAATGTGCATGTTTTTTGTATGCCTGTTAGCATGTTTTGTTTGTATTGTGTTAATATATGCCGCTTGGATGATTTTCTAAAGTGCGAACATGCTTTGTGGTGTGTGTGCTGTGTGTTTGTGTTCCGCATGTGTGAAGGGATCCAGGTTGCAGAGTGCTGTTGTTCAGAAGAATGCTTGGAACCCTGGAATGTTTTTACACGTGCTTTCAACTATTTTCCCTTTCAACTTTTTTTAAAGATAAAAGGGCGTCAACCGCGAACCGCATCCTTTCCACCGTTTTAATTCTGCCCTCGCCGCGTCTGTTTCGTTTCAGGAGGAGTGTCGGAACTTCATGAAGGTTCTTCTGAGCCGCCAAGGTGGTCTGTTCGTATGCGGAACGAACGCCTTCAACCCCCTGTGCGCCAACTACACCGTAAGTTACCGCTAACTTGGGACCACCCAAAAATACTTCCCATCAGGGGCTCCCCAAATGTCTCTCGCTACAACCCGACGAAACGAGGGAATGTGTTTCTCGGGGGACCCAACCATCATTAAAATGCACCCTTTGGGAGTGGCATGTTTTATATGCAATAAATCGCTTCAGTGCTCATTTTAATACAACAGATTTCATGTGAAAATAATAGGCATCAATTCACTGTCAGTCTCTGATTGAGTTCATTTACAACCAAGCACTTGTGCGCTCTCCAACCAGCGCTGTGTGTAGGCTATAATGATTCGGTGTTTATTTTGTCTGGTGCGCGTGTTGATGAAGAGCTTATTATACAAAAACACAAGTGTTTCATGTCATTTTGCATACCCAATTCAACACCTCTCTTGACCCAACGCTGGGCTGTGGTCAAACGGCCAGAATCGAGTTTCTTATTTATTGGTGGTGTTGAAAGACATTTCTCGCTTGTGCCACTGCAGTCGCGCCAGTATTGGTCATTGAGACCTAATTCTGCAAGCAATTCAGTTGGGATTTTTACGAAAGTCAATGAGTAATATTGACATATATTTAGCTTGAGATTCTGAAACACTATGTATTATTGCATATGGTGATTATTGCAAATGAGTAACCTTTTCCCATAAGAAAATATACCCTCAATATCTTATTTTCCTTTAGGTAAAGTTTCCCTGTGTGATGGTTGATTTGTTTTGCTTATGAGCTTTTGGGAGAATAGAGTAATGTGCAGTGGATTTATGAGGAGCGGGTTGCATCACACCATCTAATTCGCTTAATCGACGACTCGAACTCGACAGCATTACTGCGCAAACTCTGGCTTCAATTCGCATGACATGTTGGCGCCAGAAAACTGCTCCTCTGTGTGCCAGAAAGCTTTCCATCAATCCTGAGCAATGTCAATGGGTGGCTTTACTGTGACTTGGCCTGTATTTTCTCTGCACTCTATAGCCACACAGTGCCTAGGCTAGGCTGTCTTCCACAGGTTGTCCACCGTCTATCACCACTACATCAAATCTCAGAACATCCACAGTGATCCCACCTCCCCAGCCCTTTTTGACTGAAAACATTTTTCGGCACTCGAGTTTTCTTTTCCCGGGGAATACAAAACAAATTTAAGGTCATTGCACACCAAGAGAGGCCTTTTCTTTAAGAGTCCCTAATTGGTCCCTACAGCAGCGAAGCTAAATTGGTATTTGTGACCGCCCTCATTTGAAGCGGGGTTAATCCAGCAGAGAGTTGGAGAAGGAATTAGTCCCCAAATTAGTGTGCGTGACCAAATTAGCTGTTATTCATTCACTGCCTTTGCATGGTAGTGCGACAAATGGGAGTGTGTGTGTGTGTGTGTGTATGTGAATGCCTGTGTGAGTGCGTCAAGGGTCGGACTGACGCCTCGTCGCGAAGGGGCTTGACTGGGACTCAGAAAGACCCCACACTGCTCCTGTAGGGATTGGCCTTTCCTAAGTGTAATCTACTGTAGATTGCTTTAGATAAAAGCATCTACTGTGTAACTGCAATGGCAGCGCTCTCCAATCCTGGTCTCGGAGAGCTACCATCCTATAGGATTTTACTCTTACCCTAATTCAGAACAGTTGATTTGGCTAAGTTGCATCTCATCAAGATCTCTAACTGGGAAATGAGATGCTTTGGCTGGAGAGTAAACTTTCAGGGTGGCAGCTCTCTTGGGAAAGGGTTTTGGACCCCTGTGGTATAGTGACTGTATTGCATCTGAGATAAAACCAAGCGGAGGTGGCAGGTTCGTGACTGACTGGCTTTAGCTGTCGCTGCTTCGAGACTGACTTTAATTTCACTTATATTGCTGACTCTTATTTACGTCCAAAGACTCTTTGCCTGGGTTCCAGCATTAGATCCCCAATCGCGGAACCCATCTCGCATTCCTGAGTGAAGGCCGTGTCGGCGGAGTCGGACAGGTAATGGGAAAGTAATGATCGCAGGGCTGCCAGCGCTAAGCCTGCCTAATGTGTCGAGGGTGTCTGGTGTGCAAATTTTTTTGCCCTTCAGAGGAATAGAAAACAAAGTTTTAAAAAATCGAAACATTTAAAAAAAATCTTCAGCACAATGGTCAACGAATGAGCGGCGGCAGTACATATGAACGCCTTTGGAACCGTTACAGTGAGCTGATTGGGTGACACCGTAACTTTGATGGCCTGGCAGTTACAGTGCGCATAGATACTCAGTGGGCTGGAAGTGGACTTATTTATAGATCGTTCTCCATAATGCCGCTACAGTCCCTCGCTGTTTCCCATCTCAGAGAGTGGCCTTTAGGGGTAAAATCCTGAGTGTTGGGAGGTATTTACCAGAATTGAAGTACATTTGTGCGCGTATGTAATTATAGAGAAGATGGAACAGTTTTTTTCCCCCTGTTGCTCCCTGAGGCTGGGTCTGGTTGCGAGGACTGTATTTATGTGTATGCGTGTGTGTGTGTGTGTGTTTCTGCGCATTTGTGTCTATGCTCACGTGTGTATGGGTGCCTGAGTGTGTGTCAACGGGACCTTGTATTGTGGTCATTTATGTGTATATGTGCATGTGCGCAATACAGATGTTTGCATGCAGGCCTGCGGCAATGACTGAGAGTGTTACTGAGGTGTGCTGCACCTCAGTCGGTCCTTTAGAACATACAGGGAAAGAGACTGGAGGTGTGTGTGTGTGTGTATGTGTGTGTGTGTGTGTATTTTGCTGTGCTGGCTCACTGTATTATCACTGAGATGTGATTTTGTATGCTTGTGGTGCAGGCAGACACTCTGGAGATGGTTGGGGAGCCGGTGAGCGGAATGGCACGATGCCCTTATGACCCCAAACACGCCAACGTGGCTCTGTTTGCAGGTACGAAATACCTAGGCATATGTGTACGTGTGGGTGTGTGTGTTTGTACTGCTGTGTGTGTGTGTGTGTGCCCGTGTGAGAATGTATATATGTGGTTCATAATCATGCCATAGTGTTTTTCTGTTGGCTACATGCACGTACCTCCCTTTAACACTACCCCTGGAATTGACATGTATTTTAATTGAAAACACTAAATGTGGAAAAGAGGCCACCCCAGAAATCACAATATTGGTTTCTTTTATCATCACGGTGGGCCTGATCCGAATTCTACATTTCTTGCCAAAATATTTCACCTGTTTTCTAAAACAAGAACATTTGAAGTAATGATGCAATGAGGGCATAATTCTGCCACCTGTTATTAGTTTTGCCATTATTTAAAGCAGTAACAGAACTGTAATTTACTGTAATTGTATTTTATCGATTTCTCCTCTCTGGCGTTCGCCTTGATATCTGGCCACGCGTTCACAGTGCATTACAGCGCATTCATTTTTTAAATGCATTTATGGTGTCAGGAGACATGAGTGCTCTCTCCTGATTTATACATTTCTGGAGCCTGCCCAGTGAGTGAGCAGTATGAACAACTCCACCAAACGTTAATGTGTTTAACTATTCAACTATACTAACCATAGCACTCGAAACACGGCTCTTGAAATCATGTCTTTTTGAATCACTGATGCGTCACCACAGCGTGGAATGTGTTGGTTGCCCTGGTGACAGGAAATGTGTCAATCCGTTTGATTGTAGCAGGATGGAGAATGGATATTTTGAAAAAAATATTGGCCAGAATTGGTGTGTTTATTTTTTTATTTATTTAGTTAGTTACTGCTTTAGCACCGATATGATTAATTGACATGCAAATGTATATTTTAGGATGGAGTTAGTTTCAAATTATTATGATGCATTCAAGCAAAGAACTTTCTTTTTGTAATTTAGTTGGTGATTATGAACTGAAGAATGACTGCCAGTAGGATTTGTGTATTAAGTAACTGATTTTGTCACTGGTTGTTATTAGTTCTCTGCCATTGCAGTGGTTCTCTCTTGTCTGTTGGTAAGTGACGGCTCTGGTCATTGTGCAGTACCACTCTCGTATATTCTTAATTTAATTTGTAATTATGTCATTCTGGCTTTGGCGAGCCTGTCTCTGAATGTTGAAGTCAGTGATGTAGAACTTTTCAATTCCCTGTTGTAATTGTTACATCAGCATTAGAAATAGAATGTTCAGTTAAGAACTCTCCTGCTGTAAATCACAGGAGGTTATTGTTACATCAGCGTTAGAAAGCTCGGCGAGGAACATTATATTGTTCATCCAAGAACATTTTAATCACAGATTAATTATTTGAGATCTTAGATCTGAAAGGATTAAGCCTGAGTGCCTTGAGCATTTGAAAAGTGCTTAAACAAATAAAATGTGTTGTTTTCATCCCCGAGTTCTGTCGACGTGATTAAGTCGCAGTTAATGGCAATGCGCTGACGTGCAGCAACTGCGCTTGATTTAGTCATTTTCTCAAACCCAGCTGTTGGAATCAGACTTGAGCTCGTTCTCACTCGATGAACCAAAAATGTTTGTCTTTTTTCACCCCACAGAGGGAAATTTGTTTACTGCCACCGTGACTGACTTCCTTGCAATTGACGCGGTGATCTATCGAAGCCTGGGCGAATTCCCCGCTCTCAGAACAGTCAAACATGACTCGAAGTGGTTTAGAGGTGAGCGACCCTTTACGAGACCTAAAACCAAAATGGCCGCCCATTTCCAGTTATGAAAATGCGCCCTGACCTTTTCTAATTTATTAGAGGTGCTGTGGTTACTGTTAAAGTCTGTGTTATTGTTGATTTTTTTTTATTGCCGACGGTCAGTTTTATTATGGGAATCAATATCACTAATGTCCTCGCTAGTGCTTTTAGCTTCCACACTGAACACAGCTCTGGAGCTGCTCTATCTTATAAACACAGCTCCGGAGCTGCTCTGTCTTATCCCTCTCAGATGCTGTCCGTCCCTGTTGTGGTGTTTATCCAGAACAATGGATTTTATTTGTACTGCAATGTTTACAGAAAACTGTCACAAAGGCTCACAAGGACACAGCAAAAACAGGATGATAAAAAGCACACAAAAAATCAGGCCTGTGCCTTCAAATCACAAACCAAAAGGCAAAAAATTCTCCCTTGTCAGGAGAGAACTTCTCAAAAGATGGTGAGATAAATGTGGAAGAACAGTAGCCGGGTGGAATCACCCTCCTGCTGGCCAGCCTCGGGGAGATTACCAGTGAGCACAGACATAATAAATCTGGCTAAAAAAGCCCAAGATCTGAATATCTTGTATAATATAAGTTGCTTTGACAAAAGCCGGACCTCTCAATCCTGTTTCTGGGGCTCTACTGTCCTATAAGTTTTCATTTTGACCCCGTTTCTGCTGATTCGCAACTCTGTGAGATCTCTCGAGGTTGAATGAGGCCTGCCTTCTTATGGTTGCAGAACTTGGAGTAAAGACCAGCACTATGGACAATTCACACAGATAAGGCCTAGCAGGGCAGCTGAAGGCATCACTGTAAATTGCAAACAGTCTGCAGCCCGATCATCTTTCCGTGCAATTTGCATGTCCTTTCCATGTTTGTGTTGGTCTCCTCCAGTTACTTTGGCCTCCTACCACACTGAAAAATGCATTTCACTGTAGGCATATGCCCCCCATTGCCCTTATCCAGGATGCTTAGAATGGGAGGTAGTCCTTGGGCCCTGCTCTGGGCTGTCACAAAGATGGGCTGAATGCGTCGAATAAAGTACTTCATGAGACTTAGTAAAGTGGTTGGCACAGCCCATTTACCATACAGCGAGAAGACTGTAGGTTTGAATCCTGCCTGGAGCCTTTCTGCGTGGAGTCTTGATGTTCTCCCTGTACTCAAAAGGGTTTACTCCAGTTTTCTATCACAGTTCTAACACGCATATGTCAAGCTAACTGGAGACTCTAAACTGGCCATTGGTGTGAGTGTGTGAGTGAATGGAGTGTGATGGGATAGATTGGTGGACTGTTCAGGGTGTGTTCTTGCCTTTCTCCCATTATATAATGGGATAGGGTTCACCATACCGGCAACTCTGACCTCGAATCAGCAGGTTTTAATGGATGGATGGATAGATGGATGGATGGATGGCCTGACCATGTATTAGTGAGTTAGATATTGGATGGATGGATGGATGGATGGACGGGTGAATGATGGATGGATTAATGGATGATGGATGGATGGATGGGTGGATGGATAGATAAATGATGAATGGATGGATGGTTTAATAAAGTATATCTTCTCTCTCTGGTTCTTTTAGAGCCATATTTTGTCAGTGCAGTGGAGTGGGGACCTCACATATATTTTTTCTTCAGAGAAATGGCCATGGAGTTTAATTACCTGGAGAAGGTAGGAATGCAGTCATCTGGTTCTTATGAAACCTTAGACAGTAACAACGGTGTCTGTATTTAAATGCACCAGCAATGCTCGTTTGCTCATTAGCTCTAATTAATTTTTTTTTTTTTACCATTTCTGTAGCTTGGGCAAGCACTCTAATTTAATAATCATGGCTTAGTAAGGATTGCTTGCGGCTAAATTAGATGTGCAGATATTTTCACACATTCTCTGGTCATATGTCAGATTTCCCTTTCAAGACTATTTAGTAGAGATGCGAAGTTCCTTGGTTCTATGAAGAAATATGAATAATTGAACAAAAAAAACATTTTTGCTTTCATCAGAGAGTTGATAGAACGATAAGTGCCTGCTGAAGTAGCTCGAATATTGAAGTTTCATGAGTTACTTGCTCTAGTTCTTGTGCTGTGATGAATCTTTACTGTACCATGAAACTTGGCTCGTTACATCTGCGTGAATGTTTAATACGAGCAATTTCACCGGCTTTGGAAGCCAAAGTTTTTGAGTTGTTGGATCAGTAAATTTCTGTGCAGCGGTATCATTTGACAGAAAGAGGCTACTCATCTGGGTATATCTTGCCATGTTGTTTCGTGTGTGTGTGTGTGTGTGTGTGTGTGTATGTGTGCATGTGGTTATGTGTTTGGGTATACGCTTACATGCTTTTGTGCCTGTCTGTTTCTCTTTATGCGCATTCTTGCATGTTTGTGCGCATATTTGTCTGCCCGTCCTCGTGTGTGTGTATGTTTATCTGCATGTTTATGGATGTTTCTTGGTCTTGTCCATATGTTTGGGCATCCTTCCATTCATGTGTGCTTGTCCGCATCTGTGTATGTTTGCATATGTGTGTGTGTGTGCGTGTATGGGTGCGCTCCTGCAGGTGATGGTGTCGCGCGTGGCGCGCGTGTGTAAGCGAGACCTGGGCGGCTCTCAGCGGGTTCTGGAGAAGCAGTGGACCTCCTTCCTGAAGGCCCGACTCAACTGCTCCGTCCCCGGAGACTCACACTTCTACTTCAACCAGCTCCACTCCACCAGCCCCATACTGCGGAGCAACAGCCGGGACATCATACTGGGGGTGTTCTCCACTCCAGCCAATAGGTATGCGGCGCTGCACCGTCCCCAGGAGGGGGGGGGGGTACTGCTATACACCACACCATTGACGGGGGGTACAGGAATGCCCAGCCATTTAAGAAGGGGGCTGGGGTTCTGCACAAAAAAAAAAGAAAAATTAGTCCAGCTTACCAAGCATTTTAATTTAGTATTAAGACACTAATTTCTATCTCATTTTTCCTGAGTAAGATAAAAATTTGACAGCGAGGTGACATCATTTTGACTCATTTTTAGATTTGCCAATGGAATGAGAAAATTTCACTTGTCAAGCTCTCAACTTAAAATGAGATACTATTTTCTACTTTAGAGGGGAAATGAGGAAGTAAAGTCTCTTAATAAGATGAAATGACTTGTTGAGACTGACACATTTTGCTGTAAGAGGATTCAGCTACACACCATTGCTGCCAGAGCAGCATCTGATGTTATCACTCGATTGAATGGGCGACATCATCTCTTATCAGTCCCACAGATATGAGATAGTAGGGGGTAGTCTACACTATTAGTAGGTCGAGTTGATTGTTATCATCGATTGATTGCGTTGAGCAGTTAGATGACTGAAAATGTGTAACTATCGATGAAAAAGACTTAATAATGAGAAGTATCACAATAATACCAATAACTTTGTCAAATCAAGTTACCCCACTCCTGATCAACTCTATCAATCGATGATAACGTCTGGCTGAATGTTCTTGTAGGCGGACTAGGGCCCTGCTGTCCTGTACTGATGGCGATAATAACAGATGATATCGCCCATTCGATCAAGTGATAACAGTCGATGTGGGTGCATGCCACCGCTTGTGTGTGTGTGTGTGTGTGGGGGGGGGCAGGTAAAGTCAGAGAACAGTGCGGTTTGAGGGGGTTACAGCTTGGCACTAAGGGGATTTTGGGGAAAGATACGCTCTCTGGACTTAAAGCTGCAGTTGGTAAGTCTTATAAAAGTAACTTCTTGTCATTTTTGCTAAAACTGTCACTGTGTACAGACAGTATTACATAAAACTAGTACTCTGTAATTAAAAAAGTCTCCTTTAAACCCACCTACTGCTCCTACTGCATTTTAAAAGAATCGTTCGGACCGACCAAAAAGAACCAATCAGAGCCAGGATGGTGTCTGACAGCCGTCAAGCAGTGCACATACACGCCCTGCGGACAGCCTCCTCCCCCTTCCTCCTCAGTTCACGCCAGTGCTCAGTTAAGCTCAAATCTCCGAGAGAGGGTTCTGGAGCTTAGAGAAACTAATGCCGCAACAACAGCCATTAGTGAGGACAAAAATACCGATACCTCAGTTACCGACAACAGCACACATGGCTAAGACAAGTAAGAAGAGGAAGCCAGAAGAAAAAAAGCACAAAAGAAAGAATTAGACAAAGCCCGGGATAAAACCCGAGTGAACATCGGAGTGACTTTTCAGAGGTGGAGGGAACTCCGTGATCTGGAAGGATTAAAAACTGACACAGAGTTGGCGACTTTTCTGCTTGACAGGTAAACCCCTGCTTTATTCGTTGGTTCATTTTTGCTCCGCAATGCTCTGCAAATAAGCGAGTTGGTATCGCTCACATACACAACTAGTACTAACCCCAGCCCTAACCGGCATCAATTCATTTTCGCTCTGCAAATAAGCGAGTGAACGTCGCTCACAAGCACAGTCGCTGTTCGAATAGCCAGCGTCTTGTAATTGTTACCGTACTCCGTAGTGCATGTGATGTTACTGTGGTGTTGCAGTCGAGCTAACGTTAGCTTGTTTCCGATACTAGGGCTAACGTTACTGGCGTCGTTTTATTAGAAAATAGCAGAAAATATCTTTATGAAGTGACCTGGCAGTCTTATCGGTTGTGTTGTTGTTCTCATAAATATGTGTAACGTTTCTGCCCTCTCACAGCTAAATGCTGTCATACATGGTTTATTGGCCATTCAGCAGGATTCATGACAGTTTCTGTACTCAAAAAAACGGGCAACTTACTGAATAAGCGTGTGCTGGGTTTTTACTGAATACATACTGCTGTAGATTACTTTTCATGTCGACATGATTTATTTCTGCTCGTTTGTTGGCCAGCAGTGTTGACTATTTACAACAGTAATGTCTAGCCTCGGCAACTTAGCCGTTTTCATAATGTTAACTTGCAACATCTGTCCACAGTCGCATGCATAACAGCTCGCGTGCCTTCGCGTGCACGGCAGCCTTCTGGGGGAGGGTTTTAGGGCAGGAGTGCAGTGGAGAGGGAGGGGGAGGGATGTGAAAGTTGCATTTTTTTCAACTTTTTATGCCGAGTCCTCTCTCTCCTCAAAGTTACCTACTGCAGCTTTAATGGAACAGTGGAGGCACTCATTTGTTCTTTTAGGAACACATTTCTTAAAAAGCACCCTCAAAGTACAATATTGTACTCTTTGATTATTAAGTAGTGCCTTTTCCATGCAAAAAAGGTGCAGATTAATTATGTATGGCTAGCTACGGGTGCAGATTTATTGTACAGACTTGTAGGGGAGGCCAGTAGCCTTGTGGTTTAGGTATTTGACTCTGAGTCTGAAGATTTGTATTTCAAGCCCCTATAGCACAGGTGTCAAACTGGTCCGTAAAAGGGCCAAGGGGCTGCAGGTTTTCGATCGAACCAAGCAGAAGCACACCTGATACAGATATTTAATCAACTGATCTCAGCCTGCCCAGTTGATTAGTTGTATCAGTTGTGCTTCTGCATTGTTGGAGTGAAAACCTGCAGCCTCTTGGCCCTTTTACGGGTCAGTTTGACACCCCTGCCCTATAGGATCAGAATAGATGTAGGGCCTTAACCATAGCTCTTTGCTCCACATTGCCCCAGGGAGTATTGGGCTCTGCTTTTTCTAATCAACTGATGGTCAGTTTGGATACAAGCTGTAGGTAGAGAATGATAATGTCATCTTTAGCAAACTAACTCTGGAACAACCATTTGCACCTTTTCAGGCAGTCTTATGGGTTTTTCGAGCGTACTCTGCCGAAAAATGTCTGTTTTAGTGAGTGTTCCAGTCTTAAAATGATTCTTAAAATGCTATGTTTGTCTCCCCTCAAGTAGTAAATATAAGGAATAGCACTTAGCAGGCTTCAGTGGTATCAAAGAGCGTAGCCGCAGTTGCTCATTGGAAGCAGAGGCAATAAAAATGAACGGGAAGATGAAAGTTTCCTCACATGGATTATAAAAGATCATAAAAAAGCCTTTATCCGTGCCCTTAACATATAAAAAAAATAGTGTGGGCCACTGAAACATTTTGGCCAAGCTGCCTCGACCACTGCAATAGTGCACACCAGAAAAAAAAAACGTATCTATTTTCAAATAATTAGAAAAATAGTCTGCAAATAGCATCATCATCCTATTGGAAAATAGTTTATTTTTAACTACCTATCTGCTCAACAAATGAAATTATCTCAAAGGCAAATATTGAAATGACTGAAACTGTCTCACCTCATTGGCCATCTTGTTGTCTTGCTCTGCAAAAGAGTAAATGAATTACAATTTTAATACTTGGTAAAACTGACATGTTTCTTTGGTTTTTAGAGCGTACACACCGCAACACTGCCCCAGGTCATAGTTTCAGGGACCTGGGAATTAAGAATAAGGGGATAGTTTGAGATGAAACGCGACTAGAGCTTATGTTTTTTTTTTTTTGAGCTTGACTGGAAGAGAGGGCTCTTGGGAACAGACGACACAAGATCAGGAGATGAGAAAAGCGATTGCGGATTGAGGAATGAAATGGCGTGTAATGTACGGTACATAGGGACAGGAGAGGGGAGGGATGGAGGGAAGAGGGAGAAGAGAGGGGGAGGAGAGGAGAACAGACAAGAGCCTCTCTCAGCAGTAGACCTGTGTGGGGGGGGGGGGGGCGCAGTGTGCTCGGACTGCAGACGACGTCCCTGATGAAGCGGAGGCAGCACTGGACTGCCATACAGATGAAGGCGCGGCCGCGGGATTTACGAGAGGGAGACGCTGCTGCCCTGTAAATGCCATTTCTAATAACATCCTCCTCTCATAATGAGAGAGAGATGGAGAGAGAGAGAGGGAGCGAGAGAGGAACATACACACAGAAAAGACGAAGGCAGAGAGAAAGAGTGATCGTA
This sequence comes from Gymnothorax javanicus, assembly GCA_029692085.1. Taxonomy (NCBI): domain Eukaryota; kingdom Metazoa; phylum Chordata; class Actinopteri; order Anguilliformes; family Muraenidae; genus Gymnothorax; species Gymnothorax javanicus. The sequence goes on from CM056196.1 coordinate 26,663,197, forward strand.
TGTGCATGTACGTGCACACACATTCATGCACGCACATGCAGAAACGTGTGAATGCGTGAATAGATGCACAGACATACACCTGGACGCTCACAAAGAGAAACACGAGTACATGGGTACACAGACACACTCGCCCATGTACATACAAACACACACATACGCAGTCAAACATGGACACGCTCTTACTTATGCGCATAAACGCGCAGAAATGCAGAGAAGTCCGTGCATACACGCTGTATGCATACACTGGCACACGCAGGAGCACTTGGGTGCACATGCATGCATATACGACAGAGAGAGAGAGAGAGAGAGAGAGAGAGAGAGTATAGAGTCGGTGTATGCGTGTATACGTGCATACAGACACACCCATACTTACACAAGTGGACACACATACATGCAAATACTGTATACACACACACACACACACACACACACGCACGTATGCACACACAGACAAATTAATGTGCTGTATATGCACATATCATCCCCTTCCTTCAGATTTATGTTATGTAATGGTTTGGCAAGGCTGCATAATGAGATGCCAATAAAGCACCTTGAAACAGAAATTGGATTGAGGGAGAGCGAGAGAGATGGAGAGAGAAAGAGGGAGGGAGATGGACAGAAAGTGATGGAGAGAAGGAGTGAGAGGATAAATTAGAGGATGATGGAGAGAGAGATATGGGGAGCCCCAAAGGGTGGAGGAAACCGTTAATGCACAGCAGCAATCTTTTGGACTCCCGTGCCAGTTAATTAACGTGCACACTATTACCGCCACCTTGCAGGCTGCGTCTCTTCTGAACATGATTTTGTGTGTGTCTGGGGGGGGGGGGGCCTGGTTTATTGGTTTATGTGTCTGCAAAGCCTGAGTCCAGTGGAGTTCCAATAGCTGTGTCACCGCAGTGTCGAATCGCACGCCCAGCCAAGCAGGCTACACCTCTGCAGTGAGGTGATCGGTTTAGGGACCGTGTAAGAAAAGCTTAGGCCTTTCTGGCTGTTTATGGATCATGATAAGCCCAGGTTTATGCCAGTTTAGGGACTGTAGTAAAAAAATGGTGCCCATTCAACTACCCGGTATTCACACATAAACTGTGACATAACCCCTCGTGATTAGTCCAAACTTCAGTTATTTCTGCTCCGACAGTTCAACTCTCGTTCCAGTGATTTTACTCATTATTTTTAACTTCTAGCTGAAGAATATTGCTAATTAGCACATTTTGGTGCTTGAAATGAAAGCAATGCAGAGTAGTTTTACTTCCTGAACATAGATTTTACACCTGCTGAAAAAATCTGATGCAAATCCCTGAGCTGCCCAAATTTTGAAGAGTGCTTTGTAAACCCCACCCTTTTTCATCTTAAATTCCTATTCTGATTTATGGCGATGCCACATCCTGCTCGTACACGACTGCCGAGCATGTTTACGACCCTCGTGAAAATAAAAAAAGAGAGAGAAAGCCTGCAGCGCACGGCAACAGCTGTTCTGATCATTGCCAGCCTTCTAGCAAAATGCACCTTCTAGCTTTTTTTTTTGCTCTTCAATCTTTCCTCTTCCTCTTCTTTTCTGGAAAATTTTTATCAAATACTGCTCCTGACCTTCCGTACATATGGAACAACAAAAGCACTGGGTCAGAATCCCCGCTGGCACAAAGAAGCCTTGTTCCAAGGGCTTGTGTTACAGAACCCGGACACAGGTGCCTGTGTTTGGGGCGAGGGACTTCGCCGTCACAGGTGACAGAAAGATCAGCCTTGACGTGAGCAGTTGGACGGAGGAGGAGGAGGAGGGTGGAAATAAGAAAGATGACTCATAATCAGTGGTGAAAAAGTCCTGGATTTCCTCCACCCGTGAACTCGGGCGGCTAACAACAAATAATTTCCGCCTCCTGGCCAAAGAGATATTTATCAGATCAAAGCAATTAAAGAGAGCAAACTTTTGGGAGGACTTTGACTTTATGAACCTAGATTTTTAACCTGAGGGCATTAGTGGAAAAGAAGCCAGCCTGGAGAGGGCAGCAGAGAGGAGATCCCTCTCTTTGCTCTGTCATGCGTTTGTACCGGTTCTTCCCTCTGGTGTGAAGCTGCATTCGAATAATCAGAAAAATACTATTTATCGTCTAATTCCTTACCACTTTCCCTTAACCTTGATGGAAAACGTCATGAGGTTAAGAAATAATGCGTCCCTTGCCAGTCATGTCCGTTTGTTTTTGTGAATGGTGGATGGATGGAGCATCGCTTCAAATATTTCTGCCGCAAGAAATTGTTGGACTGTGTTATTTCCTTTCTTTTTGTAAAGGATGGTCCAGTGTACCCTATGCTAAAGGAGATAGGTCAGGAAGCATTGAAGCGACTTTCCTTAACTTTAGGAGAGTATGAACAACACTTATCTTCACTGCCGTGTAAATACTTGGGGGTCATTTTGAAGGCATTAGGAACTTCCCTAAGCAAACAAAAAACAGCTATTCGAACGCTACCAGAGTATCCGTTTGCCTTTGTTGGGCCACTGTGCCTCCAGGGGCTGCAGATGGCAGACCCTGGATATGACAGTTTTTGCTTTAGCTGGCCAACATTGAAGGGATAGAAATAGAGTAATGGATTCGGTCGCAACTTAGCAGTGGGCTTCACCTCAGGGGGCTAATAATCCAATCCCTGGGTCCCCACCCCACCCCAGCCCTCCCCTCCCTTTCCCTCCCTCCCTCCTCATCTGTCTGAAGACCCCTGCCGTGGGAGACCTGTCACTTCGGTGGCTGAAGGGAGTGGATGGAGCTCGAGAGTTTCAGACGAGCTCGTGCTACCCGAGTGTGCGGAAGGCCTCTCGGTTTTGGAGTTCTCTCCACTCTCCACCCCTCCCCCAACGCTAACGCTAGAAGCTCAGACCTCGGCTTATGAGTTCTCTTGCTGTGAGTTTCTCCACGGTCCCTATTGGCATCGTTATATCTTTGCTCTGCCCAATCTCCCCTATAACCCAGGGTTACAAAAAGCAGTGTGTCTATGTGAAGCCCTGGTTCAGAAAGTAAAAGATTTTCCCGGGATTTTACTCAGACCACCACGCTAATTAGTTAGCTAATTGGCTCAATTCTTCGGCTAGGAGGTAGCGCTAATTTGCAAATTCGACTGGCTGTGTTCACCGCAGGAAATAACTGGACTTCTACACCCTGACCCCTGGGTTTTACGGTGAACCTCTTGCCTGCCGAGAGTCGCCGTAATGAGAATTTGTGGAAGAAGGTTTGCGGTGCTCACCACAACCCGCTAAAGCAGCAAGTCTCGGCTAACAGGCTGAGCTCTGCACTCTGCCGTGGTTAGATAAGGACCCTTTCACCGTGCCGTCATCAGGATTCAATCGCGCCTCTGTCCCCGGCGGCCCTCAGTTCGGCTCCGGTGGGGGTGAATCGGAGGCATTCACTTGTCCTTCCATAGGGAGGCGGATTAGCTCGTCTCTTCCGTGGCCAATCCATTTAGCGCTACGTGTGCCGATGCCTCGCGGTCCCCGTGCCTAGTCAGAATTTTGGACGCTCCAGTCAAAACACAGAGGAAAAGCATAGCTTGCTTGCTTCTCACTCGGTGGTATTCATCTCCTGTACATTATGGGTGTGTTGTGATAAGTTCCTATCAGTATTTTGTGCAAACCAACAAAATTATCTGTGGCAGTGTTTGAAATATACAGGGGGGAGGTCTGGATATACACCTGCAGTGGACCGATAAGTACTCAATTGACTATTTTTATGGCGGTTCTGAATCATAGCAACTAGCTGCACGCAAGTGTTTGCTTTTGTGAAAATATTTTTCATAACCGAATGATTGACTAGTGAAAGGTTTGCTGAAAATGCATTCTGGAATTGGATGCCAAAGATGATCGGCAGGCAAAACAAACCCTCATGCTTTGACGCCAAAGGCTGTATTTTTATTTTTTCTTCAGCACTAGACAAGTAAAATCAGCTGAGAGCTCAATTCACTCTTTCAGCAACAATTCAGACAGCTGTTGTGAGCAGAAATGCAAGGGATTGTGTGAGTGATTGAATGCAAGGTGTGTCCATTCTTATCCGAAATGGGTGAAGTGGGTGCAGATATCTGTCTTTGCCCAGTGCGAAGAGAACTAATTCTACTTATGGATGTCTTTATTGAAGATCATTGTCACTTAATTAGTTCAGTCAGATATTGCAGTGCTGGGCCAAAACACATACCTGAACTCAGGCCTTTATGGATATTCTTGGGCACCCCAGGTCCTGCCAGGTACGTAAAGATAGACAAATGCACTTGGCTATTACTGTGGGAACTTGGCCTTGGCGCCAACTTTAACACCCCTAATCGTCAGAAAATGGGCTTCTTTAATGATCATCATTAGTAAAGGCCTCAGTTTAATAGCACATTCAGGGTTGCATCTTGTTCGACACAGTGTCCCCATCGCTGTGCCATAGCATTGAGCTATCAATTAGGCTCTGAGGGAAGAGCGCCCCCTACTGGTCCACCAACTCCCCTTAAAGCACCAGATTATTCTTTGTATTTTGCACCTTCAGTTACTAGCCAGTGATATAAAGTCCGGTGGTCAGAAAGTAAAAATCAAGCCATGCCTGTCCATCACCCATGAACTCCAGTGGGTGTCATTAATTAGTTGTATCTCCAGGCTGTAAAATAGTGCTTTTTTTTTTCAGAAATGCTTTCTGAACCTGACTTTTGCACCTCTGTTACTGTCAGGGCTCACACCTGCTTAACGTCGGCAGTTTGACAGGAGAAAAGTACAGTGTTATACCTGCTATCCTGTTCTTACCTGCAGTAAAGTCCCCATTTGGACACTAATGATCTCCCTGGCTGCAGGGTTGAGTAAATGGAATGTGGCACCGTTGATTGACAGGTCAGAACATCACGTAGTGGAGACCATCTACTCAGTGCTGCCGGTAAAATCCCCCTGGAGGAGGGTTACCTGGCGATTCACCTGGCTTCTGGCTCTCCTGTCGCCGGGCAGGAGGGCCGAGGTAGCCTGCCGAGAGTCAAACGTCGCAGTGAGAAACGTCTCAGTACTCGTCCCCCCAGGGAATTGTATAACATCTTATGCCAGCGGTATCGCAGTGCCCTGACAACGTTCTGCTCTTAGTTCCTGAATTTTTAGCAGTAGAGTGTTGCCCCGGATACGTCCTCTCGCAGGAGGGGTTGGGCAGCAGTCAGCAGACACTGAGTCATCCTTTGACATCCTTTTTACTCTCGTTTTTTTTTCGGAAATCGTTTGTGGAGAGGAAGTCTGAAAACCTTTAGTTACGCAGAAGGGAAGAGAGAGTGTGGCTCTGAGAGCGCAGGGAGCCAGGAAGTTGTCAAAGTGGAGGGAGATGGAAGGGTAGAGACTTCCTCTTTTCCCGACCCCTCGAGAGGGCGCGTTGCTGAGGAAACAATTCTTTGTGCGCGGCCAAGCTTTTAGTCGATAAATACCCGCCACTTTATGTACAGTTAATGCTTGCAAAACTGTTTTATTAGCCGCTGAGTCAAAGGGCAGGTACGCGCAGCGGTGTTTACACACTGGGTTTAATATTTGCATCGAAACAATGCCCCTGTTCCTCCTGCAGCATCCCAGGGTCTGCAGTCTGCGCGTTTGACATGGAGCAGCTGGCCAGCGTGTTCGAGGGGAGATTCAAAGAACAGAAGTCCCCCGAATCTATCTGGACCCCCGTCCCAGATGAACTCATTCCGAAACCCAGGTAAAAATGGATGCCTAGCCATCCATTAATAAACTTGCTCACCCCTGGTCAGAATCGGAGCGGGGCAGGAGGCTATCCCAGACCCTAGACATCTAGCAAAATTTTTTTGCATGGCAGAGCTTATCTTGTCCTTAATTATAAATTAACCTGAGTAGAGACCACTCTTTTTTATTTTTCATGGGCTCTTTTTCTCATTTAGTGGGTGAGTTTTCTTTTCATATATTTTTAGGACTTTGGGCTATTGGCTTGGCAAAGCATTAAGTCTGAATGCAGTCAAAATTACCTACAACTCTGACTCTCTCTTGACAGCAAATTTTGGTGACTGAGGAACCTCTAAAATGGTACATTTGAAAGAAAACAGTTGTTGAGTTTAATAACTTGTAAACAATAACCAAAAAACATGTATTGATTGACTATCTCTAAGCCCTGTCAACTTGTTTTAACCAAGCTTTTTGCCCGGGCCTTTTAATTTTTATCTAGCCTTTATTTGACCTGACCGGTCAACTAACTCACAATTAATTCTCTTTGGAATTAAGGATCAGGAGAATCGATGCAGTTCGGTAATTTAAGGGACTGTGGAACCAATGAGGGATGATCAAGGCGTTATCACAGGCTATTATTTGTGAGTGTTTGGCCAGAACAGTGGAGGCGGTTAACGCAACTTCTGTTTGCTCTTAAGTGAAATGGGGTTTTTAGTAGCAGCAGTGTGTCAGGAACTTGGTTTATTGCATCATCAAAAAGGGCAGACATAGTGTAGGTGTATTGTTGCAGTGCATGGATCCGAGACTAGCATTGTCAGCCCACTCGGACTTCCCTGTTGTCTGCAGGCCAGGGGGTTGTGCCTCCCAGGACTCTGGATTCAACTCGTCCAATGCCTTCCCGGACGAGATGCTGAATTTCGTGAAGACGCACCCCTTGATGGATGAAGCTGTTCCCTCCCTGGGCCAAAGGCCCTGGATAGTGAGAACTATGGTCAGGTAAGGGCTTCATATCCCTGGTGGTGCAATAAGTCTGGGGCTTCCTCTCCAGTTACAGGCCAAAAATCAATCGTCTTATGCTCTGGCCATCTGTTCACTGACAATACAGACCATACAAAAAAAAACCTTACACATACAATTTATAGAAAACTTATATCTCATCCTGGCGGAAATATGTGTGTTTCTCATTATGGAAAGTGCATTTGGGAACTTAAGTCGAGGAAGACATAAGGAAAGTTCCTGGATGTCTGCCCTTGCCTTTAGTTGTGCTTTGTAAGATGAAACATGAGAGAGTAAATCATCTTTTTTTTCCCCCCAGTTGTGACTCAGTTTCCCAGAATGCAGTGCAAGAGTTCATTGCTGTTGCAAGCGAGAAAAACAGAAATGCAGCTCAAGGGCTTTTTGTTGATTGTGGATGAAGAGAGTGACAGATGTGGCCCTTAGGCCATGGATCCTTAAATCTGGCCCCTTGAGGCCAATAGCAATGCTGGTTGTGATTTTCTCTAATCAGGGCTGATTTAAAAGTGGGCCAAACAGGTGTGTTAAATCTCTAGCCAATCTATGGAAGTAAATTGATGACCAGACCACAGGATTTAAAAGAATCCCAGCAATACTGTTGTCCACCAGGGCCTGAGCTGTGTGTAATCCTTGCCTTAGGCGGATGCACCTCTGAACAGGGAGTAACAGAAAAGTGCATTTTTGTTTATTTTAGATGTACTGTAGTCTGCGAAAAAAAAGAGCGTTGTTGCATGTGGTTACATTTGTGGCTTAATACGAATGAGGTACAGGGTTTAAGGAATTGAGTATGGTTCGAGTTAACACTGGAGATATTGTTCATTGAGTTTTATTGTGCATTTGCTCTAAGCCTCGGTTGAAGTGACGGATAGGAGCACTGTGGGAGTGGTAAGGCTCTGAAAGATTGTGCAAAGATTTTTTGTGACGCTCCCTTCCTGGAATCCCACGGCTACCGTTATTTCTGAGGCAACAGCTGTCTTTGGCTGTCCTCTCTAATGGAAAGCACCTGAACTCAGTTGGGTGTGGAACAAAAGCACCAACAGAACAGGGAGGGATGCGCCTCTGACCAAATCCTGGTTCCATCTGTTTGAGAAGCCTCTGTGTGTGTGTGTGTGTGTGTGTTTGTTTGTAAATGTGTGCATGCTTGTGTGGCCATGGAGGGAATACCTTTAACCTCTGGTGTCTACCTACTCTGTCTTATTCTCTCTCAGTTCAGTTTAATTCGATGAAATCCCAATGAGCTCTATTTGCATGATGTTCATAGCGGTATGCCATCAAAGCATGGAAAAATATGAGGAGTGAAGTATAAACACATAAACAGAATAAACACAAGGGTTTGTGTGTCTTGAATTTGTGTATTTGCGCAACCTTGCATAAATCTTTCTTTTTGTCTACCTCCCCCACTCTCATGGGGACGTCTTGCATTAATCTCTTTGTGTCTCTTTCTTCCATCATATATCTCTCTTTCCTCTCTCTCTCTCTCTCTCTCTCTCTCTCTCTCTCTCTCAGGTACCAGCTGAATAAGATGGTGGTGGACACAGAGGCGGGGCCATACAGGAACCGCACTGTACTATTCCTGGGCTCCAGCCGAGGGACCGTCCTCAAATTCCTCATCGTCCCCAACAGGGACAACACCGTGTCCAATGGCAATGTCTTCCTGGAGGAGCTGGAGGGTTATAACCCTGAAAAGTGAGTCCCTCTTAATAGAGGAGGACGTGCTGAAGGCAGTCTGTTAACACCCGGGCCGTGGGGTGTGTGCGTGCGCGTTTGGGGAAGGCGTTGGGGGGATTTGTTATGACAGGAATTTGAAGTGCTGCGAACAGATGGGGTCATTAATTGGTCATTATCCTCCTTCGATGACAATTAATAAACTCCCGGCTCATAAGCAAGAGTTTGCTAACCATAACTGCCATATGGGGTATTCTGTCGGGGCTACTCACTGAAGGAAAAGACCAGAGTTACAAATGACAAGCTCATTTTCTAACATTTGTAATATAAAGCCATTTTAAACGTGTTGCTGTAAAACTCTGCCTGAGAGGGCAGTTAAGTAGAATCGTGTCAGGAGATGGATGAGGAATGATGGCTTTTGCTACCAGTTGATCAGATTTGGAGATAGTGAGTCACTCTCCTTCTGTTCGTCTGGTTGGACAGGCTCAAAAAAATGGCTGTTAGGCAGCTAGGCGTGATGCAGCAAATCGGAGAGAATAAATCAGGGGTGAGAGATGGATGGAGGTATAATGCTCTGCTGGCTTACCTTTGTTTAGCCTCTGGTTTCCCCGCTTCTCGACCTTACTGTGGTAAACAGGGCGATGATGTCGATTTACTTTAAGGATCAAAGGATTTTTGCTGGCCTTAGGAATTCGAAAATAACCTTGACAGAAAGGGATGCTGAAGGCCTAAGTCACATGTCTGAAGGTTTATTGATGTGACTAGTCACGCCTTCTGTGAATTTATATGAGTTTCTCACTCTCTCCCTCTTTCTCTCTCTCTCTGTTTTCTGTATCTCCTCCACTCTCACTTTTCTCCTGTCTCTCTTCATCTTTAGTTCCGATTTGCTTTGTTTCATTATCATTAGATAAATGCATACATACTCTAAGTACCGCCAAACGATCATATAAACATCACAACTGATAACAATTTCAGATAGAGACGAGGGGAAAATACATTCTATTGAAAGCATTTATTTATCTGCTGTAATTATCATATTTGCACGTTGAACAGATACTGCATTCTACCCCTTATCAGCATGCTGTACCTGTTTCTATTCACTCTACCTCAGTATCACTGCTCCGTTTCTTCACAGTAGTCAAAAGTACCAAAAGATTCCCTGAAGCCATACCATTAACCTTTTCTCCTATACAATAAAAATATATAGACTTGACTGTCCTCTCTTTTTAAATATATGGGCTCCGGTGAAGACCTTTGGGTTGGGAGAAAGCCACATTGGTTATAGTCTGGAACATTCAGTTTTTAATCCATGTCTTTTCGAGAATGATTCCCCTCCAGGGAGTATGTTATCCCATTTGTTCACCCCAAAGTCATTGAGATCTGTCACATGATAGATCTCACTAATATTAGATGGAGGACATGCTCCGTGCATGTTTTGTGTGCGCGTGTGTGTGTGTGTGTGTGTGTGTGTGTGTGTGTGTGCGTTTAAGGCAGGGTGTCTTCTGTATGTTTTTTTTTTACTGCTCCTTAGCCTTAAGACTGCCAGGAGAATTTTAAGCTACATTAAAATAGTTTTACTTTTAAGCTTGCGCAGTATCCTTTGGATCCTAATTGACCATAGTTTGTTAGTTATATGCTGCAATCTGACGGAAAATTTGAGATTTAATAGACGTAGCTATTCAAAAAACTTTGACCGGCATGCTATGGATGATTTATATCAAAGCAGTTTTTTTGGCTGATAATTAAAAGTACACGACGGAAGATTGATTCTCCTGTCAGCAGAAATTACGCTCTGTCATCACGCAAATTACTTTACAAAAATTATGCTCCCAAAAAATCCTATTACAGTCAAAGTGAGTCGGTGACCTCCAGCGAAGGATTCCTCGCAATATTAATTTTTAAGTCAGAGCACAGGCTGTAGGAGTTGTTTTGGTATGTTATCAGAAAGAAAACTATGGTTCAAAAATAGTAAAATATTTTACTGGGGTGGTGCGTTGGTACCCTGTACGCAGTTGCATCCCTGGCCAGCAATATTGAGCATATTTGTACCATTTTACCCAGTATAGGTGACATCACGGTCCCAAAAAAAATGATTGCATATTCAGACTACAATTGTAAAATCTGTTCCCTCCTGTATTTTTATTTCTGAGAGAGTAGAGTTATTTGTTTCCTGAGATTTGGCAGCAGCAAATGTTTGAAATTCTAGACCCAGGCTGGATACAAGCGTTTTGAAGGCTCCTCTCAAAAAATGACCTTTTTTTGGAGCGTACAAATGCATGCTGATTAAATCGGTTTTGGACAAGCCAAGACAAGCTAAACTCTGAGCTCTGAACACAAATCTATGCTGGAACAGCACAGACCTTTGTGTTGTGCTGGGTTGATGGGAACTGAAACTCAGTCTGGTCTTAAAGGAGCCGCGTCAGGATTACTGCACATGCTCACAACTTTGCACAAAGTAAATCCACTGAACAGCAAGTCAAAATCTAGAAGGTATTTTTCTTCATCTATGATTATTGGCAATGGCTACTAGCTTACATTCTTTTTATCTCTCGGCTGAAGCTTAAAATAGTGCTTTGAATCCTCAAATTTCCATAGAAAGCTACGTAACATAAAAAGCATAATGCCAAAGTAACTAAAAAATAGAACTATAATGCAAAAACGATGGGGTATGTTCTGAGCATGCACAGTTATCATGACACAGCTCCTTTAAGCCTTTAAGTCAAAGTTGGTCGTGTAAAAAAATAATGAAACATTTAATCACATCCTTGCTCAGCTCTTAAGAAAACATGCAATAAATTTGGCTATTTTAAGGTGATGCTGGCACATCAAAGGATAGGATGACAGACTGTTGAACAGAAAATGATGGCCTGTTTCTTTGCTGGTGATTAACTTGACTTACATTGAACTAAAAGAAAAAAAAAATTTTCACTGAAAACAACAATGATCAGCTAAAATGACAAACAATGCGGGGGATGATGGCTTTAGAATACGAGATTCGGGGTATAAATAAAGCAAAATAAATAAAAGTAGATATCTATAAGCAAGCAACCATTAAACATCTAACTGACTTTTTTATGTTACTTTAACAATCGGCATATAGTTTTTTTTGTTATAAGTTTTTCTACTTCCTCTTTCTCACTCCCCCTCTCTTGCCCTCTGCCCTCTTTTTCTCTCTCTCTCCATTAATGTAGTTTATTCCTTGTATCTCACGCTCTTAACACTCTCATTTAACGAAGCCGAGTCGAAGAATGCATGGCAATTAGCATGTCAACACTCGCAGTCGCACCAGTTGCAGGCGTTTCATTATTTTCATGCGCGCATTACATCGACCAAAACCCTGCGGTGAATTAATAAATGAGGCCTTAATGCTAAAAGCCAATAAAGGTGCTTTCCCAGTGGATTACACCAATGTTATTTCAGGCTTGCCAGTCTCCACAATCAAAATTATATTTAATAACCTTTATTTTGGGACTCAAAGGTATGTACAGTGCTGGAGTGTTCATAGTGGAATTACAATGTCTGGTAGAATTCTGAGTAATTTATGAAGGAAATGTAATTGCGTATGGAAATGTTATTTTTATTGATTTACAGAAAGTAGCAAGTCCTTGTACAAGGGTCAGTGCTCTATAAAGTATGTTTATCAGTAATGGAAATTTTTGATTTGAAAAGTTTGTGGTGCAGTTAGGGATGATGTGCAAATCTTGTCCTGTGCTTGCCTTGCTTGGGTGTAGGGAGGACTAAGGGATAAATTGGCCACTGCTTATGTTTAGATGTGGGGAGAGCGCAGCTAAGGAACCGCGTGGAAACGTTTCTGGACAGTTCTTGGCTGCATCTGAAATGCTGCGTGCTAAACGCATACAAAATAATTTAGCATACATTTGGCGGCTGTAGTGTGCAAGTAGAAAGTCAGTTTGTTTTTCAGATGAATATTTTACTGGACACACGACCAGTTTAAAGGAGCTGCGTCACAATTGCTGCGCATGCTCCCAACTGTGAACAAAATGAATCTGCTCGACTAAAAGTCAAAATCTACTTCCATCCTTGCTAATTTGTCATCGTTTTGCATTGTATTTAAATTAAATTTAAATTTTATTCAAACTACAATTGAATTCATAACAAATGTCCTTAAGTGTGCTGATAAATTTTATCCAGTCTTATCTTCATGTTTGGAGGACTAGAGGACTGTGCCCAAATATCTAGGCATGTCTTTGTCTGTTGGTTTTAACAGGTCTAAGGGATCGTGTATAAATGTCTGGGCACATGCTAGTTTGTTGATATGAGGAAGTGTAAGGGACCGTGGATAAGTGTCTGTACCTGCACTTGTCTCTAGGTATAAGGAGGTCCAGGGACCGAGCACAAACTTCTAGACTCATGCTTGCCTGTAGATGAGAGGATGTCTAAGGGACCATGTGTAAATATCTCTTTTTGTGCTCAGGTGTGGCGAGGACACTCCCCAGGCTCGAAAGCTGCTCACACTGATCCTGGATCGGCCGAGCCACACCCTGATCCTGGCGTTCCCATCCTGTGTGGTCCGCGTTCCCGTCGCTCGCTGCCAGCTCTACTCCGGCTGCATGAAGTGAGTCCCACTGCCTCCCGCGGGCCAATCACGACTCTCCCCGCCACGCTGGCCAATCGTGTCCCTTTCCTGCCAAATCTGTTTTATTCGAATGCGTCAACCACTGTGACTGAGACCAGGCCTGTGCCAGGACGATGTCAGCGTACCCTTCCAACAGCATGAGTAATAGGCAACCGAGTGTATTCTCCGAAGACAGTCTGCTTTGTTTATGGAAACACAATACACTAAACATTTTATTCCCTGTCCCTTTTTTATGAGTAGTGCCAGGAAAATGTTATGTTTGGCCCATACGGACCTTTCAAACTCTCGTGAAAGAGAACGCTGAGTACCTTTGGACCAAAAATACCATCAGTAGACTCCAGATTCAACAGCCTTCTCTCAATTTCAAAATGGATGCTTTGTCCCCAAACTACTACTTCTCCTTTTTGCTCTTGCAGCGCTACACTGCCGCTCCCTGGTTTAATCCCTGTTTGTTCCCCGAATTTATTCCCTGCCCCCCTCCTGATTATCAGAAAGTTTCGCACAAGTCACGACTGTTTGATTGGCAGTAGACCAGACGAATTACAGCTACTTGCCATTTATATGTGTAATGTGTGCCTGATCCGTTTGCTTAATGTGTACTGAATCCAAGTGTGTTTATTTCAGGAACTGCATCGCTTCCCGTGACCCGTACTGCGGATGGACCCGCGGGAGCACCTGCTCCTTCCTCCGGCCCGGGACCAGGTGAGTCTCACCGGAAAGCAGTGAAATGTTGATTTATTCAACAATTCAACGTCAACTGGTTCCGCAAAACTGAGTCAGGAATCCTCCAATTCATTAATAAAAAACTGCATGAAAAGTTGTGTGGAACCAGTTGACATATATTATTTACGTAAATCCAACACAGCATTTTTTGGTGTGGAGGGGTTCTCCAGTTCATTCACTCTAACTGCATCAGACCATAAATTGAAGGCTTACAAGGCTGTTTTATTGAGCTGGTGTTTACAATGGAATGTAATGAATTGTAGATGGACAAAGCGGTAGGGCTCGACGACACTGAATCTGGGGCATGGGGGCGACTTGGGCAAAGAATTCACGTTAAATCCTAGGCTTGGTGAACCACCTTCCGGTTGCAGAGATTAAGAGGGACACAATGGGTGGGACAGGGGGCAGGGCATGTTAAATCTTGCGGGGGAACTAATAATGTGAGCAGGAGGACTAGCATTGCTTACGTTGGACATGAGCAGAAGGCCAGTGTTTGAGGTGCAGTCCTTGGCTGTGTTGCTCCATTCATCGGAACACAAGGGGCTCATAATATGGAGAACACACTGTCCAGGCTTATCATTCAGCTGTGGCCTGATGTCCATCCACCGCTCCATCGAAGCTTGACCAGAGCATCTGCCTCTTTCACGCCTTGATGACTCCAAAAAAAGAACACTTCCTGGAATCGGTGCGCAACTTACCTTGAATGCATTTTTACTGATGGCCACTTTGCTCTGCATAAGAACTCTCTCAGTGTTGCTCTGTGGTAATCCTGTTTGTGAATTAAAAATGTGTGACTGCGCTGTTGCGTGTGTCTTCGTGTAGGTGAATGCGTCTGTGTGCGTGTGCGTCAATCCTGTCGTCTGTGTACGTGTGCGTGAGGTCTGTTTGTGTGTATATTTGTGCTTGTGCGTGTGTTTATGTGTGTGAGTGTGCTGTCGCGTGTGTCATTGTGTGGGTGAGTGTGTGTCTGCATGTGTGTGGCCATGTGTGTGTATGTTTGTTAGTCCTTTTGTCTGTGTGTGTTTGTGTATGTGTGTGCAAGTGCTTTTTTGCATGTATGCTTGTGTGCGTTTTTTGTGTGTGTGTGTGTGTGTGTGTGTGTGTGTGTGTTTGTTTGTGTGTGCCATTATAACTGAGAATGTCTGCTTACATTCATTTGTGCTTCCGTGCATGTTTGTGTGTTTGTGTGCGTGTGTGAGAGAGCGTGTGTATGCTCCTCCCTGCTTCTGCTTAACATTTCCAAACTCCAGGCAGTTCCTCTCAGTGCTTAGACATTTACTAATAAAACCTAACTGCGGCGAGCACATTAAATTATGCCTGTGAGAACTGCCCGTGTTGTGTGGGTTGCAGCATAGTCCGGGCCATGAAGCCTTCTTAGATGACCACCAAACATCCTCTCAGTTACACAATTAGATCTCCCATGTTGGTCCCCATTTGATTTAGCAAGTATGTTCGGCCTCCAGATCAATTCCATATCGAGCGGCTTTTATATAAATTGCATTTATGTAACCGAAAAGTCCACTAACTCAAAATAATACGGCATGAAAAAAGCATGTTGTACATAAAAGGCGACACGGGGGAATGAAAGACCAGTCTCCAGCCTGGCTGATTTTAATAAGTTTATTTCTGTGTTGTTTTGTTACCGAGAGACAGTGCCATTTCTATAGTGCCTGGAGTCTTACTCAAGCCCTCAGGGTGCATCGGCTAAGCCCTTAAGCTCTTCAACGTACTTTTTGTCTGTGTTTACGTCGGAATAAAAGTACATCATCCCAGTAAACTGCATTGCATAAACAAAACTTTTCTCGTAACAAGTTACCAACCTGGGCACGCACCCCCGCGCTGCCAGCGCACCGGCGGCATTACCAGCGTCTGGATTATGTCTGCTGGAAAAGACAGCATCCACTACAGCCAAGAAACAAACTCGTGCTTTATTTTCACTGGCTATATTTCAAGGCTAAGTACTCTACATGTGTTTAGCTAATGTCTTAAATGAGAATGGGTTGGCAAAAAAGCAGAATATCAGCACTGGTTCTCACGCTCAGCGATAGTGGTAGAAGGAACTCAAATATATCACTTCCTTTCTATTCTGGTGGTTTCGCCGCGTGTGCTGAGCAGGTCTTTGGCTTCTGACGGTTCAGCTAACAAACCACGCCGTGCGCGATGTCGTTTTTCTTGTAGGCAAATGTGCGAAACTTGTTGACTTGCTGTAGGCAGCGTAATTTTCCTGCAGACACCACGCATTGCCTCATGGCGAGAGGTTGACTCTTCCGCTGAGCGCCTCCGTTGTCATGGTTGTTGGGCAAATTTTTTGTTTGGAACATTGCATTGATGTCGTGACTGCAGTTCTATGAACACTTTCTCTCTCGCTCTCTCTCTCTCTCTCTCTCTCTCTCTCTCTCTCTCTCTCTCTCTGCAGATTGCCATTCGAACAGGACGTGGAACATGGGAACACATCTCACCTTGGAGACTGTGACGGTAAATGCAAACGTTATTACGAAACCATTATTTGCTGACGATTTTATCCAAATAGTTCCATGAGGGACTGTCCGTATGAGGGGTTAGGGGCCTTGCTAAACCACCATCTTTCTGGGCCCTTGTCAATCACCTGTAAAAACAACCAGCCAAATATTATTATTATTATTATTATCATTTTCTGTGTGGCAACAAAAAAAGGTTCTGTTGGGGTTCTTCTCCTTATTCTCA
This sequence comes from Gymnothorax javanicus, assembly GCA_029692085.1. Taxonomy (NCBI): domain Eukaryota; kingdom Metazoa; phylum Chordata; class Actinopteri; order Anguilliformes; family Muraenidae; genus Gymnothorax; species Gymnothorax javanicus. The sequence continues at coordinate 26,679,552 of CM056196.1, forward strand.
CAGGCTGGATGGTAATTGTAAAAAATGTGAAAGCTTCCTGATTGAATGATTCCTCCCAACAAAGGACCGTTGATCCAGTAACAGTCTGTTTATGGAGAAACGGCAGTGCCTTTTGGAACCATTCCCTCAGAGATTGTGTATCTCACTATGCTGTGTTTCAGTCAGTGATAATAGAGTATATGGCATTTTTGAAACTATTGTCACCACAGCATGTAACCTTTGACTTATGCTTCGCCTGTTATTGTGATGGGTCACTGGAAGCTATGGCGGACAGACACTGTAATGAGGAGTCTGCCCACTGTATATACTCCCAAATTAAGTGAATTCATCAATACTAAATAAGTAACTCTATGGCTTTTAATTAGACTTAAGGACTTGAGGCAGACGTATTAAGTCAGTAAAAAATATTACATAGGAGTTCTGTGTATCAGAGATTCTGTTGCGTAGAGATATGTCACCTGGAGCAGATACAGTGAACGATGTCATTTCGGCATGCGGCACAGCTAGCATAGCATAGCTCAAGAATGTATAATCTGGTCCTCTGTAGCACAGTGTGTACCATGTCAAAATGGCTGGATAAATATTTGTTGTCTAGCCTCATGATACACTACACATCCTAGTATGAAATGAGGAAAACTTTGTCTGAATCCATTTTTCTCCTCAATCGGCTGGTCGATCAATCTGAAACTGCACTTGGGCTGGAGAATAGGAATAGGCAGGGACTGACGTAGCTGATTTTTCCATTTCAGCACATTTAAGCTGTTTAAGGGCAAATTGAAGGTGTCTGTGAGCATTTTTTACAAGTCTGTACTGACCTATGGCGGGCGCATGCCCGTTGTTGTGTCTGCGTGTTGCTGTGGTGCGCGTATCCCAGGATGTGGGCTAGTTACAGCTGCCAAGTGGGGTTTATGGGTCGAGACCAAAATATTGGAAGAAAAGCTTTACTATCTTTGCTATCTGGGTTTATGATAATGAAATTCTTAAATGACTTCCACTCTTTTTCTCCATACTGTAATGGACAGAGCTCTCCCTTGTAGCATCATTACAAATAATCCACATCGTGACCATTCACAAAAATTCACAATATTTGCCAGCAATTGATATCATTCATTTCTGCGTTGTTAGCGTTACAGCTAATATTAGTGACTGCAATGAACCCCCGTGTACTCTGAGTATCATTGGAGGTCTATCATCTTTCGGATTCCACAAATGCACTTCTATGTTCCCTCGTGCACATGCGTACATTCATCCCGCGGCATTCAATTTGCACTCAGCCGCGTCATGCGTGCAGCATTGATTTTGTATTAGGAAACAGAGAGGTTGGTAGGAGGAGGTGAACTTCGAAGATAATCGCGGGACAATTACATCCCCACTCTGCTGAACTGTTCTGTGGTTCAGTACTTCAGAAAAAAAGAACAGGGAAAATTAGGTCGGCCTTTGGCTTCCGCCTCCCACACAGTCATTGACTCTGCATAGGTTCAGACAGTGTCATTAATTCACATTGTTCCCCACGGCAACAGCGGAAGATATGTCAATACACAGCGCAAGCACTGTGTGTGTGTGCCGCTGTATATCGAAGGATATATCGTAATGCGCTGAATTATGCATTTACAATTGACTACATCCTTCCCAGATCTGCCAGGAGTATTTACATTTTCTTTGCATAATACAAGCAACTTGGGTTTAAAAAAAAACATAAGTTGCAGGGAAAATATTCTCAAAAATATTATTTTGTTCGCTTTGAATGTCCCCTGTGGTGCGGATTTCAGTGTAGTGAAATATGTGGTTTTTGAGGGTAAGACCAGAGGCTTATGTTTCCTAGAGGAGTCAAAAAGTAATTAATTTCTGTGTCTTGGGATTTTATGGAGACACGCCAGATTATGATTTCCATGCAAAACGATGTATTGTCAATTTTGTGCAATGAGATATTCTCCTGTTTATATTCTAACTTGTCTTAATGGGTAGAGCAGCCATAATGTGGTGTATTTAGCCATATATCTTTATATATTGCTCAATACATTTCTCTGTGTATCAGTTATGAGTTTCCTGTTTCACAAATTAGTCCGTCTTCGCATCATTGTATAACACAGTTAAATGCTGAAAATGATATTTGAACAGATTTATATTGTTTCCAGCAAACCCGTCCATGGTGCCATTATATTGGATATTCATCAAGAAAATGTTCACTGATCAGCCGCAACATTAAAACCACAGACAGGTGAAATGGATAATAGTATTGTATTATAATGGCACCTTTCAGTGACAGGGTCATGGGTGCCTATGGCTCATTGGTGCGAGTGGGAACCAAAGGCTAGCTCGTCTGGTCTGGTCCCACTGAAAAGCTATTGTGGCACAAATTGCTGAAAAGGTTTATGCTGGCCATGATAGAAAGTGTCATGGGGCTGCGTAGCTGCAGACCAGTCACATGCCCACGCTGACCCCTGTCCAACGCCAAACATGACAACAATGGGCACTTGAGCAGCAGAAGTGGACTGTGAAGCAATGCAAGATGGTGGCCTGGTCCAATAAATGACATTTTCTTTCACATCATGTGGATGGCCGGGTATGTGCTGGTCATTTACCTGGGGAAGACATGGCACCACGATGCACTACGACAAGCGGGTAAGCTGGCAGAGGCAGTGTGATGCTCTGTCAGTGTTCTGCTGGGAACTCTTGGGTCCTGGCATTCATGTGGGTGTTACTATGACATGTACCTCCTACCTAAGCATCATAGCGGACCAAGTGCACCCCTTCATGGAAACGGTATTCCCTAATGGCAGTGGCCTCTTTCAGTGGGATAATGCGCCCTGCCACTCTCCAAAAATGGCTCAGGAATGATCTGCAGAACTTGACTAAGAGTTCAAGGTGTCGACTTGGCCTTCAAAGTCCCCAGATTTAAATCCAATGGAGAATCTGTGGGTTGTCCTTGACAAACAAGTCCGATCTGTAGAGGCCCCACCTCACAATTTACAGGACGTAAAAGATCTCTTGCTAATGTCTTGGTGCCAGATACCACATGGCACCTTCAGAAGTCTTGTAGAGTCCATGCCTCAATGAGTCAGAGCTGTTTTTACAGCACAAGGGGATTACACACAATATCAGGTGTGTGTTTTTAATGTTGTGGCTAATGGGTTTGTATTTCTGTTCAGCTAGGGTGTTTTGCAGAAATTCTGAGATAAACTGTGGCCCAGGAGAATGGCATTCCCCGGAGAAAGTTTCTAAAGCATTGAACCGATTGCTTCATTTTTAACAGCCTAATTTTACTTTTTTTTTTTTTTTCAGAACATAAATGGGATGATTACCGAGAGCTTATACATCTCAATTAATTTTTATTGCCCATTTATTTCGGATTCTTCACAAGGCATTCTTTATGTTTGCTTAGCGATCCGACAATTATGCGGTAATTGTTTTCCAATTTAAAATAATTCCTGTAACGTGATCACTTTAGCCGAAAGCCCGCCGCTGTAACATCATTAGCTAATTCGGATGTAGATACACTTTGAGGATAAAAAAAAAAGCGGCTCTATTGAGGGCAAGGCCTTCGGCTAATAACTTTTTTTTTTTTTTACAAAGCTATTTTGCGAGATAAAATGAGTGTTCAAGCTTGAGCCTGGCTAAATGTGCTCATTTTGGTTTATCAGTGTGGTCACTTATCACAAAATGAATACCATCTTCAAAATGTCAGTGCTGGCATTGCAACCACCGGCTGCCGTTTATTTTACCATATCTTCGTTATTGTTTTCTCAATTTCATTCCATACTGTCATTTTTTTCTTGGGATATTTTTAGGGCTTAATTTGATAGAATGAGATACAGAGACGGGAAGAATGGTGTGAAAAAGGGAAGGAGAGTCGTTAGACGAAAGTCTGCTCAGCCAATGAGACCCCTCTATTCTATTCTATTTTATCTTTGGTTTGCTATTTTTCTGAACCTGAAAAATATTATAGTCATGTACTCTGCATGGACCTGTGCCAGCTGTGCATAGAAATGAACTCTGTCCCCTCGTAAAGTGGTGTCTTTTCACCAGACACCAGGCTTGTAGCGGCAGGCTCTGAGGCCATATCCGCCGTAATTGGAGAAAAATGTATTAACTCATTTTCAGGCTTGCAAGTGATTTAACAGCACCCTCTTTTCTGATTTTTCCACCCTCCAGCAGTCCCCCACCCCAAACCCCCCCCCTCCACCGTCACAACCACACTCCTACCGCTGCCACCTGCGCCCTATCACACATACCCCCATTATTTTACATCACAGCATTTCTGCATTGGACTATTCCTTTCCCGTTCGGTAGATGGACGTAAACATGTCGTGCCGTCCCTTTCACAAGTATTGGAATGGTAGCTATGCATAAAAAATGGCCGTAATTCCTGAGATCAAGTTTAAGCTGGGAGTTTGTGCACTATCCTTCATTTCTGCTTGATGGAGTGCTGAGCCGAAACAAAGGAGAAGAGTGCCAGTGTCCAGGTACACATGGACTGCTCTGTTGGATTCGAACAGAGTAACATGTGAAGTGTGTTGTGTTGTGAATAAGAGATTAGCTACATTAGATACCGTAAGGCTCGACAGAAGCACGGTTGGCCCTGGTTTCAGCCAATGGGCATTCAGGATCAACACAACCCATTTTATGCAATGCGGGGTGTTAGGTTGCAGTGAAACATATTTACCACAGTGCTCTCAATGAGGTCTACATGCCCACAGCATGTTGGGATATTCCTTATTCCACTTACGTGGACATGCACAGTATATGAATGGAGACAAGCCTGAACATGCAGCAGCACTCCATTCCCCTGGGCTCTCCAGTGCTTTTATTTTATGTGCATTCACTCATGAAATTTGACATGTGCCAACTGAAAACGTATAATAGAAGAGTACGTCTCCTAATTAGGATGTATTAGTGTGATACTTAGTGGGTTTCTTTTGTATAAATTTGGCATATCCAATCCCACTGGAATTCGAGATGTCCAATTAACGAACCATGTGCTACCACGCTTGTACGCAACTCGTACTGCCACATCTTTTCACACCATGGTCACAGTTGTAGCACGCAGAGGCCGTTGGAAACCCGAACGTATGCTCGCTCAGAAAGCAAACTGACGAGCGCCTGAAGGGCCAGTAAGAGTGACTTCAGTAATGATACAATGCTCACCTAAACCGGATGTATCCCTCCCATATCCCTGAGCATAGCAAAGCGAGGTTGCTTGCCACAGTCTGTTTCCTCGGGCCGATTTGGGGTCCCAGTGGCGCGAAACGGGTGGGATTTGAGAGGTGACCCACACTCTCAGAAGAAAGGGTGTTGAAATGCACTTCTGTGTGTCTGCAGAGGAGCTCTGTCGAGTTCAGGGGGTCTTTGTCCTACTTGTCAACCTGCGAGTGCTTCACACTTTTTGCACCTACAATAGAGGTTCCATACAGAGGTAAAGAGGGCTCATCTGTGGAAATGAGCTGAATGACCCCTTTAACTGTGAAAGGAGCTGACAATGAAACCGGTCCACTCTCCCTGTCTCTCTCTCCATCTCACTCTCTCTCTTTCTCTCTCCATCTATCCACTTTCTCTGTCATTCTCTCCATCTCCCCCTTTTTCCTTCCACATCTTTTCCCCCTCTCTCCATCTAGCTCTCCTTCTCACATTCTCTTATACTCTCTCTATCTCCCTCTTTCTCCGTCTTTTTCCCTCTCTCCATTTCCCATTCTTCTCCTTCCACGTCTTTTTCCCCTCTCTCTGTCTCGCTTTTTCTCTTTCTCTCTCCATCTCCCCACTTTCTTTGTCTTTCTTTCTCTCTCGCCATCTTTCCCTTTCTCTTTCCACATCTTTCTGCCCCACACTCCATCTTCTCTCGTTATTTTTCTCTCTCCATCTCCCCCCTCTCTCCCACCCCATCTCTCCCTCTCTAGCTCTCCCTCTCTCCCTTCCTTCCTCTCTCTCCCTCCCTCCCTCTCTCTCTGTCATTAGCTTGAGAGGTAGACAAATAGGCGTATCTGTCTCTCCTCAGCATGAGAATAGTGAGGAAAATGGAGGTGGAATCGATTTATTTACGGCTCAGACCCCAGGCTCAGCTATGCTGTGCTGAGTCAGTGAGGTGGGAGGCACAAAGACCTGATCCCAGGACAGGGCATGACAAATTGTGGCAACGAGGGGGGGGAGATATTCTATCGATGTGTCCCCGTCAGCTAATCCTAATTCCAAAAGTGTGATGTTCACAACATGGGCTCAGCCCTCACACCCTCTCTCCTTTTACTGTGAGTTGCCTGAGCCTTGTTTCACAAAGCAGGATTACTGAGTTAGCTGGATAACTGAGCTCAGTAAATGCAGAAACCCTGCCGAACCTGGAACATGAACTGAAGTGATTATGGCTGTTCAGAGCATAGACTATATAAAAAGATGGACGCAGCACCCGGGTCTGAGAAGTGAGGTCAATGCGGAAATCTCTTAAAATTGCATTCTATTTAATGGTCAGCAGATGGCAACATCGGTGGTTGCAGAAAGAAGTTCAAAGCTATAGAGGTCTATGAGAATATGACCCTACTTTCCCACCAGATTTATAATTCAATTATGTTTTTCCACATTATTTTATGGTATCTTCCGCAAGTTTCAAGTCCCCTCCAATATATCATGATGTTCATTTTTGTAAATTATGGTCTCAAATAGACTAGAATAAAGGATAAAGCCAGATATGCTTTAGGGGTGTGGCTATCCTCTGGTCCTCCTCAGATACGGTCAGATCCACCCTTTGATCCCCCCCTCGCTCCTCCCTGGATCTTAAATTCAATTTCTCGTCCAGTAGGAATCACATATGGTTTCAAAATGACAAAATGGCGCTATTCAAACTGCCAAAATCGAGGCCTCCAAAAAGGTATGCTGAAACCAATGGGTGACGTCACGGTTGCTTCATCCATCTTTTTACACAGTCTATGGTTCAGAGTTATGCTCAGTGGAGTTATCCGGCTAACTCAGCAATCCTGCTGTACATAATGCCGCTAGCGGGTGGGTTGGTGGGGCTTGGGGGAGGGATGGACAGCGAGGGCTATGTTAATATCCAATCACCGGCTATTCTGACCCTACTATACAATGGCATACATTGGAGAGGGGGGTCGTCGCTGTTGCCTCCATATTGTTAGTTTGCACATATATCTTAATGAGTGGCCATGTACACTGCTGTTCGCACTGTACCTTGATCGCTCACTGTGATGTTTGTTAGGCCTCTCTGTTATCAACCTCTCCTCACAAGCACAATGATCAAAGTCGAAGGAAAACATTGAATGCTTTTAATTGAAGTGACCTTAGCATGTGGCGCTGTGTGTGTTTAATCTGTGTGTTCAATGTGCATATGAGTGGGGAGGGCTTTTAGAAAATGTGAGTGTCTGTATGTGTGTGTGTGCATGTGTGTGTGAGTGTTAGTGCGAGTGGGTGTGTGCGTGTAAGGGTCAGTGTTTATGCACATGTGAATATGTGAATATGAGCATCAGTGGGTGTGTTTTTGTGTGTCTGTGCATGTCTGTGTGCACTTGTGTGAGTATGAGTATCTGTGTGTGTGTTTGTGTGTGTTTTAAATGTGAACATGGGTGTGCTTGTTTAAAGTGTGTGTGTGTGGCTGTGTGTGTGTGTGTGTGTGTGATACTGGTGCGTAAGTGTTATTCTGGGATGAACAGTACAATGTACAAACCAAAACGCATGTGTGTCTTTTGCATGTGTGTGGATATAAATGGATGCCTGCAAATCTGATACTGGAATGCTCATCAAACACTTGTTATTCTGGGATGAACAGTACAATGTACATCCTGGAGTCACATTCTAGTCCACCAATGAATAGTAGCTCCGCTCCGATGATGTCATGAAACCACAAAGGCTTTACAACTGTGAATGGCACGTGGCTGACAAGGATGTCGGTTGGCAGTTTCCCGAAGGTGAGCAAATTAAGAGTTGAAACTGATGTGAAAATGATATAAATATCACAAGGCTAAACCTATTTTGGGTTTTCATGGCAACATGCATCTCTGCAAGTCTCTGCTCGTCTGCATGAAAAGCTTGCTAACATTAGCTAGCTAATTTTAGATACGTAAGACGCATAGGATTTACAAGCATACCATCAGAGCTGCTCTTCGTTGGTGGACTATAATGTTACTCCTGAAAGAACATTATTTTGTTGATCCCTGAGCCGCTCTTAACGCGGCGATGTTAGATTGTGCATGAATGGAGTTACGTGCAAGTCTGGGGTGTGAGTGGTGTGTCACATGACGTGCCAGTCCCCCTCCTCCCATTACAGCATGTGATGCGCTCGCATTAAAAGAGTGGTTAAACCGCCCCGGCGCCACTGCAGTCCAGCACATTAACATCACTGTGGCTTCGCTCTGCAGCCGCACAATTAAGTGTGTGGCCATGTGTGGGCGGGGCTGTCCTTGTGGACGTGTGCATTCATCAAGATGTGTGTTTATTTATTTTGCCCTTGGTGTGTGTGTGTATGTATGTGAGCGTGTGTGAGTGTTGCATGTGTGCCACTGCGTGTGTTTTTGTAGCTCATGGTCTGTATGTTTGTGTGTGTTTGTGTGAGTAGTGAGTATGTTTGAATATGCTTCAGTGGTGCATGTTTCTATGTTCTTATGTATGCATGTTTACATGCGTGTGTACAAGTGTGCGCGCGCGTGTGTGACTGTGCGTGTGTGAGTATTTGCAGGTGTATGCATGTGTGTGTTAGTGTGTGCAGGTGTGTTTATGCCTTTGTGTGCGTGTTCATGTGCACATGAGCGTGTGCATTTGTATGCGTGTGTGTGTGTGTGTGTGTGTGTGTGTGTGTATGGAGTAATTAATCTCCTCTCTGCTTGCTCTCAGCTTCACTTCAGTCAGGCCTTTCTTCCCTCTAATGGTCGACTCAGCTCAGCCCTAAGGTCACATTATGACTTACAGTCTTGAGCCTCTGCGCACACTTTCAACCAACCAGCCTTTTCTGTGCAGCCAACAACAAATCTGACTGGTGTAAACTCACAGCTCAAAACTGTGCATTCAGTGAAAAAAAGTGAGAAAAATGTTTTTGCTTTACTTCTAATTCTTGGCCAGTTGTTATTCCTCAGTGTGCCAATTTAACGGCTAGGCGCATGGCAGCGTGCTCTGGAGGTACGAATGGGGAACAATAGCAAGCCCGGAGCACTCTCAATAGCAGTTATCCGCCTCCGTCTCGTCACGGATCGCGTGTTATTTTTGCCAACCCACATGCCTTTTTTTAAAGGCCATGGCCCTGCTGAAATGGTGTCCGCTAATTTGTTCTCCGCGTTGAGTGCAGAGCCCAACCAAGATGTTTTCTCTTGAATTTCATCCCTTCTGCAATTGGAACCTGTGACCTGGAAGAGTTGACCGCAAATTCGGCACAATGGAGAAATTAAAATGTGCTTTTCCTTCCAGGCACAAGCAGTTGAATTAGGAGTGTTGTCTTAGTGCATGTAAGGCAGGGAGGGGGTCTCTTATCTTGTTAGAAATGAGCCTCTATGTGTGCAGGTTTTTGTTCTGGCCTTAGATACCTGTGCCATCTAATTAGCTTCTAATGGTCTTCAACATTTAGACACCTGATTAGGTGAATCTGACTTCTTATTGCAGGGATTGAAGAAAAACCTTTGTCCCACACCGGGGTTTTTAGGATAAGACTTGATGCTCCCTGCTGGGCATAGTTGACCCACGTTTCCACTCAGTATTGCGTCCTGAGTGTTCCCATAATTGTTTTTCCCTGCAATCTGGCTGCCTATGTCAGTTTCGGTTTCATTTTTTTAACTGATTTTCGTTATTTAATTGTTATCTCATACAACTCCCCTCCCTCCTTGTTGCATTCCTCTTCCTTGCAGACCTGCTCTCCATCGTAGTCAATTGTCATCTTGTTTAAGTTCCCGGTCTTTTTCTTCCCTTTGCTGGATTGTTGTTTTGTGTCTTGTGTCCTCTGTAATCAATATATCTCTTTGAAAGACCAATTACCTATTTATTTTGGAACATTCCCTCCTGAATCTTCAATCCTGGAGTGCAGCTTCATCAAAGTGCCTTCTTTGCTTACTTCGCTCACTTCACTTCGCTCACTTCGACCAGTGTGCTCCGGTTGATTCAGCTTGCGATTGTGGTTACTGACCTCAGACCAGTCCCTTTGCTGAAGCCCTACCTCATCCTCAAGGTCTTGTCTGCTTTCCTCTTCACCACTGACCAATCCACGGAAAACACTCTCCACCTTTGAGAGCTCTATCTGCTCTTCAGTATTTTAATAACAGGCCAACTGTGACACATTCAGTGATCTTGCAGTTGGTATGTATTCTGTCGCAAGTGACACTCGGTTTATAATCATCTCACAATCACAATCTCTAACCTGGAAGAACCGATTGACAGGTTTAACAAAACAGGGAAAATTAAAATGAGCAGTTGCTGAGAGGAGGGGGGAATCAAGTAACGTGAGATGTGTTGGAACGGTCCCCCTCTACCGCTTCAAGATCTGGATTTTAGCTGTGTTCAGAATTGCGTACAACTTACTTCTCAATTACTGTTGTGGCCAAAAGTAGTGAATAGTATACATAATATGACCAACTTGAGATTTACCAGTATGCCACAGATTAACTGATGACATGGTACACTGGTTAAAATTCACAGTACAGTTCACAGTTCAAAGCCAAAGCTATCTTTGTAGTGGACCATATCCCATAATGCAACATAGTCAATGGTAACATACCACTGAGATTCAGGTGATCCTGATAGCTCAGTTGTTGTGTGTATGTGAAGTATTGGGCATTTTAATTATCACAAACTGGCTACAACACTATGCTACTATGAAGAGTAGCATGTCCTATCCATCATATACAGGGGCAGTCTGTACTAAATAAGTATGCTTTTTCAAATGTGACCTTTGTCACATACTGATCACTACACTGTACACTGCTTTGAGTACCGTGTACTCTAGTATATACAGGTGCAGTATGCAGCATCTCGTACACAAGTTTGCGATTATGGACATGGCCATCGCAACGCAAACTCAAACTAGAGCTGGACTCGCGAGAGCCCATACCTCCGCCAGCATAGCTGGATTTGAACTTTGGCCGATATCTCAGCTGTACTTTGGCCCAGCTATGCCAAAATGTAATCACTTGTTCTTCTTTTGCTACTTTAACATCCTGCAAAGTTTGGTTAAAATCTATGCAACCGTTTTCGAGATGTCCTGCTAACAGACACACAAACAAATGAATAAATTAAAAAATGGAAGCAAAAACATTACCTCCTTGGCGGAGGTAATAACCCTATGTTGATTTGGGGACGAAACAGCTGCACTTTGTTTCCATGCGAAGCTTATCATGGAAAGCAGCTTAGTTAAACCAGGCATCAAACAGCAGGGATGCTGTCACCTCGAGAGAGCAGCCGCCTCGCCGGGCCAGTCGCTGTTTCTGTTGTTCCGGCAATTGGGTCGCAGATCCGTGCCCGGCGGGAAAGAGACATTGTCTCTCAAGTAATCGAATGGCTGATTCCGACTTCATTCTGATGTGGGACAGCGACAGCCACCAGAGGATGCGATGCTCACTCTCTTACTCGCTCTCCTACTGGAGAGAGCTTTCTATAGCTTCAGCCGAGAAAGCTCTTGAGCGTAATGACATACCTTACCGCGGAGCTCGCCACAGATGGAAGCAATTAAGGTGCTGTGAAAACATTTCCCCAAGTAAGGCCGTGTTTTGACTACGATAACAGCGGGCTGCAATCACGGCTTAATTGGGGTCCACAACACATCAAGGGAGCTCTCGGGGAGGGCGGCTCGTTTTAGCGACGCCACGATCAGCTGGTGACAAGTTGTCATACACGGACCTGCGTTCCTGGAAGACAGAAAAGACCTGTTGCTGCTTTAGCAGCTGGACTTGGAGCTTAATTGATTGTCAGAACTTAGCCTGCTCTGGGTCTTATTTTCAAAGAGAGAAATTTTGGTAATGCTGCTGACACTGTAATCTTAACCCGCATGGAGGGTTTGTATCAAAATGATTGGTTTTCTGTTTTCAATTGAATTTTTTTTTTTTTTGCAAAGGAAAATGATACTGTGTCAATAGTTTTTTCATTACCTGAAACTCCAAGGCCCTCACACATTTATATCTAAAAAAAAATAAAAGCATGTATGTACAACCCGGATTCTTAAATAGTTGGGACGAAGTGTATATTGTGAATAAAATCAAAATGCAATGACTTTCAGATCACATGAGCCAAAATATTATTTACAATAGAACATAGATAACTTTTCAAATGTTGAAACTGAGTCATATTACATTTTTATCCACAAAATGAGCTTATTGCTGGCTGCAGCAGGTCTCAAAAAAGTTTGGAAACAGGCAAAAAGAAAAGGCTGAAAAAGCAATTAATATATTAGAGAATCAACTGAAAGAACATTTAGCAAGTAATTAAGTTAACTGGCATCAGGTGTGTAACATGATTGGCTATGAAAGGGATGTGTTAGAGAGCCTGAGTCTCTCAGAAGTAAAGATGGCCAGAGGCTCTCAAACTGGTGAAGGCTTGCGTAAAACAGTTGTGGAATACTTTAAAAACAATGTTCTTCAACGTCAAATTGCAAAGGCTTTGAAGGTCTCATCATCGACAGTTCATAACATCATCAAAAGATTCAGAGAAACTGGAAAAATCTGTGCATAAGGGACAAGGTCGAAGACCTTTGCTGGATGCCCGTGATCTTCGGGCCCTCCGACGCCACTGCATCACTCACCGGCATGATCCTGTCATTGGCATTACTAAATGGGCCCAGGAATACTTCAAGAAACCACTGTCTGTAAACACAGTCCGCCATGCCATCCACAGAAGCCACCTAAAACTGTATCATGCAAAAAGGAAGCCATTGTTGAGCATGATACAGAAGCGCCGCCGTGTTCTATGTGCCAAGGCTCATTTAAAATGGACTGTAGCAAAGTGGCAAAGTGTTCTGTGGTCAGACGAGTGCAAATTTGACATTCTTGTTGGAAATCATGGGCGTCGTGTCCTCCGGGCTTAAGAGGAGAAAGACCACCCCTCCTGTTATCAGCGTTCAGTTCAAAAGCCAGCATCTCTGATTGTATGGGGATGCATTAGTGCATATGATGTGGGACACTTGCATGTTTTAAAAAGCACCATGAATGCTGAAAGGTATACAAAGGTTTTAGAGCAACATATGCTCCCCTCCAGACAACATCTATTCTAGGGAAGGCCTTTTGTATTTCAGCAGGACAAAGCAAAACCACATACTACAGCTATTACAACAGCATGGCTTCGTAATAGAAGAGTCCGTGTGCTGAACTGGCCTGCCTGCAGTCCTGATCTTTCACCGATTGAGAACAGTGGTGCATAATTAAACAAAAAGTCCATCAAAGGAGACCCAAAACTCTCCAGCAGCTGGAAGCCTGTATTAAACAAGAGTGGGATCAAATTCCAATGGCTAAACTCAAGAAACTTGTCTCCTCAATGCCCAGACGCCTCCACTCTGTGTTAAAAAGAAGAGGGGATGCTACACCATGGTAAACAGGCCCCAGTACCAACTTTTTTGAGACCTGTAGCAGCCATCAAATTTGAAATGAGCTCATTTTGTGGATAAAATTTCTCAGTTTCAACATTGCTATGTTATCTCTGCTCTATTGTGAATAAAATACTGGCTAATGTGATTTGAAAGTCATTGCGTTTTGATTTTATTCACAATTTACACTTTGTCCCAACTATTTTGGAATTGGGGTTATAGAACCCATGGAATAAACCAGTCTATTTTAGTCAAGCTGCTTTGGCCGGTGTTTTAGATTTTAGAGACTTGTTGCTGGGTGACCTGCTGTTTATGAGCTGAGCCTCCTATGGTCATGTACTCCCTCAGCACCCAGCTCTACTGTCTTAGCCAGCTAAGACCAGCGCCAGACCAGCCATGACCAGAAACAAAGCAGCTATGAAAAGATATAGACAAGCTATGGCCAACAAGATCAGCTTTGACCAGCCACAGAACTGCTATTACCAGCAACAAAACTGCCATGACCAGCTACAGACAAGCTGTGATCAGCTACAAACCTGCTAGGACCAGCTACAGACCAGCCATGACCAGTGACAGACCAGTAGTGACCAGCTATGGAACTGCTTCGACCAGCTACAGACCAGAGGCAGACCAGCAACAAACAAGACATGACTAGAAACAATGCAGATATGTCCAACTACAGACCAGATATGAGTAGCTATGACCACTAACGTACTATTTACGACCAACTACAGACCAATTATGACCAGTGACAGACCAGCTGGACCACCTGTTACCAGCAACAGACCAGCCATGACCAGAAACAGTGCAGCTTTGATCAACTGCTGACCACGTATGACCAGCAACAGACCGCCAGTGGCCAGCTAGAAATGTTTTAATTACAACATAAACCAGGTCAGAGTTGTAGCAAATCATAGCAGGATTTTTCAGCAGGGCGGAGTCCAAATATTTACATTTTAAGTGTTGCTCAGAGCATGGACCCCCCCGAATCTGGTACCAAGGGAAGTGTTTTTTTCGGGTGTATGTTTTCCTTTAATTGGCTGCAGAAGTGTCCTTGTGTAAAAGCTAAAGGTCAAACCTCATTGTATCACTGTTTACGCCACAGGACCCAAAAAGACCCTCCTCTCCGCGCAGTTTGGTTTGCCTTCAGGCACCGGCCGGCACTCCGGGACCAAATTCCAAAATTCCAAGGCCTTTCTCAGCTCTCTCCGGGAAAAGTCAATCCGAACTGGGAAAAAGATGCAAGAATAGCTGAACTCTGGCCAGCCCTCAAGGAGAGCGGAGGAGCAGAGAGAGAGTACTTTTGAAGAAATGGCGCTAAATCTCATTTCATGAGTACAGACGGACTGGAATTTAGTCTCCTTACAAAATATTAAAATAGCTGTGGCACAACAGTGTCGAGGAAACAGTTTGTGTTTTTGCAGGTGGCAGAGCGGCGTTCAGAGAACCACTTGCTTGAAAAAAATAACTTCGGTTGAGTTCTTTTAACGAATGGCGTATGTGTAATCCCTGATGGTCTCATAAACTTGATTTAATGACAAAACTTGCCAAAAAGTGAAACTAGCTGCCGTGTAACATGTAAAACACATGCATGCGTGTATGTGTTTCAAATGCACGTCAGTGAATTATTGCGTGCCCTCGGGTGAAGCAATAGTTTTGGCCTGGGCAGGGAAGGGGGTGAGGAATCGCCACCCCCCTCCTCACACACACACGCACACACACACATAGAAACAGGCATGGTGATGGGAACACACACTTTGGCTTTCTTCATCCATGAAGAATTTGGGAGATTTCACGGAAAGGCATGTTGTTCACGGGTAACCTCCCCCTGCCCCCCCCACGTTCAGTTGCCAAGCTGAGTCCACAAGTGTGTCGCACCCCACACATCCAAACGGTCCGTGTTAACGGGACATAAAGAAAACCTGATAAAAATTCAGTCCATATATGTGGACTTGCTCAGTGGGGAGCACTCCAGCCTCTGCATGTCCTTAAGCTTTTTACACTTCAAGGAATCAGGGGAGTTGGGGGGGGGTGAGGTAGGGTTTGATGTGAATTTCATCATGTTAAAATAACAAG
This sequence comes from Gymnothorax javanicus, assembly GCA_029692085.1. Taxonomy (NCBI): domain Eukaryota; kingdom Metazoa; phylum Chordata; class Actinopteri; order Anguilliformes; family Muraenidae; genus Gymnothorax; species Gymnothorax javanicus. The sequence continues at coordinate 26,695,108 of CM056196.1, forward strand.
CAAATGACCTGGTGCTTAGGTGAATGCAATGATGCGCTATGATGCGAGCCACCTGCGAGTTTGACATCCTTAATGCTTTTTTCATCTTGTTAATCCTGTGATCTAAGGAATTCCTCAAGATGGCTGACACCATATTTCACTTGTAATCTGCACTGCAAAAACCAAAACAATGAGAATACCTGCCCGAAGGAACATTCTACTCGTTTTCTCCATTGCAGTTCTGTTGAGTAAGATGAAAACATTACAGATGAGGTGAAATGTTTTGACTCATTTCAAGATTTGCCAATGGAGTTGGATATTTTAAGCTGTCAAGCAAACAGTATTGTAAAACTAGAAAAGTGCTCTCAGTTTAGTGCAGAGCTTTCAGAAGGTGCGTACATTGGTCGCAGTGGAAAGTTGATGCCAAACTGAAGCAGTTGTTGATCACTTGCAGCCCTGGTTTAGAGTGAGGAGTCCTCAGTCAATGGTGGCAAAAAGCAGGTCAGTCAATGAAATGGGGTTTTCAAAAATCGTGAATCAAAAAATTATCTGATTGGTTCGGACAGATACCCACACAGACTAATGCACGCACACACATGACCAAACAAATAATCTTTGCCAGGCTTATGCCAGGCGGAGATAACAAGCTAATATTTTCTACTTGGTAAGAAATTATAAAATTATAAAATTATAAAAGCTTCATTACTGTGGTGAAAAACTAGTTGAGGCAGGTGTATTCGCAGCAGGCCTCTCAAAAGCCTTGTTCCACGCTTAAGGCACTGGGAATCAATCACCATCGCTGTGATTCTAATCCAATGATAGCCAAAGTCACGCTTCAAAATGGCCGACTCCGTCGCAGATACCGCTCCAGTTTCTGGGCTGTAATAAACCCACAATGTAAATCATCGCTCGGAAGATCCGCAGCCCGTCCGCCGCGAAAGATTTGAGGGCTGTCTGCGTGTTGGGCGATGTGAGGAATGCCCTCGAAGGCAGAGCGAGAGAGAGCCGCATCGGGCGGCTCAGCAGTAATGGCGCTGTGGGGACTTTTCATTAACCGAGTCTCATAAATCAGCGACCCAGGCAGGGAGCAGATTCAATCACCCGAGTGTGTGTCTAACCAGATGGGCTGTAGGCCTCGGCCCAGCCTCTCCCATTTAAAATTTTTATTTTCTGGCCTCCAGAAACGTGCTACAGGGACAAGAAAAAAAAAAGATCAAAAGCACTTAAATGCAGTCGAGTTAACCAAAATGCAAAAAAAAAAAAAAAAAAAAAATGAGTTGTGATGTGTAATGTAGCGAGCACTGTGCTGATGTCTGGAGTTTATGCTCGGAGCTTGCAAGAAAGATTAAGTTTAAATGGTGGGTGTCGCAGGATTTGGGGAAGGAGTGGACTTGAACCCCCAAGTGGATCATTTCGCTAATAGCGTCGGTGCCTTTTCTTCAGTCCACGAGCTGCGGCATGTGCCTCGAATTTTCCTTATTGCTTTCTGATGCATGTTTCTCTTCTGCTGCCAAATTGGGCATATCAATTACTGCAGAGAGAAAGAGAGCAAAAAAAGAGATGTACATATGTTTACATTACGCACTGTATACAGAACTTTCTATAAGCAAAGTTCTGTTGTTAGCTATTATTATGACTATAATGTGTTGTGTTCCTTGCTATGCCTTTGCGATACAAATGCCAACACAGTCATGCCAATCAAGCACTTATACAGTAATTTAAATCTGAATCTGAGAGAGAGGGAGAGAGAGCAGGAGACTGAGGTTTAAAACCAAATATTATGGGGACGTAACAAAACACAACTCATCCCTCACAGACTGAGAGATAGATAGAGGGAGAAGGGACAGAGGGAGTGAGAAAGAAGAAAATAGAAGAGTGTGAGAGGACAGGTATGGATTAGACATAAAGGTCTGCAGGAGTGACAGTGTAGAGCAGATGTTGGAAGCATAAGGGAGAGAATGAGAGAATAAAATGGGACAGAGAGAGTGGAGGAAGAAGGGAGGGGGTGCTGAAAAGAGAGAGGTAAGATAAGCTGGTGAACAGAGTGGGTGGAGATAAAGGAAGAAAGGAGGGGAAATAAGAGAGAGAAAATGAAAGAGGAGAGAGGGTTATAGAGAGGAGCAGAGGTGACAGAGAAAAGCGAAAAAGTAAAGAAGATGAAACAAAATGGACGAGTACAAAGGAGGGAGGGTAGAGGAAGCGGTAGATAAGCGAGAGAGATTGAGAAAGGAAAGAAACGGTAGCAAAAATGCATTCCACACACACACACACACACACACACAGGCGCATGCTCATGCACACACACACACACACACACACACACACACACACACGCGCGCTCACACAAACACAAACACACGCACGCACACACGCATGCATGCACGCGTGTATAGCCTGAGAGCACCCACAGGAAA